>CATOZL010000001.1:1945000-3145000 GCA_954870865.1 Wickerhamiella slavikovae
CACCTCATACAATGGACAATTTACGGGGGACGACAAGAGCTGGCGATAAAGACATTGACAACAAAAGCATATGGGTTGTTATCTTGCGATGCTCGGGAAGCGTCAGCGGCATTTGCAGTGATCCACTGTAGTATCTCACTGTCGGCCGTTAAAGACTCAATACCTGAAGACACATTCGGCACAGAGATTGCCTCCAACGCCACCCCTCTTCTTTATCAGATCAAAGCTACCCGAACTCTTGTGCCACAACGCTCGTGAAATTATGCGATTCTTCCGAAGTTGATGTTCTTGGCCTCTGCGTAATGTCTGCACACGCCCCACAACCCAGTGAAAGGGTAATGCTGTATCAAATGCATCTGACATGCGAAACCTCTTTCATTGGAACCCTATGCTTCGATAGTGAGGGATACACGTTTCTCCGCTCGATGTGATTGCACTGCCGAGATTCAGAATGTTGTACTTACGGGCCCACGTGTTGCGTTGCTCAAGTCTGGCGCTCCTGACAAAAGTTGGGGCGGCTTCTAGCAATAGGTCTATGTCTCTGATTTGGTTATCGTTATTATATTTATTCTGAATTTTTCATCGATTCTATTTATTTTTAATGAATAGAGACGATATTTTTCATCAAAGTCAACCTAACGGTAGTTAGCATCGGCATCCAAGCAGTACTGGACCTCCTGTTCCCATTTGTCACCGTTTGCAAGCAGCTTCTCCTTGTTGTAAAGCAACTCCTCGTGTGTTTCAGTCGAGTACTCAACATTGGGAGTCTCAACGATAGCATCGACAGGGCAGGACTCCTGGCAGAAGCCACAGAAGATGCATTTCGTCATATCAATATCGTATTTTGTGGTCCTGCGCGAGCCGTCAACACGCTCTTCAGCCTCGATAGTGATTGCCTGTGCAGGGCAGATAGCTTCACAGAGCTTACAAGCGATACAGCGCTCTTCGCCGGTGGGGTAGCGTCTGAGGGCGTGCTCTCCTCTGAAGCGAGGGGACAGTGGTCCCTTCTCGAACGGGTAGTAAATTGTGTAGGGAGCGCGGAAATACATCTCGAGGGTGATCCACATTCCGCGAGCCATGTCTGCCAATAAAAAATACTTTGTGAGCTGGCCAAGAAGACCCTGGGATTCCTGCTCCCAGGTCTTTGGAGGCGGGATGCGGAATCCAGCAGGAGGTGCTCCTTCGGCGGATCCAGCAGCAAACCTCGGTGAGACCGCAGACGTTGTAGACGCTAATCTCAGCAGGCGCGAGGGCTGAGCGACCGTGCTTTTCCGAATAATTTTGCTCAAGAACATGCTTGACACTTGAGGAATAGAGTGATCGAGGGTGATAAAGGGCAAAAGGTTTGGGCACGCAAGCAGGTGTAACCTATTTTGTCTGCCCTCTGATTGGGAGCTACAGATAAAACTCTTGAATAAGCTGATTAATGGGTTCCTTCAAATCATACGCTGGCCACTGAGATTACTGATAAAGCCGGCTTGAAGAAGTAAGCACTGGTAGCAGGTCACGTGAGAATATTAAATTAGTATATGAAGACGTCGTATGTAGCGAGCAAATAGTAGAATTATAGAAATAGCAGTCGACAGCAGCAGCTCTAGAGTCTCACAACAAGAATGAAGATTGTCAACTTCACCGCATGTCGCAAGTAAGCATATTTGCCTTGTGGTTTAGCGTGCGAGCTGGTATTAACCAACTACTAAAGAATGGAATGCAGGTGGTGGGTGACACGCGCGTGCTACATGACTCAGGTCGGGACGTGAGCTTACATTTGTTTTTAGGGTCGGCATAAACTAATAAGCCGCACAGAAAAGACAGATACCCAACGGTAATATATTTATGGCAAACGAAGAGGTTTCCAACGTATACTTCACAGGCCGTGGCGGTGCCGGCAATGCACGCAAAGGGAAGCCAGTGGCTGAGCCCGAGGAGAACAAGAGAGTTCCTGAGCTCAAACAAAAGGTCTTTACAACTGGCCGTGGCGGCGCAGGAAATATGATGGTCAACGATGAAGAAGGACGTCTTGCAAGAGAGGCACAGGATGTTGAAGCGACTCCTGCAGACTTAGCACCAGTATGCTCGCCCTCAATCGGGCGTGGTGGCTATGGAAATGTCAAGGCAGGCCGTAAAGCAGAGTCATTGTTCGCAAAAGCACGAAAGGCTTTGTCTCGCAAGGACTAATAGCCTCGCGAGCAAACTTTAAACGAAACAACCATTCAGCAAATTTTTTTAATAATCTCATTTTTTTGGTGTCAGCTCAATGACGCAGCGATTCTACGCCAAGTCTATTTGGCGACCAGCAACCCGCCTGACCCTGCTATCAGAGATACAAACTCGTCAACGTCACTTTCAATGCCACTGTAGACGGCCGTCCATACCAAATCTGCTTCAGAAAGCGCTTGGGACCGCGTAGCTGCCCCCAGAAACTCGCGGACCAGCGGCATAACAGCCTGATTGGCAGCAGCACTGTGGCTATTGTAGATGTTCTCCATAAGCGTAGCAAGAACAACCAATTTGAATATCATTAGCGGTGGCTCGAGAGGAGGCGCTCGAAACCCGGCCTGGGGAAGCTGTATTTCCAAGGGTGCAATTGAGCTCAGTATTGCTGGCACTGCGGCTGGCCAGCTATTGACATCCCTTGCCAGAGCCCTCATGGCATTTTCAGCATCACTGTGTCCTCGTTTTGACTCGCCAAACTTGAGCATCCGCAGCGCGCACACAAGTGCAGTCAAAGGATCATTCATATGCAGCGCCAAGTGGCTGAACATTGCAAAGGCTCTTTTATCTCCAGTCTTGGCATTTCGTGCAAACAGTTCCTGAGCTTGTAATGCTCGGCTTTGGTGCCTTGGCGAAAGTGAAATTCGAGCACAAAGACTGCACAGAGACCCCATATAGTGCACATAGTCACAAGAGCGTTCTGAGCTCCATTTGGACCCAGTTTTGTTTGATTCATTTGCTAAAAGGTTCTCAAACTGAGCAAAGCCAACTTTGAACGCCAGTTCAGCTAGCCTGACAGCCTTGCGCCTCTCTGCTTTGCGTTTTGAAGGAATTCGTTCGTAAATCGCAATTTGATCGTTTATAATCTGGTAAAACCTCTGGTACCTATCTGGCAACTCGGGAGCGGCTATTGCAAGGTCAATTTTTCTAGCAATTTCAGCTTTGGCTTTTTTCCAGTTTATAGTAACTTCATTAGTGTGGTTGAGATCAGAGTTATCGGCACAGGGCAGCCTGTGTTTCGAAAGTTTTCTCGTCTTCACGTTCCCAGTGGAAAAATTTGCAAGCTGGCGTTTTCGAGTCGGAGTTTCGGCACTATCAGTATGCTCAGTAGCCATGAATCACTGCGCAATGTCCATGTTCATGCCCAGATCATCTAGTGGCCCTGCAATGAGTGTCCCCAAACCGGTCGATCCAAAGTGAATGATTAGTAATATATTTTGGAAGCCTTAACAGTAACAAAGCAGCCAGATCCAAAAGGCCCTAGATTGCACAAATACGAAATGTCGTTTGGGCAGTCGGGGTTTGGCACAAACAACAGTGCTACCAGTGCGTTTGGTACGGGTAATAGCGCGTTCGGAACAGGTAACTCCGCATTTGGGTCCGGCAACTCCGCGTTTGGTTCTGCACCTTCAGCATTTGGGACTGGCAATTCTGCATTCGGTACAGGGAACTCGGCGTTTGGCAGTACTGCCACAAACAACAACAATAGCAGCGGCAACGGTAATGCTCAAACTGGCCAGAGTGCATTTGGACAGGGCGGGTTTGGAAGCTCGGGCTCAGGATTTTCGAATAGTGGCACCGCATTTGGGTCTGGCAATAGCGCGTTTGGCACTGGTAACAACGCATTTGGTACTGGCAATAGTGCTTTCGGGTCCGGAAATAGCGCGTTTGGTGCTGGCAATAGTGCGTTTGGGTCCGGCAATAGTGCATTTGGATCTGGCAATAGCGCATTTGGATCTGGCAATAGCTCATTTGGATCTGGCAATAGCGCATTTGGATCTGGCAACAGTGCATTCGGTACAGGTAATAGCGCATTTGGTACCGGCCAGACTTCATTCGGCGCCGCCAACACTTCGACTGGAAACGCTGCCACAGCTGGCGCATCAGGGAACAGTGCCTTTGGAAGCACAAACAATACTACTGGTACTTCCAAACCAGGCTTCGGGAATCTGGCGAACAAAGCAAATCCATTCGCAGCAATATCAGAGGGGTCGCCCTTCGGCGCAACAACCGGATCAAACGGAACTGCCTTTGGCCAGCCTGCAAATGCCGCAGATACGTCAAATCCGGCAGCCACAAGCGGATCTGCCTTTGGTCAAAACAGCACATCATTCGGACAGAGCGCACCCACTTTTGGCCAGAACCAGAGTCAGTCGGCATTTGGCCAGGGAAACTCTGCGTTTGGATCAGCCTCTGGTAGTGCCTTTGGCAGTCAACAAAACAACGGGTCTGCTTCCGCACCTGCTAATCCCTTTGGACCGGCACAAACTCCGCAAAGTGCATTTGGCACCAGCAATTCTTCAGCACCACCAGCATCAAACCCATTTGCTACATTGAACAATAATAATGCGCCATCAGCGTTTGGTGCAGCGGCCCCGCAGGCTAGGCAGCCATTTAAACAAGGAGGCGAGGAAGAATTTGCGCCCTCGCTGGATAGCTTGCCCGCCGAAATCCGCGCAGCGTTTGAAGCGCCGGCATTTACGCTGGGCAGCGTTCCCGAGACGGTTCCCCCCCTTGCAGTGCGATGAATGGTTAGGTACTATAACCCATATAAAAAATTATTTATTGACAAGAAAACCGCCCTGCTGCTCGTTCCTTTTCTGGTCGCTTTCTACAGGGCTGATTGCTTGAGCAAATTGTGACCGTGCCCCAACTCGGAGCCGGGACATACAAAGTTAGAGTTGGGAAATATAAAGTTTAAGTTGGGAAATACAAGCTTAGAGCTTTAAGTGGCACTGGCTTGAGAAGATGGTGGAATTGGCTGGATCTGTCGAGCACCCGACTAGCCAGGTTGCACATTCTGTTGTCCCATGCCATGTTGAGGCACTGGACTACACATGGCCTTTAATTTGAATGCATAGTGCTGACCAGGTTGTGCTTAAGCATCGGTACTGAACGAGGGCCAACAAGTAAGTGAGTGTAAAGACGTCAACATGACACGAGAAACATGGCCTGCTCTTAAAATGTCCTAATGGAAACAATATAGATTCATAAAGGAACCCTCACCTTTGAGGTTGGTAGAACAATTCTAATCGCTTATGCCCTGATGATGCATTGGCGCAGGGTCGCTAACCGCATGAACGCAGGGGCTGCATTAGAGTTGTATAAGCCAATGTGCTATTTGTGAGCGAACTACAGCCCAGATATGGAGATCTAGATCGCAATTGATGTGAAGTAGTCTCCTACGTCTAATCCGCGAGTATCTCGGCTTTGGATTGCACAAACTTCTGGGCGATAGTAAACCCAGCTGCGCTTTACATGCACCCCACAAAGTAAGTGCTTCAAGTGTTTCTGTAGATATTGCTGGATATTCTTCATATTTGCTAAAGGTTGGTATAGTTTTACACCTCAGGAGACAATCTTAATACTTCCAGACGAGTTGAGCCAGCCCTGGCGGCGGCTTCTAGGTTCTGATAAACCACTATTCCATTGGCGGTGGTGCAGCTAACAAAACCCTTCAAACACCCGCATAGTAGTATAGAGACATGCTAGCGTCTAGTCCTGCTCACCTCAATCACTTGCCGGCTTTGGCTGCTCCGAAATGTAGAGGTGCTGTTTTGGCTTGATGTGTTCAGTCAGTACAGGAAGGAAAGCGCTAAATTTAAGGTGAAGCCTATATGACCAAGTAGATTGAGGAAATCAATTTAAAGTGTGCTTATCTGCAGCTGCTTCCACTGGCCTCAGCGGTGCACTCATCGCCCTCGTACTCTTTTGTGGAATCAGGCTCATACTTGTTGCGCTCTGTAGCAGTCCAGGCACCGCCGTTCTTATGTCTCCGGGTATAGGCGGCAGATTCGGTGCCCATGAAGTAGTCCCAGTGTTTAAACCATGATCCATAATTACCCTTGAAGTAGTGGTGGTGGTCATCGTGGTGATCGGCCCCAGCCCAGATTGGCAGGAATCTCCGGAGACTAATGGGGAAGTCATAGCCGCCATGACTATCAATTGCTTGGCATAACCGGAGAGAAATCCAAATACAGATTGTAAGAAGATGGACCTCAGAGCCGGCAAGAGCCACCAAGATAGGAGGCCCAATAGTCCCAACAGCGTTGAACATCACTTCAAAAGGATGGGCATACTCTGCTGCCAGTCCGAAAGGAGCCTGGTACTTGTGGTGCACCTTGTGGATTTTTTTGTACAAGTAAGGCTGGTGCAGAGTCTTGTGTCCCCAGTAGAACCAAGCATCTTCCAAAAACATGCAGGCCACACATTGCCAGGCGATTGTCCACAGACTGGGAAACGGTGCATGTGCTGCGATGCCAAGTTTCTGTCCCACCCAATGCAGCAAGACAAGTGGCGGGGTTTCCAAGGCGAAATGAGCCCAGAGAATGTATTTGAGACACTCAACGTATTCCTGGTCGGTAGGGGTAGTCGTGCTCTGAATCTTGTATTTCTTCATAGATGGCATCCGATCAAAGATGTAAAATGGCAGGCACCGGCCGAAATAGACTGCTTCGTGCAAGACAATAACAATTAGAGCTTCGGTTAGCATATCATTGTTCATCCACCGGAACGTAGCCTCCCATGGGCTTTCCAGCCATTTGAACGCAGACATTTGAGGCTATTGGTTAGGAATGCTTAAAGCAACTGTAGGAGGAGCAATGAACGTCTTTATTACTGGGCTTTATCTTCCTGTGCTATCGTCACAAACTCACAGGGTACACTGCTCATATTTCCAACTTTATTGGCGTCTCCACTTTATCTGCATAGTCATCCGGCATCACAGAATCAATGCGAGGCAATGCATCAAATCTCGCAGCCCAGCGTGTGTTCCCGCCAGGCACCAGGAACCCCAGACGAAATCCGGGGCAAGAAGGTGCGGTAAAATCACGAGAATTTTTCGATTAATTCCGCCTCCTGAGACACTTCTGGCTCAAAGAAGGAAGGCAAGTAGAGTTAGGGCTAGTCCGCGTCTGCCGGCTATACCAGATAAAAACTTTATGCAGACCCGATGCAGCCGCATGGGCAGCCACGAGATTCGATTCATAGCATTTGACGGCTACAGGAGGCAGAAGCCCAAAGAATTCATGGTGGGGCAAAAGCAGCTAAATAGTTCTGGCAGGCACGTAGACCGCTTTTAGCAGTGAAAAAAGGAGCAATTAATCATGAACATTAACATTTACTTATTGATATCATATTTATATATATATTGGTGAATTATCACCCAAGGCGGCCTGCTATTAATTTCTGCAGAATTTAGCGGGCGACAGACGTAGCCTTGGCTGCGCGGGTGGGTTCTGCCTTCAAATTCGCGGCAGCAGACTTCTGCTTCTCGAGAATATCATCGGGATCCTCAACAAACTCGTTGCGGTGAAGCTTGTCCTTCTCAGCACCGTCACGACGGCGGGCAAACGCAGGGGTCTCAGTGCCCAGGAAGTAATCCCAGTGGCGGAAAGACGATGCGTAATTGCCAATGAAGTAGTGATGGTGGTCATCGTGGTGATCGGCACCAGCCCACAGAGGCATGAAGTGACGGAATGAGATAGGGAAATCGTAACCGGAGTGACTGTCGATGGCCTGGAAAAGACGAACGGCGATCCACAACATCACAGTAAGAAGGTGCACGTTGCCAGTAAGGTACGCCAGCAACAATGGAGAGCCAACGGTTCCAACACCAGTGAATGCAACCTCAACGGGGTGAGCGTACTCAGCAGTGAGACCGAAAGGCGCGGCGTACTTGTGGTGCTGCTTGTGGACGTTCTTGTAGAGCCAAGGCCAGTGCAGGGCACGGTGGCCCCAGTAGTGCCAGGTATCCTCAACAAACAAGAGGATAGTGATCTGGTAGGCAACAGTCCAAATGCTGGGCAGAGGGGCGCGGTAGGCGATGTTGAAGAATTCGCAGATGAAATGGAAACCAAAAATGGGCACTGCTTCAACAAAGACGTGCGCGAGCAAAACAGACTTGAGGCACTCAAGGTACTGAGCCTTGGTAGGAGGGCGCTTGTCCTGAATCTTGTACTTGCGCATAGAGGGCATAGAGTCAAGCACCATCCAGGGGAAAGAGCGGCCAAAGTAGACGAGCTCATGAACAGTCAAGAGCAAAACGCCGGTGGCCAAGATATCATTGTCAAACCAGTTGTAGTAGCGCTCCCAAATGCGTTCAAGCCAGTTTTGGGAGGCAAGCTGGTCGCCGATAAGGGAGTCGTAGACAACAGTAGCGTTCACCATTTTATTTGCGAAAGAACGGGGTGTAAAGCTCTGGTTGAAAGAGCAATAATGACGAACTCGAAAAGGGCAGAAAAACTTGTAAAAGAGAAGCTGCCAATGAAGAGTTGGTAGGAAGAAGGGTTAACACAAACAAAAACCTGTTCTGGTTCTGGGTCGTGTGATTTCGTCCGTTTATCAAACTGAGGTTGAGTCAGTCAAGTCAAGGAAGCCAGTGCTTGAAAGTGTGAGAACCACCAACGATAGTTTATATATGGCAACGCGCGTCAGATCTGCTCTGGTTTTTCACGTGAAAGAGATACGACGGGGTAAGGGGTAATCTGCTGCAGGGTTGATCACGCACTCGAGATCGTTGACTCAACAAACACTCTATGGCCAAAACTCTTGCAAAATTGACAAGCCCGCTTGTTATTTGCAAGTTCATTGAGCCAAACATGCTCGGATGTAGGACTTGGAATATTGTTTCGTATATAGCAGCTAAAGAATTATCGCCAATTTGCGATTGATACAGCTGCGGACCCGTTCAGATTTTACTTCCAAAAAAACGCATGACAAATACAAAAACCTGCAGGCGGGATCCAGAACTGCATCAGCGGGGGCGCTCAAATCGTGAAAACAATCGTATTCTCTCATAAAATAATTTAGCGGTTTAGCCGAATTGATGCCATAGCATTTGGCAGGACCGAAAGCAAGTCAAATCCAGCTCAGCCTTGCCAATTAGCCTCAAGGGGGTTGTATTTTATTGGGTTCAAGGTAATGGGCGCAAATCAACAGGGCAGGGAACATCAAGAACGCGATGTGGCTTGTTCGAGATAAGAAAGGGGCGCGACTAGGAAAGGCAGGAAAACTTTGTAAAACGTAGAGCCATGTGATTGCAATGACAATTTTACGTGAAATATGAGTTTCAAAGAGTGCTTGCCTCTAGGCGCCATATTCAATTACCCCATTGGCGGCAGTCACGGCTACTCTGTGTTTTTTGGAATATTGCATATAAGTTTGCTGTGCATATGCAGCTGTGCCTTTGTGTGTGGCGTTTTTTTCCGAAGCCGAGTAAATTTTTGTCTATGAAAACTTTAGGATGATGCTTATTCAGCCCACTTTAGGGCTAGGGCGACAAGCTGTCAAAAGAGTTGGGCTAGGCTCAGGTTGTGAAAATAACGAGGTGATCCTTATAACAAGGTCCCGCAGATTAACATCGCAGAGGTGCATTAGAGTGCAGCTCTAGTGTGAGTGATCTGCCCGACTGGCTGATACATTATTGCACGCATGTCTTCTTGAACGAAATCACAGCAGATTCCTGCCTTCGCGGGCATTTTTCAATACAGCCAACAAAAATCAGATATCCTATATATTGACGGCGCGAATGCTCTCCGTATTCAGGTGTTTCCATGGAAAACCTATTGAAGCGATTACATCTAACAAGACGCCATACAGATAATAAGATATTTGGCGTCTCATCTCTTTGTCATTCTGATCTACACACACAATTGAGTATGGCTAATATTTTAGAGGCCAGCAGTAGGTATAGACTTATTCAAAGCTGGCTACCAACTGTCTAAAATCGCGAAAGCCGTTCAGGTTGATTGCAGCCACTCTAGGGCTGCATTGCTGCAGGTTCTTGCAGACTCGAAAAACATATATGCCTTTGATGCACTAGAATATTAAATTTTGAAACGGGATTTGAGAGTGTAAAAGTTTGCAAGAACTGGCTGGCTTCTGGTTTCTACCATATCAGTGGTATAGCTAGGGCTAAGTCCGGCTTGGTCTGATACAATCAACAGAATCAGGCTCAGTACAGTGAGTGCGCAAATGCACACATCCAAGCTCGACAAGGGTTATGGCACACTAGACACGGTGCATGGTCGATCTGGCCTGCGGTTCTCTCAAAAGAAAGTCCTGTTGCATCGTCTGTTCCTCGCAAAAGTTCTTGGCACATATTGATTGAGACGGTGAATAGTACTGGTAGTTCGAGCTTGCATGGGATGTACTCTCTGCGCTTTTCGCTGGAGAAAAACGGCTATTCTGGATGGGTGGAGGATGTCGAAAACGCATCTCAGGGCTGCAGCAACACTTCCTGGTGGAGGGATCAACTGGAAGGATTCAAGTTTCTACCAAATCCGCCGCTTGGGTCTGGCCTCAGTCGGTATGAACGCTCTGTCAATGGTGTGGCTGCTCTGAGGCTATTGCAAGGAATTAAACCTAGGCATATTCACATGATTGCTCTGTGTGGTGCCATTGGCAGCGGCCTCTTCATCACCCCCACAAGAGTGATTTACTCTGTAGGCCCCGGCGCACTGCTTATTGGCTATTTCTTGCTTTCCAGCATTATGCTACTCACTTTGAACGCTGCTGCCGAGCTAGCGGTGGAGTTTCCCACTGTTGGAGCATTTTCGGCGCACGCTTCACGATTCGTGGATTCCAGTTGGGGATTTGCTTTAGGATGGATTTACCTGCTCCAATGGCTTGTGGCATTACCTACTGAACTTAATGCAATTGCTATTTTATTGTATTATTGGGAGCTAAGCCGAGCGACTGCGTTTGCGATTATCGGGGTAGCATTAGTGGTTATCATGTTCTTTCATCTTTTCCCGGTCAGTGTTTTTGGCGAAATCGAATTTTGTATGAGCGTGTTCAAAATTTTGCTTCTGCTGATTTTTATCATTGCAAGTCTCCTGATCATTTGCGGCGTGAACAGTGACCACTATTACTATGGCGCCAGATACTTTGTGGAACCCGGGTCTTTCGTGCAGGGTGCGCGAGGAGTGTTCTCGTTCCTCGTTGGCTGCTCATGGGCATTCTTGGGATGCGAGATTTGTGTGCTGACCGCTGCTGAGACCCCAAGCCCTCAGGTGTCCATTCCTAGAGCCGTGAAACAAGTGTTTTGGAGGTGCACTATTCTTTACATGTGCTGTGCTGTGCTTATTTCCTGTTTGGTGTCGTACAACGATCCTGCTATTGTGGAACACACCCAGATCTCGGTGATATTCATGATTGCAATCATCAAGATGGGCAACACTGGACTAACCCACTTCTTCAGAGCTGGGATACTTGTGGCTTTGCTCAGCTCGGCATATTCAGCAGTCTACGTATCAACAAGGACTATGGTCAGTCTAGCTGCGCAGGGACATGCACCAAACTTTATGGGAAGAATCGACAGGAGGGGACGATCCTTACCTGCACTTGGCTTAGCACTGGCATTCGGGACCCTCGGATTTGCCTCACCTGCCATCAATAGCACAGTTGCATTTGCATGGCTCTCTAACTTCAACGGGATTACTGGATTGATCGTATGGATCTCGATCAATTTGAATCATTTACGATTTCGGCTTGCACTAAAGGAGCAGGGAGTATCGCTGGATACCTTACTGTGTAGGTCACCGTTCGGCATTCACGGCTCTATCATCTCTATTCTCGTGATCACCGGACTATTATGCACACAGCTCTGGGCTACTTTGGCAACTCACTATCGGTTCGTCGAGAGATACCCCACGGGGACTCGAATTGCACTGGTATATCTAGGCTTGTTTGTCACTCTTGTTGTATTTTGCGTCCACAAGCTAATCTATCGAGATGGCATAATCAAGCTCAAAAATATTGACCTCAATACGGGGAAACGAGCTCACGACATAGAAGCCAAAAAGATTGCGGCTCTTGTCGAGCGTCACAACATCGCACAGCAAAGGTGGTGGTATCGGTGGTATCGCTTTTGGTGTTGACATATTTATTTGTTATTTATTGTGGATGGCATAAGTTGTGGCCATGTAATTAGATTACGTTCTAAGATTTCGAGCAATGGATTTATGGTTGGCAGCATAGTTTACTGCGACTGATCATGAATTCGGCAAAGCGCTTCAATATTTGTTTTGCTAATATATGATTCTACTCAAGAAATGACCCGTGCTCTTTTGCGCTCCCCATGATTTAGAAAGATTTGCACTTCTGGCATTATATTCCTTGAAGAGCTTGACTTTTTTAGGATGATTGAAACCTACAACGCGGCGGGCATTTGTAAAGACATCTTGTAAGATCTATGAATGGTTAACTTCTTTGTCAGAAGCGGAATTCTCTCGGTGGCCCAGTTGGCTAAGGCGCGAGACTGTAATGTCATATTTGTAATCTTGAGATCGGGTGTTCGACTCACCCCCGAGAGATTTTTTTTTGTTAATTTTGTGGCCACCATCCTCCACTATATTCGATGTGTTGGAAAGCGCCGTAAGTACTATGGCATTTCCGGTGTACTATATTTAAGTTTGACAAAGTCACAATAAAAGACAAAATAATATTATTACCAGGGTCGAGTTCTATGCTATAAAACCTACTGGGTTGCACACTGGACGCCTTCCGGCTGTCCGCCGTGTCCCTCGTCATCATCCTCTTCCATGTGCTCGACATGAGCCTGGGCCTTTGCAGCATCGAACGAGTCAAGCAGGACATCCTCAGCAGCCTCTTCAGCAGAGACGGAAGCGGGAATGCGTGCGGGCAATGCCTGCTCAAGCAAGGCGATGCTAGACTCGGGGATACTCTCGGGGAAGGTGACCTCAAACTCAATGATCATATCACCGTAAATGTGATGTCTGTGAGAGGGCATACCCTTTCCATGAATTGTGCGGAGCGAGTTAGGTCCAATAACCTCGCCACGAGGGAGATCGACGTGGTACCACTCGCCGTCAAGCTGCTGGATAGCAAATGCACCGCCGCCAATAGCAGTAAGCAAGTCAAGTTTGACGTGTGTGTACAGGTTGTTTCCACGGCGCTCAAACCGTTCGTGAGGTTGCTCATCAAGAATAAATACAACGTCGCCAGCGATCGGAGTTTGCGGGCTAGTATCACCCTCACCAGTGAAGACGATCTTCTGGTTGTGGCGCATGCCGCGGTCGATGTGGACCTCGAGACGCTTCTGCTCATTGACAACCTTCTGGCCATGGCACTGCTGGCACATTCCAGCAGGGTCAATAGTCTCACCAAGACCACGACACTCGTTACAGGGAACTTCGTACTGCTGGATCATGGGGCCCATCTGCTTTGCAACAATGCGGCGACCCTGGCCACGGCAGGGAGCACATTTCTTCACCGCATCGGCCTTGCCGCCACGGCCCTCACAAGCGGTGCACAGAACAGACTTCTTAAGAGACATAGTTCTGGTGCGGCCCTTGTAAAGATCCTCAAGAGTGACCTTGAGCTGGTGCACAACATCGCGGGAACGACGAGGGCCCTGAGGACGGCCACCGCCACCAAACATGCCACCGCCAAAGAATTGTGAAAACAGATCTTCGGCACCGCCGGGACCACCGCGGCCGCCATTTGCCAAGCCTTCCATACCAAACTGGTCGTAAATCTGTCTCTTTTCTGAATCGCTTAGGATCTCGTAGGCTCCGGAAATCTCCTTGAAGCGCTCTGCGGCCTCCTCATTGCCTGCGTTCTTATCAGGATGGTATTTCATAGCACCAACGCGGTAAGCTTTCTTGATCTGCGTTTCAGTGGCAGTCACTTCAACGCCTAAAATTTCATACAATTTCGTATCTGCAACCATTTTTGATTTTGCAAGTCAGATTTTTGGGGATCTAAAAGTCCTGCAAAGAAAGTGTTATATATCATTTATTTGAATCGGCTACATTACACGCCCCTGACCCTGAAAAATTTCCAAGCTGTTCGACATGACTAATATGATCTCAGCAATCGCTTATCCGGCTGTGAAAGAGACCATGTGGTAGCCAAACCCTTGCAGCTAGACAATTTGGATGTAAGACAGGCATACTCAAAATAAAGGCCAACATTTTGCCATAGGTAGATACTGGCACACCAATTGATAAGCGGGTTAATCTACGATTTGGACTTTATTCGAGTCGCAGTATTAATCTCCTCGGTTATAAATATATCAAGGAAAACTGCTATAGCCGAGTCCTTCAATCTTGATATTTACAACAGACCTTAATACCTTATGATTCCATCGCTCTAACTTCATCGCGGTCAAGTTCCGTTGCGCCTATATTCACTTGACATTTTACCCCTCTAGCCCCCCGGAAATATGGACTTCTCCAGGACCGCTTCTTCCAGGGTACGGAATCGACGCAGGTGGCGGATGCATACACTCTTTGACACTTTGACACTCTATGAGCCAAAGGTAAAATACCAGCTATAACTCACTGAACCTGGAGCGAAGCGAGCGGCGCTTTAATCCTAGCGCAATACAATCGTTATGAGCGTTGCATGGAAGTTCACGTCGCTTCTTCTCAAAACTATCTCAAAGCCAATCGCCAATGTGATCAAAGTGCAGGCCAAAGAGCACGCTAGTTTCCGCAAAGTGTGTATTAACTTTGCTCAAACTGTTCACAGAGCAGATGTGAACATGCGGAGACGCCTCCTTAACGAAAGAGAGCTGAAAGTGCGGCCATTAAATGATGCCAAGGCTATTCAAAACGGTGCAAACTTTCTGGCAGACAGCTTTGTGTTTGGAGTAGGAGGTGGAATCATTTTGTTTGAGTACTGGCGTTCAGCCAAAAAAGAAGAACAGCGGCGCAACACAATTGCCGACGATATCAAGGTTTTGCAGGATGAGATCAACTGGCTGCAAGCGAAGCTGCTCGAGAAAAAGGTTCTTTCGCCTGAGGATACTGACTATGTTGTTCCCGAAGGAGTTGAGCCATCAGTCCTGCATCTACGGCGCAAAGATGGCAACATCACTGGCGATGAGCCCCCAAAGGACACCAAACAGGTCGACCCCAACACCCCTCCATCAAACCCCGAACCCGAGTCAATTACAACTAAAAAGTAAATCTACGCCTTTCTAAAGTACTTTGTAGGAACAAATGGCATAGAGTGTGTCTCAGCAGGCCGTGCCTTGCCACGCACCACAACCTGCAGCTTTGTGCCGGCCTTGGCGACTGAGCGCGGGAGATATGCCATTGCAATGTTCTTTCCAAGCGTCGGCGAGAGCGAGCCGGAAGTCACAATGCCCACCTCGTTGCCGCTCTCGTCCAATACTTGTGCTCCTTCACGGGGCGCAGGACCAGTGCTCACAATGCCGGTACGAAGGTTGCACTTCTTTGCAGCGAGCTCCTCGAGCACCTTGCTGGCGCCATTGAAGTCTGCGCGGTGTGGCTGTCTCCGTGCTTTTGCAATTGTCCAAGCCAATCTCGCAGCAATGGGCGAGGTCTGTTCATTAAGATCGTGGCCGTACAAGCAAAGTCCGGCTTCCAGTCTCAGCGAGTCTCTGGCAGCAAGACCAATTGGTTTAACTGCCTCATCTTCACAGATAGCCTTGGCCAAAGTAGTGGTGAAATCCGGGCTGGGGATACTGATCTCAAAGCCATCTTCACCGGTGTAGCCACCACGTGCAACATGCAATCTCTCGCCCAAAACGTTGGCAAATGCAGCCTCACCAAAGCCAATAGTGTTCAAATCGTAGTTGGTGAGCTTGGCAAGCGCCTCAGCGGCCTTGGGGCCCTGCAATGCAATCAAACCACCGCCAATGTGCTCATGTTTGTAGCCATTAAGGTTGTGTTTCTTGGCCTGCTCTTTGAAAAATGCAAGGTCCTCGTCGCGACGGCCGGCATTGGTAACAACATAAAAAGAGTCGTGGCCGTGCTTTGTGATCATCAGATCATCAACAATTCCGCCTTCTTCGTTGAGCAGAACCGAAAGAGTAGACGAAAATGGCGGCAAGGCATCGAGATCAGCGGGGGTAACTTTCTCGAGGAATTTTGCAGCCTCGGGACCGCTGAACATGTGCTGAAGCATATGACTCACATCGAAAAGACCGGCCTGAGCACGAACCCACTTGTGAGACTCGATATGGGTCTGAGAACCGTAAAGCACTGGCATTTCCCAGCCGGCAAAGTCGACTAACTTGGCATTGTGCTCGACGTGGAAATCGTACAGAGGCGTGCGCTTAAGTGCCGCAGTAGCGTATGAACGGAGAGCCTGGCGTCTGATTGCGAGCATTTTTATGGTTTAAAAGTAGGGAGATCCAATGGTTTTATGTGGATGCAACCCGTGTCACCTGCCCCGGACTATCAGTATGTGTAACCCGTAACCCGGGTTTGCGCCTATAGTCGGTGCTGGGCGAGAGGGTTTGTTTATGGGCAGCTGCATGCAGCGATACGGGGGTTCAAAGAGGGCCTTCAAAGAGGAACCTCAAACGAGAACCTTTTAGGATGGGCCCAGTGCCGTATAAAACCATAGTATAATATCCATAAAATCTATCTACAACAGCAGAACCAGCCCTGGGATTCGCCATTCGGACTCGCCTGCGAGTTTGTTTTGCGTGAATTGGCGCGGTACCCCGGCGGTACCGAAGTAGTGCCGTATCCTCCCTTGAGGTCGATGTTAGCGTGAATCACGCTGTTATTGCGGGTATTGATTCCAGATGGCGGAATTGGAATGACTGAAGTGGCTCGCGAGCGTTGCGGCTGCCGTGACCCGCTGCCCATCTGGCGGTTCAAAAGCGCATCGGCTGCACCAGCATACTGGCTGGTATTGGGTACGCCGCATTGAGGCCCACGAACCGGCACTGGGTGGCCGTAGCCATGGAGATTGGGCTTTTTGTTGGTATGATCCCAGCCTCTGCCATTGTTGATATCCATCCAGTCAAAATGTCCATCTTCCTGCCATCCTCGCTCCCGCATAACTTCAGCCAACAGCGACCTCAAATAGTCGTAGTCCGGGCTCTCGGCAAACGCTAGCCCGCGAACATACTTCATGTACTCTGCAATCTGTGCTGGCAAGTCCTGGCACAAAACTTCGGGCATAGTCGCCATTTTCTTTTCCCCAATCTTCTCGTACTTGTGCTTGTTGCTCTGCGCTTTCAGGCCCTGCCATGGAAGAGCGCCCTTGCAAAAGTAAATCAAAACATGGCCAAGAGCCTCAAGATCGTCTCTGCGGCTCTGCTCACGGCCCAGGTGTGTGTTAATCGACATATAGCGAGCAGTGCCCGATAGCGACTTGTGTTCCCGGTACGGAATATGCTGGTGTGTGGTGGCATCCCGGTACCGTTTGGCCATGCCAAAGTCGACCACAAATACATCATTGGCACTTGAGGTCTTGGGTCTGCCAATGAGAAAGTTGTCCGGCTTGATATCGCGGTAGACCAGCCCGTGATTGTGAATAGATTCGATAAGTGTAATCATCTGCTTGCCAACCATACAGGTGGTCTTTAGGCTGAAAGTACGGCCGCACCAGTCGAAAAGGTCTTCCAAAGACGGGCCCAAGAGATCCATCACCAGGATACTGTGAAGACCTTCATGGCCAAAATAGTATGCTCGTGGGATTCCCGGGGTGCCGTCTAGGATTTTATAAGACCTGTACTCGTCCTTGAGCTGTGGGGCGTCTGTCTTGCGGGGCTCAAACTTGATCGCAATGGACCTGTTGGTGAGGACGTCGACGCCATCAAAAATTGTGCCAAATGAGCCCTCACCAAGCTTCTTGCCAACGCGATAGTGTACACCTACGACTGCACCAGCCATTTGTTTAGGGTATCAGACTGGGGTGCCAGTCAAGCTAGAATGCTCACAGAGCCGTTGTAGGAAGCGTGTGGGGACCTTTTTTGAGGGGTAGAGTTCAAGATAGCACTGGCCAGCAAAGCTATTATTGAACAGGACGCAGCCCAATAGATTTGGCGGGATCTTATCAAATGTCAAAGCAAATATGAAACTGGAGTTGTTTGCCAACAATTTTAGCCAACACAGCCTGGTTTATACAGCGTGGATAATCAAAGTTTAGGCAGCTGACTAGAACTAATGTAAGAGTCCGCTGACGTTCCAAATGTCATTCGGTAGCCTGCCGCTTATTTAAGTCATCATCTTTTCTTGCCTGCAGCTATGGCCTGTCTTGTGCTGCGTATGGCCGGATATCAAAGAGTAGCAAGGGGGACAGTGTCGGGTGAAGAGTGCGTCGAAACTGATATTTGAGGGACTTGAGCATAAATAGGTTGCTCTAGACAGTCTTTGCCAGGACCCCACAACCTGCATGCCGGCTATCCATCACCAGCAGCAACTGACATACATTTCCGGATGCTGCAACCCTGACCCATTGTTTGACGGAAGAATTCACCACATTGAAAATATTCGCACTTGATTTGCACTCGGTAACTGTGCAGGACGAGGCCGAAAAGGCTAGTAAAAACACTTCTCGTTGTAGCATGATGTCGGCTCATGCTGAGAGCTCTGACCGTTGATTTCAGTGTATCCGACATCATCTCATCTCAAGGTGTACCAGCAAGGAGTAAGGCATGCAGCCTTTGCATAAGAACACTACCTCCATGCATAATAAGATTTCGGGGAATCAAGACTTGAAACCTCGAAATGAACTTTAAACTATAGCAATAGTGAGCCAAGGCACTGCATTTTACCCCGTCAGGTTATGTCCAGCACTCGGTGTATGTTTTCCTTACTGTTAGTTACCTATTTAGTTGATTTTATTGCTTTGCGAAACATTACTGCATGCCACCCGAGGTTGTCTGCATGATTGCGCACGTGTAACGGGCATCGAAGCTGCAGATATTTAGGGATATAATCTGTTGTTAAGCCTCTTGCTCGCCAGATGCCATCGCCAATATTTTTTTCAAAGCCGGCGGCCAGTTTAGCCACTACGACGCTGGCGCGAGGCGCACAGCTAGGCGCAGAAGGCGTGCTCAAGCTCTTAAAATGCCCTGGCTCACCTGCTCGAGGAGCCCTTCAACTCGCACTGGGCCAGACCATCTGTGGATCGCTACTTGTTGAAGTTGTGGTACACGTTGTCAACAGTTTGGTTCAATCTATTATTGATTTGGTAGCCCTTGCATTGGGCGAAGATGCCAGACTACCTCAAATTCTAGCGTACATGGCAAGCAGGTCTTTTGGGCTACGGTATGTGCTGGTTCCACTGATGATGCAGCCAGAGCTTACGGAAACGCTCTTCCTCAAGGGGCTGGAAACAGTTGATCTTTTGCCAAGAAAGAATTGTGAAGACGAGAATGAAGACGAAAATGAAAACAAAAATGAAAAAAACCAGAAAAGGTACGGTGTACTCTCGGAAATGAAGCAGGTAAGGCTGCCACACGAACCGCTACCGAATCTTGCACTCCAGGACTCGGTACAAGCTTTTAAACTAATGGCTGTTTTGAGTTGCCTCTCAATGCTGGTTGCTGCGCCAAGGATTGGCGGCGCTGTGATTCCTCTTGTTGTTTACTTTACATTTCGCAGTGCGCTAGGAACTCCCTGGGCCAACCTGCTAATCTTCACAACTGCTTTGGGCTATTTCCCCCAGGAGATCTTTGCAGTAGCAGTTGCGTACCTCAACGCCAGAGCGCTGAGCAGGAATTTGGTAGAGCCGTACTTTCAGCGGCTGCCGTTTTCGCATACTGCCAAGGAAACATGGCTGGCAAACCGACAGGGCGCTTTAACGGGATTTGGGCTCCTTGTCCATGTGTTGCTCCGGGTTCCCGGAATTAGCGTTTTGGTGTATGCATGCTCCGCAGTAGGCTATGCATGGGTGGTATCAAGTTTATCGGATCCCCCACCCTCGCAGGAAAAGCGTCATCTCTGGACCGAAGAGCAGGTTGTTTGGAGCGACAAAAATTAAATAGCTCAGCTGGTCCTTTGATATGTACAGTACATCATATATTTATTCCATTTGCATGCATAACCGAGAGACAGTCCGGGCTACCAATCCCACCCACCAATTATGACTAAAAAAAATGATAGCGCTCTGTGGGGTGGGTGTAGAATGTTTCTATGCGCCACGTTTGCCACGTATGGCATTGGGATCCCTACTGAACTCGCTGTCCCACGTTTCCTGTTTTCCCTGAACGCTGAAGCAAAAACTGCGTATTCAACACGATGTCTGAGGGATTGCAACGACGTCGCCGCGCCGGCAATGACTCTGGCAGCGGTGTTGCTGCCGGGGCCGGCTCTCAGCTCGGCTCAAATGCTGGAGTCACCAAGGCTGGCACTATTCTCGGCCATGCTGCCAACCTGGCCAGTTTGGACGACAAACAGCCAATGCTGACATTGATGGAGGAGGTTCTGTTGCTTGGCCTCAAAGATAAAGAAGGGTACCTTTCATTTTGGAACGATAGCATCTCCTATGTTCTTCGCGGCTGTATTTTGATTGAGCTGGCATTGAGAGGCCGTATTGCAATGATCGCAGACTCAAGTCGCAAGCGGCTGCAGCTTCCGGACAGACTTATTGAGGTCGTTAATGAGAGTTTGACGGGCGAGGTCCTGCTGGACGAGACCCTCAAATTGATGAAGTCCTCAGAGCCTCTGTCGATTGCATGCTGGGTCGATTATCTTTCAGGAGAGACATGGAACTTTGCCAAGGTGTCGTACCAGCTTAAGGAGGTACGTGAGCGGCTCAGCAAGGGCCTTGTCGACAAGGGTATTCTCCGCACCGATAAGCGGAACTTCTTTTTGTTCGATATGGCCACTCACCCGTTGGCCGACCAGGCTGCAAAGGATGATATTCGCCGTCGCGTTCTCAGTGTTGTTACTGAAAACTCTATGAATGTGCGGGACTCAAGGTATATGCCCACAACTGTGCCATTCAGATCGCTTAGGGCAATCTGTTTGACCACTTCGTGCTTTGCCGCCAATGTCCTTGAAAACGTTACATCTTCGCTTTCATACGATAGCATTGATGCCACAACTCTGCGTGCGGACGAAATGCTGGCCGACTATTCCGAGTACCCCTTCGAAAAGCGCAAGGCAGCATGGTCAGCTTCTTTTGCCCAAGCGGTCGATGAGGAGCTGGCTATCACTGGCGAGTCTGGCGGACTTTACATGGAGATCATTGCTGCTGTCAACAAGATCTACTCACAGCTCGATAGTGTAGTCTAATGTATAATTTGTGCGGCTTCTAGGGCTATATTCCACACCTACAAAACTACATTTAATTACTCCGATTTCAGATTTCCCTTTGACAGCCTTAGTCACATACATCACATCATGTCTCTCGAGACTCCAGATGGCTTGAAAGGTGCAAGTCCTGATTTAGGCGGTCCAACTGCTGCTGCAGTTGTGAAAAAGACCGAGAATGGCGGAATCATATCACAGATCATGGACTCGAACCCGTACTTCACTGCCGGATTTGGTCTAATGGGTGTGGGAGCAGCCCTGGCAATTGGTCGCCAAGGACTCATGAGATTGAACCAGCTAGTGTACCGCCAGCTGGTTGTAGATCTCGAAATTGCGAGCAAAGATAAATCTTACGACTGGTTCCTCGAGTGGATGGCTCAGCACCCCAAGAGACGGAGCCGGAACTTTTCAGTAGAGACACACCATGAACAGCACGCCAATGGCTCGATAACGGCAACTTTCCAGCTTGTGCCAGGCCCTGGAAGACACTTGATGCGATACAATGGTGCTTGGCTCATGGTCAAACGTGAGAGAAGCGGTAGACTTATGGATTTGCGCAACGGAACGCCATTTGAAACCATTACTTTGACAACCCTTTGGCGAGACCGGAATGTCTTTAACGATATGCTTCACGAGGCACAACAGAGCGCCCAAGCACGACAGGAGGGCCGTACTGTGCTTTTCACCTCTTTTGGGCCCGAATGGAGACCGTTTGGACAGCCGCGGAGAAAACGGACATTGGAATCAGTTATTTTGGACACTGGTGTCAAGGAGCGCATCTACAACGATATTGTCGACTTTATGCAGTCGGGGAAATGGTACACAGACCGTGGAATTCCTTATAGACGCGGTTACTTGCTCTACGGCCCGCCTGGCTCGGGCAAATCCAGCTTGATTCAGGCATTGGCAGGCGAGCTCGACTACAACATTTGCATCCTTAATCTTTCAGAACAGACGTTGACAGATGATAGGCTAAACCATCTTATGAATAACGTTCCGCCACGAAGTATCCTGCTGCTGGAGGATGTGGACAGTGCATTCTCGGAACGCAAGCAGTCAAGTGACCAGGGCTTTGTTTCGGGCGTTACTTTTTCAGGGCTGCTGAATGCTTTGGACGGTGTGGCTTCTGCCGATGAGAGGCTAATCTTCCTTACTACAAACCATCCAGAACGGCTGGACCCAGCTTTGATTAGACCTGGCCGTGTTGATGTCAAGGAATTGCTGGATAATGCCACTCCGGCACAGATCATCAGGATGTTTATGCGGTTCTACAACGATGAAAACAAGGCAGAACAGTTTCTCCAAGTTCTTGTGGAAAAGAACCAGCCCATCTCGACCGCACAGCTTCAGGGACTGTTTGTGCTCTATAAAAAGGACCCCGATGCTCTTATCAGGGCTGTAACGAATAGCTAAATTGTAAATATTACGGTAAATATGATGCCCTTTGTTGAGATTTCATGTATAACGGGTGTACAAGACTAACCAGATCTATGATTCAGGGTAAGGATGAGTGACATTCTGTGGGTCAATAGCCATGCAGGCTTGTTTATTTATATTTCGTAGCTCTAAAAATCAATTTCCGCCAGGATCAGATTCAAAACAGCCCGTGCTTTGCCCCAAAAGCTGAACCCACAGTATGAGCTGGCTTAGGCGTTCTGAGCCTTATTTTGAGCTAAACATCGTCGAAGCCAGGTTCACTCAAAAGGCTGTGCGGCTCAAGCGGGTTTCTGTCCATACGACAGTCAACGACCAGAGTTTCCCTTCTGATTCTGTTGCCCCGGAGCCTGTCGATCCAGTGAGCCCGCGGTTTAGATGTCGCTGGCCCGACACTAACCTCAAGATCCAGCTGTTCCCGTGGGAAGGGAGGCGCAGCATCGAACTCACATTTTGGGACCGTAAACGAAGAAGAAAGATCTGCTTGGGGTCGGTTGTTTTCCCAATTGGCACAATTATTGCAAACAACAAAACCTGGCCGTTGAAAATTACGGTGCCGGCTACTTCCACACTTTTTCCAGAGCTCAACATCAAGGTGGATTTGGAACTCAAATTGCATGCCAATGAGGAAGCAATCGAGTCATGGGCTGTCGTCGCAGGCGATGACGGGCCCGAGTGTTTGGATATGGCAGCTTTGGGCGAAAAGTCTACTCGTTCTTCTCTTGAGTCAAGTGCTAAATCGCAGCCCCAGAACTTGCTGATACCAGTGCCCTCTCTTCCCGATGTTTCAGAGCTAGAATCAGCCTCAGATTCTCCTGAAACTACGAGGCCAAAAAGCGAGCGGCCGCGAAAACACAAGAAAATCAGGAAAAACAGGCCACAGTTTACCTGGGATACTGGCTCAAACGCATTGGGTGCTGTTTATCTTGAGATCGTTTCAGTGCATAACTTGCCGCGGTTTCGCACTTTGACGGGTCTTTCTTTTGATATGGATCCATTCGTGGTAATTTCCTTTGGCAAGAGAACATTCAAAACCAGTTATAGACGGCACACTCTTAATCCATCTTTTGGCCAGAAGCTTTTGTTCTTTGTGGACAAACACGAGTTGACGTTTGACCTCACATTCACCGTTTGGGACAAGGATAGAATAACACTCAATGACAAGGTCGCATTTGCCAGCTTGTCAGTACAGGATGTTGTCCGGACTGGGCCTCATTGCGATCCAGAAACTGGACTTTACGACTTATCGGATTATACCTCAAAGACAATCGTGATACCCTGCCCGCTAGTGGAAAAGGCAGTCAAGGGCAGCCGCGGCAAGCTAAAACTAACACCAGAGCTCGTTGTTAATGTTCATTACCTTCCATATCCAGCAATCAGGCAGCAACTCTGGCGCGGGATTGCCACAATGTACGATACCGGCGAGCAGAATGCTCTCAACGTTACGCAGGTCAAGACTATGCTGAGTTCATTGGGGAGTACTCTCACTGATGCTACCATCAGATCTTTGTTTGCGCGGTTTAATCCTGGGGTCGAGATCAACGATCTGGAGCCGACAATTACTCATGACGAGCTGATTGTATCCATTGAGGATCTGCTCAATCGGAGCGCAGATCTTTCTGCAGCGGCAAGTGATCTGAGACAAAGTAGCAGCATTGCCACAGGTTCTGCATTGACCAGTGCAGTTGATTTACGATTAGACACTTCAAGCCGAATCCAGTCAGAGGAACACAGTCTTAATACCAACCACGACTTGATATCGCAACTCCGCACGCCTGACGCATCACGGTCGATGGTGTCGCTAATTGGTGCTCAGGAAAACCCAGTGGAACGCATTGTGTTTCTCAGAGTCTGTCCAATGTGTCAGAAGCAGAACCTGAAAAGAGCCACTGAAAGTGAGTCGATGAGGCATATCAGTATGTGCGCCAGCAAACAGTGGTCAAACTCGGATACAGTACTACTCGATAACAGGTTCGTTACGAAATCGCAAGCCTCGCAAAGGTGGTATACAAGGATTCTCTCTAAGCTGTACTTTGGGTCATACCAGCTGGGTGCCAATTCGGCCAACATTCTAGTCCAAGATCGAATTACTGGCCAGATCGAGGAGGAGAAGATGAACGTTTATGTGAGAATTGGTATTAGAGTCTTATACTCCACCGGACCGGTAGAGACCGGCAGATTTCAGCGCATGCTCCGAAAGTATACCTTGAAGCAGGGTATTAAATATGACAACCCCAACAGTGCAAGCTCGATCCGCCCCTTTATCAAATTCCACAAATTGGACATGTCAGAGGTACTCTTGTCGATTGACGAGTTTCAAACTTTCAACGAGTTCTTCTACCGCAAACTAATTCCCAAGGCTCGGCTGCCCGAAAATATTGACGAGCCCAGAACGGCTGTATCGCTGGCTGATTGCAGGCTTTCACTTTTCCAAGACTTAAAGTCCGCACGTGAAATTTGGATCAAGGGCAAGACATTCAGTATTTCGGGACTTATTGGAGCAGAGTATCCAGAGGATGTTCGGCTTTACAGTGATTGCGCAGTGGCCATCTTCCGTTTAGCGCCACAAGACTATCACCGCTTCCATTCTCCAGTTGATGGAGTTATGGGCACACCACGACACATTCCTGGTCAGTACTACACTGTCAACCCAATGGCGATCAGGTCAGAGTTGGACGTATATGGGCAGAACTGTAGGACGATCGTGCCAATTGATAGTCCTCAATTTGGTAGAGTAATGGTGGTGCTTATTGGCGCCATGATGGTAGGCGGTATCGTGATCACTGCCGAGCCTGGCGCTATGCTGAAGAGGACAGACGAGATTGGGCATTTCAAATTTGGAGGCTCAACTGCTGTAGTCCTATTCGAAAAGGGCAAAATTGAGTTTGACAAGGACCTTGTAGTCAACTCGGCAGCTGCTATTGAGACATTGGTAAGAGTCGGAATGTCTATTGGTCATACTCCAGACGTGCCTGAATTTGAAAGAACGCTCGATACACGCTACCAGTCTATCAAGAGAGCTCACACTGCAATTGTGGGTGGTGGATCTTATATGCCATTTTCTCTAGATTAGGTATGTATATTTATGGCACTGGTTTGTATATATATAATTCTCAACCAAATCAGTTCTTTGACACTTTCTTTTGATGCTTTATTCTGTTGCGTTCTTTCCGGGCCTCCTTTTCAGACATTGGCTTTCCCGGTGAGGTTTCAGACTTTGTCGCAGGTGCATTGGCAGCCTCCTCAGTCTCCGGCAGCACCAGCAAACTGAACGGCCGCACCCCCTTTTTATTGGCTCCCACTCCGTAAGTGGAATCAGCACCTAGAGTCGCAAATTCTGCAGTTCGCTTATCCTTATCGACCATCAGAGTATCGAGCATTGTTTCACTGTACTGTGGACAAACTGGTTTCAATAGAATAGCAATTACACGCGCCCGGTCAGCAGCTAGTCGGATGATTTCCCTCTGCTGTTCGCTCTCGAGCTTCCATGGCGCTGCATCATGGAAATCCTGGTTAGCCAAAATTGCCTCGTCGTTTAGCGCTTGAAGCATCTTTGTGACATTGTAGTTACTCATGTACTTCTTGCACGAATCGAGCAACTGGCTGCTGCCCTTTAATGGCGCCGAGGTGTTGACAGCATCAGCAATATTGAATTTCTCTGTGCAAATTCTGCTCACCAGGTTGCCCAGTTTGTTGATCAAGTTGATGTTATGGCGGTGCACAAGATCCTCATAGGAAAAGGGTGTATCGGAAGCGAGGCTGCTATCGTGCATCAAAAAGTACCGAACAGGATCAGGTCCAAATCTCTCAATAGCATCAAATGGATCCACAACATTCCTTTTGGATTTGGACATCTTAAATCCATCCACCAGCCAGTGTGCGTGCACTACGACTGATTCGGGTAGCTTTTTACCTGCTGCCATCAAAAATGCAGGCCAGTAAACACAGTGGAATCGCATGATGTCCTTGCCAACAACGTGTACTGACGGGGGCCAGCAGCTCTTGCCTGTTTCAGCTTTGTAGCTCTCTGCAACTGTATAGTAGTTGACCAATGCATCCAGCCAAACGTACATGCACTGTTCGCTATCGCCTGGCACTGGAACACCCCAGGAACAGCGTGAAGCCGGCCTACTAATTGACAAATCTTGCAGTGGATCGTTCTCCAGGTCAAGCACCAGCTGGTTCCATCTTGCTTGAGGAATGACGCAATTGGGTGATTCTTTCATCCATTCCAACAGTTTTTCCCTAAATGCCGATAGTTTAAAGAAGTAGTTCTCTTCCTTTACCCAGATAACCTCATTTCTGGACTCAATTGTGATCTTTTGGCCATTTTCTAAAGTCATAAGGTCGCTTTCCGTAACAAACGTTTCATCGCTGGTGCAGTACCAGCCCTCGTGATGACCCTTGTAAATAAAGTCATTGCGTAAAAGCAGTGTCCAGAACCGCTGCACCTCGAGAATATGATCAGGATCTGTGGTTCTGATAAAGCGGGTATAGTCAATCTTGGCTGCATCGGCCAGCTTCTTGAATTGGCTCGCATGCCAGTCCACAAACTCTTTGGGGTCCTTGCCGGCATTCTGAGAGGCTTGAAGCACTTTTGAGCCGTGCTCGTCTGTGCCGGTTGATAGTACAGAGTCGTTTCCTAGCAGCAGCTGCCAACGGTGGAAACAATCTGCAAGCACCATTGAGTGCAGGTGTCCAATATGGGGGTTCGCATTGACGTAGAAAATTGGCGTAGTAGCGAACTTGGAGCTGCGCTTGGCGGCTGATGTGCTGAGAGGCCGTACTCTCACGCCGTGAAGCGCCCGTTTCAAGGTTTTACCCCACATTTGTTGATGTGTGAAATGTCAAGCCAAGTCTATGCGTCGTTTCATATTACCAATCGTTGTGCATCGAGGGAATCTGTTTAGTGGTTATGTTCAAGTCTATTTAATCAGCGCTTTGTCCGCGAAAAGGGTCATTAGACTAAAGATTCCGTAGAATAATCCGAGTGGGTATGCAATCAAAACTCTCATTTCCGAGAGTTGGAGGTAGCTCACGAAAATTGCTGAAGAAGAGTAGGCGCACCATAAAATTGCAAAAGTGCCCAGTCCGTAGCCAATTGCATTGTCCAGGGGAATAAATACTGCCAGTCCAGATAGTGCAACCAGCGGGAGCATACAGTAGCCCAAAACACTAGCTGTGCGCACTAAATCGATGCTGCGAAAGGCCATAAAGTTGAGTAGAGTGTACTGCCAAAGTGTGCCCAATAGCGCAATACCATAAACATAACTGAAATGCTTTTTGCCACCCAATAGCAGAGTGAGTCCAAACAAAAGGAAAAACATGATTGGGCCAGCCAGATCTGCGTCGTCCATGATATTCGATTCAATAGTTTTGAAAGGGTTCAAAACAACCCGAGTCTTCTGGGCAACATGCCCAAAGTTGAAGCCAATTTCCTCCAGCAGGGGCGGCTCGCCAGGATATCCTGATGTTCCAAACGCCGCCAAAATTCCACTGGATAATTTGACCCCAGAAAAGTCGCCAGCGCCAGCGTTGGTTTGATCCTGAGAATACATAGAGCCCATGGAGCCCATGGAACCCATTGACGAGTAGCTTCCGTAGGGCGGAATAAAGTTTGCACCAGAGCCAGAATTGGGAGGCGCATTCATTTGGCCATACTGGTGATTGCCATTAGATTGATAGCCGTAGCCAGACATTTGCAGCTAGCTATGAGCTCAGTCACCTGGAGATTGGGATCCCACTTTGCGGACGTGCAAATGTGATTAGTAAAGCAGGGGTCGAAGTCGCGTTCGTTGGTGACGCGGCCTGGGGAAGAAGACGTTTGCTGGTTGCATAGTGTAGGGCACCTAAGGTCTAAACAGAAAGAGTCCGATGATCATGCGCTTGTATTGAATGGACCAGCGGGCGAGCTCCAATGTAAGCATTGCGGTATTGTGGATGGTATAAATGCCACTTGGACACGCAAACGCTGTCCAGGGGCGCCTGAGTTACTGGAGTCTCTTAATTGGTAATTGAGCTGCACTAATCCTCTCTTGACTCGTACTACTTACCCCGGGCGTCTCATTCTAGCGAAGGTGAGCGCAGTCTTGTCTTAATTGCGATGTTGCCAGTCACAGTGTGGCGTATGCGAGCGACGCCCACTTTAGCCACACGGAGGTTAGGCGCAAGGATTGAACAATCTACTTCAATTAGAGAGTCTTTTGTTAACTCGAAAGTATATAAACCGTAGTTGAGAACTCTATTCGGGTTCTAAAGTCTGTAGATAGCCTCAGAAATTGACTACTTTCTGAAACTCAATGAATTGGTTAGATTAATAAGAAAATACAAAGAGACCCTAATTTGAGCGAGAACATCTGCCCTATGTGAGTAGGTACACTTCACGGGCTATTAAAGTGGTCCAAGTTGTGATTCGTCTTGGCAAAACCACAGCCTCAGATCCTTTGAGCACTGGACATGGAGAAATATGCATGTTGCCGACATGAAGCATATGTAGGTAAGGCAGGTTGCCTAGGCAAACAATTAAGGTTCTGGAGCCGAAGTCTGCCTTAAAAGTCGGCTATTCAGCCTAGTCGTTAGCCTTCAAAGTTTGATTAGCCGAAAATAGCCTAATAAGTCGGCTGTTTAGCCTAAATGTGAGCCTATAAAGTTTAATTAGTCGAAGACAGCCAAAAACATTTGTCCGTTTTTTAGAGTTCATTTAAATGGGTATAAAAGCCTGAAAAAAGGCCAGGAGTTCTAATCAAATCAAAACAATTTGCTTTATCTGCGTAATTAAACTCTACGGGCAATGGATGTGGACCGAGTTGTTGTTCGTCTTGACAGGATCGTGCTTTCGAATCTATTAAGCATCGGATGCTAAAACTCAGGCATGTTGCCGACATGAAGCATATGCAGATAAGGCAGGTTGCCTGGGCAAATATTTAAGGTTCTAGAGCCGAGGACAGCCTTAAGAGTCGGCTGATAGCCTAGTCGTTAGCCTTTAAAGTTTGATTAGCCGAAAATAGCCTAATAAGTCGGCTGTTTAGCCTAAATGTGAGCCTATGAAGTTTAAATAGCCAAAGACAGCCAAAAAATTTATTTGATTTCTAGAGTTCAGTTAAACGGGCGCAACATTTAGAAAACAGACCAAAAAACCGAATCAAAGCAAGAAGGTCTGTCTTGATTGATAGAGTGTTCTCCACGGGCTATTAGAGTGAACTGGGTTGATATCCGTCTTGGCAAACTCATAGTCTCAGATCTTTTGAACACCGGAATCAGAATATATAAGCATGATGCCGACATGAAGCATATGTAACCCATGCATGTTGCCTAGGCGAGAATTTAAGGTTCTGGAGCCGAAGACAGCCTTGAGAGCCGTCTATTCAGCCTAGTCGTAAGCCTTGAGAGTTTAATTAGCCGAATGTAGCCTATTGAGTCGGCTATTTAGCCTAAATTTGAGGCTATAAAGTTAAAATAGCCGAAGTCCGCTAAAGAATCTGGCTTTATTCGAGAGTTTAATTGAACGGGTGCACCAATCATGGACAATAACAAACCCGTTTATATTAGCAGAACAAGCTACCATGTATGAGTGGGTACACTCTACGTGCTATAAAATAGGATTGCATTATCATTTATCTTGACAGTGCTCCCACTCTCCTCTGTTTATCACATCTGAGCAACTTTCTATCAATGGCTTCTCATCCTTGGGGCTGCACCTCCATCCTCGCTCTTTCCTCTTCTCAGCATGTCTGGTCAGCTTGACGGCATCAAAGAAGCTGCCTCTGCAATGCTCGAACGAATGATAGTTCGACCTAAGGCTGTTCTCGGGAGCCAAATAATTGACTCAACCTCATCGCTGGAATCTTCTCAACAACAACACGGGAAGCAGCTGTTTGTCTATTCAGCTTCTCTAATGACACAACTGTATTTGTTTCTGACCTTTAAACACACAAGTAGTCTTACACTTACATTCACACTGATGCCACACTCACCTACATTTACACCTCACACTCGCACTCATGCTCGTACCCATCCTCACACTCATACTCATACTCACACTACCCTCTGCTCAGTGCAGCTGGTCAACTTGACTACCATCAGAATGCTATGCCAAACGACCGCGTCATCTGAAGCCACTTAAATGTAGGAGCAAATCAGTTCAACAGTGGGATTTGAGATGTTGTCCACATGATGCTAGAGACCTGTATACCTGGCTAATAGCATTTTTTCGAGACAGAAGAGTCCAGCTGGCAACGAGGCTCTTGTTTCGGTAACATTGCCTGTTCAGAGACTTGACTATCGACGTCTCTTTAACACAGAGATTCCTTTAGTCTCTAAGTGCTCGTCCTTGCAATACTGCCCGTCCGCAACACCGGCTGCCAGCTTCCCTTTGGCATTAAGAGGTTCATTCAGCACGATAAATGTTCGTTCTAGCAACATGACCTGCCCCTAGCCTTGGTACTGGCTTCTTTTTCGCACTGCGCGACTTTCAACGCCCGATGTACTCATTCTGGCAATATAGCCTGAGCTCGGCCTAGACTCCCGACTTCTCTCTGTCACAGACAAATCTATTGACGCTCAGACTCTCCTATTCTGGCACCATTACCTGTCCAGCCTTCGCAAATGGCCTCCTTTTGACATAGAGAGGCCAGACTAGCACTGAGAATACCCGTGCTGGCAATATTAGCTGTTTCCAGCCATGGCTACAGACTTATTCATGGCGACAAAGGGTGGACAAGGGGTTATCCCTAACAAGAAAAATCCCGATTCGCACTGAGAATACTCGTGCTTGCAACGTTACCTGGCTTTTCATTGGCAAGGGGGAGCCTTCTTCTGCATGGCAAGGACTTGCCCATTTTGCACTGAGATTGCTCGTAGTCGTATTGTATTCTCAAATTTCTAAATTTTCTGAGTAATGAGCGTGGAAGAACTAGGCATGTTGACGGCATCAAGCGCATGCAGGCGAGGCATGTTGCCGAGGCAAGCATTTAAGGTTCTGGAGCCGAAGTCAGCCTTAATAGTCGGCTACTTAGCCTAGTCGTTAGGCTTTAAAGTTCAATTAGCCGAAAGTAGCCTACAATGTCGGCTATTTAGCCTAAACTTGAGCCTATTGAGTTTATATAGCCGAAGACAGCCAAAAAATTCTGCCGTTTTTAAAATCCATTTAAATGGGTATAAAAGCCTGAAAAAAGGCCAGGAGTTCTAATGAAAGCAAAACAGTCTGCTTTATCTGCGTGGGTAGACTCTACGGGCTATGGATGTGGATCGAGTTGTTGTTCGTCTCGACAGGATCATACTTTCGAATCTATTGAGCATCGGATGCTAAAACTCAGGCATGTTGCCGACATGAAGCATATGCAGGTAATGCAGATTGCCTAGGCAAATATTTAAGGTTTTAGAGCCGAAGACAGCCTTAAGAGTCGGCTAATAGCCTAGTAGTTAGCCTTTAGAGTTCAATTAGCCGAAAGTAGCCTAAAAAGTTGGTTATTTAGCCTAAGTATGAGCCTATAAAGCTTAAATAGCCGAAGACAGCCAAAAAATTTGGCCGTTTTTTTTTGAATCCAATTAAATGGGCGCAAGGACCAAAGAACAGACCAAAAACCCTAATCAGAGCAAAAATGTCTGCCTTGAATGATTGAGTACTCTCCACGGGCTATTAGAGTGAACTGGGTTGATATCCGTCTTGGCAAAGTCATATTCTCAGATCTTCTGAACACCGGATGCAGAAAAAATAAGCATGATGCCGACATGAAGCATATGTAGCCCATGCATGTTGCCTAGGCGAGCATTCAAGGTTCTAGAGCCGAAGACAGCCTTAAAAGTCGGCTATTCAGCCTAGTCGTAAGCCTTTTAAGTTTAATTAGCCGAAAGTAGCCTAACAAGTTGGCTATTTAGCCTAAGTGGGAGACTATAAAGTTTAAATAGCCGAAGACAGCCAAAAAATTCGGCCGCTTTTAGAGCTCATCTAAATGGGTACAAAAGCCTGAAAATAGGTCAGGAGTTCTAATCAAAGTAAAACAATCTATTTCGTATGAGTAGGTAGACTTTACAGGTTATGGATGTGAACCGAGTTGTTGTTCGTCTTGAATCTATTGAGCACCGACTGCTGAAAGCCGCCATGATGCATATGTAGGTAAGGCAGGTTGCCTAGGCAAATATTTAAGGTTCTGAAGCCGAATTCAGCCTCAGAAGTCGGCTATTTAGCCTAGTCGTAAGGCTTTAAAGTTTAAATAGCCGAAAGTTGCCCCGCGACTCAGCTATTTTCCAGAGTACAGTGAAACAGGCACAAAAGTCATAGACTACACCAATAACCCTAAAATGGGCAAGTAAATCTACTTTGTATGAGTAGGTACACTCTACAGGTTATTGATGTGTACCGAATTGCCATCCGTTATGACAGTAGTGTCAGATGCAGAAAATATAGGCATGTTACCTGCATGAGGCTTATGTAGCGAAGCTCTGATACCCAGGCAAGCATTCTAGGTTCTGATAGCTAGATACAGCCTCAGAGGTCGATTTGTTAGTCCAGCCGTAAGCTATTCAAGGTTTCATACCGAAGACAACCTCAAATTCGGCTAATTTCTGGGACTCATTTGATTGGGCACAACAAGCAGAGGTAAAACCAAGAACGCTGATTAGATCAATAGTATCTGCCTAGTAGGAAAATCAGTGCTGCTACTCATAATTTCGTCAATTTGATCAGTTAAGATGCCCATGTACAGTTGCGATTCCTGGGATTAATTATTTGCTAAAGACTCAAGCGATATTTTGTCTGTTGGTGTTGTCGCCGGTCAGGTTCTCACTTGCTTCAATGTCGAGGATCCTATTGTTGCAGCTGCTGAGCTCGCTATTCCTCTTGTTGCTACCGCCGTCCACACTGGAAACCTTTCCCCTGAGGATATCATCAAGCTGATGTCAGTTCTCTATTCAAGCATTTCAGAGCCATTCCGCTTCATTGAAAATATCTGTTTAGTGTTGAGCTTAACTAAGAGCCAACGACAACGTTAGGTCAGTCAAATAAATTTGCTACCTCACGCTTGACTAGGTTGGAGACTTATTATAACGCCGCTTCAACATAAGTACGAAGACACTGAAAAGGCTCGGCGAGGATGTTGATAAGCATTTTATCACTGACTTGTATGTTGTTATGCCCCAAGTGGGTGTTATTGTCAAGTAAAAGTGACAACAAGCGCACAAATTGCTCTATGCATACAGGGAAGCACGCAACGATGTATTATTGGAATATGCAAATGGAAATAATTTCTATAGACCTACGCTAAGGCGTTGATCATGCAATGTATTGAACTTTACTCTCAAACACTCACTCAGAAGTTGACAACAACTCTGGACCCCGACATGCCGGCCTTGAGCGACTCGTAAATCTTGGGTACCTGTTCAAAGCCTGAACCAACGATTTCAACAGTAGGGGCATGGAATGGGTAGTTCTTCAAGAATTCGTTCAGACGCTCAACAATTCCTGCTCTCTTGGCAATCAAAGACTCATCACCTGTCATAAGCTGCTGGCCAAACTGTTTGCGAGTAAGGAAGAGCCAGTACACATTTGTGCTGGAGCAGGTGACGTTATCGCGGAAAGAGGGAAGCTTTCCAATTTGGGGCTTCACACTATGCATCTTTGCCGGAAGAGTGTGCGAGACCGCCTCGTGGACTTGGTTCCAAGTTTCTTCCGTTGAGACAGTATCAAAGCCAGCAACGATAGAATCACCGGCAATGTTACGGACCTGTTCAATCCAGTTTGAATCGTGATAGTCAATCAAATGGTCGGCACCAACAGCTTGCAGGGCTGAGTGGTGTTTCTTGGCTGCAGTGACAATAACGGTGTAGCCGATGTACTTGGCAATCTGCACCGCCGCAAAGCCTACACCGGTGCCTGCACCGTAAACAAGCGCAAAGCCTGAGGCAGATTGGGACTTGATGGGTGTGCCGTTGTGAAGATCAATCATGTTGGCAGCAGTGTACAAAATCAGCGGAACAGCCGAGGCCTGTTCAAAGGTCTTTATTGGGCCAGCTGCAATGTGCTTCTCTGACTGCGAGCTTAGATCTTTGTGAACCAGCAGAGAGTCCTCCGAAGCATCCACTGAAGTCGAGTATGCACCGTTGTCTGGGTTTTCAATGTCGCCTCCGCAGATGACAGTAGAAACCGAATCGCCTACAGCAAATTTTGAGACGCCAGAACCAACTTCAGTGACAACACCAGAGACATCAGAGCCAGCGGCAGTACCATCAGCCAAACGGAACTGCAGATGCATCAAGTCGATTGGGTTTCCCGCAACCGCCTTGGTTTGGATGCGTACATAGTTCGGGCTCAATGGCTTCAGAGCGACCTCTTTGGCGGCGAGCTCGCCCTCGTTGCAGAAGTAGACCTGTTTGGTAGACATGGGTAGATAGACTGGGATGGATTGAATAGGATAAGAAATTTGGAGGTTTAATGGCCTTTAAGTATTGAGTTTCGCCACAGTTTCGCTAGAGCGATGTGTTACGGAGTTCATGCAGGTCTAACATACTGTGCATGATGGTGGTCGCATGGTACCCATCCTGGTAAACACACGTGCATATTACTTCAACAGATCGAGTACTGAGCGCCACTCTGAACGCCTTATTATTTTGACTTTCAAGGGGGGTTAGAGGTTTGATTCAAGAAAGTCATAGAGACCTTCAGGAAGCCAGGCTGGCGCCCTTTCAATCTAGTACTGATAGCCTCGTTCTGCACCTACTAACGCTATGAGTTTCGAGACGAGCCTTTCACTTTCGAGTAATCTAGTAGACGCATCTATCCCAACGGGGCCTGCATCCTTGACGCATGTTCATCGGCTGGCATGCAGAACGAGCTTGAGTATCCGAACTAACGGCTGAAGCTTCTGTTAAGCGAGAGTGGAATGAAGGATTGACACTAATCTCTGTTGGCTGATCAAGATCCTGTTTCAAGATGTAGTTTTTGTTCATACCAGCCCGCCTTGCTCTTGTCTGGTCAGATCTCATGTTTGGTCCCAGCAGCAGGATATATGGATGTGTGTCTGGATCATGCCGTTGAAGCGTATTTACACAGGCTATAGTCATTTCAGCACTTTTCTAGGGCCCGCTCTACTCTAGGATCTTACTTTTTTTTTAAAAATCCCACTCTCTTTTAGGATCCCACTCCGTTCTGCCCGCTTTGTGGTCTCAACAACCCCAGATTATTCAGCGCATCTCCACTCCACAGGTGTGTGCTCTTTCTACCTTGTGAGATGGATGCGATAAACCGGCTCATTGAGACCGGCCTGTTCGAAGATGCAGTCAAAAGGGCATCTGCCGAGATTCAGCTCAACCCCACAAGTGCGCCTATGCTGCGTTTGCGCTCAGTAGCTTATGCTAGACTGGGTGAACCACAGAAAGCCCTCCTTGATGCTGAAGAAGCGGTCAGAGTGTGTTGCGACAGGCACGAGATGCCATTTATTCAACTACGTCGTGCAATCGCGCTATTTGGGTGCAAGAGAGCTGGTGAAGCAAAGTGTGCTATCCGTTTTGCTGCCGAAGGATGGCCTAAAGATGCGTCGAGTAAAGAAAAGATGCTGCTAGAGATGTGGCAGGCCAAGATCGAGCAGTCGAGCGAAGCAGAGGTGATAGTTCCGCGTATTCCACCAGAATCCGTGTCTGAAGCACAAACTGAAAGCATTGTCACGGCGCCTAAACTCGACTGGTACCAAACAAAGACAAGTGTTGTGGTTTGCATCTACAGCCGTGATTTGCCCGCTGATACCGAAGTTAAAATCTTTGAAAAGCTTGTTCAGATCAGTGCACCCCAGCTTGACTATGCTCTGTGGCTAAGCGAAAGCATTGATCCCCAATCCAGCAGCTACGAGCTTTCATCAGTCAAAATTGAGCTCAACCTTAAAAAACGGGATGATCTTCACTGGAAAAATTTAGAACCCAAACACGAGCTTTCAAGCAAGTTGGAAGACACTACAAAGAGAACCACACAACCAGCTGATGTTTCTCAAAAGCCCAAATTGGCATCGTTTGAGAAGAAATGGGAAATTGATGACGACTCGGACGAAGACAAGGACGATCCAATGGCTCTGTTTAGATCGATCTATGAAAAGGCTGATCCAGAAACTAGAAGAGCTATGAACAAGAGCTATCAAGAAAGTCATGGTACAGCACTTAGCACAAACTGGAGCGAAGTCAGCAAGAAGCCGGTAGAGGCACAGTTTCCACCCGACTTTGAGCCTAGAAGGAATTGAAAAGATACATATTGCGAACTACTGGTTACAGATCACCTTGTCATAGAGACGGACGCCGTACTCATCGTCGTTCTCATCAGCAACGTTTGCAAAGCGCAAAGTGTACCCAGCCTTTTCATAAAGCTGGGCACCAGCAGGAGAGGAAAGCAAACTCAGCTTTGTTGGCCCGGTTGAGCTGTGGCCGTTTGCGGATTGGAAGGTTGCCGGTGCAGCAGGGAAATTGTCTTCGGCATACTTGAGCATCTTCATTCCCAATCCTTGTCTGCGGGCTTGAACCGTAACACAAAGCTTCTCCAAAAAGTACATATGCGTGAGTGGGTAAACTTCTGCCTCCAAGCTTGCGTCGGGCTTTTCGGCAAGCTCCTCAATCTTTTCGTTCGATGGCCAGGTTCCAGACTGCTTCAGTGCATTATCGATCCATTTGTTAACGTTAGTGTCACTGATCAAACTAACAGGGCGGTGGCCAGCCAGGTAAAAGGGAATCGAGTCGGTTACTCTCCAGTAAACTGATTTTGCCCACAACCAAATTCGTTGCACGGTTGAAAGCTTGGTCCGAAGGGGGGACGACTCTGGCAAACTCCACATGGAGATAGACAAGATGTTATCGTTTTCGTCGTAGGCATTGTTCAGAACAACACTACCGCCCAGGACCATTGTTAAAATCTCGTGGGCCATGTATTTTTGCATTCTTTTGAACAGCTTCATCTGCTGCGGCTTGACATTGGGGAAGTTCGAATAGAACGACTCGCCCAGTTTGTAGTTCCCCGGAAGCGCTCTCAGAAAGAGCCCATCGCTGCAAAACCCGTTTAAAACGCCATAGATAAATTCCTGACACAATTTGTTTGTAACATTGCTGCTATCGATGTACTTCAATTCCGCCATCTTGGTACAATGGACCTTGGCGTGGCCGACGGTACTTATATATTGCAACTGCCTGCTTGAGAAGAACGGGTAATAGGATCCGAGGTAAAGCCTAACCCTGACTTTGGTCAAAGACTCAGCGAAGCCATTACGTTTTGGGGTCGCCAAGCCGAGAATTGAAAGAAGGGAATCCTTACTATGAGTGCTGAAACAGTAGTACTTTCTTGTCAAACACAGTCCTGGCCGGCACGTTAAAAAACCACGATTATTGGCGTGTGCTGGTGGATTATAGTCTACATGTCAATAACGGAATTTTTGTCCAAAACTAATAGTCTCTTGAACCAATTCTCATCTAATCCTCTCAACACACTTTGTCCCGAGAGCCTCGATCCAAACCTTTGGGCAATCAGCCAAAACGGGTGGTGTAACGGTGGTGGTTCAAGGGTAAAGGGTGCTCCAGTGTAAATATTACTAATCTGATACCTGGGGATACCAAGCCTTGATCGATCTTCAGATCGCAGACCAATGGACCAGAAGCCGGCAGTCTCTCCCGACTATGAGGACGACGTGAGTTTGTCTCCAGCCTCATCTAGCAATATCAAAGACGAAGGTGACACTGTCAAGAGCGAGCGTGTCGAATGCGACGACGATGAGGACCGGTACGAGGACGTTTTGGATTTGGATACCAGCAACAGCCATGCTAAAGTTTGGATGGTGAGAATGCCCAAATTCTTGCTAGAACGTATGGCGGAACAAGAAATGGAGGGCCAGGACCTCGGCAAGGTAAGGATCTGGGCGCCAAAGGGTAACAGGCCGTGGAAAGTACGGATGCTTCTAGACGAGACCCCAGCGCTTGCGGACATCCCTCACAACTACAATTTGAGGCTTGTCAATGAGGTTGTGGATAACACATTCGTGCTGCAGGAGAAAGAACTGCCTCACAAGCGGAAACGAGGCGACAGCGATGCACAGGACGAGTCCAATGACATCAATTCGTCAATTCCACGTTTCAACGGGGCTGCGGCACCAAATGCTGCGGCAAATCTTGCAGGTGCGAGCACAAATGCAGAGGCTGGTCCTTCAAGCTCTAAATCGATGAAACAAGCGGCTCAAGCCAGTTACGGACCCACTGTCGAGGCTGCTCAGGCTGCACAAGCAGCGGCTTATGATAAATATACCCCCTTTGTCAAGCAGGCGCCCAAAAAGACTGCTCTTGTTGGCCAGGCGGTTCACGAGGTCGTTGCTACCCCTGATTTTAGCGATCCTAACTACAGTAAACTGCTACAGCAACGCCGCGAGATGGACCAAGCACACCCATCTCGACAGGTCACGATGCTCAACAACACTGCTGGCGTGGGCGGTGCCAAATATGGTGCAACACTACGTTCACAGCGGTCTACATGGGCACAAGCGCAGCAGAAGAAGCGCGAGCTGTACCGCAATACCGACGCCAAGGCTCTTCGGATCCCCAAATCGGAGCTGCTCGACAAACTGTTTCAGTTGTTTGAGGAGTACGAGTACTGGACACTCAAAGCACTTAAAGAAAGAACGCGCCAGCCAGAGGTTTACCTCAGGGAAGTTCTTGATTCCATTGCGGTGCTAAACAAAAAGGGGCCGTACGCTATGAAGTATGGCCTCAAGGCCGAATTTAAGCAAGCTAAAGATGCCGGAGCTTCGCTCAAGAGTCTGGTTAGCTCGATCAACGACGATGACGACCACCAGACTAACAACTTTGAGGGCGACAATCTCGAGGATGTTGATGTAGATGTGGATGACGACGACGACGATGACGACGACGATGACGGCGACGGCGCTGACGGGTTTGAAACAATCTTTTGAGGGCGATATATAGATTTAAAAACCAGCGGCTGGTCCTTGGTATAAAATTATTGCCGGCTCTGATGCAAGTGCCCAATTGGGTAAATTTAGTGCATGCTAGCATGGCCTCAAATCTGGCTGTGGACACAAATTTTGATATTGTAGGGGACTGAGTTTCGGGGGCCAATGCAAGGTCATGCGCTACCACTAGAAAGAATTTCGTCAAGGTTTAGATCAAAACCCACTGCATTTGCTCGCATGGCAAAGCCGCTCACTGTGCTATGGTATTAGACGACCGCTTGATTAGAGAAAACGTGCTAGCTTTGGAGCTGGCTCCTTGTACTTTTGAAATACAGCTTCAAACACACACAATCTGATTTCCAATCGTTGAGTGATAAAGTCGCAAAATCGGCTAATACATGCATCATGCACCATGTGTCAGGAATCACCCATATGTACGTCATCATATGTATGAAAACCCTCAGACACTGTCAAGAGGCCAGCACACAGACGCTGCTTCTTATCAACGACTGTATCTTTTTGCTGGGTGAAGGATAGCCAGAGCCAAGAAACACCTGAAGATGCAGTCATATGAACGTCTGGCCGGAAATGCGGGCGTTCCGAATTTGAACCCCAAGGCTCTGGCGCTAGTGACGCTGGTTCTTCAAAACAGTCTACTTATCCTCACCATGAGATACTCTCGTGTTATGGAGACCTCAGAGCGGTATTTCACCTCAACAACAGTGCTCTTAAACGAGGTTGTCAAGATCATTATTTGCCTTTTTGTGTCATCTTATCTGGTCGGACTCAAACAGACCCTTGTTAGCATTTTCTCACCAGGACACTACAAGATGGCCTTTCCTGCAGCGCTTTACACGTTGCAAAACTCTATGCAGTACGTTGCTGCTTCAAACCTCGACGCTGCTACGTTTCAGGTAACGTACCAGCTAAAGATCCTAACGACCGCCATCTTTGCAGTAACAATTTTGCACAGGAGGCTCTCGACTAAGCAATGGCTGGCCCTATTTATTTTAACAGTCGGTGTGGCGATTGTGACAACCCCAGGTAACTTAATCCAGCGTTCATTGACGCTTGTGGGGCTGGCAGAGGCTGAGACTAATGTGGACACAGCGGCAAAGGACGACTCGGTGAATCCAGTTGTTGGTTTGATTGCTGTATCAATTGCATGCTTGTTGTCGGGCCTTGCAGGAATCTACTTTGAGAAAGTCCTCAAAGAGAGCAACAAGGTTTCTCTCTGGACCAGAAACCTCCAGCTCGGTTTCTACTCGCTATTTCCAGCTATCATTATTGGATGTGGCATCAAGGACGGTGCTAACATCAAAGAGCATGGGTTTTTCTATGGATACAACGGTGTTGTGATGTTTGTGGTGCTTTTGCAGGCTGCTGGTGGCATTGTCGTTGCACTTTGTGTTAAATATGCCGATAATATTGCCAAAAACTTTGCTACCTCTGTTTCCATTCTTTTATCTGCTGTTGCCAGCGTTTACGTGTTTAATAGCTCATTGAGCGTGAACTTTTTGATCGGTGCAATCACAGTAATTGGTGCTACTTTCTTGTACAGCTCTAAAGGTGCTGAACCCGAGGAGGACAAGGAGAAATTGCTCGAGCTGGAGGAAACAAGATCATGATTTAATTTTTATTCTAATAACTTGCATTTAATGACTGGGACTACTTGCATATTTGGCCGGCCAACTACGACTGTGTCCCCGAATGGTTGCTCCAGCAACTCGGCTCATTGAGGGGTTTCGATGTACTATAATTGATATTGTTGAGGGGCAAGGCTGGTCGACATTTGAGGCAGATTACTTTGATGCGACGGGGTCTGTGCGCTCCTTAATGCGCGCAGCTAACATATTTCACTCTTTACTTTAGACAACAAATCTGTAGTAATAGATTGGCCATGCATTTCTAACCGCTTCTGTCGAACCTAATTCTCAATTTACAACAGCAACAACAATAACAATAACAATAACAACAACAATGGGCTATTTCGGCGTAGAGAGGCATGCCCAGTGAATGCAAGAAAGACTCCGTGATGCATGCACAAGTTTCCAAAGATAGTCTGCGTTTTAATTTCACGAACTTTCCTGGCGATCATCAATCCTCTTGCGCCAGCGCTGACGGACGCAGCCGCAGGGAATGAAGACTAAAATACCAATCTGCAGATCTTGCACAGGCTGCCAGATTGATTAGACCCTATACCATTTTGTATGCGAAAGGAGCCAGGTTTAGATAAAAGGTGTAGGTACATGAACTTGATCTGCCGTTGATAATGCAAATGGCTGGCAAACATACTCTCGAGAAATTTATTGAAAGCTTTTGCGCACAGACTCAGCTAAAGGGCGCATGCCAGAGCAAATAAGCAGCCCCAAGTAACATGGTTGGCTGATCTTAAAGTCGTTGCTATTGTAACCCAGCCAACAGGAATCTTACCAGCAGGCTGTCTAAGTGCTCGCATGATCATACCGCATGCGGCATAGTTCACAGATCCACGTTTCAGCAAAGCATGCGGCATAGTTCATGGCCCCACGTTTCAGCAAAGCATGAGGTAAAAACATCGGGGTCAAGGCTACCTCAATCTCTAAAACAGCATCAAATTTGGATTTTAAACGTATGGCAGGGGGTCATATTACAATAAGAGCTATTCATAATCTCGGCTAAACTGAAATAGTATGGCGTCAAGCTGCACCAACCAATCGCCAAAACGAAGTTGTAATACATTAGTAATCTATTTTGAATGGTATTTAGGATGCAGCACTTGAAAAATTCTTCTTTAGTTACTCAACTCTCCACAATGGAGACTTTCCTACCAGGAAACGCTCTGCGAGGGGGTCCTCGCAGGTGAAGTGAGCGAAAATGATGAAATTATGCTGTGCACCAATCTGAAAAGCTGTCGAACCAGAAATTGTTCCCTGGCTCTCGACAGTTGCTCTGTGGATTCAGTAGACCCTCTTTCTGACGCCGCTCACATCACAGACAGCAAAACTTGGTAAGACACATTGAATTGGAGTTTGTAAGTATTTCTATAAAATTTAATGACTGTTGAAAGCTGGATTTATTCCGTGATTAAAAAAGCGATTGTCCATCCCTTCGCAAAGTTTCACTACTGGTGACTCTTGAGACAGTTTGAAAATATATATATATATATATATGATAATATTGATTAGCATTTATTGCCGTGACCGCAGCTACATCTTTACCCGCGTGGCTGTAGTCAAATTTAGAAAATTTAACTTTCCTACATTCAGATAGATTTAATATTCCATATTACTGGTCCCGCACAGGTACAGGTAGGCTGGTGAATTTAGTTGCCGCCTTAATGGCTCATGCAGTAGTGCAGTAGAGTGCAGTAATTAATATGCATGACAACACCAGCCGATTTGGCACGCAACTGGGCCGGGCGCGAAACTTAGGCGTAAATCGGGGCTGCATTCCAAGTTACGGAAGTTACGAGGAAAATATTGTAGAACTTTGAGCTTCCAATAAGACTACTAGATCACTCTTGACTAACAATCCAATTTGTGTTGCTCAAATTGTTAAAGCCGCATGCGGGGAAGTGATGAGTTGGCTTCTATGGTCAAAGCGCTGATTTCATGCACGATTGATGCAGTCCAATGCAAGCATACGCCAGACAGATCCTGCAAGGGCTTGCAGCATCTTAGCAGACGGCACTTCTCGCTAGAGCCCTACAAGAATATGTACTAAATCAGCATCATAGCTACTACATGACGTGGGCCCGACCGCATGAGTTTGTAGTTGACAAGGTTTTTGATAATAATAGGCACTTATTTCAAGCCTTCTCAATCCCTTTGAAATGTCTCATTTGGTTGCAAGAGTCGCGTTCAAAGGAGTACTTGCTGTCAATGAATACTCGCTCAGACCGCATTTGGTTTTAAGATTTGAGGCATATTTCTGGCCCTGTCCTGCTAGAGCCATTCAAACTTGGTCTCTAGATGGTATTTGCAGAACAGGGCTACTCTCGTTAAAACATGCATATGTATGTTGTACATGGCAAGCTGCATGACACTGATTCTACAACTTGGCGTGTTTGGCAGCAACAACGCAATGCTCTTGTGCCGAGATTTTTTTATCCAATTTAGTCTTGTGTCTCCACATCTAAAATTGGCTCGTATATATTGATGTATCCAACTTTGGTGCTGCCTGTCACCTTGGCGGTGCCCATCGGAAATATCCTAATTTGTAGCAGACTACTGTATGACGTAGGACGTGGGCAAAAACAAACTCTGCAATAGCAATGCCCGCTCTTCAAGCCTTGACGCCTATTCCAGGTCCAAATACTCAGAAACCTGGGTGAAACTGATGATATTGCTGAACTCTGCTGCAGGAACAGACAGCACAGGTTGCATGTAATTCTTTAGCTGAGCGGACCCATTCAATTAAGGGGGAGGGTCAAACCCTGAGCACTGCAGCTCATGTCATCCTGTCATGTCCGAGCGCTGTTAGAAACACAAGTCTGCAGCATCGAATGCAGCCAGGGGTTTTCCCAAGATTAGCTGGGCAATTCCGGCATGGGACCACAAGCGTAGAGCCAGCCTTGTGCCAGCCGGCAGAAATTCACACAGCTTCGTGTTTTTAGGGCTCCATCGCTGGGCGCGGCTCTTTAATACATCAGATCAGCTTGTACTCAACAAATTATCGATATACCAAGAATAGCTGACTAGAGTTCGCGGTCCAAGGCCTCCTTGATGATCACCACCATAGCTTTTACTTGAAATTTTGAACGTGACGATCAGTTTCAGCTGGCCAAGCCAGACAGATCTCAACCCTTGCCCAATACATATTACTGATAAAATGTATTGGATGGATGTACATAGGTTCAGCTGTACGAGTCGAGGGAAAAGCTGCGGCCGACCATTCATCCGCAGGGCAGCAGGTGGTGGCTGCCTAGGTCAAGGGTTGTGGTTATGGCTGCCGACCACCTTCTCAGGTTTGGGTGGCTAAACATTCTGACGTGAAACCGATGGTGTTTAGTGCCACTTGGTCTTTCACCCGCCGTTGTACCACGCTTGTTTTAGGCTGCCCTTCACCCGAAGCTTGATTCACCCTCCAAGTACCCCCTCATTTTTAGTAATTCTCGTATAACCACCGTATGCGCCATTATTCGGCACCGTTCATTAGCTGGCTATCGTCGTTTAGCGGCCCTTTCCCGCGCCCCTCTAAGAAGAAAAAGCAGACTGGCACTGGGATCTGTCCTGCTGCATGTGTATGCACGGATCTGCATCATGCCGCAGGGATGCTAACCCCTTGATTGATTGAGCTGATCGGACCTGCCGCAAGGAGCGCGTTGAAATATATTAAAGGAAAGCGCATCCCATCGCTCCGACTACTCACCAAACACCAAGCACTGAACGCCGAACAATGTCTGACCTGGCCGCACTAGATGTTTTTGTCCACCAGCCAGTGAACCGTGCAATGATGCAGTACCTGGCCTCCACCACGTTAACAGTAATTAACTGCGACGGGTCAGCGCCAATGACACCGCCGCTCTCTCCTGATCAGGCCACCGGTGAAGTTCTTACTGCCGAGCCCACAGTCGAGAGCCTCACATCGTTTGTTGCTACTATTGTTGCACGGTCAAATGTTCAAACACCCACCCTTATGACCACCCTTGTGTACTTGGCGAGGCTGCGTAAAAGACTGCCTGTGGCTGCCAAAGGAATGGCCTGTACCTGCCACCGGATCTTTTTGGCAGCGCTCATTCTTGCAGCCAAGAATCTCAACGATTCGTCGCCCAAAAACAAGCACTGGGCCAGGTTTACCGGCGGGCTTTTTGCCCTTAATGAAGTAAACCTGATGGAAAAGCAGATGCTGTTTCTGCTCGACTGGGACCTCAGAGTTTCGAACCGCGAGCTCATCATTCATTTTGCTCCATTTTTGCAGCCCGTCAAGGAAAGACTGGCTAGATCACAGCAGCGCCGTTACCTCGAGCCTACAATGCCATTAAGCTACAGCCAGACTTCTCAGCAAATCACGCCTACAATGCCTCACATTGCTCAACAGCACGCTCCGCAGCTGGCATCGGCATTCGCACCACGTTCCCTCGATCCAGGACTCGTTCAGTCAACTTCACTCGACTCTATCTCGTCTGCAGAATCCAGCGCCCTTCGCACTCCCACTTCAGCACAGCTTCCACATGCCCCGATGCCTCTGCATCCAGTGCAAATGCAGAAAATGCCGAACCAATACTACCAACACCAGCAACTCCAGCAGCAACACCAGCACAACCAGCACCAGCCTCATCACCAGCAGCAGGCATACTATGCAAACTGCCAGGTTCCAGTGCCGGTGCAAACCAACAATCACCCTCAGTACGAGTACCGCAGGGCGGTTTACTAGACTTTGTCCCTTTTTAGAAGATACCAGCGCTGGCGCCGGCCTTTTAAATTATATATTTATTACTCTTTATTCATCCTCTATCCTCGCTTGCTTTGGCTTTTGCCTTTTGTTCTGCAACCGAGCTGGCCATGGCTTCAAGGACATGCTCAATGTTTGAAGTGGTATTATGAGCGCTGCAAGGAACCAGCGTTAATGGCAGCTTCCACTCGTCTGAAAGCTCAAGTGCCCGCTCCTTAAGCACTTGGAACGCCTGCTCAGCATCGGGAAGATCACCCTTTGTAGCAACAACCAGCGCGTTCTTGCCCTCTAGCCGTTTAGTGCCCAGTTCGTTTAGCAGAATTTCAAGACTCTCGCCCGGGTTTGGTTTGTCCAGTGCAACAACAAAGACCAGCGTCTTGCACCGCTCAATATGCCGCAAGAACCCAATTCCTAGTCCCTTGTTCTCGCTGGCGCCCTGCACAATACCTGGGATATCAGCAACGGTAAACGGCGGCTGCGAAATACCCATATCCACAGTACCAATAGAGGGCCACAAAGTTGTAAATTCCCAATGTCCTACACGGGGGCGCGCCCGTGAAATTGCACGCAAAAGCGTCGATTTGCCGGCATTGGGAAGCCCTACCAGCCCCAAATCAGCTACTAACCGCATTTCAAAGAATACAGTCGAGTAGAGCCCCGCGCGGCCTATTTTGGCAAACCGCGGGCTACGAATATCGCTGCTTTGGAAGTGCGTGTTGCCCAATCCACCAAGCCCGCCGCTCAATAACCGAACAGTTTCGCCTGCAGTGTTGAGTGTGACTCCCTCAACGGGGAAAACATCTTCCTCTCGTTCAGCACGCCGCATCTGAGCATCCAATGGCCGAACACGAGAAACAAGCTCTCTAAAGAAGCTCTGGCTATTATAAAACTCTTGGCCCTTTTCGCCGTCCTTGTCTTTGAAATGCCAGCCCTCGCCGTCAGCATAAGATGGTCGCGTTAGCTGTAGTTTCAAGTCAGAAAACCGTGAAAAGGTAACGTTGTATTCCTCCTCCGATTCCAGCACTCCTTGGCCACCACGCTTGATTTCTTCGGGCAACTCGTCGCGCATCCTTCGCAACTCCGGCAGCGGACGTGTCCACCAGATTGTCGTGCCCACTGGCACTGGGATCACCACGTTCTTGCCGTTGCGGCCCGTTAACTGGGCAGAGCCACCTGAATGGCCGTTTTCAGCAGTATATGCCTGGCGAATAGTACGCAAAGTTGTCATTCCAGGATCGGCTTTGACGTAAATATCGCCTCCACGCCCGCCATCGCCACCGTCGGGTGGTCCAACTGCCATATGCGACTGCCGCAGGAAAGAGATGCATCCATTGCCTCCACGGCCAGACTGAAGCCGCGACAGGGCCACATCGCGGAAGGTGCTATCGGTATCATGCTTCTTTTGGCTCAAAAACGCATCAAACAGTGTTTGCGGCAGCCTATATGGCCGTTTCTCAATTACCTGCCTAGCATATCCTGAACGGTTAGAGGCCATTTCCGCCAACATCTCAATATCCTCATCTATTCTGAGCTCTTTGGTGCTGTGGAATAGCCGTACTGTTGATCGTACGCCAAGTGTTTTGGGGCAGATCATCTATATACCCGCAAGTTTGCCCCCCAATAGACAAAATATGGCTATTGCTAGCCAGGACCTGCAGGGTATATTTCACCCAAGACTGCCGTTTTTGGGGACGACCTACTTTTGTCATCACCACCGATGTCCACAAAGCCAGTGGAGATTAAACCACGGCGAAAACGCGAGGGTGGGCCTGCTAAAGTCGATAATGGGCTGCGGCAAACAAAATTTAGAGTGATGCCTGCACTCAATCAAAAGAATTACTTTGCAGAGTACCTCAAAAAGGACAGCCAGCTGCTGGTCAACCGCGACAGCCAGATGCTAATGGGCGGTACCCGGAGAGCAGCGCCGCAAGCAGGAGGACCAGAAGATGCGGAAGAAAACGAAGATGAAGACGATGAAGATGATGATGAAGATGATGACAGCGACGACAAGTCGCGTGTTGTGGTTCTCCAGCTTGGTTCGCGGAACGCTAGAATCGGGTTCGCATCTGATCCAGCACCCAATGTGGTTCCTCTAGTGCTGGCGCGGGGGAAACGGGAGCAACAGCGCCAGAAAAATGTAGTGCCGCTGCTGGAAGAGCCTGATTCGTGGTACGATGCTCTGGCAGAAGTGAAGCTCGATTTCAAGGAGCGGATGCGGTACTACAAGCGCCGGATCCCAGGGAACGCAGAGGAGACGGTGCGCAGCTTCAATTTGCGGCAGCATGCTATTGAGATCGCAGGCGACGACGATAGCGACGACGAAAACAACGGCGGCAAGAACCCCGGTAATGGCACTCAGCCAGTATTCGGCGAGGCAGCACTAAAGTTGGGAGAGGAGTACGATCTCGTTTGGCCAATTCAGTTTGGAATGCTGAATGAAAGCGCATACACCTCTTTAGAAGCAGCGATGGGCGATATTGCGGCGCTGTTGCAGCACCTGGTGTTTGACATTGTAAAGCTACAGCGCAAAACCATTGCCCAAAACAGTGTTGTGCTGGTGGTGCCAGACCTTTTTGAAAAACAGTTTGTGATTAGACTGATCGAGCTGCTTTTCAACGATGTTGGGTTCAAAAACGTCGCTATAATTCAAGAGGCAGTGGCTGCGTGCTATGGCGCAGGGATTTCCAGCAGTTGTATCATTGATATCGGCGCTCAAACCAGTACAATTGCATGTGTTGATGAGGGGATGATCATTCCGGATTCTAGAGTCTCGCTCAGGTTTGGAGGCGACGACATCACGGTAGCATTCACGCGGCTTATGCTCCAAGTGTCTTTCCCCTACGAGGAACTTGATCTATCAAGATCGTACGACTTTAAATTTGCCGAGCAGCTGAAAATCCAGTGCTGTACTGCAAACGAGGCCCAGATCGCGGTCCAACTGAACTCGAGCTACCTAAGAATCCCCGGCCGCAAAGCTGTCAAGTACGATTTCAAGATTTTTGACGAGATGATTCTGCCAATTTTGGGACTGTTTTACCCCAGACTTTTCACTCCCACTGCTGCTAAACTGGCCAGCAAGTACAGCTTGTTGCCGCGCTCTACCAACGTTTACGACATGAAGCCAGACGACCCAATGTCCGGAGCTATGCTGAGTATATCTCTCGAGGCACTAGCGGTTAATGGCGACAACTACCGTGACGTGCTGGAGTCGGCAGCTAAAAACGCTACCGAGGCTGAGCTCGCCAATAACGAGTCAGACGATGAAGCGGACAATGACGACGAGAGCAAGCATGCAACGACGCTGAACTCGCCCAGCAGATCAACCACCCCCTCTTTGCCTGACTTGCCTGCCAGCGAGCCCGACGAAGCCAATTCCTCTTCTGTTGTTATTGAAGATGCAGCTGCCAAAGCATCAGCGCGTGCAGAGGCACTCGAAAAGAACCTGAACCGGCAGCTGGAAAAGGCAAAGGCGATCAACCCCAAAGACATTCCTGAGATTCCGCTTGACTATGCTATTATTGAGAGCATTGCCAATGCCGTTTCTGCAGGCACTGGAGCTACCCACCAACAGTTTTACGAAAACCTCACCATTGTTGGCGGAGGTGCTAAGTTCACCAACTTCAGCGTGCTGCTCACCGATAGGCTCACAATGTGGCTTCAGGACAAGGCCAAACTCGTTGGCGATATCACCGTTTTGCCGGCCCCGCGCGAAATGGACCCTGAAATGGTGACATGGAAGGGCGCTAGTGTGTTTGCAAGACTGAAAGTCGCACAAGAGCTCTGGATCAAGGACTCTGACTGGTCTGTTCTCGGAGCCCGTGTTTTGCAGTACAAGTCTTTATTTTCTAGCTAAATAGAATATTGTTTATAAGAGGGACTGATGCAGCAGTGTCAGTGTTCTCATTTGCATAAGATCACAACAACAGGTCCCTTGGCCCAGTTGGTTAAGGCGTCGTGCTAATATCAGAGCTCCGCAAGGAGAAATGTTACGCGAAGATCAGCAGTTCGATCCTGCTAGGGACCATCTTTTTTGCCCAATTTTTTTCGCTGCAGACTGGCGAGTACACCTTTTTAACCCCATTTTATTAAACTACTAGCCGAATTCACGCGTCTCAAGCACCTAATTCGAGCCGCACAATTCGAGCCGCAAACCCTCCTTACACACTTATGTAGCCCGATGCGCGACGATAATTTATCTGTACTTTTTATCTGCCTGGTGCAGCGATTGCGTCTATCTGCATTCCCCAGCATACCCATACTTTTTCTGGGTGGGTGGATGGGTGGGTGGAGGTAAAATAGCGTGGTTTGTGGTTTGTGGTTTGTATGGGTGTGCGGGCGGTGTGTGTGTTAGCTTTCGCCGGTCAGGGCAAGGGTTGATTTGTCAAAATTTTGAAAGGGGGATATATGGTGGGGGAATGTAGCATTCTAGCGATACACGGGTTCTTTTTGATCTTATCCTAGTATTACTTTGACCCAGCGATCATAATGTTCCGCAAAGCCACTTCCTCAGTTCTGAGGGCTCCCCAACTGAAGCGCTCGCCGCTTGTTTCCGCTCGCCGTAACTTGAATCTTCACGAGTTCCGCAGCGCACAGCTTCTTGAGAAGTACGGTGTCGGCGTCCCTCCCGGACGTGCTGCCTTTACTCCTGAGGAGGCCATGTCTGCCGCTGAGCAGCTTGGCTCTGAGGATATCGTTGTCAAGGCACAGGCTCTCACCGGTGGTCGCGGAAAGGGCCATTTCGACAACGGTCTCAAGGGCGGTGTTCGTATGGTTACCAGTCCTCTTGAGGCAAAGATGTACGCTGAGCAGATGATCAACCACAAGATCTACACCAAGCAGACTGGCCCCCAGGGCAAGCACGTCTCGGCTGTCTATGTTGTCAAGCGTGAGTTTGCGCGCCGTGAGTCGTATGTTTCTATTCTCTACGACCGTGAGCTCCAGCAGCCCATCATTGTTGCTTCCCCCGAGGGCGGTATGGACATTGAGGGTGTTGCCAGAGACACTCCCGATGCTATCCACAAGTTCCCCATCGACATCAAATCTGGTGTTACTGACAAGCTTGCTAACGAGATTGCTCACGTCCTCAACTTCTCTGAATCCGCCACCGGAGAGGCCGCTGATGCTATCAAGAAGCTTTACCAGCTTTTCCAGGAGCGCGACTGCACTTTGGTTGAGATCAACCCTCTTAGTGAGACTGTTGATTCCCGCGTCATGGCTATGGATGCCAAGCTCAACTTTGACGACAACGCCGAGTTCCGTCAGCAGGAGGTTTTCAGCTGGCGCGATCTGACCCAGGAGGATGCCGAGGAGGTCAAGGCTTCCAAGTGGAACTTGAACTTCATCAAGCTCGACGGCAACGTTGGCTGCCTCGTTAACGGTGCTGGTTTGGCTATGGCCACTATGGATATTATTAACCTCAACGGTGGTTCTCCCGCAAACTTCCTCGATGTTGGCGGTGGTGCCACTCCCGAGGCTATCCAAAACGCCTTTGAGCTTATTCTCCAGGACAAGAACGTCACTTCGATCTTTGTTAATATCTTTGGTGGTATTGTCAGAGTCGACTCGATCGCCCACGGTTTGATTGCTGCTGCCAACAACTTGAACCTCACTGTTCCCATTGTTGCTCGTCTCCAGGGTACCAACTTTGAGGAGGCCCAGGAGCTTATCAACAACTCTGGCCTGAAGATTTTCAGTTTCAGCGACTTGGACGAGGCCGCTTCTCGCGTCGTCCAGCTCTCGAAGATGGTCCAGCTTGCTCGCAAGTCCGACTTTAACGTCTCGTTTGAGCTGCCCCTTTAGTTGATATTAAATTTATCATTATCTTTTAAATTCTGCTGTAACTGGGAGGTCGTGCTTATGCGATCGGACGACTACAAACAGCTGCAGATCGAAAGGTTAAAGCTGGTTAGGTCCTTTGATGAAGCCAAGCTAAAGGTTGCTGGCTGGCTGGGCAAGCAGGAGTATGATGAAGACGATGAAGTAGAGGCCTTTTCGCTAATGACAACAGTGCGCGGGTTGGGCAGCGCACCGCCACCTGGAGAGGGAGATCTCAAAAGTGCCAAAACGCTGGATGCGGCATTTGAAAAGCTTACTAGGGCCAAACAGTCCGCTGCAACGGCTGCTCAGCGTGAAACTGCCAAACTTGCCGCTGCAAAGTCTGTTGCAAAGCCATCCCAAGACTCTGACGACGACGACAAGGCCGCGAAACCCAAATCAAAGAAGCGGGCCGTCTCGGCGTTTGATGCGTACAAAAGGACTAAAAAGCGCAAATGACTTTATGAATACATACACAAAATAAATACTTTCAATTTAGCAGCGACCGTAGCTTGAAGCTCTGCTGCTCGTCAATCGGCGGCTGGTCCAGCTTCCCGGTACTGGTGTAATCCTGGGACAGCTGGCCAAGCTTGGTTGACTGGTCGATGATTGCCGGCAATGTGTTGTTGACTGCAACCACATGCGAGGCACTCATCGCGCCCGAACCGTACTGCGGGGGAGGGTAGTTGGACGTTTGGTTGTTTAGCGGAAGCGAAGAGTTGTTGAGCCCGGGATTTTGCGCCTGCGCAAACCCGTTCCCGTTGTTGCTGGCATTGGTGGTCTCAGTAGCCATAGATGGTTGGGACATCTTGGAAAGAACCATTGCTGCCTGCGGCTGAGCACCGTCGGGCTGGCTGCTGGAGATCTGTTCGAGCATGGCAGTCATCTTGGCGTTGTTCCTTGCCAGTTCGCCCAAAACTTCGTATGCAGTGCTGATCTGCATCTGAGTGACCCGCTGAAGGCTCTGCATCTGCGTCAACATCTCGCTGCTGGCCAGTCCGCCGGCAGCACCGTTTGCCAAACCAGGTTTGAGGCCATTAGCACTACTGCCAAATTGGATGCTAGCGGTGCCGTTAAAGGCGGGGCTGTTGAGAACATTGTTGGGCTGGCCCATTTGCGGCATTGAGTACGTCTGTGCGGGCGGCTGTTGCGGGTGGGGCTGGCTCGGCTGCTGCTGCGGCGGCTGGTTTGCATCGATTTGCTGGCCGGGGGCAGCCCACATCGTTGCTTGGCCGCTGAAAACAAATGCTTTGGCCTGCTCATGGGGGTAACCGGCCTGCTGAGGAACAAACTGCTGTTGTTGCTGCTGTTGCTGTTGCTGTTGCTGTTGCTGCTGCTGCTGCTGCTGTTGTTGCTGTTGTTGCTGCTGCTGCCGGTGAGCGTGGATTCCTTTGGGATCAGAAGGCTCGCTACGGTGGCCGCTATCCGAAGACATTGCCGCCGATCCGCTGCCGTTTCCACTGCCGCTACCGCTCATGTAGTTCATGGGGCTATCCACCAAAGAAACATACTTCATGCGTTTGGTGTTGGCCTTGCGGGACAACCGTCTTTTGATAGTCCTCAAGCTCTTGATGTCGCCACGCAAAAAGGTGCCGTTCATATGCCTAAACTCCCAGGGGAAATCCGGGTTCCGCGGCTTGTGACTGCTCACTTTTTGGAATCCGTACATACTCAGCTGCCGCACAAACGACGAGATGTTGGTGTGCTTGAAGTACATGCACAGCATGCTCGAAAACTCCTGCTTGGGGTTTACAAGGAAGGTATCCTCTTTCTCACCCCATGTGATCACATGGCTCATGGCGGGGTCCTCCAGCATGGCATACAGCTTTTGGATAAACGGGGTTTGACTTACCTGGACAGTATGAAGGGGAAAATCATGTGGAGGCCAGGCTGTTTCGCCCTTTTGCTGCTGCTGATTTAGATTCTGGCTGTCCCGGCTATCTGTTTGGTGCGGTTTGGGCTCTGTTTTAACACTTTCGTCGGGCTTTTCGTCCAAGTGCTTGGTGCTAACGATACCTTCACCATTGCCATTTCCAAGATACTGCGGGTCCTTTGGAAGGTGGCTTCGTCCGGGCTGCTTAAAAGCGGCTGTATTGGTATTGCCGGAAGAGTAGCTGGTCTCCGAATTGGCCACGCTGTAGCCGTGGCGCGTGCTGCTGCCCATATCGCTGGGCGAATTGCTGCTGTACATGCTGCTGCTGTCGCTGGCAGCAGAGTACCGTCCGCGTTCGCGAGTAAACGTTTCTGGCGGCCGCAAAACGCTGCCATTCCACTCCTCTCTTGACTGTGGCGTAACGGTTGCAGATGAGCTGTTCTGGTCAGATGACGTTGAGGACGAAACACCCTTGACTGAGCTGCCAGAGCTGCCAGACTCCTGTGCTGAGGACCTCTCGCTAGAACACTCATCTGAAGAGCTGGCTTCACTAGCATTCTGTGAGTTCTCCACATCTAAAAGTGCTTGGGGTTCCAGTGGCGCCGGCTGGTCAGACGCATTGTTTTCCTCGTACGACCGACTTGAGGACTTGAGGCTGTTTCGTCTAAATGCTTTGGCCATTGTATCGCCGTTGTCTTCGGCTTCACTGATCTCGCAGTTCATTCTATCGTTTTGTCGCTCTGCAAGCTGGTCAGCCCGACTGTGAACATGGCCATTGACCTGGCCGTCGGCGTGAGCGTCCGGAACACCGTTGGCAGCCATTGTTGAATCTGGCGGCCTATCGGGTCCGTCTGAAAGTATTGGACGCTGGTTCTGAGGGGATTTGGGTTCCATGGGGGAAGCCAATGAATTGATGGCTATAAGGCTCTTGAAAAAGCTGTTTTGTGGTTTCAAACTAGATGCCACAGCGAGTTTCGGCAAAGAGGCTATGCTTGTGGATGATGGGGGTATATGAGTGCGGGGGCAAATAAGGTGCCTTTATTACAGTGTGGGGGGTTGCTTGCTAACAGTTAGTGAGTGCCGCGATATTCAAAAAGTTTCTTAGAGAATATACAGGCTGTTGAACGATTAACAAGTTGCTAGTTAAAGAGGGAACTTAGGAACGTCAAGAATATCTTAAGGCAGGTTCGATCTGTCACCGTTGATTACATCATATGTCATGTTTGCTCAGTTTAACCCTGCATGGATGGCAGGCCCTCTGGTGCATGACTATTTCTAAAGACGATTGTGAAGCCGGCAATACAGCAAATAGTATAAATTACTCAACGACGCATTGCACTGAGCCCAGTTTGTAATTTACAGACCAAAGAGAGCCCTTTCAAATCTTTGCTCTGGAGCTTCAACGACAATTGTCTTGGAAATCAGAACTACCTGTCAGTAGTTGCTGACTGGGGTTGGGGTGCTCTTGCAGCGTTTTCTCTTGCCCATGACATATGCACATATAACCTGCATTCATGCAATGCATCCATGCCTTTCGCAGTGAGCTTCTATAGTGCGGTATATGATACTTCTGGAATGCTCCTATATCGCCAATCACATCGGGATTGCAAGCCGCAATCGTGGTAGAACCCTAACGGTTTCGTCAGCCATCTGCGATACGTCATCTACAACTTTCAATATTCGGTTTTCATGGGCATTCTCGGCCCCTGATAAGCCAAGTCCCTGCTATTTGCACCCTAGCTCTGCTTTGTGCAGCTATTCTTTTTTTTTCTGCAAGGGTATTCTGGAGAGTCCAGAAACAAATGGAGAGTCTGCGTTAACCGCTTCCCAACATAATTTTATAACCCTTGCCTGACACCTGACACTAAATCTTAATGCTGCAGTTCAGTTGAAGGGGAACGTCGACCAAACAACACTATTGATATCGCTAATTTGCTCGCTTTACACGAATATGTAGAGTTTCTGATATTAACTATGTTAGGCAATTGTTAGCTAGGAATATCAGCGACTATAAGTGGTTCTTTACTGCGGCCCAAAAAATGCCACCTGCAATGTAAGACCGGGAAACACTGCCGGCTAATTTTTCTCTAAAATCGGGAAACGAAATAGAATCTATGGGCGCTTCCTTGACAAAATAGAATTGGCTCGGAATAGAGGCAGGAGTATGCAAAGTCATGTGTCAAGGCTAAAGATTATTTTTTTTTAAGTTTGCTCTGGTATGTGCTAGAAGTTTTATTCTTCTACAGAGTGTTGGAATGCTCAGTTCTAATTACCAGTAGACAGACGTTCGACCACCTGCAAGGAGCCACATGCATGATGATCTTAATGGATGCACCAAGATATTCGGGCAACCAGATAAGCCCATATTGGGAAAACAAAGCTTTTTATTCCCAGTCTAGGGACTGTTCAGTGCAAACACCAGACCAACGTTCAAATTAGTGGTCACAGAAGCGAGCGTCGCTTGAGGACCAGGCCCTCTAGGTCCCCCCACATAGATGCAGCATTGATATGACAGGACCCTGCGTCATGAGCGACGGTTATAGGGTAAGGAAAGTATTTGAGGGTCAGAGTGCGATAATTTTGCAGGAATACTCCGAGCTTAGTGCATCCTTATTATTCCTAATGATAGAGGGGTGACTGTAAGAATCCTTTAATCATTACCCCTGTCATCCCACACAATTACTTGGCGAGTATAGTTATGTACACAAATTAATTTGATCAGGGCGCCCGCGCCGAAAGCGCAGGCCGTTTGGTCATCCCGATAATGGGGGGAACAAAAATGAAACTTCTCCTCTTCTCTTCCTTTGCTGCCCAACCAGATCTGTCCCAAGTAGCACAAGAGGCAAGGGTAGATTTGATAGTAAGGCTGTAACGGAACTGAGGCTTGAGCGATTAGTTACCTGGGCCGACCTGACGTTTGACGCCTAGTGGTGGTGCGGCTTAGGTTTCCCCTCTTTAAGCTGTAGATGTGCATTAGACGTATATGTGCATCAGACGATTGGCTGCTATAATAGCAACTAAATACTTGAGGACGTTTCAATTTTGACCGGAACATATAGTCTCTTGAACCACTCTAACAATTGAGCCATTTGTACTGTCCAAATTAAAGATCCTCGTAATAAATATTTCAAGACCCGCTTGCAGGCCGAGGTAATTTCTCTAGGCCAGAGAGTTGACTCTAACTGGCTCAGGAATTGACCCCGTACACTCAGAGTTAGGGCATGTTCCTCTTGGTAGTTCGGAATAACGCTGGTAAAAGGCATCGTAACAGGAAATGTGTAGCCTTGAGGTGCAGCAGCTGTTTCTAGTGCATTCAGTGCAAGTTGCAGCGTACCACGCAAATCGGTTGCATGCAGAGCATTCCAGCAGCGTGTTATTGCCGTATTCACGCTCTAAACTAGCTTGGAGCTCTCCGTAGAGCCTTGCAGTAGGGTAATATAGCATCAGAGTAGGACCCTCGCTGCCAGCGAGCCAGCCTGATTCCACAAGCTGGTCAACGCAGTTTGAGGACTCTTCATGGGTCATTTGCTTAGAATATAGCTCCTGCTTCGAAACTCCAATACAGGATGTTCTGCCAAAGTATATGCTTTCAAACGCTTTCAACGTTCTAAGAGTATTGGCATCGAACGAAAAGGGCACAATGCTGGCAGAATAGAGTGTAGATCCAGCATACGACCTTGTGTTCCTAATGATCCTGACTCTTTCACCGCTTAGCTGGTCATTAACGTCTTCGCACTTTAAGCCAAGCGGCGAAAGAACTGAATTGACGTTAGCCATGATATCTTCAAAGTCCTCGCTTAGATCCATTTTTTGGCAGTACAAGTCAAATATCATCCTCAAGTCTTCAGGAGCTATAATCACTCTTTCTATCAAAATTTGAGCTATACTGGCAACACAAAGAACCCGTTCATTGTTTGCATCGCCTGATTGTGAGATCTGTTGCGAAGCTTGCATCTTATGAACGTTAAGGCCAGAAAAACGCGCCTGATTATTTGATGGTTTAGCTGGTTAGAGGCCTTCTCTTGGTGAGGGCGCGCTGCTAATGTGATCCAGATAAGTGTGGTTAGGGTTATGGGATCAGTTAAATTAATTTTGTCCACCTTTCGTCAAACGAAAAATTTCCAGCTTTCAAGCCTCTTACCTTGGTTCTTACAATGGTTTCAAAGCTGCTTGTTGTGGATGCTGGTCCTCTTCTGGGCCAGACGAGAGAACAGCTTCTTTCTAGAGCCGACAAGCTCGTCACAACTCCAGCAGTTTATGCTGAAATTAGAGACGATAGAGCAAGAGAAAAACTCAAGGCTCTGGTCGATAGTGAGAACATCATGGTCCAACAGCCTAGCCAGCAAGCTGTCGCTGCTGTGACTGAAGCCGCTAGACGTACTGGTGACCTCACAGTCCTTTCCGGGCCGGATATTGGCATCATTGCACTGGCATACGATCTTTCGGATAATTCCACGTTACAGCCGGTGAAAAGCATCAGTGCTAATGGTTTGCCGGTTATTGAGCACCAGGCCGAGCCTGCACCAAGCCGCAGACAGGAGCGCAAACCCAAAGAGACCATCACAGACGACGGCTGGGCTGTTGTTCCGAAAAAGGGCAAGAAGTCGCTTGTGGAGCCTGAGCCAGAGGTCAAGGAAGAGGAATCAGATAGCGAAAGCGATGAGGACAACGAAGATGATGACAACGAAGACGACTGGATCACCCCCGATAATCTTGCATCTCAGCTCAGCGCAAATATGAGCGTTTCCGGCACTACAAAACCGGCTGAATCGCCTGTGGCGCTGGCGTCGCACGATTTCGCGGTCCAGAACGTCGCACTACAGATTGGAATTGCTATTGTAAACGACCAGAACATGCGGGTTTCACAGCTCAGAACTACCATGCAGCGGTGCCATGCCTGCTTCAAGCTGGTCCACATTCCGCAAGACGGCACCCCAGCGAGGTTCTGTCCCCAATGCGGTGGCCACACGTTGACGCGGGTCACTGTCAATGTTCGCGACGGCGCCCTCCATATCTTCCTCAAGGCCAATATGCAATGGCGGACCAGAGGCGACCGGTACTCAGTGCAAAACCCACAGAGCCGCAGAGCCAGACGTGCTGACCGTGACGCGAAGGTAGAACTTTACGCTGAGGACCAGCCAGAATACTTAAAGGCTATGAAACACCACCAGAGGCAGCAACTACAGAATGAAAAGCTAGTAAACAACTGGATCGGTCCCAGCATTGGCGACTCTGCAGCAGTACCTTTTGTCACTAAGAAGTTTGGTCATGAAGCAGTGAGGATCGGCAGAGGCCGTAATGCCAATATGAAGAACGTTGGTGCCCCAAAATAGCTTGACACCAGTTGTGGGTTCATGTAGTGCAAAGCCTAATTATTAATGCGTACCTGCATGTCCCTGCAGCACAGCATACGCTTTACCAGATATTCCATAAATACATTTACATTTCAACTGCCAACTTCCGCCATCTCAAAATGAACCAGCTGAGTTCGGCAGTTGAAGGAATGCCCGGATTCGGATTTGTCTCCGACGCATACGGAGACTTTGCCGGCGAGCATTTCAAGACAAAGGGTAAGCATACTATTCAACATGTGCACCAAGGGACAAACTAACCAAAACAGATCCGTTTTATGTCGAGATTGACGGGAAACAAAAACGCCGTTTGGTCCCGCGAGGCTTAAATCCCGAGCAGGAAAGGCAGTGGAAGTCAATTATCAATAAAGCATGGTACCACGACCGTAATTTTTGTGCCTGTGGCTGTGGCTGCGTTGGGATTGATTTCTCGCTTGGTATTTTGCCGATTGTGTCTATTATTCCGGTGCTCGGACCCATTTGGGCGTATGTTATTCGCTCATCGCTTATCAAAAGATGTGCAGATGCAGGACTTCCGGTAAAGGAACAGGCGATTATGGGCTCGAATATCCTCGCTGACTTTATCATTAGCCTGGTGCCATTGCTAGGCGTGCTGTTTTGCTGGCTGTATGCGAGCTCTACACGCAATGCTGCTATCTTTGATACATGGATGAGAAAGCAGGGCAACCGAGTCTTGGATATCCAGCGAAGAGAAAGAGAAAACCAGGCCGAGGGCGTGGATGCGGCAGAATTGAGCAATTTGGTAGTTGTGCCCGAGCGGAGAGACTTGCCACCGCAGCAGCAGCAGCAGCAGCAATTGGTTGTGCCCGAGCGAGCGGCGTATAACAATTCACAAACTGCTAAAACCCAGCTGCCACGAAGGGACATGCATTTTGAAACACGACAAACTAGGCCGCCAAATCAAAGGCCCCAAGGGCCCCATAGAATACCAGCTCCGGCTCCGGCCTCGGCTCCGGCCTCAGCTCAGGCTCAGGCTCAGGCTCAAGCACCGCCACAGCTGGCGACGGCCAACGATGTACGGTACCAGTTCAACTATAGCTAAGTAGGGTCGAGTAAAGATACAATGACTATAAAGCAGCCGATCAGGGGCAACGACGGTGGACAATTTCGGGTCCAGTCTCGTCGTACTCCTGCTTGGAGATCCACATCTGCTGGAAGGTTCCGAGAGAAGAAAGGATGGAACCACCGATCCAGACAGAGAACTTACGTTCGGGAGGAGCAATGAGCTTGATCTTCATGGAAGAAGGAGCCAAAGCAGTAATCTCCTTTTGCATACGCTCAGCAATGCCGTGGTACATGGTGGTACCACCGGAAAGAACGATGTTACCGTACAACTCCTTGCGGACGTCAACGTCACACTTGATGATGGAGTTGAAGGTGGTCTCGTGGATACCGGGGGTTTCCAAACCAAGGACATTGGGGTGGAAGAGGGCCTCAGGACAGCGGAAGCGCTCGTTACCAATAGTGATAACCTGTCCGTCAGGAAGCTCGTAGTTCTTCTCGAGAGAAGAAGACTGAGCAGCGGTCTGCATCTCCTGCTCGAAGTCAAGAGCAACGTAACAGAGCTTCTCCTTGATCTCACGAACAATTTCACGCTCAGCGGTGTTGGTGAAGGAGAAACCGCGCTCGGTAAGGAGCTTCATGAGGTACTCGGTAAGATCACGGCCAGCAAGATCGATACGCTTGATGGCGTGGGGCATAGAGAAACCGGAGTAGATGGGAACAACGTGGGTAACACCATCACCAGAGTCCAAAACGATACCGGTAACACGACCAGTAGCGTAAAGGGAGAGGACGGCCTGGATAGAGACGTAGAATGCAGGAGCATTGAAGGTCTCAAAGATGATCTGGGTCATCTTCTCACGGTTGCTCTTGGGGTTGACAGGAGCCTCAGTAAGGAGGATCGAGTGCTCCTCAGGAGCAACACGAAGCTCATTGTAAAAGGTGTGGTGCCAGATTTTCTCCATATCGTCCCAGTTTGTAACGATACCGTGCTCAATGGGGTAGCGAAGGGTAAGGATACCACGCTTGGACTGAGCATCGTCACCGACGTACGAGTCCTTCTGGTTCATACCAACCATCATACCAGGGTGGCGGGGACGGCCAACAACCGATGGGAAAACGGCACGGGGGGCGTCATCACCGGCAAAGCCAGCTTTGCACATACCAGAGCCGTTGTCGACAACGAGGGCATACGATTCGTCTGATTGGTTAGAGTGGTTCTTTGGTGGACGACTTTTACTCTTTCAGTATTTCAGTATCAAAAGAGATCGGTGCTTAGTGCAGGCCCTTACTAGCGTCCAGCGAGCCCGTTCCCATGACGTAGCTTCTATACGAACAAATTTAAAGTCACACCAAAAAATGGGGTTAGGCTATCTCAGCCACGTAGCAACGATTGGGCGGACGACACCGGAATGACGCCACGATAGGACAAGTGGGGTCTTTTTTGAACCCAGCTTTCGTGCGGGGGTCATTGCCTCCCGCCTACTCGTCTGTGGTTTCCAAGTACCCCATCAATGTGGATTAATGGTTTCTAGGATTTACAATGCTCTTTGGCGTGACCTTTTTTCGAAACATCCATATAATCGCACCTACCGTGTCAATTTCATCAATTTATCAATCTTTTGTTGCTACGCCCATTGTGGTTGCGCTTAATTTGCCGTATGCTGTTGCTTTCAGTGGCGGCACGACCGTTTTTCTGTTTTGTACTTACCTTCCATGATTGAGTCCTAGAGTGAGGTGAAGGAAGAAATCTCCCCCTTGGCCAGTCATTATTAACAATATGCCAGCTGGTTGGGAGGCAAGGGCTGTTGGGGCAAGGTTAAGATGCGCTGGAATGGAACGAGCTCCGGTTTCGCTACGGGAATATTCGAAGTATAGAAATTGGTTTACGCGCTAGAGCATATAGAGTTGTGATAGCCAAAAGCGTAAACTGGGATGCTGTGCTTTAGGTGATTAAAGAATACTCAGTCTATAGATAGAATGCCGTGCGCCTACAAACCAGGGTACGATTCTGCAAGTGCGCATAAACTCCTGCAGGTCTCGTGGTGCGTGCAATCTGAACGGGGGGAAATGAATAGGTAGGCCCGATAAGCCAATTGTGTAGGGCAACTAGATATGATTGGCTTGTATGAATACCCAGATGTTTGTACTAGTATTTTCAGCTCTTAGTGCGGCACCAAAAAGCGATTTTCATCAACAATGGCGCTCGAAACAGATCGAGAAACTGTTTCTCAAACTGTCTAATTATTGGCGACTCCACAAAGGTCTTGGCGGAATTGACAAACACAGACCATCTTAACACCAACCAAAACTTGAACCAATTCGAAAGCAAGTTAGCTGTACGGCTGGCTAACCTTCTTTGCTTCCCTCTACATCTACAACTTGGCACACAATTCTATATTTGGAAAACCAGCCCGCTCCAGACCCTTGCCCCATAAGCCTAGGAGCACAGGCGGTGGACTGAACAGTTTCAAACTCTGCGTCAAACAAACGAGGCAAATCCAACTTTGCGGCAGTTGATTGAGCATAATTTATCAAGCAAAGCGCGCTAACCGCTCATTGGCTGCCCTCACAAGATCGACCGCTGCCATTATTGCCAGCTGTCATCTGATTAATATCGATTGGATCGCCCTAACGGAGGATTGCGCCACGTATTTATGGCAAGGACTGCAAGCACGTGCGGCGCCACCACCACTCAGAGCTGCGCCAGTCGGGACTCTACACTCAAAGGGCCCGGATTCAAATTGCTAAAACCTATTTACCAGCGCCGGCGCACCAAACTGGGCAATATATCTGAACGTTTGCAGCACAGGCGTCTAGATCAGCACTCTCTATTACTGAGAAAACCCCCTCGGGATTAGAGGGACGACTTTTGCCCAGCAATCCGTGTTGCTGCTGTCTCCCTCGCTCAAAATGACGGACACTCAGGCGCAGGCCGCAGTCCAGCCTTTAGTACCGGAAACGGAGGATGCGGTCGAAATCATTGTGCCAAAAGACTACTTTGAGTGCCACGTCTCCGATCTGGCAACGATGGTCTCGGCAACGCTTGAAGAAATCATCACCTTGAACGACACTCTTCCGTTCAATTCTGAGAAGCTTACCAGGTTCCACAGTCGTGTGCCGCCATCAATATCCGTCAGAGACTATTTGTTCCGCATTGTCAAGTTCTGCACCATCAACAAGGCGATGCTAATCGTGCTTTTGCACTACATCGACCTGCTCTCGGGCGCATACTCTAATTTCGTGCTCAATTCACTGACTGTTCATCGTTTTATCATCACATCGATAACTATTGCGTCAAAGGGGCTCTGCGACTCGTTCTGTGCAAACGCGCACTGCGCCAAAGTGGGCGGTGTGTCGCAAATCGAACTGAATTTGCTAGAGGCAGAGTTTCTTACTCGCGTCAACTACAAATTGCTGCCAAACCCCGATTTGCTTGCCCAGTATTTTAACAGCGTTATTGCCAGGCATCCGTTGCAAAAGTACCGGCAGCTTTCCAACTCGCCAAGTGTACGATATCCAGATACAGGGGATTATTCTACTACAAACTATAATGAACTGCTGGAAGCGGCCAAGGAAGAGCTGAAAGAACCTTCTTTAATGGAATCTGTTGTGGAAACGCCAACAGAATCGAGCGTGTCATTATCGGCTCAGGATCAGTGCAACGGTTCTGATTCTGCACATTCCGGGGAACCCCAGATCTTTAAGAAGTTTGGGGTAAAACACATGCGCAAACTATGGTCGTCTGCTGGACAGCATCGCAAGCGTTCAGAAAACGAACGGGAAGAAACTGCGGGCCTAAAAAGGACGAAATCATAGCTATTTAGTCTGCTTTATTTAAGTGAAACATACAAAACTGATTCGAGTCAAACGGCATGCGGCCGTTCCTTGATGCTGATGCAACAGTGACAGTGTAAATGCCAATGCTGACACAGTGATTTCCACCGCCGCCGCTTATCGTTACCCCGATCTCTTCGCTGCCCGGGTAGTAGAGGGTCAACTCGGGATCTGCGCTGTTTTTACCAACACCACACAGTACTGGCAGACTTGCAGAGAGCGGGGGGCACTAGTTTCACTCTGCACATTATCGGCGATGCCACAAATACAGGTCTAACTGGTTGGGGCGCTAATCAGTGCCAACAGGGACTCAGGACCAGTGCCCCGAGCTACACGTGCATGACCCGGCACTGGTGTGCATATCGCCTTTATCTCAATCTAATTTACCCCATTTGAAATTATCGTTTTTCGACTTTGGAATCTCTATCCAAATTTGAAGAATGCTTCGCGCTCGCGTCTTTACTGCAGCCAGACTAGCGCGCACTCGCGTGCTAGCGGCTCAGACCTCAAGGCCTCTTTTCACCACATACCGTTTCCAAAGCACAGTTCCGATCACTGAGTCCGCTCCATCAGATGCTCTTGCAAAGCTTGATACGTACCTCAGACGTCACAACGGCTCTTGCAAACCATCAGATATTGAGAGTATGCTCGCAACGACCGGCCACAAGTCAGTAGACAGCTTCGTCAAGGATGTGTTCCCCGAGGACGTTTTGGTTCGTCGTCCTATGCAGATCACACCTCGTAATGGCTTTACTGAGTCTGAGCTGTTGGCACGGATCCAGCAGATCGGTGCAAAGAACAAGGTGCTGCGCTCCTACATCGGCCGTGGCTACTATGGCACTTTGACACCAGCTGCCATCCAGCGTAATATTTTGGAAAACCCACAATGGTATACATCTTACACTCCTTACCAGCCCGAAATTTCACAGGGCCGTTTGGAGTCGCTTTTCAACTACCAGACCATGGTGTCAGAGCTCACCGGAATGGCGATTGCCAATGCCTCGTTGCTCGATGAGGGAACTGCTGCTGCCGAGGCCATGATCATGAGCTTTGTGGCTACTAACAAAAAGAAGCCGGTGTTTTACGTCCACGAGCAGGTTTACGAGCAGACATTGGCTGTTTTGCGTACCAGAGCTGCTGGATTGGGCATTCAAATTAAGATCGGACTGCCAAAGCAGGATGCCGACTACTCAAACTCGTGCGGTGTTTTGCTGCAGTACCCGGCTGCTGACGGCTCTGTGGGCCAGTGGAAGCAGGTTTCCGATGCAGTTCACGCTGCCGGTGGTACTGTTTGTGTTGCCACTGATCTTTTGGCTTTGACGCTGCTCGAGCCCCCATCCACCTTTGGCGCTGATATCGTTTTGGGCTCTGCACAGCGGTTCGGTGTTCCAATGGGCTACGGCGGACCCCATGCTGCATTCTTTGCCACGACTGATGGTGCCAAGCGTAAGCTTCCAGGCCGCGTGGTTGGTGCTTCGGTCGACAGATTGGGCAACCGTGCCTTCCGCTTGGCTCTCCAGACTCGCGAGCAGCATATTCGTCGTGAAAAGGCTACTTCAAACATCTGTACCGCCCAGGCTTTGTTGGCTAACATGTCGGCAATGTACGCTGTTTACCACGGCCCCGAGGGATTGAAGCAGATCGCCAAGCGTGTATACTCTTTGACCACGCATCTGGCCGGCGTTGTAAATGCAAGCGATAACTTCTCGCTTGTAAACGATACCTGGTTCGACACTTTGACGATCAACGTTGGTAACTCCGATGAGTTTGTGCGTGAGGCACTCGATCTTGGCATCAACGTCTTCCGTGCAAACGACTCGCATATTGCAATCTCGTTGGACGAGACCATTGGCGAGACCGACTTTGCCGAGCTTTGTGGCCTCTTTGGCGGTTCTGCACCGGAGAAGGTCGAGATTGTGGACGTCCCGCAGCCGAGAACTTCGTCGTTCTTGCAGCAAAAGGTGTTTAACAGCTACCACTCTGAGACTGAGCTCTTGCGGTACATGAATCACCTTCAGACCAAGGACTTGTCGTTGGCAACTTCTATGATTCCTTTGGGCTCCTGCACTATGAAGCTGAACGCTACCGTTCAGATGATGCCTGTTTCCATGCCGGAGTTTGGCCAGCTTCATCCCTTTGTTCCTCTTGACCAGGCTCAGGGTTACACTGAGTTGATCAAGGAACTCGAAGAGGATCTTGCTGAGATCACTGGCTTTGCTGGTACAAGCTTGCAGCCCAACAGTGGTGCCCAGGGCGAGTTTACCGGTTTGCGCGTTATCCAGGCCTACCACCAAGCCAATGGTCAGGGCCACCGCAATATCTGTTTGATCCCTGTCAGTGCTCACGGCACAAATCCTGCATCGGCAGTCATGAGTGGCATGAAGGTCGTCCCCGTCAAGACTACCCAGTCTGGTGAGCTTGATATGGAGGATTTGGAGGCCAAGGCGCTTAAGCACAAGGACAACCTTGCTGCAGTTATGATCACCTATCCTTCCACCTTTGGATGCTTTGAGCCTGGTGTTCGCAAGGCCATTGATATTGTTCACACTAATGGTGGCCAGGTCTACCTTGACGGCGCCAACATGAACGCTCAAATTGGTCTTACCTCGCCTGGTGATTTGGGTGCTGATGTGTGCCACTTGAACTTGCACAAGACATTCTGCATTCCTCATGGCGGTGGTGGCCCTGGAGTTGGCCCTATCTGCGTCCAGAGCCACTTGGTGCCTTTCCTCCCCGGACACAGCGTTGTCAACATGTCTGATGCCACTTCCAAGTCTATTGACTCTGTGAGTGCTGCGCCGTGGGGATCTGCCTCTATTTTGTGTATCCCCTGGGCCTACATCAAGATGATGGGCTCCAAGGGTCTCACCAGTGCTACTGAGTTGGCCCTGCTCAATGCCAACTACATGAAGGATAGACTCTCACCTCACTACAAGATCCTGTACACCAACTCACAGAACCGCTGTGCCCACGAGTTTATTCTCGATATGAGGCCGTTCAAGGCTGCTGGTGTTGAGGTTATTGATATCGCCAAGCGCCTTCAGGACTATGGCTTCCACGCTCCAACCATGTCCTGGCCTACAGCCGGCACTTTGATGGTTGAGCCCACTGAGTCAGAGTCCAAGGCCGAGCTCGATAGATTCTGCGATGCCCTCATCTCGATTCGCCAGGAGATTAGAGACGTTGAGGAGAAGAAGGTACCTTACGCCAATGGCGTTTTGGCAAACGCCCCACACACCCAGGCTGATCTGCTTCGTGCTGATTGGGACCGCGAGTACAGCAGAGAAACTGCTGCGTACCCGCTTGAGTACCTTCGTGAGCGCAAGTTCTGGCCAACGGTAACTCGCGTTGACGATACCTTTGGCGACACAAACTTCTGTGCCTGCGCTTTGCCGGACGAATAAATTGCTAGTTAGCTAAAAAAAAATGTATGGATGTATGGAAGAGGGTATGCTCTAGTGCTAGTTCAGCAAAAGAGCTAATAATGCAACAGCTTCTGGGGACTTGATCTAAGGATACCCTAGCACGGACAGAGGGTAGTTAATACAACCCGTGACTCTGGGCGCCTATGACATTGGAGAACAATAACGGGCAACGGGGGCTTTTATAGACTCACACGCTGTGATTATGTAAGATACGCGTAAGGGGGTAATCCTGAGACTCTCCATCTGTCTGTCGGATCTCATCCGCTGCCTTGAAGGGGGATATAATAATAAATATAGTAAACATAATTAAATTCAAAGTCCAGAGCCTCTAGTTTCAGAAGCACCAGAAACCCTTGGCGACCAACCACCGACTGCACCAGAAACAATTGTAGGCGCAATAAGAGCGGACGCAAGAAGCGAGTGCTCTCCATCAGAAGATGCACCATCGTCTTTAGAAGAGGGTCTTAGCCTAGACATCGGGTTCATGGTCTTTGGAGCACGGAACTTGAGGCGGCTAGCGCGGCCTCCACGCACTTGGCGGATAAAACCAAGCTCTTCAATGCTCCGCTGGATGCCGGAATTCCATTCGTAGTCGTAGTTCTGTCCACAGGGGGGCGGGATGATTTCGTCGCCATTGCCATCTTTCTCGTCAGATTTGCGGAAAGGCTTCTTAATGGTGTGATAAGCCCATTTGAACGGCCAGAGGATGTAGCCGAGTCCATGTAAGATGGTCCCCAGGACCAAACCAATGAGTTTGTAAAGTCTGGTCGGGAACAGTTTGATCACCACGCTATCAGGAATTGCCCTGATGATAAAGCCAACCGGCAGAGCAAGAACACCTGCCACAAGGGCCACTGCCCACTGCACACCGGTTTGGCGCGTGATAGAAAACGCAGCTCCACCAACAAACATAATCAAGACCTGGAAACCAGCAATAATAGCGGCCACAACCCAGAAGAGCGGATTATGCGTGATGCCCTCAAGGATGTTCTGATTATTATCCACGCGACGACTGACCCAAAGCTTGAAGAATTGCATCCACACAAAAGTGTTAAACACTAGGGCATTAAGCTGCTGTTGGGCATGGCCTTCGAGCGGCTCATCAGCAACTCCCCAGATCGTGGGGCCAGCAAAGTTGACCACAAATGTAACGCAGACCTGGTAAAAGGCCTGGCCAAGAATCATTTTCCACATCGTAACAGTGATAAGCGGCTTACGACGGTTATCGGGCATTCTGTCAAGAACGGTGTCTACTGGAGCATCAGTTGCCAAACCAAGTGCAGCCAAAGTATCCATAATCAAGTTGACCCAGAGAAGCTGAACGGCAGTAAGTGCACTCTCGTTGTTGTCACTAGAGACAGCACTCACAAATGCCAGAATAACTGCCGTGATGTTCACCGTCAGCTGGAACTGCAAAAACCGCTTAACAGCATCATTTACAGTACGACCCCATTTGATAGCGTTAACGATACTCGCAAAATTATCGTCCATAATGATAATGTCAGAGGCTTCCTTAGCAACTTCGGTGCCGGCGATTCCCATGGAAAACCCAACATCGGCCAGTCGCAATGCAGGAGCATCATTTGTGCCGTCTCCAGTAACAGCCACAACCTCATCGTGCTGGCGCAAAAACTCAACCAGTTTGCGCTTGTCTTGCGGTGACGATCTTGCCAAAACACGCAGATTAGGCACAATTTCAAACAGCTCAGAGTCGCTCAGCTTGCGGAAATCAGGGCCTTCGAGCACAATCGCCTTTTCATCGTCAGCTGAAATAATGCCCGCATTGATCGCAATTGCGCGGGCTGCTTTGACGTTGTCACCAGTGACCATACGTACAACAACATGAGCACGGTGGCACTGAGCAACAGCCTCTTTGACACCAGGGCGCAGCGGGTCCTGAATACCAAACAAGCCGAAAAAGGTCAACTCAGAAAGATCCAGTTGTTGAAGACGAACAAACTCAATGTCCTCGTCTAATTCAATGTCCTTGTAGGCAACACCAATCGGACGAAGAGCATTTCCAGCGTACTGGTCAATGAGGTCCAGTATGGGCTGCTTTGAGTCGATGACCGCAGTTTTACCATCACTTCCAAGGGCAAAACTGCAGTAATCAAGCAAGATTTCAGCAGCACCCTTTACAAGCACTCTGTAAGTCCCCGGTTTCTCGAGAGCAACAAGTGTGAGCATATACTTGCGCGCAGAATCAAACGGAAGAACTTTAGCAACACAGCCGTTATCTCTAAAGTCTCTGACAGCGCCGAGTTCAAGCCCGCAAGCAGTGCGGCAGAATCCAATTAAAGCTGCTTCGGTTTTCGATCCAATAAGACGGTCGGGTAAGCTTTGGTCTTCAAAAACGGAAGAGTTTAGTACAAGAGATTGCAACAGCTGAGCTTTCAGAATTTCGAGAGCCTCCTTGAATTTGCGCTCGCTGTCCAGATCTGGCTCCTTGCCAAACGCCTGAGAATCTTCCCAGGAGCATCCACCAATCGTTGCAGCAACTACTGTCATCTTGTTTTGTGTCAAAGTTCCAGTCTTGTCAGAGCAGATGGTTGTTGCACCTCCCATCGTTTCGCAAGATTTAAAGACACGCACGAGGTTATTATCCTTGATCATACGCGTTGTTGCAAACGCCAGGGCTAGAGTAACGGCCAATGGCAAACCCTCTGGAACCGCCACGACCACAATTGTAACGACGACCACAAAGATGTTCATAAACATTGATCCCTTGTCAGCCGGCGACCAATACTTCTTGTCACCCTTGGTGATTTCCACCAAGAACTTGATAAACAAAACGATAAACAGCAGGATAGCAGCGCCCAGGCCGAGTTTGGCGACCATGACCGCAATTCTGTTGAGCTTCTCCTGCAGCGGAGTAACTTCAGTGCCAGTATCTTGCAGCGCCATTAGCGTCCTCCCGTGGAGCGAATTAGGACCGACGGCAGTAACGAGACAGACGCCGGTGCCGCCCACCACACTTGAACCAGACAAGATCATGCAGTCTAGCTTCTTGCTTTGTGGTGAGAGCACTGTTCCGCCCTGATGACGCTGTTTCAAGCGGCTCATTACGGTACTGGCAATAGTTTTGCGTAGAGTGTCTGACTCGCCCGTTGCAGAGCTTTCGTCGCACTCTACATCGGAGCCGGCAATAAGAATGCCGTCAGTAGCAAGGACATCTCCCGGCTGAAGCAGCAGCAAATCGCCAACCATCACATCATAAACATTAACTTCAACCTGATGATTATCACGTAGAACCTGGACTTGTCGGTCTTCCTTTTTGCGATTGAGCTTCGCAAACTGTAGTTCCTTTTGCCAGTCATTTAACGAACCAACAAGTGTAACAACAATAACGGCAACAAGGATAGCAACGCCCTCAACCCAATCAACTTTGGGTTTCAGAGTGCCATCATAGTTGTGTTCGGGTTCTTGGCCAAATGTTTTGTAGAGACCAATAGCGAGCGAAACAAGAGCAGCAATAATCAGGATAATGAGTACCTTGTCGTCCAGGGTCTCCCAGATAATCCGGTAAAGTGGCTTTGTCTTTTTTTCCGGAAGCATATTTTTGCCGTATTGTTTGATCCTCAGCGACACTTCAGAGTCTGTAAGCTGCTGCGCCGTGAGCCCCGTCTTCAAATCGGTGTTGAGAGCCGTAGCTAGCTGTTCAGGGCCCCCAAAAGCCTCGAGCAGGTATGCATCTTTCGGGTCAACAATTCCTGATAGCTGTGCGATATTCACTCCGTTCACTGCTGACCAGTCGCTTGAAGTGGCGTGCTCGCGCAAAAAGCTGATCGCGTCTTCAGAGTACCGTGGTTTGACGGTAGAAGAACTGTCCTTTACGTCTTCAGAGTATAAATCACTGACAACTTCCTTTGCCAGCTTATCGTCCATACTGAGCGGACTCTGAGGGCCAAGAGGGCTTTCAAGGCCATCCTCGCACGAGTTAATGATAATCTGAGGCGGCTCACCCATTTGATCGATCAAGAGTTGGTGTAAAGCGTCACTCTTTTATTGACTTGGCCAGTTCAGATGCTAAGCCGATATCTGTTAATTAGGTCCTGCTGCAGGAAGATAAAGTTCCCAGCCGCTCACCCCTAAACACAAATCCCTGACGAGGCTGTGTAATCTTCTAGATATGGAAACACACTTGAAAACAGGAAGTTTTAAGGCGCAAATGGGCAGGAATAGCGACTGAGGTGATTTCAAAGTATAGTATGGTGTTGATTTTGGGAAACTTGCGAAGAAAATTGGGGATAAGGGGTCAACTGAGCAAGAACCCCTCTCCTTTTTCGCCCAGTCAATGCATCTGCAGCGATGACGTGCGTTACATTTACTTGCATATAAACAAGCCTGCTTAAAGACGTGCTATCTGGGGTAGGTTTTGGTGGCTTTGACTGCGCCAAGTATTGAATGCAGTTGTATGCCGAGAATGGCCAATTAGATCAAAAATTTTCACTATCCCCCCTTTGGATTGCTAAATCGCTTCAGTGGCAAGCCAGTTGAGATATCTGCACGTGGTGTCTCACGCCAACGCCACCAACGCCACATATCCGTGGCTAACGACTGCGGATTACGCCACACTATCAGATCGGCTTGGAAATTTCTACCCCCCTTTCAAAATGGTTGATGCAAAGACCCAGTTTATCGAGGCCGCTCTTGCTTCAAATGCGCTCAAATTTGGTGCGTTCACTCTTAAATCCGGCCGTGTGAGCCCCTATTTTTTCAACCTTGGTTTGTTCAACACTGGCGCCGTTCTATCGCAGCTTGCCTCTGCCTATGCTGAGACTATCTTGGCAAGCGGGATCGAGTTTGACGTGATCTTTGGCCCCGCATACAAGGGAATCCCTCTTGCTGCACTTGCAGCCGCCAAGATCGCCGAGATCTGTCCTGAAAAGGGCAACATCGAGTACGCATTCAACCGCAAAGAAGCCAAAGACCATGGCGAAGGAGGTGTAATTGTCGGTGGTTCGCTCGAGGGACGCAAAGTCTTGATCATTGATGATGTTATGACTGCCGGCACTGCAATCAACGAGGCCCACAGCATTATCACTGCCAACAAGGGCACCGTGGCCGCTGTTATCATTGCTTTGGACCGCCAGGAACGTACTGCCACCAGCACCATTTCTGCTGTCCAGGCTGTTGCCGAGCGGTTCCAGGTTCCGGTCAAGAGTATTGTTGGATTTGACGATATTATTGCCCACTTGGACGGTAAGATCGATGCTGAGGATATCAGTGCGATGAGAAAGTACAAACAAGAGTATGGAGCTTAGAGTACATGTAACGAAGGAACTGTCTCAGTGTAGGGTGTCGTTCTGGCCTCTAAATCTGTTTGGTTGATTTCAACTTGAAGGGTTACTTTCAACTCCTTGGTAGTGGCTGCCAAGGTACAGTAGTTGCGCCTGGCAAGTGTTGTATTGTTGTTTAGCTTTGTTACTTTATCAACATCGTGATCAAAGATTTTAACCATAGTTTCCACCGTATCATTGATATAGTGCATCTTGTTTCGCTTGTTCATAAAGTCTGCCAGCAGCTGCGGCGGCGGCGCATTGCAGATAGCACTGCTGATAGGGCAGAGCATGTATCTATGATCGTTTTCGACCGCCAAAAGACTTTTCGACTTGGGTGCAGTGCGGAAAAGAGACTTGTGCTCCTTGGCGCCTAACTTTGACTGGAAAAGACCCATTCCACAGAGATGCACATCGCCGGAAAGAATGGTTATGCGGGTACTGGTTTCCTGCGCCAGCTCCTGCAGCTGGTACATGAACCAGTTTCGCTCTCGTTTATGATTGTCGGCACACCAATGATCGTTCAAGTCATCGAGCAGCTCGACCTGGCCATCAAACTCATTAACAAATCCCTTGAGGGCAATGCCGTGCCTGGCCAGAAACTTTAATGGCACTACAAGGCCGCTGCTCATAAGTCGCTCGGCAAAGTTCATTCGGGGGTAGGCAATCGGTACTCCTAGCATCAGGTAAAGATGCTTGATGTCGTTGGACTTCAATGTCTGCCTTAGTGAATCAAAAACCTGCTTGTAATGCTCCTTTGATACAATCTGGTGGCTGCTCCGTTCGGTTCGGCAATCGAGACCAAGAAAATGTGCTGATTTGCCTACTCTGGAGCTAATAGATCTGGGTGGAAACGGCAAAAAGGGACCGTTCTGACGGCCGGTGATCCATGAATCGTCGTGTACTTTACTGTCCTTGGTGTTTCCGGGGTTAATGAACTGCTGGAATAGGAGGTACGCTTCGTGAGCACATTTGCCCAGCAGTGCAAATACTGGAGACCGCATCGTTGTGTCATTGTACGATCCCCATCCATCAATCACATCGTGGTCATCGTAGATATTCAGCATTGGGATTTGGGCTAGAGCATCGGGCATGGTCATCGACTGAATTTCCCCATTTAGGCCCTTCCAGTATCCACGGCCAAACCAGTTGACATAGGATTGAAAATAAAAGGCTCTTAGACCCTCTTCGTCCTTTTCCGAGGGCTTGAACCAGAACTTTTTGATACTGAAATTCTTATCGGTCCATTTTTGCAAGACCGGCAAAAACAATTTGACATTATCACAGTAAATTTGGTCTCCTCCACCTAACATCACATGGTAAGGTTCCTGTTCAGATTGCTGCCGCAAAACGTCTTTCCACAAATTTGCCGGAAAGCTATTAGTCTCAGTTGCTAGCGAAAAGCCATTGCAAGATGAAAACAAAACTTTCATTTCGCCATCGCGTGCCGGAAGACTAATTTGAAACGGATCGTGCTCGATGCCAAGCGTGTATTCGGCTTGCTGTGGTTGGTCAAGCTGGATTTTGAGGTCGTAGCGCCAGAGAGAGCATCCAAATAGAGTAGCCAAATGGAATTTCTCAACAGTCTCGAGATTCCCGCTGCTGGGGAACTTGAGAATAAAGTCGGGAAAGTCGGTATAGTTTGAGCAATGATCCTCGGTGACGTACATCACGCTTCCAGTCCATACACCATTGTTGTCGGTATTCCAGTAGCGCAGCAGGGGACCACAGATGATCTTAAGCTGGCTAGACTCGGAGCCGCGCGACCGCTGGAACTCTAGGGGCTTCCCCTCTGGTAAATGTCCACAAGTTTCAGTCATGAGGATAGAAATGCACGAAACTGCAGGGTGTATGCATATGAAACCCTTACCGGCGCCACCACGGAAAATCCATGCACCCGTCCAGCGCCTCCGCCACAATATAATGTATCCCAAGATATACGATTGGTATTCTAGACCATCTACTTTTAGGACCTCACTTTTATTTTAGAGCCTAGTTCACCGTTATTTGTCCCCAATGCCAGGCCCGCAAACACGGGCTGCCCTATGGCTGATGCCGCGCCCCCAAACGCCGATCTACGAGGCACTCAAGCAGCTCATTTTGGGCCTCAAACCGCTATTTGACGATGCGGTCTCATTTGAGCCTCATGTAACACTGGTTTCTGGGGTCCCAGTTCACACAATAGAAGAAGCAGAGCGTATCTTGGATGGAGCTTTAGCGGCTGCTCGCTCTGTGCCCGACATGGCAATAATCCTAGGTTCGTTACAGTATGGCGTTCAGCGGTTTAGGAAAGTGACTTTACAAGTCCAGCGCGTTCCAGAGCTGCTTTCTCTGGCAATGGTGTGTCGCGAAGCGTACGTTTTGCAGCCTGAGTTAGAGCAGCAGATTCCGCACTACCACGCACTGAGCTCGGCTGATCATGACCACCATTCCGAAAAGTTAAGATTAGCTTGTCAGAAATGGATCAACGAGGATTTCCAGCCGCATCTTTCGCTTGTTTATTCTGGTGTTTATACTGTTGACGAAGGTCTTAGAACGAAGATTGATGAGCGGCTTCAGGATACGTTTGGCCAGGACTACAACAATCGCGGGATTGGCTGGACCAATTCCAGGATTGCACTTGTAGCTATTGACGGTGACGTCGATAACTGGCGTATAATTGCACATCGCGATATTTAATATAGAATGTTTAAGTGGTCCACAAACGGACGGTCCCATCGCCACCGGCACTAAACAGCCAGGGCTCCTTGGGGTGCCACTGGACCTGCAAAACACCCAATCCGTTGGCGATCTTGTGTCCGCGCAAAATCTTGAGGGGCACCAGCAGCGGGTTTTTGAGAAGGTCGTCGTAAACGGTGCAGTGCAAGACATGGATGCTGCCGTCATCGGAGGCCGAGCAGAACAGCGGCAATCTGGGGTGGAAATTAACGTCGCGAACGGCGCGAGAATGGTAGCGCAAAATCTTGTAGGGGAAATCGTTGAGCTCCATATCATGCCAGGTCACGCGGCGGTCGTACGAAGCAGTAAGGACGTTATCGCCCTTTGGATGAACTGCAAACGACGAGAGCCATTTCGCACCAGGATTCAAGCGGCGCACCAGCTTCTGAGCAGCCAGATCATAGACTCTGACGTAGCGCTGACTGGCCACATAGAGGTGGGGCTTGAACGGATGGAATTTGGCCACCTGGACCAGTCCCTTGGCCTTGCTAAAGGGGCTTTGGGTGTTGTGCTTGGAAAGCTGGTGAACGAGCACGCTTGAACGGTTGCCGTCTGGTTGGGTGGAAACAAAGTAGTCACCCTTGTGGTGCCAGTCGAGTTTGCGGACACGAGACTGCATTCTCACTGCAAGACAAACGCCCTGCTTCATGAGACGCGAGCCTGTCTTTGTCCACTTGCCAAGGGTCTGGTCGTTGGCATCATCGTGATGAGCCCAGCCTGATTCTACAAGCTCAAATGCCCTGTTCTCGGAAGCAACATCAAACAGTCCAGCTGGAATTGCCAAGAACACATTGTCACCGGCAGCAACGCTAAGCAAGGGAGTGCCCGCTTGCGGATGCCACTGCACAGCATCGATATGGCTTTCCTTGTGTAGATCTGCATGGCTGTCGGTATCGTCATAAGTATCGTCCCGCAAAATATGACAGACATAGAGCTGTCTGCCTGACGAAACTTCCCACACTCTAACAGTGTTGTCCTCACCGCCAGTAGCAAGGAAATGACCCCGAGGATCGATACTAAGGCACCGAACCCGACCCTCGTGGCCTTCAAATACCGTGGAACATCTTACCGGGAATGGCTTCAGTTCATCGGGACTGGGCAGATCAGGAATAAGCGAGTCAGGATCGATATGTTTGCGGTGACGCTGGATACGGGGCGCCAAATAAAGATCAAGCATTCTGTCAAAGCGCTCCTTGATGCTCTGGCTGTAGCCAGGCACTTTACGCAACGCATCGTACTGTTGAGGCATGAAATTCTGCTCGCGCTCATCGGGCTGTTGGTTGAGCCACTTTTGTTTTTCGTTTTCGTCAAATAGATACTCTGCCGGAGGGTTGTAACTCTCTTCGTTTGTAGGCGGCGCTGTTTTGGGAGCGGGTATTTGCGATCTCTCCTGTGTGGTGTCCTCATTCTTCCACACATCGTACATCCGGCTGCTAAGCACCATCTGCCGTCCATCATCATCGAGATCTTGCTGTTGCGGGGCCTCAAGCTTGAGTCGGCCCTCTCTGATGGCCTTGACAAGCTTCATAACACGCTTGGCCTCGTGTTTACTGGGCACAAAACGACGTTTAGGTTCGGGAGTAGCCATAAGCGGCATCTGCTCCTGCTTGCTGCTGAACCACTCGACCTGGTCCTCGAATGGGTTGATATTGTCATTAGGAAGCAGGCCGCTTTGCACTCTGTTGATTAGATCACGCTCTTCTTTTGTTAGATTCAGTGCTTTGCCGGTTTTTTTGTCTACAAGACCAGTCCATCCTTTGGGCAGATCAATTGACTCCAGCAGGGCATCGAGCGCTCCGGCTGTTGCAGGACGCATCACACGCTTGCCATCAATATCGTAGCCAATGTGAGGGAACTTGTCGTAGGCGCTAATGGGAATATTGCCAATAGTATTTTCTTCTTCTCTGTCACTGTCGTCACTGCTGTAATGGGGGTCGATTTCAGGCCGAAGAATACGGGGACGGCCGTCCGCGCCTTCAACGAGCTTTTCTCCATCCTCAAAGTCGCTAAAGTCCTCTGAATCAGTGAAAATTTCAGAGTCCTCAAGACTATTTTCACTGCCAGATCCTAGATCAGGAACCTCGGAAAGCTCGCTCTCATCCTCGCTGCCATTGATTTCAGAGTCATCAGATGATTCCTCAGCAATAGAGAGAGGCGGAATGCCCTCAGTGTCTGAAAGATCGAGACTTTCGTCTAAATTACGAGACCTTTTGGCTGCCATATGGACTGGTGAAATAAATAAATTATTCTGGTGATGATGTATCTATTGCTGACAAATAAACTTTTTTCTCATAATACCCCATGTGTGAACGTGCATGACTCCCATCCACCCTTTTGAGGACTGGTGATGAATATCCCAGAATCCACAGTATACTTTGGGAATCTCAGCAGCCAGGTGGACGAAGAAATACTTTACGAGCTTGCATTGCAAATCGCACCCACGGTATCAGTACATATCCCCAAAAATAAGCTCACCCTTGAAAAGCAAGGCTACGGATTCGTGCAGCTGGCTAACTCGTCAGATGTTCCCAAACTAATTGAGGCATTAAACGGTATAAGGCTGTATGGAAGACCAATAAAATGTAGCAGGGCCGGCACAAAGGACGCCCAAGTCACAGCCACGCTGTTTGTGGGACACCTGGGCAGCACCGACGACCACAAACTAAAGCAGGTGTTTCAGAAGTTTGGCGAGGTTGTTGCGGTTGACATTATTGCCAATCCGACAGACTCGTCAAAAACCCATGCCTTTGTTGAGCTGGCAGAGTTTTCTAGTGCCGATGCCGCAATTGAGGCTTTGAACGGCCGTCTACTCTTTGGCCAGACCTGCGTTGTGGAGTATGCAAGACGAAACAAACATGGCGAGAAGCATGGTGATGAGACTGAGCGGAAAGTGGCTGCGCTCAAGGATGCCTACTTCAGCTCGAGATGAGAAATAAAATATAATATCGCCGCAACGGTTCAGCGCTCATGTCGTCTTGACCTCAATATAAATATCAATAAATGTTGCAACTCAGTGCTCTTACTGATTCAAATAAATAATCCTATGGTGGCAGCTCAGTAGAACTCTTACTGTTTATCACTTTTCTTACCACAATCATCCCCTTGTGGCCTGCAGATTTACGTGATTTGCGGACGTGATTCTTGAGTGATTTGTGGTAATGCGTGTGGCTCGTCTTTTGCTTCAGACGAACGTGCAAACGGCCGACAGACCCCCAAAGGGCATTATCAATTCTCGAGGGCAATTTTCGGCCGTACAAACACTGGTCCACTAACCAGGTTCCAATGATAAAGCCTTCTCTATCGAGCGTGCCGTCCTTGTTCAAGTCCACCAAGTCCCAGATTTTAGCCAAAGTCTCATTGCCCAAGCGAGAGCGGTGCCAAAGCCGATACACAACGTATCCGTGCACATCATTTGCCGCATCGAGGTTCACAAGTTCTCGGCTGGTTGTACTACCCATCTCGGAAACCAAGCTGTTGCGGCGATGATCCAACGCAAAACTGTTAGCTGAAATTGTCGAGATGGTACGCTCATGGCCAGCTGGACTCAGCAATCTAACAGATGGTGCTGAACCCGTTGCTACTGGTGCCAATGGCGGCGGCACAGCTCCGGCCAAACTATCAACTGAGTTGCTAGCAAACGGGGTGCCGATTGGCAAAAACGGGATATAGGACCCCTTGTTGGCCGCCCATAGTCTTTCATAACGTTTTCTCTCTCTTTCAGTTGGCGCATTCAGCTTCCGGTGGTTTTTCCAAGGATGTTCCTCGTTAAATGTCTTTTTGGCTGCTGTCCGCATCGTCCTCTCATCATCATACCTGTTTCGCCTCTGGTTGGATTTGGAGCCTCTTGTTTCCTGGGCGAACTTGCTGTACGACTGCTCTGCAGTCTGTTGTCCAGGTTTCTCTGTCTTTTTATGTGAAAACTTGTGGAAAAAGCTCTTGACTTTGCCGCTCTCTTTAACAGGCTCTAGTTCCATCTCTTTCTTTGCGGTTTGATTTTGATTCAAAGAAAGAATACTGGGATTTGATCTAAGAGGAGCCAAGCCATGATACAATGAAGTCTGTGACCGCTGTAGTCTCGGCCGCTGCTCAAAATTAGGCATCGGCAAGTTTAGCAGTACATTAGCAGTGCTTGCCTGAGCCACAGCAGCTGCTGAATTCGCTGCTGTGCTGCTGCTTGTGGTGGCATTCAGAGCTTCTGGTCCGGTGCTCCACTGTGCTGCTGGCCTGAATCGCCTTTCGTACCGATGTTTGTGGTGCCGCTGGCCAATTTGCAGGTCAATTGCAGCGACTTTGCTGGCCGCATTTGGGTTGGCCAGCTGGGCAGCAGCAATAGCTGAATCCGACCGTTTATTGGGGGGCATCTTTTTAGTCGCACCAACAGCGCTTTGCCGTGATCTCTCAATGCCATTTATTGCTGACAGCCGCGCTGCTGCTCTTTCCATGATCAACGAGCGTTTCATCACCGAAGACTCGCTAGTGAGCTGCTGCTTCACTTGCTTGACCTGCTCTTTGGGCACTGCGGCAACCACCGGCTCTTCTGGGCCACGTTTGGGGCTTTCAATGCGTTGGAAAGCAGCTGAAATCGAGGTGATGATCCGCGCGGAAGTTGGTTCTCTTGCTGCAACATCCGAAGCATCAATTTTGTTAGCCTGGGAAGCTGCCGCAGATGATAGGTTCACCATTGCTTCGTCCATAACCGGTGTTGTAACATTGTATGCTGATCCAGAGGTTGGAGTCCTGCTAATGCTTTCGCCTATTCTGTGCCTGCTGGATACCGGTGTTAGGGGCGTAGTGTTGCTCAGCTCGAGTGCCTGGCCAGCTGCAGACAGTGCAGAGGGATGAGAGTTGTTTGAACTTGTTGAGAATCTCCTGGGTACGTCGATCTTCAAAAATGGCCTAACTCTTTCCTCTTTTTCAGATCCAAAAGTTGGTGTGGGTGATAGTTCTGGTAAGTTTATCGGTTCTGGTAAAGCTACCGGTTCCGGTAAAGCTATCGGTTCCGGAGTCGGCTCGGGCGCAGAAACAGCCCTTCTGGCCACAACTGCAGCTGCAGCGGCTGCACTGGCTGATCTGGGGCTGCCTTTGAGGACTGCTGGAGAACTTGCGGGTATTGAAGGTGGCGGCATACCTGTGGCTGCCCTGGCGGCTCCTAAGCTGCTTTGAAGGCTGCTGCTGCGTACTGGCGGTGGTCTTACGGGCGTTTTGGGGGCATTTGCGGTCTTTTTCGTAAAAATGGCCGCAGCACCGGCTCTGGCGGCATTCATGTTAGTATTTGCCTGAGCGCCGACTTGTTTGGGCTCAGCAAGCCGCGCTGCCGCCTTGGCAGCCGCTGAAGTCATCGTTGGCCGGCTCCTTTCGATGCTGCTTGCCTGATTCTGGATGTGGGTTACAGACTCATTGTAAATTTCACGGGATGTGCGGGGTAGCCGGCGGGCTGGAGTACCGTTTCGAGATTCTTCATTCGGAAGCCCGTTTCGGGGCTGCCCGGAATTGGGCGCCGCCATAATTTTGAGTGATTTGAAGCTGCAATTGACGGTTTTTTTTCAGGTTGGCAGCAGCTATTTGTTGTGGATGCTTGCAGTGTTAAGCTTTCATTACGTTACCTGCAGGGGGAAGCTGCATAGCCGCTTTGAGCCGGGGCTGAAACAAAGGGGGTTGGGTATGGAATGGAGGAATCACTAAAAGCTTTACAAAGTGTATAGAGTTTTAGCAAAAAAGCCAAAAGAAGAAGATGTGAGAATTACGCTATATTCCTGGTTGAGCCAGAGTTTCCCCCAAGGCACAAGTACTATAATTAGCGCCCTAACCCCTCGGCAATTTATATCTCGACAAAACGACCATACACAAGAATCTGTGGCGTTGTATGTGGCGCAATTTCGTGGCGCGCAAAAGCGGTTCATTTGACAATTTATCTATACGTCAATCTATCACAAAAGAGCAAGTCCAAGAGTGGTAATTGCGGTCAAGCCGATCACGGCGTAGCCAGTGCGGTACACCTCCGGGATGGTAAGGGCCTTACCGGCGTCCCAAATCAAGTGACGCAGACCGTTCCAGCAGTGGAATGCAAAAGGCGAAGCGGCCACAAACTTGACGGCAAACTTGAGCAAAAAGGGAGCGGCAGCAGCGACCGACGCAAGAGCAGCAGGCTGCCATGCGAATCCGAGGTACGGAAGAAGAGCGTAGCTCAATGTGTAGAGGTAAAAGGCGCCGCCAACAGCGATACCAGTAAGACGGTGTAATGAGGACAAGATCCAGGTAAGCTGAGGCTTGTAGATCTGGAGATCGGGGGAAAGAGGGCGCAGCTTGCGCTGGTCCACAAGTCTGTCATTGGCCTGGCTATTGGTGATCTTCTCAGTAGACAAACTGCGGTAACTGTTGAACAAAAGGCGCGAGGCACTGGTTCCGGCAAGAGCACCGGCGCGGAGAGAAACACCGGCACGAGCGCCAGCAAGCATAGTAAGTCTCTGTCTGGCAATCATTGGGAAGCTAAGACTTGCAAAAACCAAAGTCTGGGGAGGTCAAATCAAGTGGTGCTAAGAGGACAACTGTCAGCGACACTAAGCTGGGGTAGAATGCACCTTCCTTACCAATCAGCGAGAAGCAATATCAAAGCAGACCGCCGTTACGTGCCCCGCTCGCTGCCGGGAGGAATGATAGAGGGATGTCAGCAGATGTGTCAGCAAAACTTTACCGCGAGGGGCATACCAGGATTGTGGTGGGTGGATAAGGCCAATGACTAATAAACTCCAGCTTCCTTCAAAAGGCGCGACCACAGTTTAAAACAAACTAGAGTCCTACCAGAGCGAAGCAGGGTTTTGTGGGCGTTTTGCTCCTGAAACTTGAGATCGCGCGTGAGCTTGTGCTATTTGCGAAGGGCTGCTGTCTTTGGATATGCAGCCCCGTAAGGCCCTCGTTGTTTCGACTCTTAAACTAACGTCCAATTTAATCCCCGAGGTTCTTTTCTGTAGCATCTTGGTTTCAGTGCGGACTACATTCAAATTTATTTAAAATAGTGTATACACACAAAGAAAGTGTACAACTTTCCTTCTTTTTTTTTTTTTATCATCTTTACTAGTAAATATTGATTTTCTCTATTACTATATATTATTATTTTATTACTGTTTACGGTTTGTAACGCCGCGGATATGCCGCCGTAGCAAAGAAATTCAATAGACCAAGATCGCAGTGCCCATGCAAAGCATCCGTAACACATGCGTCAACAGTATTAGCGTTAGTCCACTCACGGCAGGCTGTCCCGCTTGCAGCTATCTCTAGTCTTTCAAAAGTTTTTTTAAGCCCTCTGCTAATAAGTCCCATAGTCCTCTTGGCAGCACCGTAAATAGAGTGCTCTCTCCTCAAAAACGTCAAATTTCGATGTGCATATGCTTCTTGGCGTTATCGCCCCAACCCTAGTACGCCTGGAAAAGACCAACGCTGGTTGGAATAACTTAGCATCATTTAGGCCATTTTCAACTGGATTCCCTGGCCCCCTGTCTATTTTGATTCACAACCCCATCGATCAAAGTTTGTCTTAGCTGGTAAAGTACCCTCACGTATCCACTTTCCCACAAAGAACCTTTGAATTTTCACAAAAAGCCCTTGAGCAAGTTTATGACTCGAGAGGTTCTCAGAAGATTCACTACACGCGCCGCAAAGCCCAGATAACACCTGCTCTCGGCATAAACTGCCGTGTTATTGTTTTCCCCCCTCACTACCCCCCACCCCCTCACTACTCAAGTTCAATTGCTGGTGTACGCCCTTGCGTTAATTGAAAATGACAATTCTTTCTGAAAAAGTAGAAAAGATCATCAACCATGAAGTCGCAGACACGCTTGACTCGACCCATGCCTTTGAAGGTCCCGAAAAGCTGCTAGAGCTGTGGTTTGACAGCCGTGAAACTGGCAAGGGACTGCTGGAAGTGCCGGTCAAAATCTGGGAATCGATGCTTGATTTAGTGCATTGCAAGATTCTCAGCATTGTTCGGTGCGAGAAGTTCATGGCATACGTTCTTTCGGAGTCGAGCTTTTTTGTGTACCCCAACCGAATTGTGCTCAAAACTTGCGGCACAACTACTCTGCTCGAGGGCCTGTGCCGTATCATGGAGATCGTCAAGCAGGCCACAGATTTGGACCCTCAGCCCAGCAGTGTTTACTACTCTCACCGCGGATTCTTATTTCCTGAAAAACAGCTCTTCCCCCACCGCTCGTGGAACGACGAAGTTGAGACTTTGCAAAAGACTTTCCCCCATGGAAGGCCCCTAACATTTGGAGATGGGGTCAACCCTGAAAGCTGGCATCTTTTTGTGGCCGTGAACGACCATGACCGCCACAACAAGCTCTCTTCTATGGAAATTATGATGACAGGTCTTGACGAAAAGCTCACAAACTGTTTTTACCTCTCGGGAGATAGGACAATGGACGCTTCAACTATTAGCCTTTCGGTGCATGGGGACACCAACAGCACTAGCTCTCCCGCTGACAGTGTGGCTTCGCTGAGCACTCTGGCATCTACAGTTGGTGCTGACCCTGACGATGATGATCCCGGTCACATGTTGGGCAATGTGATGACCCGAAAAGCGCAGATCGATAAAATCTATCCCACAAACAACCAGGTCGTCGATTCGTTTGCGTTCAATCCCTGTGGCTACTCCTGCAACGGAATCGTAGACGCCAAAGATTACTTTACGGTACATGTGACGCCCGAAAACGGGTTCAGCTACGCCAGTTTCGAGACCAATGTCCCTCCCGGTAACCACGGAGTTTCCTACCAGAGATTGGTTGCCAGGGTGCTAAAGATCTTTAGCCCCAGCCGGTTTACGTTGATTATCTACGATGGGTTCCCGCCTAAAGTGGAAGGATACAGGGTAACGCACGAGGACAGCCACCGCCTCGGCAAGGGAGAGCTTTCTTTCCAGGTTTATGAACGGCTTTAGTTAGAAAGTAGAGCGTGTATGCATATACTTTGATCTGTTGTTGCACCTTTGTGTATATAAGCAGACCCAAATTCGGGCGGTTCAAGGTAAGGGCTTCGGACCACGGCCTTGTTCTCAAACACTCAAAACTACACATAAAACCGAGCAATAAACTCGAAAAGCTGAGCTATGGATCCTCTCACTGAAGTGCTAAGGCACAAGGACCTACAGCCTGAGCACATTGATCGATTATGTGTTCTTTTTGACGAGGTGGAGGCCCAGGATATCCGGATGGCCTTTGACATTCTGATGCGGCTTCTGCGGTACCAAAAGGAGACACAATCGTGGAGTTTCAGACTGCTTGCAACACACGATTTCACAATTCCAGGTACGAGCTTTGAGGCCGATCTGGCAAAAAGGGTAGGACACCGTGCCGAAGTGCTTTTGAGGCACATGTCTGCTTGGGGAGTTCCACAGATGAAAGCCAAAGTATCGCGTCTCCGAGCCAGCAGCGACTGGGCTATTGCACTCACATCGATTGTACTGAAGATTTCAAAGCAGTACGGTCATGTCGAACACAGTTTGCGAGTTGCAATTTCCCGTTCTGCCTTGATCACAATCCATTGCGAGCTGGCCTCTATGGATTCACAAAGCAGCAGTCAATCAGAAACATTTGCTACATCTGCTTTGATCGACAGGTTCCAAGCGTTTGTAGGACCGTTGCTGGATGACCTCGAAACAGCCACAAGCCATGCTGAACAAGCCAGGATTTTCCGGACCGTAAAGGATCTAGACAGGATGTTCGCCAGTTACCGAGAGGGCAAAGAACAGAAAATGGCCACAAACGATACAATTGACGATGAAGTGCCCAGAATACCGCCAAGACAACCCAAACAGCCACCGCCCACAGAGGCACAGGCAAAGGCAGCTGCAACATCAACGGTTGCAAGCCCGCTTCCATCACTGTTTTCGCCCGATATTTTGCGCGCATTCAATACAGCTAAAGTCGAGAACTCAATTCGCGGCGTAAACACTCAGATCAAAACACCGCTGCAAAATCCAGGCCCGCAATTAACGGCTGGCAGCGCTTCCGGCCCCCGACAGTTTTTGAAGCAGCATGCTCCACGGCATGAAACGCCGGCAGACGTGAAAGTTCTTAGCGTTGACGGCCGGATGAAGGTCTTACACGAGGGTCAATATGTTGACATGCAGCAAGTTCTCGATAGAAATGCCACAAGCACCCAAAACATCACCATCACCCCACTGACATCAATGGGCACTGGGTCCTTGCTATCGCGGCCACGGCCAGGTTCAGCGGCACTTTCTGGCTCAAACATTTCGCAGAGCGGGTTCATTCAGGCGCTGAAACGCGGGCTTTAAGGTCTGTAACGCTAAAATATGTTTATCTATTCTATATCAAAAGTCTACTCCGTTTGGCTATTTTTCTCGGCTGAGCTGCCGGTAGCCCCAAGGGTTTGGTAGTTTCGTGCCTGCATGAAGCTGCAAGTCATCCTCGCAATACAGATAGTGAAATTGTTCCTCTTATGGCGTCGTTTGCGGCTAATCCGTTTGCGCAATACTCTCGCGAGGACTCTAGCGTAGATTCTGGAAATGAGATCTCAGTCACATACTATGCAGGGATTCCCTCATTTGCAGCAATATCTGATCCCAATCTGTTGGTGAGTTTAAAGAGCCTGTTGAAGCGAGACTCGAAAACACTACAGAGAGGATTGCTGGGAACGATTGAGTACTTGCACAGTGCACAGATGGAGTCGCAAGAGTCTCTGGCGAAAAATTATGTCGTGGTAAACGAGCTGCCGTCTGTGTTTTGCCAGGTTTATGCAAAACTCAGTATAGATAACTGTCCCGATGTCCGAAGGCTAGCAAACCAGCTTTTGGGTGAACTGTTTTTTGTTTTGAAAAAAAAATCTCAGAAGTATCTGCGATCGATTATTGGGCTGTGGCTTGCGGCCACACACGACCCGGACTCGCTGGTTGCGGAAACGGCAACTTTTGGGTTTTCGCAGCTTTTTGACCAAAGCAAACAGATGCTGATCAAAGAAAAGATGAGGCCAGATCTTATTGAGTTCGTTATGGATGTTGTACTAAATCAAAACGCTGCAACGCTGAGCGATCCCCGAAATACGTCAAACGATGATGCAAGATTCAAGTATGATCGGTTACTGTGCAGTGTTTTGGATCTTTTGAGCGACGATCTACTGGGTGTTTCCAGTGCTCAAATTGACGATCTCAGCGAGCTGCTGAACTCAGTACGGTTTTGGAAAATTTGTGGTTCTCGGGATCCTCATGTTGCTGGCAAAGTATTAAGCCTGGGCGAGCAGCATACCAAGCTATTGGCGCCATTTGCACCGTTGATGTGGCAGACTTTCATCAAGCAGATGCAAAATGTTCACAGCAGCTGTTATGTCCAGCTTTTGCGCACTCTTATTGCTTTGGAATTTGCCAAATTGGGCCAGCCCTGGACTGCCCAGGAGATCGATATGCTGACCCAGTTGGTTTGCCAAAAAGACCTCAAATCTGTGGCATTTTGGCAGACACTCTATTCGCTTATTCTTTCTGTTTCGCTTGATGGCATTAGTCGCCAAGAGGCAATTACCAAAGTGTGCAAATCGTTGTCCAAGGTGCTTTCCTCCCCGAGGTTGGGGCCCCCATCAGAGCAATCCGCTTGGGGATGCTTTACTTCGCTTGCACTAAAGTCGGAGCTCCAAGAAAACGAGCTGCTTGTACTGAAAACCATGGTAAAACGTTTTGCGGCCTCTAGAATCGTGACTGCGCTACTCCGGGACTTGGCCACCAACGTGCAAAAGCTGGATGCCAAAGTGGTTTGTGATTCACTGGTCGAATGTCTTTCGTCTTCAACCATATCGGTGAAGGCAGCATTTATCGTGATCATAAGTTATGCCACTATCCCGCCAACTACTATTAACAACTACAATGCTATCCTAAACCAAGCTAACGTGCTGGAGGCCTACACTCTTGATCCCAACATCTGCCTTCCAATGGACACTGCGGCCATTCAACAGTATGACGAGGACAGCTTGATCAAGCTGCTTAAGCTGTGCAAGAACAAGGAGACAATTGAGTCGATCATTCGGGCAACAAATAACCAGAAACTGCTACTTAGTTTGGCGCCGGATCTAGGTCTAGTTGTGGACAGCCAGTATCTTGAAGATGTCGAGATACCCACTAGTCCGCAAGAACTTCTTGAATACGTTTTGGCGACATACACATTTGTGGACCCAAAACACGGTTCTCAAGGGTTTGAGCAGCTGCTCAAGCACTTTTGCGAAGTAAAGTTGCAAGAAGATTTGCAAGTATTCACCAAGCTGTTTGAGAATAAAGACTTTGTTTACTCGCTGATTGCCTCTGCCGAACAGGACGACCAATTGCTGAGCTCGATCAAGAAGTGCAGCAACGAACTTTTAGGGCTTGCAAAAGCAGAGCTGGCTTCTGATTCACCGCTTAAAAGTCAGCTATCGGAGCCTGGATCCTGGCACGGGATTCTCGCCTGCTTGCTGCAATTGGCCAGCTGGCAGACTATTTCCAAGCTCATTGAAAGCGTTGGGGAGATGTCAGAAAAACACTCCTTGGAAGATGTTATTCAACTGGCTTCTGATGTGTCTAACGTCTGGCAAAGGGCTACCGCTGAACAGAAAAAGCTTCTTTGTTTAGATGACTTGAACTGGGTTCCTCAAGAAAGCGTTACACTTTCGCCAGAGGCACTATTCGCATACAAAGTAAGGTGGAGAGGTCCCGAATACCAGAGCGAGCATCAAATTTACTGGAAACGGGCCCTGTATTTGTCAATATATGTTTTGCATCTTAGCCTGGACCTGGAGGGCGTTGACGTTGTGATTAACGAGCACAAAGCCTTAGAAGTTCATATTGCGTCTAGCGCTGCTAGAGGACATCTTTTCTCAGGCGACAACAAAGAAACTTTGGATGATACAAGGTACTTTTTGGACCTCTATAATGACCATCCGTTCAATCCTCTGGCTGTTGATTTGAGTCACCTGGCCAATAAGGAGAACACACCACGGCAGTTCCATCTTGCACAGATCTACTACGCTGAGCTTTCACACTGCCCCGAAGAGACCATCGAAAACTTGTTCAGGCCATATGAGCAGCATGTTTGTGCTCCTTCCTTGTTTTCAGCTCTTTACGCCAAATTGGGCGATATTGAAAAACCGCAGCTGTATCAGCGGTTCCAAAAGTCGCTTTACCACAATTTGAACCAGAGATCACCTGCATTTATAGACAACATCTCTCTGTTTGACGCCACATTTGAACCAACTCGTCTAAGAGACGCTCTGATTCCAGCAATTGCTAGAGAATCTGGCCTTCACAAGATCGCACTGCTATATCTGCTGGCAGATGTAGAGATCTGGTGCGAGGCCAATGATATTGAGCTGGACAGCCCCGACACTGACTTGTTCACTGAGCGCACTAAGGATCCGCTTCTTCTGTACGCAGCCGTCAAAACTGCTCCTTACAATTGTTGCATCAAGTTTGTAGTCGAGTCACTTTCGGTGATCCCCTTTGAGGACACTCTTTTGCACGACAATTTGAGCTGTGCATTGCTGGCGCGGCTTTGGCCATACAGAACCGAGTCTGTTCCTATTCCGTTTGATATGAACCAACTATTGAATCAGCTACGAGCACTCGACGAAACGGACGCTGGCGGTGGCTCCTTTGCCACCAACTATGCTTGGGCTATCTACATCATTATTCTCAAGCCAATCACCACCCGATTTGTCGAGCAGCTCAAAGTGTCTGCCGTAAAGCCAGAGATGCTACCAGAGATTGAATTTTTGCTAGAAGACGCGGACGAAATTACCAAATTCTCGCAAGAGGTTGGAGCAGCTCTTTACATCAGATGTGTCAACGAGTATACTCAATTTATCAAACACAGTGAAAAGCACATGAAACCGGCCTCTATCATGTTTGCGAACTATAAGGCACGCACTGAAGCCTGTCTCAGAATGTGTGAACCAAAACTGAAGTTGGCAAACGTCGAGAGTCTTGAGTGGAACCCTGAGTATCGTCCTGATTTCACAGAGGACGTAGTCGCTGGCGGCATGCTCTACAGGGTCGCATCCAACTTTGGCAGTACAGTCACAGCGTGGTACCGTAATTTGGGCGACAAAGCCCTAACAAGAAATGTCCTTAAGCTGTTTGTGGGCTCGATCACGCCTGTAATCGTTGCCGACGTGGCTGCGGAGCTAGCCGAGCTGCAAAAACGCGGAGTGATAGAAGAGGTTTCGCTTTCAAACAACAACAGAGATTTGAAGTCAACGTTCGAATTCGACAACCGTGAAATTACAATCAGCATTTCACTGCCCGACTGTTTCCCCCTCAAACAATCTACGCTGGAGCTGAAGGGCGTGGAGGGAATCCCTATCACGAAAACGCGCTCATGGCAACTTGATGCGCTGAAGTCTGTTTCGGAGGGAAGAGTTGTTGATGCTCTGCTCAACGTTAGAGGTCTAATTGAGGACTACATCAATGGAATTGAACCATGTGTTATTTGCTATGCTGTTATGCTTGAAAACAAGTCTCTGCCACGCATCACTTGCTCAACCTGCTCAAACAAATACCACAGCGAGTGTTTGCACGAATGGTTTACGACTAGTAAGGCAAAGAGCTGTCCTATGTGTAGAAGTAATATGTAGATGTAACCTCATATTCTCTCTTGCCCTTACCCCTACTTTAGCCCTTGCCCCGTTGAAACTACCTTTGAATCCTTACTCATCCTCGTCGTTGTCGGCTCACCGCTTCGCCATTGTCTTTATGAGCCTAAAACCGGTCAATTTTGTGGTTTCACTGGCACGCAGCTTCTCCAGCTCGCCGGCCGCAAATGCTGGGCCTACAAAGATGCAGCGTAAGCTTGATAAGCTGCACAAGCATTGGGCAAAAGACATTTTCAAGCAGCGCACTGAATGGGTTGACCCCATTCTAGGCAAGCCAAACGTACCATTTATTGAGCGTATGCGTGCTCATATTGTGCAGCCAAACCGGCAAATCAGCTTGCTAGACTCTGAGGAGACTTCACGCCTCGAGTTTTTAGCAGAAGAGGCTACAAGCGTCGGATTAGAGGGATACAAGCTTTCAGAGGAAAACGCGCAGCGTAAACGCGAGATCTTGGCTCGTGTGATCGGAATGAGAAACTCAAATCAGAGCGAGGCCCGCAAAGTGGCGCTAGACTTTGCAAGATCAGAGTTTGAGCGCCAGCCAGGCGATACAGCCTCAAGTGAGGTCCAAGCAGCTATGAAGACGGTGAAGATCCACTTTTTGACTGCTCATTTCAAAGCTGCTAGAAAGGACTTCAATGCCCAACGCGAACTGGAAACGCTCGTGCACCACCGCCAAAAGGATCTCAAGTACCTCAGACGCAAGGACCCCAAACGTTACCTCTGGACGATAGAAAAACTTGGTCTGTCTGACGATGCTGTTATGAAAGAGTTCTCGTTGAACAGGGCATACATGTGGAAGATCAAGTTCCACGGCGACCAGACCAGAAAACCCAGACTTTCCGTGGAGGAGATGTCTGCCCAGAAGATCTACTATGCCCGGAAGAAGAAGGCTATTGCCTATATGGTTGGCAGAGATCCCACATTTGCTGAAAGGGCGATCGAGAACATGTAATTAATTTTCTATGATTTTGTCTGTTCCAAATAATTGCGCTCTTTGTCGAGCCGTGTAAGCGTTTTGTAAAATTCCACCACCCGCTGATCAACGCTCACGCGCCGTTCATCGAACCCAATTACCTGTAGCTGGTCATAGCAAGTTGCTCGCGAAATTGCAACATAAACTTGACCCTTTTCAAAGACTTTGTTAAGGTCAACTACCAGTCGAGGAATGGTTTGGCCCTGGGCTTTGTGAATTGATAATGCATAAGATAAGATCAGTGGAATTTGTGTTCTTTTGGCAACTGTTTCGTACTTTGGAGCCGGACCCGAAACGATAAATTCTGCAGGTTCAATAACGCTCTGGCCAGCATTTCCAAAATCAACTACCGGGTATTTGGGGCCGTCTGCAAATACACGCAACAAAACACTGCGCTGCTCTTCGCTGAGTTTGTCGTTCATCTCGCGCGAAAGCTCATCGGTCATTACACCGTTGAGGTCCAGCATCTGATTGTAGTACTTGTACACCAAACCGCCGCTCAAATTGTTCATCAGCATCAGCTCCTGGTGGCCTACTTCAGTGGCAAAAGTTAAGATAGTGCCCCGCGATCCATTGACTAGCTCTGTACTCTTGTTCTGAATCAAAAGCACCTGCGCGCCCACCTTCAGCTCAATCATCTTGGGCGCCATCACGTTCTCCAGTAATTTGCTAGCATCATAGCGATTATCGGGGACAACATCTTCAGACTGAAATATAAATGACCGCGTTTTGAGCTCGAGCATTTTCTCTTTATTGGCTCGATCAACTTGCTCGCGACGAGGGTAAAGCTCGGTAGGTGCTATTCCATCAGTGAATTTGAGAGGCCGGGATAGTTGCCTAAAGCTTGCAATGATTTCGGCTGTAAGATTTCCCTCGCGAAGTGCATTGAGCATCGTAGCCAGTTTATCGTCCTCCTTTTGTCGAAACACTTTGGCCAGCAGCATCGTGCAGTGCATTGTTTCTGACCAGCATTTTGCCTCGAAACAGAGCCGCGGATCAGCGCCAGTTTTGACAACGGGCGGAAGCTGGAAAAAGTCGCCAGTAAGAATAAGCTGGATACCGCCAAAGGGTTTGTTCTGGCGGCACACCCGCCTAGCCAGCGCTTCCAGCTTCTCAAACAATGCAGCATCCAGCATTGAGACCTCATCGATGATCAGGACTTTGGTATTTAGCCACCGTCTCCGCGATTCGGCCTGTCGTTCGATCTTCCTAGCCAAGTTCTCAACGCTGTCAATTCCTAGCCCAATGCCTGCCCAGCGGTGGATAGTAGTGCCTCCAATATTGAGTGCTGCTAAACCAGTAGTAGCAGCCACAGCTATCTCGTCGTACCGGTATTTGGCCCGCAGTTTCTTGATAATATAATGCAGTAAAAATGACTTTCCCGTTCCAGCTGCACCTGTGAAAAAAACGTTGGAGCCGGTAAAAACAGCGTCGATAACGTCTTTCTGCTGATCACTCAACGCTACAGCCTTTTCCTTGACTTGATTAGCGTGGGTTCGCGATAAAGCGCCCCCAACTGCATTGCCTGCATTGCTGCCACTTTTTGTAGCTGATCTTGCATTGAAGGAACGACGTTTCAGGTCTTGGCTCAACGAAATATCTGATTTACGCTTTGCACCAAGCACGGGGGCGCTTTCAACTATTAGATCACCCTTTGCTGCTTTATTTGAGCCACTAAAGCTGCCGCTTGACCACCACGCGGGCGCTTGACTTGATGACGGCTGCCGTAATGAGACTTTGCCGCTAATGAGCATCTTCCCTTCTGGCCTGGTTCTATCATCGAGATTTAATGACCCCGTACGCGTTGCTGGCAACGTTTGATGTCTGTTATTCGTTGGTTGGTCTCTCGTCAGCGATGGCGGCGCAGAAGATGGCGCTGGCGATGATGCTGCTGCCTTGACCGGCGGCCTCTGGAAAAAGCTCTTGACCGAAGTCTGTTTGGCCGCGCCACCGCGTTGTGAGCCACCGCTTTTGCGATTCATTCAGAAGATCAAATAAACTCCAAGATAATAATTAGAGACGCGTTTCGATGTAAGGGTTAGGGTGCATCTTTTTTGTGGACCACCCACAGACCAGGAACGAAACCATCACCGTCAACTTTTTCAAGAAATAAATAAATATGTTCAAGCTATACAATAAATAAATACAGTCCCTGGTCAGTTAGCTGCCCAGAATCCGGTTTCCTTCTCTCTCATCTGGCCTAAAACCAGCTGCCACCTTTCAACCGATGCCGGTAAAACGTCATTTTGCTCAGCAAGTTTCAAGGCCCAATGCAAACGAAGAACTGAACCCTTATCAAAAATCTCAGCATCTGAAATCAAACGATTCACGAACTCGGTACAGGCCTCAGGTCCCAGCATTAGTTGACGGCCAGCCAAAATCTTGTTGACTCTGATCAAACACTTCATAACGGTTGTGTTACTGATACTGTGGTTTCGGGAAAGAATTACCACCAGGTCCCTCAAGACTTGGGCTTGAAGAAAACAGTGGTTTTTTTTCGCTTGGCACCAAATAAAAATTTTGGAGAATGAGCGGTAGTCGTGCTCGGCAGAGTGTTGAAGCAATCTGTAAACGACATTTGGCGGCACGTTTTTTAAGTCAAACTCTGATAAAAGGAAGAGAACCAGTTTGTATTTTCGGCTTCTATCAAGCATGGAAAGCACATTCCCAGAGACCTTTGAAGTAATTGTGTGGCCGTTTACAGAGTCAAGCAGCTTATTGGCTTCAGGTATAGACCAATTTTGAAACAAGGCTTGAATCTTGTCGGAGAATTGAGTGCATTCTTTTTCTTTTTCGCTCAAAAGCAGTGTGGCCGCACAAAGCAGTTTTGCTTCGGCCCAGTCCTTTTTTTCAAATTGCGAGTCATGGTAGTCACTTTGACCTGTTTTTTGGGACGACAAGTACACAAGATGAGCTATTCCAACAGGCAGAGTTGTAGACAATGACATGTACCGCAGCTGCTCCATCAGCGGCCTTTTGAACATTAGAAACCCAAGTGCTTTTTCGAGCTGGTCGGATTTACGGTGCTTGATAAAATCGAGCGAGAGCAGGAGTGACCAGAGGGCTCTTGGCGGCGGCACCGCTGGCTGCGTTAAAGACTTTATTGCCCTTGTAGCAACAAACTCTACTTGACTGGGCTCTAAAACCCGAAGGAGCTTTATGGGCAATGCATAATTAGGGTCAGAGAGCAAGATGTTTTGGTCAAAATGGGACTGTGTCGGTTGTGTTATGGTGTTGATGTTGGCATTGTGCCAAATAAATGCAGTGAAAGCATTGGCTAATAGGCTATTGTCAATAGCCGCATGAAAAAAATCGGTAATTTTCGCTAACTCAAACGGCCTCTGCAGTTTCAATGCTGTTTGCGTCAGTTTGGGCGCCATTTCGGCGGGGATTTTGTGCAAATACTTTGTTAACTCCTTCAACTGGCCCTGTGTTTCAACTGCATTGACTGCGCCGGTGAAAAATGCCCTAATTGTTGCCTCGCTTTTGTTCTGATCGCTTGTCATCTCTTTCATTATCTCCTTCCAGTTATCATTGCCGTGCAAATAAGCGTACATTGCTTCTGCATTCATGCCAGAATTCAAGCACTTTCTTGCCAGTACTGTGGCCCTCTGTTTATCGGTACAAACTTCGACGTACCTCCGCAGCAGCTGAACTCGTGTCCAGCAGTGAATTTTTGGGTTTTGCAGCACTTGCGGGAACCGGACCCCCAAATTGTCGGAAATCATACTATCCCAACGGGTCTCTGGCAGTGCAATCGAGTATAATTTAGCAACCAGCTCAAGTTCGGCCAGCACCTGATCAGAATCTTGAACCTCATCCAGAATTAGCTGTGTTGCCAGTGGTGCATTGTTCATCTTTATTAGCAAAAAGCAAAGCTCGCGAAGCCTGAAGTTCCACATTTCGCTATCGGTCTCAGGCTCCAAAACCATTTTTTCAAGAATTTGCATCGACTCTGCAAAGGAGTACTTTGAAATGACCGTTTTTACTGCTTCTGGAAGCTGGTTTCTGCGCCTAAACAGTTGGGCAAGTGCAACCTCTTTTTTTTCGGCTGAAATTTTGGGTGTCGCCTTTAAATTTTGCTGCTTAAGCCTTCTTTCAGCATACTCTCTAAATTCCTGGGGCAAAGACGGCTGCATTTCGTCAACCAGTCCCAAACTCGGCAAAAACGTCTTTATCTTGTCTGCGAGCGAGAATCTCGGCAGACATTGATGCAAAAGCCGTGTTTGAGGCTTTTTAATGTACCGAACGTTGCTCAATAACATGCCCCATTGACTTTTTGATATGCAGGATGGAGACGTGGATTTGGCTTTCTAAGAATTATGCAGCTCGAAAATCAAGATCGCTTTATTTTATATTGGCAAAGGGGGCTAAAAATCTCTAGCTCAAACTATTCCTCCTCAGCTTCAGAAAGATCATCGGCTTCTTGTGTTGCCTTTGAAGTTGTAGCAACAGATTCGCACGCATCATACCATTCGCTGTATACATCGATAGGGGCCGACAATGCGTTGATTGCAGCCTGGAAATTCTGGCCACAGACTTTACAGTTTAAGGATCCAATTCCAAGGCGCTTGTTCATGTCTGAAACGACGCTGTCCTCATGGTTGCAGAACAGGCAAGTGAATGTTTCTGGCAGTGTCTCTTTCTGCTTTCTGGTCGGTCCGCGACTACTCGTCTTGCGTTTTCCCTGCGTTAGTTCTTGCTCTTTTGCAAATTTCACTGTATTCCGCTATATCGCGGGCGTGAAAGGACCTTAGTGGGGTCTTAAAAACGTACCATGATCGAGTGGTCACACTGAGTTTCTGTCCGGCGCGCCTCACTACAGATATATGGATGGGGAAATCCTCAAAATCACGTGACTGCGTTTGCTGCGATCCCTGCACGTGATCAAAATTAATTACGAAATTATTTCACTACTAGAGCCTCGATCAGTTGAATATTTAGTATCATGTCGGTCGACGTTAAACAACTTCAGAGCGCATGTACTGCCCTTAAAAAGCATATCGAACAATCAGAGGCTGCTGAAAACGGCAACAACCCCCTTTTTGAGGCTACCCCTGCCGATGCTCCGGCTGTGTACCTCTGCGTACAAGGCCGCCGTTACTTTAGCAGTAAAAGAGGTCTCAAACCACACAGTGTTGAGCTTCCGCACTCGGTTTGGGGTGCCAAAAAGCCCAGTATCTGTTTGTTTAGCAAAGATCCGCAGCGCCAGTACAAGGACCTGCTCCAGAGCGACGAAACCAAGCTGGTCGACAGAGTAGTTGGTGTTTCAAAGCTAAAGGGTAAATTCAAGCAGTACGAGGCTCGCCGCACTCTTAAACAGACGCACGACCTGTTTTTGGCTGAGCGCGAGGTATTGGACATGCTGCCCGGTCTTTTGGGCAAGTCCTTTTACGGCCAGCAGCGCAGCGTGCCTGTTCCAGTAAAGATCATCAAAGACGGCGAGCCCAGCCTTGAGCAGGCATCCAAGTCTATTTCGAAAGTCCTTAACTCGACCTACTTCCTCAAACCGGCAAGTACGTTGCTCAATATCCGTATTGGCACTACTTCACAAACGCCCAAAGAGCTGGCAGCGAATGCACTAAGAGTTATTGCCTATGTCCAAGAAACATTTGGCGAGGATATTCACGGCTTTAGGTCTCTTGGTCTAAAGACGACTGTTTCCCCCATGCTGCCCTTCTACTATGCCGAACAGCTCTACGACGAGGAGGATGTTGGATCAGAAAACGAGGAGAAGATCGAGAGTGCTAGCAAGAAGCGGAAGCGCGAGATGGCGGCTCTTGATAAGCTGCTGGCAGAGGTTGTTGACGAGGATGAGATCAAGGAGTACAACCTGGAGCAAAGGGCCAAGCGGAAGCAACATACAAAGCCCGTTACAAAGGAGGATATATAAATAATTTAACCTGGGGCCCCAGAACTTGGGCGGGCACACAACTTCTACAGCGGTTGCTGGACGGGGATGAAATTGCCCACAATTAGAATAGGAATATTGTACTGGTCGCGTCTTACCGTGAAACTAAAGCAGCACTGCTTCCGCTTGCGTCCCTCACGCGTGCGCAAAGTGCACGATGTGACTACGGCCTTTTGGCCAGTGTTGAAGGCTACATTGCGGTACATCTCCCAGTAGGACACTGCAGAGTCTTCCGAAAGCAGCTCGTAGATTGCCAGCTTGCCGTCACGCAGATCCTCGGGCCTGCACTCGACGATCTCGGCAAACTCGCGGTTCCCACGATATATTTCGCCGGTACGCCGCCAAAGACAGGCCGGCACTGCCACCGATGAAAAGATCCGGTCATACTCCAACAGCATACGCTCAAATCTTTCTTCAACAACCACCATATCATGGTCATTTAGCGACTGCGCAACCGCGCGAAATTGCGGCCGAATAGCACTGAGCTGCCTCAAAATGCGGTACTTGCTCTGCTCGTTCATGTACTGGTCCATAAACATTCCCAGCCTGTCGTAACCTTGAGCATAGTTGTAGGGTTTTAGCAGCCCGGCCTTGACTTTTGCCTCAATGTACTCTCGTAAACGGCCTGCTGCGCTGCCATCAACGGGATCAGCAGCAGTTAGCATAAAGCGTTCGTGCGCAGACACGTCGCGAACATCCAACATGCTGGTGTTGCGTGACATTTGCGGGTAAATCCGCGAGGATTGCGATATTGGCGCTTGGGACATCCCCATGGAAACCATCGAGGGACTGATCTCAGCCTGAGGACTTAGGGGTGTTGGTGCCGTGCTATCAATGTTGAGCAGATGCGATGCTGTCTCGGAATTAGCAGGCGTGGTCGAGCCTGTGCCGTTGGAAGCGGTGCCGTTGGATGTTTGGAGTGCCGGATCGTCGAAAAACATGTCGTCTTCCATCAACGTCAGAAACTCGTTCAAACTGGCAAACTCGGCCTGTACTTCTTCATTAAAATGTGGATGAAGCGGCCAGGTGCCATTTCCATCAGTAGTAGCCTCACCATTAGCAACACACGGTGAGCTCTGACCCGACTGGTCTTCAACTTTGACAGAGGGCGAATACGACGCATCCTGATCATGCTTTGCCTTGGGCTCATCGTGGCAGAGATGGCCAATTTTGCGCCGTACACAACGCTCACAGGGCCTGGCCTCGCCGCAGGTCATATGGGAGCGCCGGCAGTAGACACAAGCATGATACGTCTTGCGTTTTCTCGGTTTCACCATAGATTGATAGCTCTTTTGTGAGAGCTGGGGTTAGAAGGGGACGCCACAAATGGGTAGCCACTAGCGGACATATTTCAGCCACCCACCCACCAGTCCATCAACCCTGCATTTGCAACTGTAGGACCAACTCTGTTCGTTCAAGTCATTTCTGCTTGGTTCTGTTCTATTCTTTACATACTAAACGTGTATAGGTCAATAAAGGGTACCCAATACCGGGAGATACTCTGATAGTCTAAACAAACCAGCAGGAAATGCTCAATGTTCTATCCCCTGCAATTTTCGACAATCGCATATAACGACGCAAGATGACGGAGTATGCATGTCCCGGGCCATCTCACAATGCTGTAATCAAACGAGCCCCAATTTCCACGTGACGCTCTTAATTGTAGACGACGACATCGATGTTCCGAATTTTGGCTCGTTCAAGGCCGTTTTCAACGCCATTCAGGCGAACATATACCAAGAGATCTTTCACGCGTGAGGAAATTGAGAAAATACAAGAGTTTCAGCGCCAGCGCAAGTCCAAGGATATCTCTTCAGTTGCGTTGTATGCATTGAGTGCTGTGATCTATGCATCGGCCGTTGTTTATGCTACAGTGCCGCTCTATCGAGCCCTTTGTTCGCGCACTGGCTTCGGTGGCACTCCGTTGACTGACCAAACAAAATTCACCCCCGAACACATGCGCCCAGTTGAAAGAGATCAGCGAATTACCGTCAAGTTTTCGGCAGAGGTTTCCAATCAGATGCCATGGTCTTTCAAGCCTGAACAGCGCGAGGTCAGAGTGCTTCCGGGCGAAACCGCGTTGGCGTTTTACAAAGCCAAGAACAACAGCGACAAACCGCTTATTGGAATGGCCACTTATACTGTTGTTCCTGAGCGTGCGGCAGCATATTTCTCCAAAATTCAGTGCTTCTGCTTTGAGGAACAGATGCTGCAGCCTGGAGAGGAGATTGATATGCCTGTATTCTTTTTTATTGACCCGGATTACGCGCGCGACCCCAAAATGGCCAACATTAACGATGTGATTCTGCATTACACGTTTTTCAAGGCTCAGTACAAAGAGGGCGATGAGGCGAAGATTGCAGAGGAGCTGAGCAAGGGGTTTAGAACTTCTACGGTAGCATTAGAATAAATAAAAAAGTAGAAGAACAGAGACAGAGATGATGGCTGTAGCTGTCAAAGAGTCATGCAGGCATTGCAGTTCGAGGCAGCTGCGACGGCGGTGACGGGAGCTCGTTTGCGGCTAAATTGACGGATATTGTAGGAGTGGTTTCAGAGCCAGGCACGATGATAGTGGTTTTTGGGATCTCAACCTGGAGATGCGGCTTAGCAGAATGAGCCTCAGTGGCATGAGCCTCAGCAGCGTGTATCTGGCTAAGCGCCACGAGCCGGGCGTTGAGTTCCTGCTCAAAGTGAGTACGTTCATTCGGCGGTTCTTCGACTGTAGAAAGCCAGCCAGCAGGCGGCGAGCAAGGAGGAGAAATAAATAGCAGGCGCTCGATTTTGGGCACCTCAAGGCGCGATGCTTGCTCTTCACAAGACATTGGCGGACCGTATACCACTGACAGTTGGATCTCTTGATTGTGCAGATACTCCATCAGAGACATGGCCGCAAAGTTGTTCTGGCAGATAATTAGCACCCTGCCAAAGCTGGGGAGCGCAACAACCTCATCAACCTCATCCAGGCTATAAAGCTGAGATTTCCAGTTGGCGCACTCCACCTTGCTAAGGTTGAGGATCATAACGGTGTTTGTGTCTCCGAAATCATGTTCTAGTGACATTGTAACGTATTGAGGATAAAAAGATTGGCTGGGTAGGCATAAATGCAGGCTTATATCAATATGCATCTCCCCAGATTATGCAGCATGTGCCACCGCCAAGAACGAGGCGCAGAACCTTATCCCTATAGATTGGGGAAATGCATTGGACTAAGCCATCGCAAAAAGCTGTAATTGAGTTGTTTTCACGGTACAATAACTGCCGGCAGCCGCAAATGTTCTCAAGTAGGAATTAATCTTATAACCGCCCAATAAATTATCTTATGCATAGAATGCACGCTGATTAAAATGCGTAAGCAGTCAATTCCTCATGAATCCACAATGATTCCACAAGCTAGGTTGCAAGAATCTGCGGCGCAAGTGGTCACAGACTGCCTAAATGGCGTAGTTGAAACTGAAGATTTATGGATTAGCTATAAAAATAGTGTTGGTGAAACCAACGGCAAGCTTCAAGTGCGTGGCAGCAAGATTATAGGCTGTTCTCCGTTTGAGGTCGAGTACTTACCGCCAAACCGGATATCAGTGTCGAAACCAGCACAATTTGACTTCTTGCTACCTTCAAGCACAAGTGAGCTCGACTTTACGACTTTGTGTGCCGCTGCAAGCCCGGTTGAAGCTGGCGTGGCACTGGGTGGCCGCGATGGATGCATTCTGTTCCCCACAAATCACAAGATTGAAAAGGCACATCTTGTGTCCACAACCGCAGTTTGTTGGCATCCTCATGAGAATATCTTGTTTTCAACAGGTTTAGACAGAAAAATTAAAGCCTGGGCCAAGGGCGGAGTGCTCAGATCAGAGATTCAGATGGCTTTAAAGGCAGAATGTTTGGCAGCAGGGGAAACCGCATTGTTTACTGGCAACGAGATTGGAATCACAAGCTACGACTACGAAACGCAGCAGGCAAGCACCAGCTCAAGCGTCAAGGGAGTACAGTCTCTGGCAGTAGGTGAAAACAGTCTGTTTGCTGCTACTAATTCTGGTATTACAATTTATGATTTGCGGTCCAAAGCAAGTACTGAACTAACCAGTACACCCGCAACAGTGCTTTCATGCTCTGGTAATTATCTTGCTGCATCAAACCACGACCAAACAACAGTGTTTGATATAAGGTCTGTAAAAAGTCCTCTCAAACAGTTTGCAGAGCCTGCATCCCAGCTGTGTTTTGTTCAACAAACAATTTTCGGCATGTCAACGCCGTATTCGCCGGTGTGGGGCTGCCCGCTCGATGAATCGCCAACTATTTATGCGGTGACGCCGCTAAAAACTTTGGCATTAGCAGCTTCGAACAATTGTCTCTTCGTTGCTGGGTCGGATCTAAGAAAGTACACGCTACACCAAAACTAGTTCTCGTCCTCGTCATCGTCCTGAACGCGGCGCTCGTAGAACTCGTCAAGGATCTTGGGCGAGATACGGTTGAGCATCTCTCTGGGGTAGATACGCAGCAAGCTCCAAGCCTGGTCCAATGTCTCAAAGATGGTGCGGTTCTCGTACTTGCCCTGAGAGACAAAAGTGCGCTCAAACTTGTCGAGGAACTCGAGCGAAAGCTTGTCTTCGTGCGACAATGCTTCTTCACCAACAACAGCCTTCATAGCAGCTGCATCACGACCGATAGCGTACTTGGCGTACAGCTGATTAGACACATCGCCGTGGTCCTTTCTGGTCATGCCCTCTCCAATTGCGGCCTTCATCAAACGGGACAGCGATGGCAGAACGTTAATTGGTGGATAGATACCGCGGTTGTGGAGCTGGCGGTCAACAAAGATCTGGCCCTCGGTAATGTAGCCAGTCAAGTCAGGGATGGGATGTGTGATATCGTCGTTAGGCATTGACAGAATGGGGATCTGCGTGATGGAGCCGTTACGGCCCTCTACACGGCCTGCGCGCTCATAAATGGTCGACAAATCGGTGTACATGTATCCAGGGTAACCACGACGACCGGGCACCTCTTCACGAGCAGCCGAAACCTCACGAAGCGCATCGGCATAAGAGGACATATCGGTAAGAATGGTGAGGACGTGCTTTTCAGTCTGGTACGCCAAGTACTCGGCGGTGGTAAGAGCCAAGCGGGGCGTAATGATACGCTCAATTGTAGGATCGTTGGCCAGATTGAGGAACAGAGTAGTTCTCTCCAAACTGCCGTTCTGCTCAAAGTCTTCCTTGAAGAACCTCGAGGTTTCCAAGTTTGTGCCCATTGCCGCAAACACAATCGAGAAGTTCTCCTCGTGGCCATCGTGAACATCCTTTGTGGGACGGACCAGCGAGGCCTGACGGGTGATCTGGGCAGCGATTTCGTTGTGGGGCAAACCGGATGCAGAGAAAATGGGGATCTTTTGTCCACGCGCAATAGAATTCATGCCGTCAATAGTAGAAATACCAGTAGAGATCATCTCCTCTGGATAAGTACGCATATAAGGATTGATAGGAGAACCGTTGATATCCAGAAAATCTTCCGCCAAAACACGCGGTCCATTGTCAATAGCCTTACCACTACCGTTGAAAATACGGCCCAGCATATCCTCCGACACTGGCATCCTCATATTCTCACCGGTAAACTCGATGCTCGTCTTCTTGACATCAATGCCTGAAGTGCCCTGGAAAACCTGCACGACCGCAAGGTCGCCCTTGACTTCTAGCACCTGACCAGTCCTAACGGTACCGTCTGGCAAAGTAAGGTCAACAATCTCAGCGAACTGAGGGTTCTTGACCTTATCTAGAATGACTAGAGGACCATTAACGGCACGCACAGTATTGTAGGTGACACGGGGCTTAACGCGAAAGTCCTGGGTCACTGCTGCCGCATTAAGGTCGAACAGCTCCTTATCGGAAAGCTTTGCCGCGGTAGTCATTGGCAATGCGTTGATATTCTTGAGCAATAAAGGTTAAACAGACGATATCTGTGGCCAGATTTGGGGTTGGGTTGGCCGCCGCGCCATTGGATTACTCATCGCACCCACGCGCACTCCCACCTCCCGCCTTCCACCTTGAGATCCCACCACCATGAAATTCAAGCTCTATCCGTGCCCTGAATATTGTGGGCAGTTTGTCGAGGTGCGTAGACGGCAGGCAGACAGTTCAGCGGGCTGTGCATATGCATAGTAAATTTTGTAAACCTCGATTTGATTAAACTAATTTTAACCAGCAACAGCAGCAAACAAATGGCCCACAAATGAGCAAAGACACGATAGAGACTAAAAGAGCCCAAAATGACAGAAAACCCAAGCGCAGCGGCATTATTTCGCTGGTAGTGCTTTCTATCGGAGTTCTATGTCTCTCTTATTTCTGGCACCAGCAGCGCCAACACCAGGCTCAGCCAATTGCGAACCGCAACACAGTCTCGGACTTGACCTACTGGCCGGATATCCCCAATATCAAGCTCGACCGAACCCAAAAGGGGAAAGAAAAGGCAGTTATCTATATGCTTTGTCGAAACTCCGAGCTCTACGAAGTGCTAGAGTCTATCAGATCAATTGAAGACAGGTTCAATAAAAACTACAAGTACCCCTGGGTATTCCTCAATGACGCCGACTGGACCGAGGAGTTCAAGGTTATGACTAGTGGGATGGTCTCGGGCAATGCATTTTACGGCAAAGTGGAGCCCGAGATGTGGGATCAGCCAAAAACCATCAACCAAACCAGGTACGAAGAGTCCAAACATGAGATGATGATGAAAAACATTCCATACGCGAGCAGCAACTCGTACAGAAACATGTGCCGCTTCAACTCGGGCCAGTTCTTCCGACACCCGTTGATGGATCCGTACGATTGGTACTGGCGCGTAGAGCCCGGGGTAAAATTCTACTGCGACCAGCGGTACGATCCGTTTACATTTCTGCGTGAAAACGATAAAGTGTACGGCTTTGTGATCACAATCAGGGAATACCAGGAAACAATTTCAACCTTGTGGGATACAGTACAAGACTTTTTCCGCAACAAACATCCCGAATACGTTGCCAAAAACAATGCCCTTGCGTTTGTGACCGACAACAGAGAGCTCTCACCGCTGCAAGACACTTTACCCGAGGCTATAAAGCAGAGCAACAACACCGAGGGTTACAATCTGTGTCATTTCTGGAGCAACTTTGAGATCGGCAGCCTTAACTTCTGGCGCAGCCAAAAGTACCTTGATTTCTTTGACCATCTCGATAGCAGCGGCGGCTTTTACTACGAAAGATGGGGGGATGCTCCGGTCCATACCTTGGCGCTGGCCGCCATGGCAAACAAGTCGCAGATCCACCACTTTAGCGATATCGGCTACTATCACATTCCGTACTACCGTTGTCCACACGATGAAGCTTCGTATACAACCGGAAGGTGTTTGTGCCCTGAATACAAGGCCAACGAAGTCGATTTCCAGGCCCATTCATGCCTCCACCTGTGGCTGCACCATGCAGACCACCAATTTCTGTTCAAGTTCAGCGATCCCTACGAAGCAAACCAGCCCAAGTAGTTAAAATCAGCTTAAATAGCAATGATCAGCCGAACCGGCGAAGATGGTCAAGCAAAACCTGGAGATCCTCGTCGTTCTTTTTAAACGACAAGCTGGGCACCAGCGTCTTGGCCTCTTTAGCATCGTCTAGCACCAAAGTACCCAGCTGCGCAATCTCAAACGGATGCAGATCAGCGTTTTCAGGGGACTTGAGCAGGTGCTCGACAGCAGTGACGGTCTGCTCGTCACGGAACCGTGCAAATACCGATAAATAGTGTTGCGTCTTTCTTAGAACCTCATTACCATAGAGCTCATCCTCATTATCGTCGTCCACAACATTCTCAGCCACGCTATCTTGACCAAGCTGCTCCTTTTTCCGCTGCTTGAGTGCTGCGCTGATAAGAAGACGTGCCTCCGACAAGTTCAGCGCAATTAGAGGAGCATGCTCTCCATCGTGTGTGAGCTGTGTGGCCTCAAATTCAGGGCCAAACTGCAGTTTCGACGCGTCCTCTTCATGGGCCTGAGCATTCATCTGCGGGCGACGCCGCTGCTGGACCGTGGATGTGGAGTAACTCATCAATTATCCACAATATTCAAACACAGTTGGCCGGTCAGTTCTCAGCAGCTTCTGGTCTGGGTCTGGGTAGTTCAGATGCGCACCTCTTACATAATATAATATATCACAGATCGCCCAGATCGCACTGGCGTTAATTTCACCACTTTTCTATCATATCATGGGCTGGTTCTGGTCAAACGAGGCTGTCTCTGCAAAGCAGGACGATAGTATTTTGTCTACGCCGTCCCAGTCTGGTAGCATTCTTTGGGCGCAGAACGAAAAGCCCCTTACCGACTCTGACGCCACTCCTAATTCCACATCCACATTGCAATCTGATACCCCCAAATGCCCAGTCGACCACACAAAGTTTATGAAAAAGCCCGCTGCTAAACCTGCTGCTGAACCTAGCAAGTGCCCTGTTGACCACACAAAGCTTATGCCCCGCCAACCGGACACTGCTATTGACCCTACAAACAACATGCCGGTTCATCTGCCAACGGCGGCTCTTCCTGGCCAGAACATTGCACTGCCCACTGAGCGTACTATCTCCTCAATCCCTAGGGGTGAGGATGCAAACAGAGGCAACTGGGAGTACCCCTCGCCACAGCAGATGCTCAATGCAATGGTGCGCAAATCAGGCCGCGACGGGATTGACGAAGAGGCCGTAGAAAGCATGGTGGATGTGCATAACTTCCTTAACGAAGGGTGCTGGAACGAAGTGCTGGAATGGGAGCAGCCTCACACTGCTGCTTCCGGTGTTGAGCCTCGGCTGCTCAAGTTTACCGGAAGGCCTCAGGACACAACTCCGCGCGTGCGCTGGCTGCAGTTTCTGAGTTATTTGCGTCCCAAAGCATGGGATTTCACGCCGCCCTTTGACAGACACGACTGGACTGTGTTGAGACACTCTGTAAAGGGCGACTCTTGGGATCAGGTTCGCTATGTCATTGATTTCTACGAAGCGCCGGACGAAAACGGTATGCCGGCTTTTAATATCGACGTGAGACCTGCGCTCGATTCATTTGGGGCACTAACCGACCGGATCCGTAAACTAACTGCTCCTGTTTGGGACGCCAACAAGTAATTTATTCTATTCTCTAGCCTACAGGCTTTGGGTAATTAGCCTAAATGCAGTAGAAACGGTGGGTGGGCGCCCATTGGTAAGCGGTACCCAAGTCAAGTACCCAAATGTCAGAGTGGACGCGAAATCACAACTGTCGCATGATATTCCTCGGTATTTTGTGCCTGTTTCCGCTGCTGTGGCCCTACTTGGTGTCAAACCCGCTTGGAACACTGCTGCTGGCGGCACCGGCCCTTTTGTTTGTGCAGTTTCTGAGAGGAACCGCCAGAAGCAGGGATGCCTTTAGTGCAGCGGTCGCGGCAATGTTGGCAGTATCACTTACGGTACCAACTTACGCGGCTATTGTTTTGTTTGGCGCACCATTCACTACGTGGCGTGAAAACCTGCTGGCTGCCGCTCACATCTCCATGCTGGCCCTGCAACCTTTGCTTTCCGTTCACCATTTGGATACTGAATTTTGGTGGTCGGCACTACAGCTACAACTTCCTATAACCGATCTATGGGGCGGCGCCTTGGGCACTGCAATTGGTTCTTGGCTGGGCGCATTCCCAATAGTACTTGATTGGGACCGCAAATGGCAGGTTTACCCCATTACAATTGTAGCGGGAGCATATACTGGTGCGATTATAGGTACCCTCTTTGGAACAGTCAGTGCAGGCGCTGACTGGCCGGCTAAAACAAGCACAAAGTCCGCCAAAACTGCTGGTATCTCTAAAAAATTGGCCAAAAAGCAACATGGCAACATTGCATCTTCCTCAAACTAAACAACATTAGCGTGAGAACTTCCCTGCAGCCCCCAGAGACTGCCCTCGACGTCAGAGTCTGGAATTGCAATCCTTTTGCGTGGCAACTGCCGGTATACATAGATCTGGCCGCGCGAGTTGCTGGCAATCACGATTTCCGATGAATCTATTGCAGTGCGGTACCTTAAAACGGCGTCTGGGTCGTTGTTGCTAACAGAACCTCTGTAGTCGCTCACGGCAGTACGGTATATAAAATCGTTGTACGCAAACAACAAATTCTTTGTAGCAGTCGGCGCGAAAGTCGCACAGGTGGCCGAGCCACCGTTTCCAACCCGCCATGCTTCGTACTGGAAGTTGTCCTTGCCGCCAATAAGACTATCGCTGCCACCAAATTCAGGACCCTCAGTATCCCAGAGGTACACTTTGCCGTCCTCGGAAGCACACACAACATGATTCCCATCTGGAGAAATTTCAGCAGCAGTTTGAGACTGCTTGTTGTTGGCTCCTTTGAATTTTGCATCTAAGCTAAGAGTTTCAAAGTCAAAAACACGAACACGACTGTTGTTACTGGTAACAAGCAGCTTCAATCTTTCAATCCCACCATGTTCGACCCGGAACATGGTGAGTCCAGTGATTTTGAGGCTGGACCGATCGTTGAGCAGCTTGGTACTGACTTGCATTCGGTCAAACTCTTCTAGTTCCTTGGTGTGATGCAAATAAATGTGTCCGCTGAAGCTGCCGGCCAAGATTACAGTGCCCTTTGGCGAAAAACATACTGCCGTGATCATGCTGGTATGCTTTCTTGAGTAGATCACACCCTTATCGGGCAAACTCCATAGCCGTAATGTCTTATCAAGGCACCCGGTAGCGAAAAACCGGTTATCGGTTGGGTGGAACTTGATGCTGATGGGAATATCAGGATGCTTGAACACCCCCAAACAGTGGTTTCGCTCAACATTCCAGAGCCTTACGGTTTTGTCCATTGACGAGGTTATAAGAAATTTGTTGGCGCTCCACGATAAACTCACAATGCCTGCAGTGTGACCTTTGAAAACACAGATTGGACGTGACGCAAAGACCCCAAACTTGTCTGTAAGCTCTGCGCCTCCCATCGTGCTGCCCCAAGAGTGTCTATTAGACCGTAACTTAAACCGTGAACTGTAGGTAGCGGATTTGTCGAGCTGGCTGGACTCGGAGCTCCGTGTAAGGATTGTCCAGACCCAAACAACTTTATCCTGGCCGCCAGCAGCCAAGTACAAACCGTCGGGGCTCATTTCTAACGCGAATATAGGCTCGTTCGTTAGTTTTGCATTGCCGGCATCGTGGATTCCCAAGTTGGGATCCGTTGGAGCCTCTAGCGGAGTAAGAAGCTGCTGAACTTTGTAAATCTCGTTGTGTGACTGCCTTAGCTTTGTGGATCCGAGCTTTGTGGCCACGGCTTTGAATCCAGAGGCCGAAGTTTGCCAGGTATAGCTCAGACTACGTGTCAGGCTAGGCGCGGGCCTGAGCACATTGCTTCGTATTGAAAAGCTGCTGGGATCAGAGTCTGGAACGGAAGGTTTGCCAGCCCGTAATTTCGCCTTGATTTTTGACCGTAGCGAGTTCGTCAGCTGAGGCTGAGTCCCGTCCTGAGAACTAGGTGATTCGCGAGATGCCTGACTGCTGATATCTGGCGAATGATAATCCGTTCTCAAGCCGTTCCCGCTGCCATCCCAGCTGTTCAAATAATCTGCCATTAGACCAAATGAGGGCGGATTGAGTCCACTAAAAATAAACAGTAAAGGGCTGCAGGCACGTCGCGTCAGCAGCTGTACAAACAAATAAAATTAGACAAACGATGGGGAATTCCCAGCGCCAACAACAGAGGCTTCAACTATAGGTGTTTTATCAAAGCCTCAAGGCTTTTGGGGACACTGCTGCCTATCAATAATTAAACGAATGTATATTTTTGATGGTACTTGGCTAATCTCACCATACTGCAGCTGATGCATGGGGGTAAGGTAGGTGAAATAAAATATTAAGGTAAATTGTTAAATATAGGGGAAATTTCTACAACAGCAGCGACCAGCGCCAGGTTGAAGACAATGCGTTGCACAGGCCGATAATCGCCTCTATCCTAGCGATACCGACGTAGCAGAAACTGTGTCAATTATCGTGATGCTTTTTGGACAGGGTGGAATTTATGCGGTGGGTGTGGCAGCTGCAGATTCAAGCTGGCTGGTGATGGTAGAGACAATGACAATAGTGTCGGTGTTGTCGGTACCGCTGACGGTCGATGTGACACCGTTGGCAATGGCCTCGGTAAGAATCTCTTCTGAGGTTGTTGTAACAGCTTCTGTTGTGCTGAGGGTAGCATCGTAGATAGTGGTGGTCATTGTGGTGTAGATGGTGGTAGTGGTGGTTGTTGTAGATTCAGTATCAGTGGAGGTACTGGAGGTACTGGTAGGCGGGGCAGAAGAGCTGGTGATACTGGAAGAGGTCATTGTGATCTCAACAGGTGTAGATGAGCTTGAAGAAGTGCTCAGGATACTGGAACTGGAGGTTGTGGGAATGATCTCAGAGGAAGAAGCAGAAGCAGTGACGGCAGCATCACCAAGGGCAGTGCTGAAGGTAGCATTCTGACTGGAGACCACAGTGGTGTTGACACTAGTTGCGGTAGCCAAGACATCAGAAGATGCAGTGGAGTTGGAGAACATTGAAGTATCCGAAGAGGGGACAGCGGTGACAATAGCGCTGCTAGAACCATTGACAAAAGTCCAGCTGGTGACAGTAACAAGATTAGAGCTGATAGGAGTATCGGCAGTAATGGTAACCCAGACATCGGGAACGCTGGTGGTCAAAGTGCGGACATAGGTAGAAGTGCTCTCAGGAAGAATGTTACCGTTGCCAGGGTAGGAGAAGAGGCTGGAGCTGGAGGTAGAGCTAGAGCTGGAGCTGGAGGTAGAGCTGGTAGTTTCGGCAGCTTCACCCTTGACGGCCATATCGTGGCTGGAGGAAGAGGATGCAGCAGAAGCAGAAGCTGGATCAGCAGAAGCAGAAGCCGAAGCAGAAGCCGGATCAGCAGAAGCAGAAGCAGGAGCAGAAGCAGAAGCAGAAGCAGGATCAGCCACAGCAGAGACGGTCTGAAGAACACCAGCAACATTAACAACTGGGTAAGCAGTGCTGTATGAGGTGCTGGTCTCAGTCATGAGACTGGCAGGGCATTGACCAGCAGACAAAGTCACTGTTTTAGTGATGGTGTGCTGAAGGCCAAGAGCGGCGGCTTGAGAAGCGATGGTGGTAAGTGCGACAATACGAGAAACCATTGGTGATATGAGTTGTTTGTTGGGGTGACGAAAAGGTCTTAAAGAAAGTAATTGGAAAAAGAATGTGGTTAAAGAAAGAAAGAAAGTGGGTGGGAAAAGGACCCCAAAGTTGCCGTCGATGCTCGCTTAAGAAAAGTTCTGGGTAGAGTAGATCTGAGTGACGGACAACCGGCGCATAAGGCGTCTTATATCAAGAAATATTCTACCCTCTCCCCCGCGACTGTCACATGTGGATTTGAAGTTCAACCGCCAGCCACTTTCGGAAGAGATGCATGCTTATGCATATTCATTACCAAATTTGGGACGACGGCTGCCCACCGCTTTTGAGGACCATCGCAATAGCCAGGATGAATAGTCTATTTACAGCTCACTTTTCACATATACGAGCATAAGTAATGATACAATATGCTTCCATAGCAAGGCTCAAAGTGACCAAGTGGGAGCACAGTTTGCCTATCACCACACCTGAGAATATTTGCTCGTGCAGCACTGTGCATAAACGAGAAGGACCAGCTCCCATGCATTCTGCAGCACCAACCAGCCACTTCGTAATTGCGCACAGACAGGCAATTGAGATGTTTTGAGACAGAGCGAGACAGCGCTTTTGGGTGCTCAAACGAAGAAATGTTTATCTGAAAGATTTTGTCATGGTATTGGATACACAAAATGGTGTCAAACAGTTATTGCCACTGTGAACATTGGGATAGTCACAAACTGCATACCAACGATCAAAAGGCGGTGTCACCGGTATCCGCATTGAGAATCTCTACGCGCCACCCCGATCTGCGACATGATCCCGTCTCGCGTTATCGTTTGCGTTAGCCGAAATCTTTGATCGCGTTCTCTTCGGCTACTTGGTGATTCCGCTGAATTCTCAAGCACTCGTGTTTCAAGTTCAGTCTATACAATATACTAAATCGAGGTCAAATAGAAAATCCCCAAGATGTATACCCATAGTCGCCTGCCGCTTACTTTTTGAATGTACCTTTGCTAATGGTGGGTGATCCAAATATATCGCAATTCAGCAATTGAATGTCTTTAGTAAACAACTAGAATAGTCTGACACCTTAGGATAGTTCTTGAAGAACAAATAGTCATATCAGCCTGGACAAGCATATCGAACATTGAGTTTGGATCTATATAAGAGAGACCCGGCTAGTTCTCGGCTGCTGCAGCAAAAGATTTGCCTTTCGTTGAGTAGTCCAGCTTTGACCAACCTCTCTGATCAAGGCAGATGTTAAACAGCAGCCTCGTAGATTTCCATCAGCTCGGTTTGCAGTATTTTCCAAAGTGCAGTCTCGAGTAAATAGTAATAACGATAATGAACAAGACCTGGATTGATGATTTTTAGATACACAATTATAAACTTCCATCTTGTCTTTTTAAAAGCAATATCTAGCCCCCATTGGATTCAAAAAACGAGCAAATCAGGCCCTTATACAAACGAGTACTTTCCCTCAAATCGCAGCTACGTCAGTCTGTCACTGCTAGCCGTGAAACACACGTAAACGGCAACAGCCCTGGCCCTGCCCACAATTTCATCATTACAAATGCGTGTCTGCGACGAACAGGTGGTGGCAGGTACGTAAGCAGCGGTGCCCCAGCTTGGCGCGTGATGTGCAGACTAGCTTTCTGGCTTGGTTAAAGTTACCTTTGCAGAAGCAGCAGAAATCCTCAAGCAAAACGGCACCTGCTCTTATTCATCCTCTGAAACGAGTGTCGGTACATTCAAAATTCTTTATTCCCTACTTTGACCTACCTAAACCTGGAGCAGCAGTAGACAAAGATTCAAGATGAGCAATGCAGATGCTATCCTGAGCAAGCTGGATATGCTTTGCGCACAGTCGCTTTGGCCCGAAGTGTTGGCCCTAGCAACAGACACACCCGCTTCGGTAGCACGTAGCTGCGCTTTGGCAGTCCAGGTTGCCAGTGTTGAGGCTGAGCTTGAAACAGAGCTGGCATCCGGCTGCGATACACTGGACACCTCAAAAATCCCTAAAAAGAAGGTGAAAGCACTTTTGCAGCGAATTGCTGGCTTGAAGATCCCAATTGTGCCTGAATCGCCGCGTGATAGAATAACAACAGTGGCGTACCACCTTCTTCATGCTCATCTTTTATATCTTCGCAATGAGCTAAGGCACTGCATCGAATATTTGGACATTGCCCAAAGGCATATTGTTGCATTGAATGCGGTTTTGCAAACTGAGTCTTCTGACGATACCGATAATACTGCCGTTGACTCACAATACTTCAAGGCCCTGGTGATCAAGCACAGATGCCTGTATACAGCTACCTATATGGGTATTGGCCAGAAAAAGGGCGCACAGGAGGCTGTTACTACACTTGAAATATTGAACCAAACATTGAAAAGCGTTCCCGAGGCCGCAAAATGGGCGCAAGTGCTAAGAGCATTGGAGATCCGTCTTTGCGACAAAAACTCACCCGAGTACACCGAGGCCCTTGAAAAGTACCTTAATGTCTGCCATGTTTCCGGAAGATCACCTAGTACCGAGTTAAAGGACGAGCTCGATGCACTGGATGTGGTAGGCGATCTTTCTGCCTTTTCTATCAGGTCTGGCGGAAGCGATATGCCTTCTTCAAAACGCGGACACCATCACGATCAAACATCTGCTGGCGCTGCTGACCCCCGCTCTCTTGCGAAACTAAACATACCCACACGTTCTTTTACCCAAAAACTGCATCTCCGAAAGGGCAACAAGGAACCTGATACCGAGTTCAAGGCCGATTATAGCGGCAGAGGCAAACAGACCACTTTCGAGCAGCAGATCCAAAACGCCGACGCGATCGAGCAAAGAATAACCGAGAAAGTGAAACAATGGAGACAAGCAGTCAAGTTCAGCCAGGCCAACCATCCACTCAGCAACACTGCAGATCTGGACTATACAAAATCGCTGGCAGCCGATATCATCACTGGCATTGAGGACACTTTCAACTCAACAAGTCTGATGAGACAGCTGTCTTTAGTTTTGCTTGCTATGGGCCGCTACAATGAAGCTTTGGCCGCATTCGACACTTATGTCTCGTACCAAAAGCTTCAGCTGATGCGACTTCGAGCGGGCGCACCATCTGTTCGTCCTGATAATCCTGACAACGTTGCAGAGATCTTTGGAGATATTGTGAGGGCGATCGTTGCTTCCAACTTCTTTGTCACTGAGACTTATTCACGCGTGGATATGGTCACCCGACTTGCAGAACAGCTTGACGAAGTTTGGCCCAAGCAGCACGAGATGCCAGTTTCCGATCAAGCTGCGGGCCGTGCTCTGGCAATTCAAGCATCTATCTTTTCGTTCCAGGGCATGCGTTCTGAAGGCGATGACTACTTTAACAACAGAATGTCGAATGCACTTTCTCGGTACGAAAAGGCATTCCAACTATGGGAGGGAAGCGGGCTTGCATGCTACTCCTATGGCCAGATCCTCGCGTATACAAAGGGACCCTCAAAGGCCTATGAGTTTGTCAAAACCAAGGTTTTGGAGCACCAGGAGACGTTGTCGCTTTGGCATCTTATGATTCTGCTGCTAACAGCGCAGCAAAAATTTGACGAGGCGATCCAGTTTAGCGAGGGAGTGATTGCCAATGCCGAGCAAAGAGGGCTCGAAACTTTGAGTATTTCGGACAAAAAGTGTTTGATCGGTATCAAGATGACCCATGTTGCTGCTTTGGAGTGCAAATTCGGTGTCGCTATTGCATTGGACGAGCTGCCACGTGCGATTGAGATTTTGGCATGCCTCTGGCCAGCACAAGACTCCTCTGCACAGGGTACAGCTGAAAACGGATATTCTGCACACAGTCCTGCATTTTCAGTTTCAGAATCGTCGCTTGAAGGCCCAAGTAGTCCTGTCCAGCCCGTACAAACCCATCGTTCAATCATCACCGAGGCCACCCAAAGCAGTACCGTTGCTGCTTTGAAACGCCTAACGCGGCCACGCAGTTTCCACAAAGACGAAGCCGCAACGTCTGGCAACAATGACAATGAAAAACTACATGCCCGGCTGGATAATGTGACCCGCATGATCATCTCCGAGTTCTGGCTCTGGGTGGGCCAGTTGTATGTCAAGGCCGATATGGTAGAGGATGCTAGACTAGCAGCCCAACAATCAATTGGAATTAATGGACACAGTGCCGATAGCTACACTGTAGTTGCACAATCCTGGGTGAAAACTGACCCTAAAAAGGCATGGAGCAAGCTATCAACAGCACTTACATGTGATATCTTTTCGGTTGGAGCCATCACTGGCCGTGCTGGCTTACTTGAGAAATTTGGCCGCGTGAGCAAGGGCGTTTTACAGTCTAACAAGCCCTCTGTTTTGTTTGATTCAGAGATCAGCGAGATGGAAGCCTACCGGATCTGTCTTGGCCAGCTGGAAGAAATCTCAACTCGAAATCCGGGCAGATTTGTCCCCGAGACGTGGTACTTTATTGGTGTTCTTTGTGAAGCGTTGGGCGACGAGGCTAGTGCCAAAAAGTCATTTTGGCAGTGCGTCGAGCTGGAGGAGCAAGCGGGGATCAGAATCTATACGTCCAATTTGCTTCTTTGGTGAAATAAATAAAAGGCAGGTATTCTATATAAAGTTGAATAGCAAAACCCAGGAAAGCGCAAAGGCAGAAAGACTACTCCCCAGCCCCGTAGTAGCCAGAATTTTGTTCTCTGCTCCGAATTTGGCCTTGTTAGCGCCAAGATAAAGGGACATTTGTAGAATTGCAGCAGCGTAGCCAACAATGAAGAAGCCAATTCCAACTAGTCCCTCCAAGCCAAACAGGCCGGCCATAACGCCTAGCACGAGGCCAATCACAATCTTGCTTCTAACAATAACCGAGTTGTTGTACGAAACAGCAGCCGCAACAACCGGTTTCACTAGCTGAGCAGGCACATTGTTCTCCATGCTAACAAAGTGTACGATGCAGCCTCCTGCACTCTTTGCCCCCATTTAGATCCTTAGTCACACGACACTCTTTATATCCGGTGCCAATCCAAGCAGCGATAAAAGATCTCAGGTCTCGGTTTCAGATTCAATGGTCAGAAGCTGCCAGGATTTTCACGATGCAGTTGCATTGTGTTTGCAACGCTCGGAATGCGTTTTGCTTCATCGCCACACACCGCAAGAGTGCTACAAGAACCCAGAGCTTAACAAAACGCTTCCAGAGCCGTGTTTAATCCATATATTCCGGTATCTCGATTGTAAACGCGGGCAAGCAGACATGACAAAACGATTCAAGGGCAACGGACCGGCATCTACGGGGAAGTACGAAGAGGATTTGGCCCTCATGAAGTCTGGCAATTTCGATCCTTTGAAGGAGATTCAAAAGCTTTCGGTAGACCAGCCAGTGGAGCCTCGTCGGAATTAGTGTGTAATTGATAACTGTACATATAAATAAGTTTTTATAAAGAAAAACAATAAATAAAGCACAAATTACACGTCGCGACTTCACTGTGCGAACCCAATCTTTGCAAGGGTATGATATCTTTGTCAGAATTAAATACTTTCTCTCTCACGCTTGCATCGGTGTGAGCTGAGTTATAGTAACGTTCATCATTCAAAATCAATTTCCCTTTGTAAAAGTGGATCCAACAGCAGTACAGTTCAGGACCGTAATTTGTTCGAAAGTGCTTTGGCCTGCAGCAACAATGATTCCAGGACATCAGTAGCCTGATCATACTGGCTGCTGTTTAGCATCACTAAAACCTTGTTGGTATCATCGAGTGCGGCATTAAGCAAACCCTCAGACACAAGCGCCAGAATAGCGCTTTCCACGTCTGTTTCAGGTCCACAGAATTGTGCCAAGCTCGACAGCGATACACTGGAAGCGTGCTCACAAAGGGAGAGAATCAGATTCTCAGTGAGCACGCGACTGACAACCTCAACGGGCGCTTTGATACATGCAGCAAACATGGTCGAGTTTGCCAGACCGACAAACCCCTGGGCGCGATAGTCTGCGAGCGATTGCAGCACCTTATCTCCCAAATTGGGGCTGTCAAACAGATGTGAAAGCTCGGCTAGACGCTGCGGTCGTGCCAACAACGCACAAACAACCGCAGTGTCATTGTTGCCATGTTCGTATGAGGACAAAGCAGCTTCAGCAAACTTTTCGTTGGCGATCTGAACGCTTGCAGCGACGTCGCAGGCCACGGGGTAGCGAGAAACGACGTTCAGTGCCGCCTCGTGCTCACCACGTTTCAAATGATTCGTGGCGCGAGCGTCGGCGTTCGCATCGTCGATCAGCATCGCAGATCAGCAGGACAACATATGTGAAAAGAAGAGACCAGGAACAGAGGTGGGGAAAAAATATAGTGTACGGGGCAAGGGTTGATTCACATAGGTGTGAACCTTGCCCTGACGACACCAATGAGGACACTGTCTGATATTTTGATGATCTCAAAAAACCCAGGTAACATTTAGCAGCTTGTTGGTCTAGCCCATCATTTGGTTCAGTTGTTCCTTTTGCTGCTAAATTTGAGATTCGGGGTTCTGGCAGGTAGGTAAGAGGCCATAGGAACTGCGTCCTGGCCATAGGCTATGCGGGCTCTGAATGACTCCTCTTTAAGACGATTGTGGTCAATAACGTCCGCAAACTGTGGGTTCTCAATTTTGTAACCATGCCTACGGCCGGTACCGTCTCTTGGCAAAAAGCCATGCTGGGCAATAATCTCACGTTTAGCTGCCAATTTCTCCTTCTCTGCAGCCAGTGCTGCCGCATTGACCTCTTTTTTAGCAGCAAACAACTCCTCTCGCTCCTTTTCAAGCGCCTTTTTATAGGTTTTGTCATTGCCCGGACCCTGCGCTGCGATGTTGGTGTAATAATCCAAGGCCTCAATGGTCTCTTCCAGCTTAATATCGGTCTCGATTTTGTTAGCTTTGACGTCTTCCTTCAACTGCTGCAAAACTCTTGCCTTGTACCGTCTCATGTGCGGACGTTTAACCATCGTAGCCATCATGATCTGATAAGTCTGAACATTCTTGGGGACCTCCATAAAGAATTCGAATCCTTCTCTTGCTTCACAGGTCTGCAAGAATGGCTTCAAGAGCACATTGGCAAAGATCTGCCTCGACTTCGGTGTCATTTTCGCCTCTGCAAATTTTTGGCGAACATTTTTATAGCTATTAGTCGCGCCTTCGGCCAGTGCAACCGTCGAGTAGACATCTTCGGGGAACCCCCATTTTTTGGTGTATTGCAAGACCATGTGACCAAGCTCGAACCGGCCCCGTTCAGCCAAATGTCTCAGTATATCGTTGCGCCCTACCTGGCCGGTTTCTTTGCCAGCAAGAATCAAAATCCAGATCGCAGGCGTTAGCTTGTCTTTCGCCAGCCAGCGGCGGACATCGTTGGACACTGAAATCGGATTGCGGCATCTCTCAAGCGTTGTTCCTAAAGCATTGAATGCCGCTCTGTGGAACATCAGTGGAGTCCGTTGCATTCGCAAAAACTCTCTTGGCTTGATCTGCCGCGTTTCAAGAATAAACTTCTCGGCTTCAATATTGCGGGCTTTGAGCTGCAAAGGTGTAAGCCTCTGAGTGAGCACACGCTTGGGCTCATTTGTTCTTTGCACCAGCTGCCGCAGCTTTTGCTTGAGACTCATTTAAACAGTGTTTCTTGGATAAACCTTTTTCCAACGCCTGTGGCCATCTCTCAAAATCACTGATTACTAACTTTCTTCCAGAGATCACCATGGCCGATACCTAAAGTCTCTAGGGATATATAGATCAAAGTGGCATTGACGCTAAAGAAAAGCTATGGTCAGCTATCCGCAGATCCGAAAGGCTCAGGAGCTTGAAGGCAAAAGTCAATTCAAAGAGGCCGCTCAGGTGGTAAGAGAATCCACGCTAAATATTCAATGGTATAAATCATTGATCCTCAAAGACCTCAACAAGAGCCATGGCGCCACTCCTGAGGCCATCGCTAAAACAGCAGAGACATTAGCAGAAGGATGGGATGCCATTGTTACCAAAGAATTGAACGAAAGGCTGCATGATGTCCGGGCTCGTCATTTTACTGCTGTTGGGGACGGTAACTTTTCTAGAATGGCGGAAACGGCCTTTGAGGAGGGCCATCTCTACTGTCTTCATGGCAATTACCGACAGGCACTACTTTTGTACCGGCAGGCACGCTCAGCAGATCCGTCAAATGAGGTTCGCTCAGTATACCATGCCACACAAACACACATGATCCAGAAGGATTGGTCCATGGTTGTGAGCTCGTTATTCAATTACACTAATGACTTCGCCAAGGGCGGAGTTTGGAATGCTCTGGCGTCATGCTATGCTCTCGCCAGCTGGTGCTTGGGCGACTTTTGCAACTGCTTCAACACGCTAATGACGCTCACCATGAACCAACAATCAGCACAGTCCCAACAGGAAAATGACAAGGAGGAGATGTCAATGCAGTGGCTTTCGCAGGATGGGAACGATACACTTTTAGTGCTTACTGGAATGGCAACGCTTTCTTATGAGGATCTGGTGCTAGCAAGCAACTCTGATACAAACTTATCACATGCTCTTGATCGGAACAAGGCTCTCAAATCCCTGGTAAAGGCATTTTTGTGCCTAGAGATACCCTCTTTCTGGGAAAACTGGGACAGGGCCATGATCAAAGTGCAGCATCAATGGCAAATTGATTCGTCGATTGTGCCAGTCGAAACGATACTAGCGTTTATTATGTACGGCCGGTTCCTGGCAATACGAAGCCAGGCCAGGGCCTCTCAGATTTTGATGCTTTTCAACTACCAAACTCTGTACACAAAGCGGATATTTGACTACGATGACCTTAAAGTCATTGCTAATGGGATGGACCTTTCGCTTGAGATCGATTTGGTAGATGACTTGTTGACTCTCAAACCAAAACAACACGATATTATTGTTGATTTGGAGCACTACAACATCACGCAGTGTGCGAAAACAGCATTCAAGCTTTGGAGCAACACTAGGTACGGCTAGTTTTTTATTTTTATTTATCATTCAGCTCTGATCGGCAACGTAGTCTTCGAGAATATAGCTGTTGAGCAGTTTCCTAAGTGTAACAGCAGAGTTTTCGACTTGTGAAAGCATTGAACTGAGCTCCTCGCGCGAAACAGACTGTGATCCCGACAGCTTTAATGAAACCAGCTCACGCTCAGCTGCAGTATAGTACGATGCAGCCAGCTGCATTTCTTGATCGTTTGCATTGTGATCAACCAAAATTTCGCGAGCTTTGCCTCGTAAAATAACCGAAGATGCCACAACCATATCGTGCATGGCAATGCCAGCATTGACCAGTGCTAAAGTAGATGCATTCACGGCGGCTGCCAGGTTGGTGGCCATCGAATTGCTTCCGGTAAGAATGGAGATCTGAATGGAGATCGAAGATTTGGGGTATTGTTTCAGGATAATAGCAGCTTTGAGGCTCGATTTGACAAAATCACTGACCACAAACTCCATCTGTGACTGGCGCTCAATTCCAGCAAAGGTCTCAACTTTTGTGGTCACTACAAGGTCGGCCTGCTTTAAAAAGTCGCCCTTGGCTGGCTGTGGGCCATGCACGGATACCTGGATACGGAGATCATCAACTTCATAGAACGCGGAGCCACTGGCTTCACGGTCCACGCCTTGCTTGATAAACACACGCCGCAAACCAGTTTCGGGGTCTCTTTCGGCACTGTCGTCCATCTTCACATCTTTTTCAGCATCTGTGTGAGTAAGAGTAAAGAACTGCGTATCCGCAGGTCCCAGATGTTGCCGTCTATCGGTAAATAAACTCATGGCAACCAGGAGTAGATCGCACAGCTTTGATGAAAGGGAGAGCTGAATTCTTTGTCAGCTTTGGCCAGAAAGGCACTAAGATAAGCTGTTGTTCCACACTCGCGTTGTGCGAAGTGATCAGGCGTATGAGGGAGTTTATGATTGTTCTGAAGCGAGATAAATGATTGAAGCATCCGTAAATTCTGGTTGTTTTAGTTTTGGTGGTATTGGCGCATGCTCTTTAAATGGAGGGTTTGCATGCATGCACGCTGTGCCCTGATTCTCAACTTGAGACATGCATTTCAAAAGAGGTAGTTATGAATGAGGTCGCATTGGGAAACCACAGTTTATTCATGTAGGCTAAAGAACACTGCATTTGCGTGCATCAGGTGCATCTTCTTTATATCAACACCCCGCCCTGCACACTGGTTCTGTTGAGAGTTTTCAAGGCACAAAATCATGGCTCTCTACTATTTTGTCGAAAAACGCGACGCACCTACCTTTTTACTTGCTATTGTTGCGTTAGTATGCTACGCTCTTCTTCCCTGTGTGTCGACTATTCTTGTTGGGCGGATCTTTAGTGCATTTACAGCATTTGCATCTGGCTCTGACAGCAGCGATGCTTTTCTTTCGGATGTGACAAGCTATGCATCCGGTCTTTTCTCCAATGCAGCCTTGTCGCTTACTCTGGGCGCAGTAGCACACAGCTTATGGCTCTACTTGGGGTATCTCCAGGGCCACCGGGCAAGACTGCAACTGTATCAGGCAGTTGTAAGCTCGAGTTCTGAATGGCACGATACCAGAAGCAAGTCGTCTACTAGTATCAATATTACGTTCAAAGATGTGGTGGACTTGGAATCGGGTACCGGAGTCGAGACTTTTGAAGCCATAAAGGCTGTTATCACAGTGATTGCCAGTTTGGGCGTTGCCCTGTACTACTCCTGGCAAGTTACGTTAGTGTCACTAGCCGGATTCCCCCTTTTGATACTATCTACTAGTATATTGGGGCCAAAAATCGCTACTCAAATGACGTTGTCGAAGAAAGTAATGGACAAACTTAGCGAGAAAATTGGATTTGTTCTTTCGGCACTGCAAACAGTGAGAATTTTTGGTCATGAAGACTTGGAGGCTGATGAACTTCATAACGAGTTTTTGCAGCAACAAAGTATCGACTGCAAGAGATGGCATTTCTTCCAGGCTATGGAGGGAATTGCTCGTTTTATTATTCTGGCTATGTTTGTCCAGGGGTTCTTTTTTGGATCTCATATGGTCAAGACTGCTGGCCTGGACTCAGGAAATGTAATGACTGTCTTTTGGTCATGTCTCACTGTGGCTGGGGCAGCACAGGAGTTTTTAAATAGTTTGGTTTCTCTACAAAAGGGAGAAGTATCTGCAGGCAGACTTCTTGCTTTGGTCAACGTTGATGAGGAGCAGAAACTGAAAGACAGCATTGGGCTCAAGCCTGAGCTGAAGGAGGCTCCTTCAATCGATTTCGATGAAGTTGTTTTTGCTTACCCGACCAGGCCTGAACTGGTGTTTACTGATCTTACCTTACATCTTGAGGGAGGTAAAACGCATTTTATTGCTGGACCATCTGGACATGGCAAGTCATCCATTGGACTGCTTCTTGCGGGCCAGTATCACCATCAGGCTGGTTTCGTCAAAATTGCCGGATTCCCAGTTGAGCATCTCAGTCGAGACTGGATCGAACAGAATGTGGCACTAGTTCAACAGAATACCAAGCTATTCAGTATCTCAATTGCGGACAACGTACGAATTGGATCCCGCACTCCGCAATGCGTGTCTGATCAAACAGTTCGCCTTGCTCTTCGTGAGATGTACGCTGATTTTGTCTTTGATTTACCAGACGAGATTCACACTACGTCGCTTTCTGGATTAAGCGGAGGCCAAATTCAGCGAATTATTCTCGCTAGAGCATGGATTTCGGATGCACCAATCATGATTTTCGATGAGTGCACCAGCTCTCTTGATGATGCATTAAGTCGAAATGTCATGCGGAAGATCCGAGAATTTAGAAAGGACAAGACAACGTTGTTTATCTCGCACGATCTGAGCTTGGTTGACGAAAAGGATACTCTATGCGTCGTTGAAGACGGGTTTGCAACATATTATGGCCAGAGCTCCCATTGCGACTGGTTGGAGAGCAACAGGCATACTGTTTACGAAGACTTTCAAGGATTCCAGCCTGACAAAATCATCAGCGATAATTCCTCGGACTCGACAGAATGCGTTATGATCGAAGAGAAAGAAGCCAATGTTACTCCGGTTGAAAGCACAGTTTCGCTTGTGACCTTGGCATGCAGCAACTTCAAAACCACTCTGGCACTGTTTAAACGTCAGAGATCCAAAACTGCTATGGTACTCGCATTCCTCGTGGTGTCCGCACACTCTGTGATTAATCCCGTCTTTGCATACGTGTTCTCCAATTTGTTAATGGGGCTAGTGCCCAATAGTGGCGTTAATGTTGTGAAGTGGGCCATGCTGGTACTACTTTGTGCATTTTTGGATGGCTTTACTGCGTATCTGAAAGTCTTTGTCCACATGATTGCTCAATATTGGCAGACTGAGATGCGTGATGATGTTCTTTGGCGGCTCCTGGCTCAAACCAGCCTTCCCGAAGACCGTGTTAGTGTTTACCGAAAGCTGCTAGTCTCCGACTTCGACAAGATTATTGAAATCATCACCGTTTACTGGGTTGGGCTTACGCAGGTGTTCACCATCGCACTTGTAGGAATTATTTGGGCAATCTCGCAGGGCTGGAAACTCACGCTTGTAGGCTGCTCTTTGGTTCCGGTCATTGGTTTATTCAGCTGCTACTTCAAAGATCTGACAGAACGTTGGAATCGGAAGCGTGAAAGAAACAGGCTCACAGTAATCTCTTTAATGGACGACGTCATGTCTAACTTTAGAGTGATTAAATCGAACAATCTCGAAAAGTACTTTGGAAATATCTATCGAACTCGTGAAGATGCGCTCTGGAAAGTATCCAAGGCTTCTATTCTCCGCCTAAGTTTGGGCTATGGATTTATTCAGCTGTTCAGCCCATTGATCCAGGGACTCTTACTGTACTATGGCATGAAGCTTACATCGACGGGCGAGTATACCCCCAGTAAAACCATGCTTGTCTTTGCACTTCTTGTGTTTACACTTGTTACGCTTGACGGTGTGTTGAGCAGTATTCCAAACTTAGGAAGTGGATTCGAGGCTGCTACCAGACTCATCGCTATAATTGAAAAGTTTGAAAAGCCCAACAGGCCTGACAAGACACTTGAATGGGACCATGAGATGGATCTAAGTAAGACGATCACTATTAGAGATGCAACGCTCTCATCCAGTGATGTCAAGATCTTTGACTCTCTAGACCTCATTGTTGACGAGGGTAGCATCACTGCATTTGTTGGGCCCTCTGGCTGTGGTAAAACAAGTTTGGCACGATGCCTCATGGGCCTGCAATACCCAACTGCTGGAGAGATTTACTTTGGCTCGGAGGAGATTCACACAATTAGTGCCACTCGGCTTCGAAACAAGGTCACAATGGTCGAGCAGATGCCGCTCAAACTGTTCGAGGGTACTTTATATGAGAATATCGTCTATGGACTTGGCGAGTCTGATCACAAGTTGAGCGAGGTACAAATCATAAATATTGTCACCAAAGCTGCAGAGGCAGTCGGTCTTCACTCCTTCATCAGCCAGCTTGAGAATCAGTATGACACAGTTGTGAAGCCTGGCTTACTGTCTGGTGGCCAGATCCAAAGAGTGGGAATTGCAAGAGGTTTAGTCCGTAACCCAAGCATCCTTATTTTGGATGAACCCACATCTGCCCTGGATCACGCAAACAGAGAAATCATAAAAGATCTAATTCTCCGTCTGCGGGACACAACTGGCTGCACCGTCATTCTCATTAGCCATCAGGATGACGTTGTGGAGATTGCAGATAAGGTCTATCGTCTTCCACAGAGATGTCTTCCGCAGAAGATCGAAAAATAGAAGTCGCACAACGCTAAATACCCAAACTATTCAATTTAAGCATTCACGATAACAAACGGCAAGTCATCAACATCCTCGCCTTCTCTGTCGTCTGCGCAAATCTCCAGAGTAAGAGGGACATTTCTATCGCACTCCTTGCCAGAGATTTTCTCGTACAGATCAAAGAGCGACAATGGAAGGCGCTCCTTGAGCTTAGCAGGCGAGGTGAAGTTGGTGTAGATCAGCGTGGTCTTGGCAGCAATCATGGAAATTGTCAGACCATACTTGTCTTCAAATAGCTTAATCAACTCAGCAAGCGTGGGATTGTTGTTGATAGTGAAACGATCCCAAATCTTGTCTAGCGAAGTCTCTCCACCGTTGTAAGTAATCTTAGAACTGGCAATTGGTTCCGAGAAAGTGAAAAATGGCAGAGCCAAGTTGAGGAATCCATTCTTGTACTCCTCAAGCTTTTTGCCTTGGACAATCTTGAGAGTCTCAAGGCAAGAGAGGCCTGTAACCAGCGCAGTGGTTGTGGCGATAGCAGGAATGATTTTTCCAGCAATAAACTTGGTGCGAGAGCGGTCAACAGGATCGATACGGTAGTTCATAGCCCTTAGATTAGAGGCAGCATTGATGAAATCAATGTGGAAGTTTGTGTCATCGTCCTTTTCAAATTCAACAGGGTTTAGACGGAAACCAGCTAATGAAGAAGGAGATGGCAACTTAGCTGCCAAGCTCACTAGCTCACTCTCATCGGATTGACCACCATCTGTGGAGATCTCATCATCAGAAGCTGCAATCTTGATTTTAGAGCTGGGCACATAATTGCTAGGCTGTATGCTCGCAACAACCTGCTCAAAGAGCGCAGGGTCACGCTCGCCCTTGAGGCCAAAGTTGAAAGCTCTGAGATTCGCTGCTGATCTCACAAATTCGAAGTGGTTTTCATTGTGGATATCAAAGTTGGCAACAGAAGGGAAGCGCTTTGGTGGAGACCAGAATGGATCGCCAGAAGACGTCTTGGCGTCAGCAGGGAAGTTGTGCAATAGTTGAAGAATGTCATTGCGGTAAAGATGCTCAAATAAGCGGACAGCCCAGACAATGCACTCCTCAAAAGTAATCGGGCGCTCATTGACCAAATAAGAAGTAATTGTTTCCAGGGTACCCAGCGGATTAGGTTGCTTCTTGAGAGACGACTCAACAAAGTCTGGTTGCGTCAAGTAGATATTGACGGTTTGGGGATTCTCCTCAAAAAGTTCAGTAAACTGTGCTTTTGCCCATGCGATAGTATGGTCAATCTTAGTCGGGAAGCTTCGCAAAGTACAAAGTGGAATTGACTTTTCTGGAGGGTCATGAGATGAGGCGTAGCTCTCAGTCATTCTGGGGACGACGACTTGCACGTTGCCCTTGGTACCAAGAGTGCCACTCTCAATTAGAGGCTTGAGGAAGTAAACGCATCTGCTATCAACGTAGGTACGCGCCTCAACATTGTCCAGTGCATTGGTCACCAGATCCAGGCTTTCCCAAAACTGCTGATCGAACACATGTTCAGTGTCTGGACCAACCTTGTCAAGGAGTGCAGTAAAGTGTCCGGAGATATCGGGGTTCATTTCAGCAGCAGCTTTGACAGCGGTGAGTGATTTGGGGTTACCAACATCCTTCGGTCGGAATAAAAACTGTCTGTTCAAGTTTGAGCGCTCAATGGTATCATTATCGGTCACTGTGATGTGGCCATTGGGTCCTGATGCAATACCCATCATTGCCCAGTTTTTAAGCACCTCACAGCCAATTGCACCAGCGCCGACCAAAAACACGCGCAGATTGCTCAGCTTGTCCATGAAAGTCTTGCCAAAAGTAGCATAGTAAGGATCATACCTCGTATTGCGAGGGGCAGCATCCTCAGCATCAACATGCTCTGGGAGGGCCTCAAATGCATCAAAGTACATCCACTGCTTGACTGGGGTAAATTTGCCAGAGACTGCCTTGAGCACTTCTTGAGCAGCCATTGAGCCTACAACGGCATTGATCGGAGCAAGGTCGCCAGAACACTGCTTGGCAAAGAGGGTGATCAGTTCAGTGTCAAGCTCTGCCCCGCTAAGGACGTCGCTGTACTGAGCAGCAACATTGTTTGCAAGCTGCAAAACCTGGTTAGCGTCCTCCTGGTTGTAAGGTCTGGGGAAGTTTCCTCCATTTTTGAGCTTGAAAGCAGAGACTGCAAGAGAAGCGATATGCAATTGACCGGGCCTTTCCATCTTAGCAAAGTCAGTGTAGAAGAATTCGGGATTGCCAAGCTGTTCTTCCAATGTCTGGAAGACAAGCGTCTGGGGCTCCTTAATTTGACGCCAGGCTCCACCCCTGATGTGAGGAGATTTAAGCTCGCCAATATCAAACGACAACGGTCCCTTGACTTTTACGCGGTACTCGCCACATAGTTCAGCAGGCTCGATATCTGTAATAGAGATTAGCTGCCCGTCATCAAGGCCATGCATTGCGGACTCAGGAGCAAAGACCTCTCCTGAGCTATCAATTTGTGCAATAACACCAGTGATAGGCTCTTCGCCGTCATTGTCGATAACAACATGATTAGGACCGAGGTCATTGAACATGGCAGCCACCAAGCCATAAGAGAATGCCCAGATGAATTTAGAGCCAGCAGCTCTGCAAGCACGGTCCAATTCAACAGCTAGTTCAGGGTTCATTTCGGTGAGAACAACCACCTGGTAAGACGCAGCCAATTCAGTTGCATTGCCCCGCACAGTGGACACTGGGACATAAGCGTTCAACTGACTCAATTCGGTAATGCAGGCTTCAGCGCGGCTCTTGCCGAGATCACACTCTTTAATATAGTACTGGCTGGCAAGGTCACGCGGCGTGGCAGGCGATTCGTCGAGCAAAGTCAATGACTTGACACCGGCCAAAGCCACATTCTTAGCAATTTCGACGCCGATACCGCCAAGGCCACAGATCAGGATGTTAGAAGATGCCATTTTCTGCATTGCCTCTTTACCGAGTACATACAGCTGGCGAGAGTACAGGCTCTCATCAATCACATTTGTGCCATCAACTTCCATAGCCGAAGTCATAGTAGATAGTTTGAGGTCGAGTAGCTTCGGATGAGCAAGGCTGGTATATGTAATCTGGGTGGCGGGCTGTCAAAAGAGTGGCGTTGGCAGGATGCCCGTGGCGTTAAGGTACTTGGCGTTCTGACACCCTTGTTGTGGGAACACGTTTTCCACGCTGCAAATTCCTGGGGACTCATTGTGTATGCCCTCGATGAGAGCCAGTTCGAAAGACAGCAGATGCTGCCTTAGCCTGTCGAGCATATAGTTTGACGTGCTTGCTCACCACACTACTTTTGTGACGGCAGCCGCTCGGTAGTTTGCTATTAGTAGCTATAATATCTACAATACCCGTTCTCTTAACTTCGGATCGCTGTCGATATCGAGCCCTCTGTTGTTTCTGATCACATTTCACCAGAATGTTGAGTACGTATCACATTGAACCCCAACCCAGACGTTATAATAGGTCTCTCCCGAGCTGCATTTACGATCCAACGATTATGTCTACGTCTATAATTGCATCCTACGCAGACTGGCTCCAGACCAATTTGCCCGCCTCACTTACGCCAGAGGTTGAATGGGCTTTCAGATGTATTATCTTCAACCCTGTGTTCTGGAACATTGCTGCTCAGCTTGAGTTCCGCACCGGTTTGCTCACCAAACTAACTGGCAGCAAGTACCGTGGCTGCTACCTACTTGCCATTACCATCTTCAGCTTGGGCATCTACCGTGATCTGGCATATCACAAGGCTTTAGATAGCCAGCCAGTCGCTCCTCTTTTGGATAATCCCATGGTGTCTGCTGCGGGTATTGCATTAATTGGACTGGGTAACGTATTCGTGCTTAGCTCAATGTGGGCTCTCGGTATTACTGGTACATATCTTGGTGACTATTTCGGTATCTTAATGGACAGTATCGTTACAGGCTTCCCATTCAATGTCTTGAATAACCCAATGTATGTGGGCTCCTACCTCTCTTTTGTGGGGTACGCTCTTTATTCTGGCAAGGCAGTTGGCCTTTACCTCAGTGCAATGGTATGGTCAGTATACTCAATGGCTCTCAAATTTGAAGAGCCTTTTACTGCACGCATTTACGCCGAGCGTGATGCCCTCAAAGAGGCAGAGGCCCGAAAAACTCAGTGAGTAGGAAAAGATATAGTAGATCTCAACGAGGGATCTTTATAAATGCGCTGGCCTCTCTTGCGTGGTCTAAGCTCAGCTTCAAGCTTTTTCTTCGAAATCCAACCGCGGCCAGGTAAAAAGAGACGACGCTGATTGCACTGGTCAGCCTCGTCAAGTCGAGCCAAAAGGTCTTCCCTGCTCAAAGTGCACACCTGCCCGAAGTTGAAACTCGTTGGTGGCGCTTTAAGAATATCCAACTCACATGGTTCCGCTGAATCCTGGTTGTTTTTGGAGCGGAACGGCATGGACTTTTCAGGTGTAAAGTTAAACCGGATAGGAGTAATCTTTCTCTGTTCTAGTGAATTGAACTGAGTGTGGATGCATTCCTTTTGATCGATAGAGTCACCATCAGTGGAAAATACACTAGCAGGAAGATGAGTGAAAATCTGTGGAGATGTATTGGCGCCACGAGTTGATGGCACAGGCGAGTCGAAATCAAAGGTGTTTTCCAAACTGAGCAAATCGAATCTCGAACTGGTTTTCGGGGCACTGTTTTTGACAAGCAAGTTCAAAATGCGGTCTTTCTCACGTTTCAGACTCTCATACCTTATAGATACTTCTTCCATCTTGGTAAGTATAGTCGTATACTCGTTTCTCAACATCACCAATGAGGGCCCCGTGTCTGCTGGCCTCGTTTGCAGATTCCAAAAGCTTGCGGTGAGCTCATTCAACTGCATAATGTCTTCATCAGCCGTAGAATGATGGTTCGCGCCCACCGACAATGATTGAGCTGGCTGTGCGTGGTGAACAAACCAGGATTCGTCTTTTCTTACTGAATCTGCAGTTCCAATGCCTAGCGATGTAACAGGAGAGCAAGATCTTATGTCTCTTTGAGAGTAGGATTCTGGCACAATCAACCTCTCATCATTGCGAGAATTAAAAAACGAGTTTGCTCTAGAATCCCACACGTTGGAACTGACCTTGGGCTGAAGACTGGGACCAACTCGGCCCCAAATACTAGGGGGAGAAGAGTCTACTACTGTACTTGCAGCTGACCACAGAGACATAGCAGGTAAGCGCTCTTCACTTCTCTCATTTTATGAGCTCCACAGTCGAATAGAGGCCTTTAGACTTAAGATTGCCAGCATGCCAGGTATATCTGCCAAATACAGATCAGTATAACGGCCCCAAACAGGACATGCAGGTTCGTGCATGACGCAGGCTGGGGTATATTCCTTTCCAGTCACACAAAAACAATGACGGTTTATAATTGCCATTTAAGATTTACCTCTATTTCTGGGAATTATTTTATGTTTGAAAATAAGTATTTCTGCATCCTAGCGGCATCACCTTATTGAGCCTAGTGATCAAATAAAAAAAAGATACACTGCAGTTTTGCATTGTGATGACCATTCCGCTCAGTCGAAGTCATGGCTCAATCCGGTTTTTTAGCCCAAATCAACAAAATACATACGAAATCCGGCTATACACTTTTAAACTTTGACCTTCTCTCTGCTGGAATCCGAACGCGTCAAAACCGTTGTGACTAATCCACATTGGCTGCAACAGTCGTGCTCCTGGCTGCTAAGCAGTGAATTGCAGGTCCTCAACTTTGAGCCACAAACCACACTGAGCATTTGTGGACTTCCTAATCAGGCCAGGCCTAAATTATCTTCTTGCAACAGTGGCTCTAAAAATTAGCTTACGAAAACGCAGGCTGGAGTAACAATGCCGCGCGAAATTATCACCGTAAGCGTTGGTCAATGCGGAAATCAAATTGGTGAATCGTTCTGGAAAAGATTGACGCTTGAGCATGGGATATCCGCAGAAGGAATGCTAGAATCTTACGCAAAACCGCATAGCGACCGAAAGGATATTTTTTTTTACCAAAACGATAATATGGGGTACGTTCCACGGGCCATCATGCTTGATTTGGAGCCTCGCGTTGTAAATGGCGTTCTTGCTGGCTCGCATGGCAGGATGTTCGATACTGAAAACGTATTTCTGGCAGAGAACGGAGGAGGCGCTGGCAACAACTGGGCTGCAGGCTTTGATGCTGGCCAGAATTTACTTGACGATGTCATGGAGATATTTGACCGTAACGCAGAGGGCTGTGATATGCTCGACGGCTTCAACATGCTCCATGCTATTGCTGGCGGTACTGGCTCTGGTTTGGGCTCTGCACTGCTGGAACGCCTTAATGATGATTATGCCAAAAAGCTGATAACCACATATTCGGTCTTCCCCGGATCCTCAGAAAGCGATGTTGTGGTTGAGCCATACAACAGTATTCTTACGCTCAAGAGGCTTGCGCTCTACGCTGATGCTGTTACTGTACTCGACAATGAGATGCTATTGCAAATGGCAGCCAAAACACTTGGCCTCAAATCGCCCACGCACGAGCACGCGAATTCCCTCGTTGCAAGTGTGATGAGTGCTGCAACAGCTACGATGCGATTCCCCAGCTATTTCTACAACGATATGACAAGCATTCTTGCATCTCTTGTGTCATATCCAGAATGTCACTTTATCACTGCCGCATACACGCCCTTTGTATCTCCAACTCCATCGATGCTAGCACCTATGCGACGCAGCTCAATGCTTGATGTCCTGCGCCGATTGATGCAGCCACAAACCCGCGTACTCTCACCGGCATTCTCTTCTGCATCTGGGAGATATCTTAGTGCACTTGCCATTGTGCAGGGCGAGGAAACAAAACCGTTGGAAGCCCATCACGCTTTGATGCGTGTTCGGCAAGCCAACAATTATTTATTCAGCGATCGTGTTCCCGCAGCGATTCAAATGGCAGTTACTCGTCCATCGCCTTATATTCACGATGCCCCCGCTTTGGCTCATACTCCAAAATTGACGGGACTGGCACTGTCAAATCATACCAATGTCGCACTGCTGCTTGAGCGGGTTGTAAAGCAGTACTCTCTATTGAGCAGGCGTGGTGCATTTTTGGAGCCTTACAAGCGGTATTCTTTATTCCAAGACGATCTCAGTGAGTTCCAACATGCTCAGGAAGTTATCGAAGGTATAATCGCAGCGTACAGGCAGTTTGAACTACCTGCAGTTGACGAGTCTCAGGACCTTGCATAATTCCTTATCCTGAACCCTTGACTCTTTCGTCCTGCAGACGGGGTTGATTTCATCCACGTGACTACGCGCCAATGTTTAGCCTTGTGCAGAGCTTCAAGCGTGGTTTGCTTTCTCCTAGGATCTCTGCGCAGGCCAATTTGCAAAAGGCACCAGCGTTTCTTGTTCGAAAAATGTCTTTGGCCTCAACTCTTGAAAAGCCCGTTCATTTGGCAGTGATTGGCGGCACCGGTCTTTACAAGCTTGATACTCTCAAGGTTGTTAGTGAACTGAACCCGGAGACGCCCTGGGGATTCCCCTCGAGCCCCATCACTATTTGCGAGACAGACGACGGTCACCGCGTTGCGTTTTTGGCGCGCCATGGTCTTTCGCACCAGCACTCTCCTAGTGAAGTTCCTGCTCTGGCAAACATTGCGGCGCTCAAGGCCATTGGTGTTCGTGCGATTGTTGCATACTCGGCTGTAGGATCGTTGCGCCAAGAGATTGCCCCCGAGGATTTCGTGCTTCCTAACCAGATCATCGATCGTACCAAGGGAATTAGGCCCTCTACATACTTTGGAAACGGTGTCGTTGGCCATGCAGTGTTTGGAGATCCCTTTGATGCTGAGCTTCGCAACTTTGTTCACAAACACTCTGCTACAGCTCTCCAAAACGCTAAATGGCACACTCCCAAATCGGAGGATGATGATCTCACCGTTGTATGCATGGAAGGACCGGCATTTAGTACTCGTGCCGAGTCACGCATGTACCGCCAGCTGGGCGGCGACGTTATCAACATGAGTGTGCTTCCCGAAGCTAAGCTTGCACGCGAGGCCGAGATTGCCTACCAGATGATCTGTATGTCCACTGACTACGATGCCTGGCGTACGGGTGAAGAGCCAGTCACAGTTGCTGCAGTTTTGGCTCATCTCGCCGCCAACAGCGCCAACGCACACCGCGTTGCCGAGGCATTTGTAGGCCCGCTTGCGCGCAAACTCGACGAGGACAGCTCTTTCCTCTCCTCTTTGAATGGCAGCATGGGATTCTCAGTCACAAAACCCGAAGCCCGCTCTGCCGAGACCGTTGAAAAGTTGCAGTACCTGCACCCGAAATACTACGAATAGAATTCACAATAACTTAATTCGAATAAATATAATAAATAGAGGTGCCAAGGAGATCAAACAACCATCGTCATAAGATCTTCAGGAGACAATGTCTCTGGTGCTTCAATGTCTTGCAAGTCAAGATCACCTGGCTGCGAGAGCACCAGTCCAGCAACTGGCGAGAAATCAAAGTCAAGCTTGTCGTAATAAAGGTTCACTTTGTGGGGCGAGAAGCTAGCTCTGCGTTTATACACTGGCTCATCTGCCTCTGCGGGAGGAGTTGCCGGAGCAGCAGAAGTAAATGTAACGCTGTGAGACCGTTTCTTGTGATAGTGCACGGCGCGAGGCTCAAGAGCAGGGCTCTCAAGCGGAGGAGGCGAGGGAGGAGCAGTGATACTCAACTGAACAGGACGAGACTCTTCTTGTTCAGGTGATGCAGGAGACGGTCCAAAGAACGCAGCATTATCTTGTTCTGCCTCGGAGATAGACTTGGGCTTGGCAACAACTGCTGCAGGTTCCTCGACGGAGTTATCGTCCTTGGCGACGTCATCCTGAGCGACATCATCTACGGGCGTTTCACTCTTGTTGTCGACATCCATAGGCTTGTCGGCGGAGGAATCTTCGGCCTCAGGAGAGACTACTACTGTCTGAGACTCCTCAACATCAGCATTGTCCTCCTGATCAACTTCCTCTACCTGTTTCTGTTCCTGGTCCTGGTCCTGCTCTTCCTGGCTCTCGCTGCTATCCTCAGTAGGTTTGTGCCATGTGTAGACCAAGCGTTTGGGACCATCGGTGTTCAGCTTCCGTGTAATTGGGAGATGAGTCAGCTGCTCTTTTGAGGGCGAGCTACTGTCACCGTGATACCTCCGGAAGAAGGAATTAAGTTTCGAGGACAACACACTAGAGGTGAACTCCAAAGAAGTGTCTTGTAATGTTAATTCGCCAGAAAGGTCTTTGGTTTGCAGCCCCTCTGGATGCACTCTTTGCAAAACCGCCACGCAAGCAGCGATCAGTCGCGAGTTCTCCTCAGCCTTTTCATCCTCAGGCGTTAATTGTGGAGTAGCCACTGGTGGAGTATGTGGTTCACGTTTCAAACTAACGGGAGCCGATGCATTTGCTGGTTTCTTAGCAATATCTGTTTGACGTCTGGTGGAAGCCATAATGGTAAATGGTGTAAGAACCAAGTTTAAAATTCTGTAATACAAGGATGGGTCCAGAATCGCAACTTGAGGTGTGGATGCAGTATCTCACTTATATGATGCAGACGTCCGGTCAGATTCAATTTTTCCCACCGCAATATGCAAGGCAGTGGATGACAAAACTTATCAAACCCGCATATAGATCTTTACGGCATCATCACCACTCAAATGCACCTCGTACGAGGTCATAACTTTTGAAGCCTTGAAGAATGCACACAATATTGTACTACTAAGTTGGAGATTAGAATCTTTTTAATAAGCTCTCCTTGGGTAAGCTGTTGAAAATAATCTGAATTTTTTAGAGCTATAATGACAAAAATAAAAAGTTGAAAACTGTATGGAATGCAAACAGCTATACTAAAATATGGAAGACGACAAGGACAGCGTTACTAAGCCTGCAGGTCAGGGGTCGCATTTTTGTTGCAGAACCCCAGCCTTTTTCGACCACTCACGTGGACGACCAAGATACAGATCTTCGATGCGAATCTCAGGTGAATATGGCGCAGCAATGCGCTGAAACCACGCAAACGAATGAGTAAACAGAGGTTTTGACACTAAGCAAAGTAGTTGGCAATGGACAAGTTTGAATACTACAAAAGAGAGCTGCTTCTCAATGTATTTGCCAAGTTATGCAATCTTTTGCTTGACAGAGCCTGTTCGTATAGCTGACCCAACCCTTGCTAGCCCGCTTGAAAGCTCCTCCTGACCACAATGCATTGTGACTAAGATACTTGCATCGTTCTGTCAGAAGTCACGAGGAACCCTTGAGATCCGCACCATAGACGTGACGTAAGAATTAAGTGCTCGCAGAGCTCAATATAGCAGCTTACGGGTTTAACCAGGTTGTTGGGGTATCCCGAATTTTGGAGTCAAAGCCGATATTTTGGATGGCTAGACGGAATTCTAGCTTTTAAATTGTGTTAATCGCTGCGATTGGTTCTTTTTAATGTCACAGCATCGTACACATCTTATTAGTGGAGATCTCCTGCTGAAACGGGCAACATGGATCTGGCTAGAAAGTGGGGCAATTTTTCAGGTTAGGGTATGTGATTTTAACTGGTGAACAACAGATCTCCACCATTCCCGGCTGCCTGTGCCGGGCTATATCGCTGGCCAGAGCCATTCTCCCCGGGGCAATTTGAGAAGCCCGCATAAGGGGCGCTCTGCCGAGGCCGAAGGATTTTAGGTATTTTGTGTCATTGCTAACTGGGCCCATTCCTAATAAACGCATTTATTGACGTCTGATATCATAGTTACTTGTTCAGCTCAGATTTATAGTACCTAAATATCAAAGCTTGATCCTTGCAGAATGGCACTAGAGGCAGGCATTTCTATCTCGGCTCTGACACTAAGGAAGCACCAGTGTTTAGCACTGATTAGTAAAATCTATCTTTGTGCTGGTGGCGCGGATATTTGACCCGTACCCAGACAATCGTAATCGTATTGAGCTACCTAACATCGAGCTACATTGAAGTCATCGATTAGTGGGAGTTAATTATAGCTGCTGATACGTTGTCCTCCTTGGTCCAATGAGGGCCATCCACTTGGGGTGCGGCAGGATTTCTGTAAACAGACATTGCAAGTGATGAAACGCAAGGCACTAGATGAGATCTTGAGCATTTAAAGACATAAAACAATATAATCTTATTCGAAGTGGAGAAAGCACGCTAGTCCATAGCAGCGTTATAACGGTCTTGCCGCCTGTTACCGCCTGTATTCAATGATGCGTGGTTATTTAACTCTCTCATTGCGTTGGTTGGCTCGTTGGCTATCTGAAATCGGGAGATCTGGAATGATATAGGCTAGATCGGATCGAGCCAGCCAGCATAAAAGAGTTCAGACACGTCATTTGCGCAAATCACCACTGAATACTGATGTAGTTTGGTGGTTTCTGGTCGGTTTCCTTTAGGCCCTTTCCATGAGGGGAACCAGAATATCAGGGAAGGTGCATCATGCATGGATGCATCCGTCCTGCCTTCCTCAATGCTAGAGAAGTGCATCCTCAACTAGATGCCTGCATACCCACCTGTAGACCGCAGGTGCATCGCACTGCCTGCTGGAAGATTGTCCCTCATGCACAGCGTACAGTTTCCCTCAACATTGCATGTCCCTGGGGGTCTTTTATCTCCTCTATCGGTTAGGACATTCGTAGTTTTTAGCGCAGGCAGATAATCCGAGTTCCTCGGCAGCATCTATCTCTCATAGGACTCTGAGCTTGTCAAATATGGCTAGCATATAACTCAAAAATAATATTGAAATAAGAAACCTTTAAGAAACACTCTGTTAATCGTCACAGTGCCGAGGCCGTCGCCCATCACCCCTCTTGATATGCATCGCCCCACTGAGCCCTTGCCTGATACTCGAAACAAGCGCATGATCGCGTCATCGTGAAAGACATATGCTACGTCCGTACTCAGACATGTCATGGCCTGACCTGGTCCCATCGAGGAGCATCAAATAGAAGATGGCTTTTAGTTCAGCAAAGACTAAATACGGTCGAGTTACTCGACACTTGTAGAGTATGACAGATTTTGTCCGCTGATTGCTAAACCAGGTGTCAACACAGCCCCCCGCCCAGGATCTTGTCTAAAGACAATAGACCATCGTTAAAATTGAACCTCACCCTTTCTACTTGCATTTTTCTCGCTTCCGCTTATAGCCCACATAAGTGACTGTTCGAAGTAGCAAATACCTCTTAGTAATGTGTTTTCATGTCATGTCTGCGCCGCACCGGGAGCGTAATCGTGGTTGGCAGGGGCGAATTTAATCTTTGTTGCTGAAACCTCTAAAATCAAGTCCAAAATCTCAATAATTTCGTTATTTCTTGGCAGCGGCACTCATGAATTAATTAGCCGTTAGATTTTTACAAGCCGAGGCATCCAGTTTGCCCATGAAATTCTGGAATAATTCATAACCTTAATTGGACACCAACCCTCCCAAGCCATAGTATTGATGACTAACATTTTTTTTTCTAATCATTTGCTACCCCACAATTTAAGGGCCGGGTGCTGCATATCCTGTGCATCCCCACTTGTCAGGGCAGGATGATTGACAGATTCTTTATGGAAATCGCGCATATCGGCAGGCCAGGAACTTTTTGTGCAGAAGATCAAGGTGCCAAAACAATGGTTATTTTGTAGAGTGTACGGGTACACTTTTGGTTTAAATATATATATGTGTGTGTGTGTTGAGAAGAACTTCTCAAAAGCCGCTTGCAAAGTCGACCATATCTTCAGGGGTAAGCGGGGCGACGTTTCTCAAAGAAGCCGGCATCATCGGAAAAGACTCGTTCGAATTTAGAGCCATGTGGCCGTGACGATCAGCAAAACTTTGAGGAGTATAGGCACCCGGCTGTGTATGATAGCCCTTTTGATGCGCCCGCGCATCAATGTATGCCTGCTCCTGTCCGTTGACAGTATTGAAAGCAAAATCAGAATCGCTGTCAACTGGAGTCAAACAGGTGGGCTGATAAATCTTGTAGCCAGGATAGGGAGAGCCCTGAGCATGATAAAGTTCCTCGGGGTACTGGTTGGTGTTTGGTTCCTGCATGTTCTGGATCCAGCCAGAGACCAGCGCGACGACATCGTTACCGTAGAATTCGCCCAGCTGCAAAGAGTTGTTAGACATCATCGTAATCATAGACTCTAGCAAAAACTGCTTGCAAACTGCCTGGGCGCCAGGGATTTCAAAGCAAGGAGTGTCGGACATATTCTGGATCTCTTGGATTGCAGAGATGATCGTGCACGAGAGCTCGATCGCAGAAGCGGCCAAAATGCTCGGACTGTATACGAGCCCCTCTCTAGTGAACAAGCCAATCTCAGACAAAAACAGTGCAATGCCAAAATGCTGGGATGTAATCTCGTTGCAGCAGCCAACCATGGGAATCTCTGGGTATAACCTGCTCATGATCATCTGGGCAAAGTCGTAGGTCGTTGCAGCATTAGTGTCCCACTCCAAAGAGGACAAGATGTGCAGCTCCATCTCGCAAATCATGCGGGCAGTAAATGCATCACCGCACAGATAGATGAGATCATTAACAGAGGGCACATGGTGTTTGGAGCCTTGGGTTTTAGCTGCGATCCACAGAGCGGCGCTGGCGACGAGACGATGATGCCGGGAATAGATGATTCGCTTAGCAGAATATCTATCGACAATAGAAACAGCAAGCGAGAATGTAGAGTGTGGAAGCTTCAAAGCTGTTTTGAGCTGAAGCAGAAACTGGAGCAGCATCGGCCTCGATTCCCAGGCGATCTCTGGTTGGCTATCGATTAGCGCAACGTTGAGGGCCTTTGCCTCTTCCGATATCAGCAAAACCTCAAAGATATCTTCAATAAGGGCATCTGCGACTGCAACGGCGGACTGGTGGACAGGATGAGTAGGAATTGCCGGCGCTAGAAGTAAACTCATCTTCAGATGCTGGCCGATCGAAGCAACGGACAACACAACTTTTGAGGACTGGGCGCCAAAACAAAGATGAAAAGAACAATAATATTAATAACTTTGTGACTTGGCTATCGCAATTTAGCTCCAAGTGCAAAGCCAAAACGAAATAAACCAGCAACTAGTGCGCAATAACTTCACTAATGCCAAAACTGTGTATGGTGGTGCTAGCCAAGATCAACACCAATGAGAATGGGCCTTGACAAAGGGGGGGGGGGGGGGGGGGGGGATTCGAAGCGGTAGAGCGCAACGTACAAGGTTTAAAGTAGCACAGAAGACTATCCTTTGTAAATATGACCTTGCGGTAGGACTGTAAAACAATGGAAATCGCACCAGACCTGTGAGTGTGGTATCACTAGGGTGAAAAGCTTGCAGGCCACCTGCCTGAGTGAATTCTTCCGGTGCGATGTTCAGGGTACAGCTCAGGGTTAGTGATGCTTGCGGCCTGTAGGTCGCTGGCGTCCGCCGATGGCATAATGGCACTGCCGATACCGTCGCTGGAACAGTTGGCCACAACGTCCGGCGACAGCTGTTGCCATAATACAAGTATCAGAGGTAGTCTATCTCTTGAATAAAGCAGATCTTCGTTGTAGTGGTTGCTCCATTAACACTCCACGATTCAATCGTCCAATATGCCATGCTAAGCACGGGGGACTCAACCACGCTTCATTGGGGGTTAGGTCTGCTGGTGATTACCGCAAGGTATTCTGCTGCTGGCTCACAGCTCTAAAACGAATGCAACAAGCCAGCAAGCCTCTGCGCTCATTGGAAATGACACAAATAACCTAAACCGTCAAAAGCCGTTTTTAGCTACTGGTGACTGGGGGCATATACCTACTTGGACAACATAGTAATTAAAAAAATAATAATAAACAATAATAATAATACAGAAAACAAACTTGAACCACGAGGCACTAAATCCAGCTACGACGTTCAAGCAGCGGACAACACGATCTTCACGAGGATGAGCGGTCACGGGGACCTCCTACGACATAGATGGATCAGCGATGTTTGCTTTTTTATCGTATCAACATGCCGCTCATCTCGATTTTCAAGTGATCCTCTGCGTCCAGACCATGGCATTGTGCAGCTTTGGGAGGTGATTCAATATGTTTACATACATTCTGTTGCAGAACAACAGAGGGGCATGCATGCATCGTGCAGCGCGCCATAAGAGTGCGACAAGATGGTGACCGTAGTTGAAACCAAGGCTAACAAGAACTGAACTTGCTTGCTAAAGCTTAAAAGACTCTTGATTGTTCTTTTACATCTGTGCGTTCTCGCTCGCACTTCTCGTGTTTTGCGTAACTAAATTCTACTGGGCAAAGTGTGAACCCTGCTTCCTTATATCGATGACGTCTGTCCACTTTGAGAATCAATAAAAACCCTTGGCCTGCGGAACAACGATATAGGTGCAGCTTTTCCCGGACTGGTTGTCAGGCGCTGAATCAAAGCTCATAAACAAGTAGTTGCTGAGAAACCAAAATGCAAAATGTGTCTTTCTTCAACAGCTGAAACTTTCAAAAGAGCTTGTAGATCAGCGTGAAATCCTCAGATCAAATTGAACGCACTTACGCACTTATGATTGCAGCCCTGCGCATGAGAAAGAATAACTATGCATAATTCAATATACACTACATGCAGTCAAGAAGGTTAGGCCTCATAAAGCTTGCAGGTTTAAAATTGATGATAATTTATGCAAGACATATATTTTTATAAATAGTGTTTCAGACCTCCTTAATAGCCAGCCATCCGAATCGACAACTCATTCCCTAGTAAGATCAGGTCAATGGCACTGTGTAGCTGCTGAAGCAGATGTAGGATCTGTAGTTCATCTAGATTCCGAATCGGCATACCAGTGGAACGGAATCACCAATCAAGTCTCATTTCGCTTCTCATATTCATCGCTAACTGTGAAATTTCCAGGGCAGGGAAAATAAGCGGGATGATGCATTGCAGAGACGAATTATTATCGCTAAGGGGGATTTTATCGTCGATCAAACAAGATCTTGTGCTGATGTTTGATCTTGACATCGGGACCTCACGGTTGAGGGGCACCTGCTCCGCTCACACTGCCAGCACAACTTTGCTGATGTAGCTTTCACCCAGTCTGGCAGACTTTGCTCGCATATAGGACCGCGAGGTTGCTCGCGTTATGTGTCATGCAAGCGGGTATGCAGCTATCGCAGCCGTTATTTGACATTATCCCTGCCCTAAAACGTGCATGTAAAGTGAAATACTGGCCAATCGCTGACTAGCCACTGAGAGAATCACAGGATCGCCGGAAGTAGATCGAAGAAGGAATCATACATGGGGAAATGTTAGATCAGCCTTCAAGGCCCCCACTATGATCGTCTTCAAAAGGTAGAGCTAGCGAAAATTGATATGTTTCACGCTGCGAATACGAAGCAGGAGGTATAATGTAGACTAGCCCCACACTGCATGGCCCGGGTGAGGAAGGCAAATTCCGACTCTCAAACTGTACCCACAGTCCAGCCGCCAGGTTGTTACATAACGATTATAGCTGGCCTAAGGCCATTTCATCATTGCTGGCGTCATAATTGCGCGGCAAACTGGAATGCATCGTGCCGTTAGGCGATCCAGAGATGATTGAGATGCCCAGTCCATTTTAGAGTACCCCAACCCGATGTGCATTATCACTTGGCCGTAAGAAAATAGGGAAAAAAGTAAGCGCAAATTGAAGTTTAGGCGACAGAGGGTTGCGAAATAATTGAGGCCGATTGTTTCAGGTAAACTAAATGAGAAGCTTTCCGTAACAGAACAGCGACAACTTAGTCTTTGAATCGGCGGCAATCGCAGTCTTTCAATCAATTAATTTAGCCCACGATTCCCATCGGCCACCCTATCCAGCTGCTGGAGTCAAGCCTCGGGCGAAATTCTGCGGCCCACTGCACATGACCGCCGAGGATGTATAAATTATTCTCAAGCCTCCTAGAACCAGGAATTCAAACACGAGTACTGTGGGGTATGCTTTGGGTTTGGGTAGATCTATAGTGCCTGCAGCTCAATTAGAAATGCATGCTAAGCATCATCATGCAGGAGACACTTAGGGCAGTCATTAAATCTAAGATCGTCCAGAACCAGACGAGGCCAAGATTGGGTGGGGCTAGACCCAGCTTGATGGGTCGCACAAAAAGCTCAAGTGTTTCTAAGAACAAACAAGACAGTTAGCGATTATATTAGTTTCCTAGAATATCCTGAAAGATATCAACAGCTCTGCGCTGCTGCACTCCCTTGGGTTGGGATTCCAGCTGAGCCGGGCCCGGGTTTTCAACAAGAGCATTTGCTGATTCGACCTTTGTGCTGGAATTCGGTAAGTTCAAAGCCTCTTCGTTGTCAGAGCCATCATCACTCAGTGACAGACCGATAAGCTTTGCAAGCTCGAGCTCACTTGAAGTGCGGCGAGGCTTGGTGCGTTCAGCACGTTTCAAAGTGCTCGGTTTGGGTCTCTCGATGTTCTTTGGCTTAGTGGTAGAAACGCTTTTAGTCTTGGGAGTGTAAACTTCATCTTCATCTCCGTCGTTAGCGCGAACAAAGTTGCGGACTTCGTCCGTTTTGAAATTACGGCTTCTCTCGTCCAAAAACTCTGCCATGTCACTGGTGACAGTTGCGGGGTCTGGCTGACGCAGTCTGTAGTTTTCTTTGGTTTTTGTCGTAGTCGTAGTCGTGGCCACAGCGGCATTGGCCTGCTCGAATTCTGTCTGAGTTTGATTTAGCAGCACCTGCTCTCGCTGTGCTTTCTTTGCCGAAACCTGTTTAGGCTGTGCCTTCTTTGCCTCTGTCTTCTTTGGCTCTGTCTTCTTTGTCAAAGGCTGTTGTGGCTCTGTTTGTTCTGGCTTTGCCTGTTTCGAATCTGATTGTTCAGGCTGAGTGGGCGCTTCAGTGCCGAATAAAAGATTCATGAGGTCATTGGGTTTAGCATCAACATTTGACTTGTTTGGTGCTGGTGTCTCCTGTACTTTTTGCAGTTGCACTGCTTCTGACTTTGATTGGAGTTGTGAGCCTGCCTGTTTTGGTGGCTCGTTGGTTTGTTCTGCCAAAGCAGTCTCAAATAAGAGGTCTTTAAGGTCTTTCCGGAGGGTTGCAACAACTTCTTCTTGTTGAGGAACTACTGATGCAGCTGGCATCGGCACAGCATTCGATTCTAGAGAAGCAGAACTAGAGGCGAACAGAAGATCCATAAGGCTATTGTTCTTTTTCGCCGGAACTGGCGTAGTGTTTCGGCTCTTTGATTTCTGCTCCTCCGTTGCAGCTTCAAACAAGAGATCTGCCAAGTTGGGTTTGTGGGGTTGAGGTGCCTGTTCAGGCGGTGGTGTACTAGTGCTGACACTTGTATTGTCCTTGACTGGTGCTGAGGGCATTGATAATAGGCTCATCAGGTCATTCGGTTTGGCATCTGAAACTGCAACCGGTTCTGAAGCAACCGTAGCAGCAACTGGGTTCTCAATTGGAAGATCAGTACCTGTTTCAGAAGCGCTTGTTTTAGACACTGATTCAAGAGCCGCTTTAGTGGCTGATTTGGAGGTTAGTTTGAGAGCAGCTGATTTAGGAGCATCTGCAAATAGCAAGTCCATAAGGCCATTTGGTTTGGGGTTCGATTTCTCTGTTTTCGCTGCATTATTCGGTTTCGTTGCAGTCTCTGATTTCGCTACAGTCTCCGATTTTGCTGCTTCGTCAAACAGAAGGTTCTTTAAACTGTTGCGAGCTTTGGGCTCAGCAGCAACTTCAGTTTCTGCTTTCGCTGTAGTCTCTGCTTTCGCTGCTTCGTCGAATAGAAGGTTCTTTAAGCTGTTGCGAGCTTTGGGCTCAGCGGCAGCTTCAGTTTCGGACTTTGCTGTATTCTCTGGTTTCACTGCTTCGTCAAATAGAAGGTTTTTTAAGCTGTTGCGAGCCTTGGGCTCCGCAGCAACCTTGGTCTCTGTTTTCGCTGTAGTCTCTGCTTTCGCTGCTTCGTCAAATAACAGGTCCTTTAAACTGTTACGAGCCTTGGGCTGAGCGGCAACTTTATCCGACCGGCTGTTTTCCGCAGCAGGCTTGCCAGATCCATTACGGTCCAAATCATCTGTCAATGTTTCGGCTTCCCTTTCAGAAGCTGACGGTTTATCAACCTGATCGAAAAGCAGATCTGCAAGCGCATTTTTCTTAGACTTTGGCTTTGGCACCGGCGCGATTTGAGTTTCCAGCTTGTCATTTCTTGGTTCTTCAACTTTAGAAGCAGGCTCGTCGTCCAGTAGTCCAAGCAAGGTATTCTTTTTAGATGCTGGTTTTGCGCTTGGAAGCTCTTTGTGGTTCAGAATATACAAAAGGCGATTGATAGTTGTGCCCTTTTCATTGCCCTTCTGAGCAGAGTCAATTTCCGGAGTTGGAGGTTTCCGCAAATGGTCTAGCAAAACTGAAGAATTACTTCTGCCAGATGAAGGAGGCAGGGAAAAGTCGACTGATCCAGTGGTGGTCTTGTTCATAAGCTCAGCCAGCAGCGCTTGGCTAGGAAGCAGAGGAACCTGCTGCTGCGGTTGTTGTGATTGTGGCTGTGGCTGTTGCTGCTGCGAATTTTCCCAGGCTTGCTGAGGGAAGAAGCCATTTTGCATGGGCATTCCGCCATAATAGCCAAGAGACTGATCGTAGAACGGCATTCCAGCCTTTGGGAAGTACTGCACTGGCGGAACCATTTTGTTTTGAGACAAATCGTATCCCATCGGAGCTGGGAACGACTCATTCATACTACTATCATGCTCCTGCTCATGTTCATGCTCGTGTTCGTGTTCGTGTTCGATTTCATGTTCATGTTCGTCCGTTTGAATAATGGGGCCAGTTGAAGCTCCCCGGCTATGAGCATCAATATACTTGTGCAAACCTGAAACAAACACACTGACGTTGCGCATTGTCATTGCGTTTTGTTTCGACTGCTCATCTGATCCCTTGCATCGTCCAGATGAGGGCAGCTTTGAAACCTCGTGCCACTTGATCTCTGAGATCTCCTTGCGCGTTTCGGTCTTGAAAACAGTGTCCTTTGGCACACCGCGCGCCACGTATAGCCTAATTGTGCGGCCATATGCCGTAACCTCGATCCAGTCTGTGTCAACAACGTAAGGAGTTATATCAAACCCGACTTCTTCCTTGACTTCACGAATCGCACAGTCGACATCCGGCTCGTCTTTGTTGATCTTTCCCTTTGGGAACCCCCATGCTTTGGACTCCCATCCACGCACTAGTAGCGCCCATTCCATATCCTTTGTAAGGATAATTGCTCCTCTTACTGGAATTCTTGATTTGTATGTCCTGAAAATCCTTAACGAACCGCTAGGATTCTTGCACCATACTGATAAAATGGGCACAATGGCAAAGACATCCTTGACAAAGCCTGCAAATGATCTCTTGGGAAGCCCGGGGTTCTCTTCACGAGCAAAATCTTCGTAGAACCAATGTGCTTCTTCAAGCTGAAAGAACAGTCTTTCACTGGTTGCCAGATCCTCTTTTGGGCAGTTCAGGATGAACCGCACGACCATGTCCTTGATCACATCGCTAAAACTACGATTCACATAGCCCGGCCTTAGCTTCAACATGGTTCAAGCTCCGAAATTCTTGTAGATTAGTATAGAGATGGGTCGTGATTTTGCAAAGCCTAAGGCCCTCTGCCGAGCAGGCCCAGCCTGCCGATCCACGCTTACCAAGCGAGCACTCTCCCACTTTGCACCCACAAGATCGGGGGTGCCTGCAGGTTTGAGGCTACTTGATTTATATATATATATATTGAGCTATAAAATACTAACTATCAAGCCCAGGCTGCGGAAGCACTCTTTTCCTCGCGTCATCAAGCTTTTTGTGCATTTCAACGCATAAAGCATCAAGGCGCTCTTCTAGGGCGAGCTCTAGCGTAACCCGTTCGTCCTCAAGCTCTAAATAAGATTGCATCGTAGATTCCGAGACTTTACGCAAGTCCTCAAGCTCAGGATGTTGACCGCAAGCTTGAGCGATGAAGTTTACGATTGAGCGAAAACTAGACTGGTCCACAGTAGATAGCCAGGGCCGGTTCAGCACAGAGTCTGTATGGTCCACAAACAGGTTTGGCTTTTTGTACAATAGCACATCATCAAAGCTAATAGAATCTGTTTCTTCTGGTGGGAATAAGAGCGGGAGGCGGCTCTGTAGTTTGAGAATCGTGTTCATTTGGCCTTTTGTAGATGTACGTTCAGATGCAAACTATGCATGTGCATCCTTGCAGGCACTTTGAGGTCTCTCCCAGCATCGTCATCTTTTCCAACACCACCTGAGTTAATCACCTTGGGTATAGCAATACAAATAGTAGCTCTATTCCAGCTGGTGTTTGGCCGTTGAATCTAGTATCTCTGGATTTAGGAGACCTAATGTCTCAACGATCAAAAACATGCTCTCCATAAAGGCGTTAACTCCTGTCCTCAGTGTTCTATCAGTGGTACCATTGAATTTAGCAATAAATAAATTTCCCTCAACAGAAAGGCTTTGGTTGAACTCTTTCTCTTTCACTACCGGATCAGGCTTTAGCGATTCCAATGCTATAGCGGCTTGCTCCACAGACTCAAACGGGATCTTTACCAGTCTGGTTAGTCTTTCTGCAAAATGAATCATGAACCAGTATGCTGTACTTACATTTCGTGCTCCATCTCAAGGCTTGCTTGCTGCCAAACGGTTGGCAGTAAAGAAAAGAAAAGGCTCCTGTGTCCCGCTGCACCTAAAGGCTTCATGCATTAGTCCCAACTTGACCTCTGACCTGACCGGCCTGACTACTTATTGACATCGCACCTCAAAACAGGGACGCAACTCGCATGACTGAGGCGTGGAACGATGCGTTCTTTGACGTCTACAGTCGCGTCAAAGACTATGGGTCCACTTTGATGTCTGAGCCGGAAGGCGCACAGGCTGTTGCTGCCATTCAAGCATCGATTGCATCACTTGAGGATGGACTGGAGATTCTGCGGCTAGAGGCGCTGGATGCCGGCCGTCTAGGCATCAATTTGAATGCTGACGATGCAATTTCCGCAGTAAATGTCCTCAAAATGCGGTTCGAGATTCTGGTCAAGGACTTTGTGGCTGCACAGAACAGCCAGCGCGACCTTCTTTTGAAACAGTGGCAGCAGGAGAAGCAGTCCATTCACCGAAGCTATCTCTCGGATTCGCAGCAACGCAGCGACTTGTTTGATGGCAAAAAAGTGGAGCAGCGCGGCTTGGGTCTTCCAATCGGAAGTGTAGACGAGCGTTCAGTGGCTGTCTCGGGCGATATCACCAGCTCTTTGAAGCGACTGCGAGAAATGGCACAGGGCGAGGTTGCCAAGTCAGAGATCAACATTGATGATTTGGAAGACTCAACGGCCCAATTGCACACCGTAGCCGCCAAATATTCAGGTGTTGACACTAAGCTTTCGGGCTCAAAGAAGCTGGTCACAAAGATGGACAGTGCGGACAAATGGGACCGGCGCATGATGACGCTTTCCCTCTCTTTTCTTGCTGCAGTGCTAGCTTGGATTGTCTACAGAAGGATGCTTTGGATCCCAATCAAGATCCTTGTATGGAGTGTTTTGGCTACAATCAAGGCTCTTATTTTGAGTACCAAGGCTCTAAGAAACACTGCATTGGGCAATATTGTCCACAAATTTGACTTTGGCGAGCCATTGGCTACATTTGGCAAGCTGGGTGGCCTAGGGAAACCCGAAACGGTAAGCAGTTACGTGGAAACCACGGTCGCAACAGCTGTCGACTCTAAATCTGCATCCCAAACTTCTACCAGTTCAATCACAGAGTCAAAAGCTCAAGAAACGAGTTCAACCCTTGATTCTTCTTCGGCTCCTGAATCAGCCTCTAGTTCATCGACTCCAATTTCGGAATCAACTGAGCCCAGCGTTGAGCCCTCTATGTCATCTACGACCGCTGCAGAAACCAAGGCCTCAGGTGATGAGAAACTGGATTTGCGTGATGAGCCTTTGAAAAACGACAAGCCTGTTAGTTCGGATCTCAAGGAATCGAGCAGCTCTCAGCAAAGGCCGGCCGAAACAATAAAAACCGAAATTGGCTCTGAAACGAGCACAAAGCAAAATATTGAACCCAGTTCTAGCGCAGAATCAAAGGTTTCAGTGGAACCTTCTGTCCAGTCTGAGGCACAGGTTGAAAGCTCGGCACCTGAATCTCAAGCTTCCAGTCATCAAACACCTGTATCTGAAGCTGTTGATGCTAATCCCAAGCAGGCCGAGCCTGTCAACGATCTCAAGCCTATCAACAATGAACCACCAAAGGAGGATGAGGCCGCTAAAGAACCTGAATCTGCAAAGGAGGCTCAGACTGCCAAGAGTGCTGAACCCGTCAAAGACGAGATAGTCACGAATGCAGAAACTGTCAAAACTGCTGAGACTAAGAATGCTGAGCCTGCAAAGGACTCCAAGCCGGTCTCAAGCGAATCTGCCAAGCCTGAACCTACTAAATCCGATTCTTTTGAGCCCGAATCTATCGAGTCTGAATCTACCAAGCCTGAATCTATGAAGGAGTCTGATAAGATTGAGTCCGCAATAAATGAACCTGCCAAAAACGAATCTGCTAAAAACGAACCTGTTAAAAGCGAACCCGCCAAGATGGACTCTGTCAATACTGAGCCTGCCAAGAAGGAGCCCGTAAAGGAGCCTATTAATGAACCTGTCAAGGAGCCTATTGAGGGAGCCGTTAACGATTCTGTAAAGGAGTCTGTTGAAGAGTCTGCCAAGGATTCTGTGAGGGAGCCTGTCGAAGAGTCTGTTAAAGAGTCTGTCAAGGAGCCTGTTAAGGAACCTATCAAAGAGCCTGTCAAGGAGCCTGTTAAGGAACCTGTCAAGGAACCTATCAGGGAGCCTGCTCATGAACCTGCCAAAGAGCCCGCCAAGGAACTCGTCAAGCAAGATAACAATGAGTCTATTGTGCTAGCTAAGAATGAACCCGTCAAGGAGAATATGGAGGAGCCTGTGAAAGAGCCTGTCAAGGAGCCCATTAAAGGGCCTGTCAAGGAGCCAATCAAGGATTCCAATAAGGAGCCTGTCAGGGAGCCCGTCAAAGAGCCCGTCAAAGAGCCTGTCAAAGAGCCTGTCAAGGAGCCTCTCAAAGAGCCTGTCAAGGAGCCTGTAAAAGAGCCTGTCAAAGAGCCTGTCAAGGAACCTGTCAAAGAGCCTGTGAAGGAACCTGTCAAAGAGCCTGTTAAGGAACCTGTCAAAGAGCCTGTGAAGGAACCTGTCAAGGAGCCTGTCGAGGAACCTGTTAAGGAACCTGTCAAGGAACCTGTTAAGGAACCTGTCAAAGAGCCTGTTAAGGAACCTGTCAAAGAGCCTGTCAAAGAGCCTGTCAAGGAACCTGTGAAAGAGCCTGTCAAGGAGCCTGTCAAGGAACCTGTCAAAGGTCCTGTGAAGGAACCTGTCAAGGAGCCTGTCAAGGAGCCTGTTAAGGAATCTGTCAAAGAGCCTGTCAAGGAACCTGTCGAGAAATCTGCTGAGGATACAAAGCCAAAGGAGGTTAAATCAGAGACGCCTTTAGCCAAGACTGCCGAGCATGTGGAGAACAACTCACAATCATTGTCTGAAAGCACTGAGCAGAAGCCTGAAGAGGTGCCTCAAACTGCCAAGTCTGAATCACAAGTCGACAATTCCTCATCCAGCAGTTTCGAGACCGCTAGTTCAGCAACGACGGTCAGTTCTAGCTCTGATGTCAATTCCCAACAATCTGCCAGCTCTAGCGCGAACTCCAGTTCTAGCGCAACTAGCAGCTCCCCTGGCTCGTCAGCTGAGAAAACCGCTGATTCAAGCGAGCAGACCTCAAATTCCTCGTCTAACTCCAACGAAGCCAGCAATAAAAACCAGTCAAGCCAGGCAATTGTGGAATCATCAGCAACACCCTCATCCTCGTCTTTACCAGCTAAACCGAGTTCCGAGTCGAGCTTTACTTCCTCTTCGAACACTCCTCCCAACGCTGGCGCTGCCGCCAAGGAGCCCGAATCCAGCTCTGTCAATGCCCAGGCTGGCCAAAATACTGATCAAGCCTCTGCCAAGGAATCATCCAGCTCATCACCATCCCTACAGCCCGAATCCAGTTCGTCAAAATTTGACCAGTCCAAATCGTCTGAACCTGTCAAAAGCGACGAACAACCAAAAGAGCTATAGTTTATCGCTAGTTAGCAGCTATTTAATCTCTCCACTCCACTAAAACCTCGTCAGTGCGGAATCTCTGGGTGCAAACAGTGTCACTAAGTTCTGTTTTTTGTCCCATTCTAAATGCCAGCAGCCCCGCTTGGGCAATCATAATACCATTATCGATGCAGAACCGCTCATCCGTCGCATGAATCGAGCCACCGCGCTCCTTGGCCATGATGCCCATCATCTCTTGAAGCCTTAGGTTGCATCCCACACCGCCTACAATCAGCACCTGATTAGCCATAACATGGGCCATTGCTCTTTCAGTGATCTCCACCAGCATTGCAAACAGCGTTTCCTGCAACGAGTAGCAGAGATCGGCAGCTGTGTACTCGGTGCCAAAGTTAGGACTGCGTGCCAGGTCGCCCACAAATGCCAATATACCACTCATGCTGAGATCCATTCCCTTGACAGTGTATGGCATTTTGACGTACTTGCTGCTTTGCTTTGCCAGCTGCTCGATATTATAACCGGGGCTCGGATCGTTGGAGATACAAAGTTCTCGCGCAAACCGATCAAGGCAGTTACCAACAGCGATATCCAGAGTCTCACCGAAGATACGGTACCGTTGGCCAGCATAAGCAATCACCTGGGTGTTTCCGCCCGAAACATAGAGCACTACCGGGTTTGTAGCCCCGGTGATCTCACGGCCCATCTCAATATGGCCCACACAGTGGTTCACGCCAATCAGTGGCACCTTCCACATCTGGGAAATGGTGCGTGCTACCAGAACCACCGCCTGCAGTGGAGCGCCCATCCCGGGGCCCTTGGTAAAAGCAATCACATCCAGATCTTTGTAGCTAATTTTGGCATCGCTCAATGCTCTTAAAATCAGCCTGACCGCCCAGGCGCGATGGTGGCTGGCCACATCTCTGGGAAGAAACCCCTCTCCCGGTGGAGGAATAAAGGTATCTCTAACGTTTGACAGAACCTGTGCCGGGTTCTCAGGGCTCTGTGGCCCCTTTAGGTGTTTTACAATGCCTACACCAAGCTTATTGGCCGACCCTTCGAGCCCCAAGGCCAGGTAGTACCCACGCTCTGGCAAAAAGTTGTCGAGATCAGGCATATGTGGTAATCAGGTTGCATATGCCATGCATCGATGTCGTCCCAGATGGAAATGAATAAATAGATACAGAAATTATAAAGGGTGTCTAGACCTGTGGCTTGACCAGTGTTGCAGTCTCGCGATTTTTTTCGAGCTCGAGGATTTTGCCACGCGTGGTCTTGACCTCGGCCTTGATTTTTTCCAAAGCCGCACTCATTCTATCGAGCTCGTCATGCTCGTCCTTTTGGGAAAAGGGCATTGCAGCATCAGAGTGTTTGACCGGCAGCAGTGCGCCCGGTCGAGAGGTTAAAATGTCAAACATGGGTTCCGTAGGCTCAAAGAACATCAGCTCGTCGTAAATTACCGAGCGCACAACGCCCTTGGGGTCAATGAACGGACCGTACGGATGTAGCTTGATGTGATGGTACATCAGCACGTTTCTTTCTCCGGCACTTGGTGCAAAGTATATTCTGATAGCAACCTCGAACTCGCCCCAGCCAGTCTCGGAAACCTCAAACGGCGGCTGCTTGATCACGCGCTGAGGATTCGTGTACGTGTCGTGCAACTTGAACACAACTCTATCGATGAGATACGACAAGTCGTCCTTTCCGGCTGGATCCCGCACGTAGACCGTCCACTTGTGTGTGTGCTCTGGCGGCACGTCTTTTGTTTTCTCTTTTGGTTCTAGCGGACGTGCTACATTTCCATAGGCGATCGGCCGGCTGATCACCAGGTTTTTGATCCGTTTGGAGGCTGCCATTTTGGTGACTTGATATAAAACGATGGTACCGCTTTGTCAAGGGTGGTAAGCCAAATTATCAGGGCAAGGGTTCTGTCAAATCTCGCCTCTCATCTTGAAATGTTTAGCCTCAGTAAGAAATCTCGAGCGAAGTCGACTCGGCAGTTTTAATTTGCATCCTTGCGCCAGGGAACTCCTTTTTCATGTACTCATAGACCGCCTTGATATTATCGTTTAGCTTAATAGGATCCATACTGGTATGTCCCGCGAGAACAGAGCCAAAGGGAGCGCCCCGAAGCACAAGCTGGCTGCATCTCAGGGTTCGCTTGACCTGGTACTTGACAAGCGCAGGATCGAATTCCCCCTGTGGCTCTTTTGACAATGCCAGCACGATGGGCAAGTGCCGTGACGTTTTGTAGAAATGCAAGCCGAGCGCCTCCCGCAGCGGTCTATCAACTTCGGGCTGGACAAAAAGATACGCAAAGGACTTTTGGAACTCTTCCGCAGCCCGCTTGGACCGTACTCGTCTTCTCAAAGCACCAACGCCAACAACTTCGTCAAACAGGCCAGCTGTCTCGGGTGCGTTATCGACTTTTTTGCCGGTTTTATGAGCGGGGTCTTTTACCACTAAACAAGTAGTGATATCTTTCGAGGCTCTGGTTTTATGTGGAAGCAGCACAAGGCGAGGATGCTCTTCGATCTGGGATTTAGGAGCAGAGGGGAGAATAAGACCGCAGTAGACGGATCCTCTCAAATTTTTGCCCTGCTTGACTGCATCCAGAAGAGCAAGCAATGCAGGATTCACGGTTTCCTCGGGAGATTTGACTCTGTTCACCATCAATAGGATGTTATTTTCTCGTCAGTTGAAGTAGTTTTAGAGCTGCCTGCATAAGGCTTTCTAACCATGACGGCTCCAAAACGTCGTCTCACGTAATCGTAATGTTGGCCCTTCCTTTATCCTGTGCCTTTGAACAGTGCCTTGACGTCTCAATAGTCGGCTCAAATCCAGGTCCCTCATCCCCTTTGTGACAAAGCTTCTTAAATCGCAAACCCTGCTGGCCAGCTGGTTGCAATGTCGCACATAAAGCCCGCCCCGGGTGCCTGCGATGACCCCGCGCAAGGCACAGAGCCCCAATCGCATACCCTCAAGCAGGACTATTTAGCAATGATCTTCCGGCGCTGTGTTGCCGCCATTGTAGGTGCAGGCGATGTCTCAATACAGGAATCTACGCTAGAGTATGTGGTCCTACTTGCTGAGCTTAGAATGCAGGAGCTGTTTGCCAGTCTTGCTGCAATAATGCGCATCCAACGACGGTCCATGCCTGCTTTGGAGGACATTTCTCTGTTCCTTACTAGCCACAACATCAATCCGTTTGATTTGCTGGGCTGTCAGAAGCTTAGGCACCCTCTAAGGGACGAGCTGGACAAGCTGCAGTTTACATTTGAGTTTGAGGATCTCACTAATGAAGCAAAGGCGTTTTTCGATACCAGGCTAGACGAATCGCACAGTTTGGCTCCTGTAACTAACGCGCCGCTAAGCTATGCACCCAAATGGGCACCGGCGCTGCCTCCCATGCATACCTACAAACATACCCCCAGCTACAGCAACAAGGTGCTTGATCTGCGGTCTCTTCGAGCGCAGTTGGTGACAGAAGGAGTACTGGCTGAAAAGGCGTTGCAGCGTCTTTCTGGAGAGCGTGGGGCGGAATCTGCTATTGACCTGACCAGTGTGCTTGCTCTTGCCGAGAAAAATGCCAGCCAGATCAATGAGAAACAAGGTAAGGATGTCGACGGCAATACTATCACCACCGACGACGGAAACCCCCAAAGCAACGGGTATATTGAGATTGTCGATTCCGAGTCTCAAAAGGCAAGCGAAGAAGCCGACCAAAGCGCTCACCCCAAGATGAAGCTTCGGCTTGTTTCCAAGAGCAGCAACAGCAGCGGGTCTAAACCTCTATCGCTCAAGATCTCTTTGCAACAACCTGAAACAGATACGCCTGCAGGCAGAGCGTCGTCTGGCAGCGCCAAGAGACCCAAAGTGGATATCGTGGAATTGGCGTCTGCACGGCACAAGGCTTTACGCAGTGCAGGAGATAACGTGACGGCCGTCAACGTAGAGATGAGTGATCCCGAGGCCGACGCGCTGTTTAAAGAAGCGTTGAAGAACCTGGCGCAATAGCCCAAGACAATGGCCTGGCCCGAGACGTTGGTCCTGCCTTAGACAATGGCCTAGCCCAGAACACTGGCACTATTTATAATCTAGCTAAGCACCAAATGCTACCAAAACCTGGTAAAAACCCCCAGCAAACCCCAGCTTTTCCGAGAAAGCCCGCAGACATAGCTCTGGGGGAAAGGGGGGTAACAGGACCTCTGGGCGGAACCCTCGTAGGGTAAGGGAGGCAAGGCCACCCCATCTTCCTTGCCCTTCCCGCTGTCCTTGATCGCCCGGCTCTGCTGGGAGCGCGGGGACCTCCAGGTTTTGACGTCACGCCTTCTAGTAACCCTGTGAGTTTGAGCATCTAAGCAGCCAAAACCGTTTTTGGAATCACGTTTACAGGACAACAATTGAATCAAGCATAGAGTGAATCTAGTAATCAGGGTTTGCGATTGCCGGAAGAAACTAAAAAATCCCCTTTAGCTGTCATTTTTCCCGCATCCAAGGCCTATTGCCCGCTTACGCACAATCCACTTACAACAAGCATCCGAACCTTTAACCGCAACAGCACACCTGAATCAATGGCCACCCTGGTCCCCCGCGCGCGGGAGGTGCGGCTGCCACGGTCTCTGCTTTACCCAGTTGAGATCACGTCGCTGAGCATCAAGCTTGGCGATTCAGTAAAGAGACATGCACAACTGCTGCATTACAAGTACTGGAACAAAGTCCCCGACGGAGTTCCTGACGACAACGCAGGCGACCAGGAGCCTGAAATGGTCACAAAAGAGTTTTACGCAGTGTTTGAGAGCCCCCACGATGGTGTTGTTGAGGACTTGCTCATGCAGCCAGGCGACAGAATTAACGACCACACTGCAGTGATCATGCGCATTGCAGAGCCGTGCGACCATTCGGTGCAGTACGATGGCCTCTGCGCGCTCTGTGGCCTGCCCCTGGACACCGCAGACTACCTTGACTACACTGACGCCGATCGCGCCCCAATAGCAATGTCGCACGACACATCTGGCCTCACCGTCTCGCGTGCAGAGGCGGAACGGCTTGAAACGATGCAGAACGAGCGTTTGATCAGAGACAAAAAGCTAATTCTGGTGGTTGATTTAGACCAAACAGTTATTCATGCTGCCGTTGATCCCAGAGTTGGCGAATGGATCAGCGACGAGGATTCGCCAAATCACCATGCGGTAAAGGACGTTAAATCGTTTATTTTGCGCGAAAGGTGTCCTGACGGAACCACATCCAGCTGCCCTTACTACATCAAATTGAGACCGGGGCTTGCAGAGTTTCTCGAAAAGATGTCACAGTTGTTTGAAATGCACATTTACACTATGGCCACCAAAGTGTACGCTCGCGAAGTGGCTAAACTAATCGACCCAGAGGGCAAATACTTTGGCGACCGCATTTTGTCGCGCGAAGAGTCTGGTAGCCTTATCCAAAAGGACATTGCCCGTCTTTTCCCCATCACCACATCGCTGGTGACTATCATCGATGACCGCGGCGATGTGTGGAATTGGAGCAAGCATTTGATCAGGGTATTCCCTTATAACTTCTTTGCTGGCACTGGAGACATCAATTCAAGCTTCCTTCCACAGCGTAATGGACTGGTAGTGCCTGCTGCCGGATCTGATCCTGCTGACCCTAATGCGCCAGTTGTTGTTGAAGACAATCTCGATGATGATACCGATAACAAGTCCAAGTTCAACAGCAGTCGGCAAGAACTAAAGGGCACTACTCAGGGAATGAGACATGACCAGGACCACGAGCTCAAGAACTTGGAGCCAATTCTAACTAAAGTCCATCACTTGTTCTATGAAGCGTTTGAAAAGTCGTTGGCAATGCCTAAATCAGCCCTCAAGGCCGACATGATTCCCGACGCAGGCTCACTTATGAACGCTGAAAGGTACAAAGTGTTTGGCGGTTGTGTGTTTTTGTTTAGCGGTATCTTCCCCGTTGGAACACCGCCAGAAAAGGCCGATCTCGTACAGTGGGTTCGCACATTTGGAGCGGTGGTACTAACAGAGTACCGCTCTACTGTCACACATGTCATTGCCGATTCTGGTGGAACTTTAAAGGCGAGACAAGGCGCTGGAGGCGGCGCTCATGTTGTGAGCACCCGCTGGATCTTTGCATGCCTGGAGCACTGGATCAGAGTGAGCGAGACTCCGTACCTGATCAAAGTAAGAGATCCGGTAAAACCTGCTTTGGAAAATGATGAGCGTGTCCGTGCAGGCACCAAAAGAGGCAGGGACTATTACGAATCAGGCTCAGCAGATGCTAATGGCCGGGAATTAAACGGCCAGTCCAATGGTGGTGTTGACTTGGCAGAGCCTACAAATAATACCGAAAATGATAATGCCAATTCCGACAGTCCCGAGGGCGAGGAGCCAGAGCAGGAAACAGCCAACAACTTTGTTCGTAGTCTCAGCCGAGGCGATTTTGACTGGGATGTTGATGAAGAGCTGCGTGAAATGATGGTCACAGATAGCGACGATGACAGCGAAAGCAAAGAGATGGAAACTGATGTTGCCATTGTTGACGATAAAGCCAACGAGGTTGCCATCACTGACGACTCCGAGTCAATACGTGCTGCAGATGTTCAAGCCGCCAAGGACGTTGGCGACGAGCATCTCAGCGACGGCAGTGACAACGCCAAGCTGGTCTTGGACGATAGTGACGACTTTGCTGCCGAGCTTGAAGCTGCTCTTAATTCTGATTAATTCTATAGCAATGTAATTCTCGCTGCAACGGCCGTGTTTGTGCTTCGGTACCAGTTATTTCGAGGGCACATAGGGCAGGTTCAGATCAGATCAGTGCGTGATTTCGTGGGTAAGTGAGTGGTTTGATGGGTTGTATGCAGTAGAATCACTACCCTCGCCTTTATGCAGTAGCAGCATCCGACTTTCAACCAGACCTCATCTGAGCAACCTATGCTCATTCGGGGTACTTTAAGGCAGTATGCCAGGGCCAGGCCGGGCTCTGCGCTCAATAACAGGGCTATGCATGCGGCTAGACGTTATGCCAGCACAAACTCGCCACGGCCGCGCTTCCGGCTCGGTAAAAGGAGCATGGTTCTTGGTGCTTTAGGTTTGGGAGCAACAGGACTCTACTTGACGGTTCCTGATGTTCAGTATGGCGTTCAGTTTGCTGGGCACGCGGCTCAGCGATCCTGGACTATTATTAGTGCGGTTTCGAGGTGTTTATACTACTACCAGCGGTTCCTCAACACAGAATTTGACGATAGCGATCTAAGATTTGAAGAGCTAAGCCGCGTTCACCAAAAGTGCGCGAATATCGCGTTTAATGCAATTGAGCGCAACAGAGGTATCTTCATCAAACTGGGCCAGCATATTGCAGCACTAACCTATGTGTTTCCCGATGAATGGACTCAGACTATGATCCCATTACAGGACCGCGCGCCTGTTTCTAGCATTGAAGAAGTTGAGCAGCTGTTTGAGGATGACGGGTTCGGTAAGATCAGCGACTTATTTCTGGAATTCGAGCCAAAGCCCTTTGGTACTGCTTCCTTGGCCCAGGTTCACCGTGCCAGACTCAAGGATGGCGAAATGGTTGCAGTAAAAGTTCAGCATCCATCCTTGAAGGCGTTTATTCCGTTAGATATTGCACTTGTTCGCGAAGTTTTTGATGTGATTGACTATTGGTTCCCCAACTACAGCCTAAAGTTTTTGTCTGAGGAGATGCAGCGGTCGATCTATGTGGAATTGGACTTTAGAGAAGAGGCACGCAACGCTGAGCGTACTGCAGAGCATTTCCGCAACAAGTACCAAAAGACTGCTTTGAGAATCCCCAAAGTTCATTGGGCTGACCGCCGACTGCTTTGCATGGAGTTTGTGTCAGGAGGACGGCCAGATGATTTGCAGTACCTAAATGAGCACAACATCGATAGGGCCGAGCTCTCTCGTTGCTTCTCCCACATATTTGATGAGATGATCTTTACTCCTGATGCCGGCTTGCATTGCGATCCTCACGGCGGAAATATTGCCATTCGTCCACTGAGCCCTGCAGAGCAAATAACTAAAAGAGCGCCTCACAATTTCGAGGTCGTTCTTTACGATCATGGCCTATACCGGTATGTTCCTACGTCTACCAGAAGAGCATACGCACATCTATGGTTGGCGCTGCTGTCAAACGACCAGCCCAACATGCGCAAGTACGCAATGGAGTTTGCCCATATTGGTGACGAGGAATTCAGAGTTTTCACTGCTGCCGTTACGGGCCGCTCCTTCAATGCCGTGAATAAGAGCGTGGTTTCGGTAAGAGGCGAAGAGGAGCGGCACGATATGATGCGTGCAATCATTGAGCAGAACCTGGTTGGAACAATTTTAAAGATGCTCAACAAAATGCCCCCTGTGGTTTTGCTGATCTTCAAGACCAACGATCTCATCAGGTACCTCGATGAGCAGCTGGGCACTCCGCTTGGCGTACGCAGCTTCCTCATCATGGCAAGATACTGTCTCAAAACAGTTTACATGGAGCAGCTGGATCTGTTACGGCAATCAGATTTGCATGTTTTGGGATTCACATACTGGAAAAGATTGGTTTCGACATGGTGTCGTTTCACAGCTCTGAGTATGCGTCTCTCGCTTTACGAGCTGTACGCCTACCTTCGTCCTCATGAGGCCAATATTAAGATGACAGAGCTTTCATTTTGAAATTGCTCGTGGGAAATATAGGTACGTGAAAATCTTATTTCATAAATTAAGAGGCTGTGGCCCTTTCCGGCATCAGCTCGGCGGCGCGGGACTCATGGACGGCAAAGTAGTATGCTTTAATGGCACGGACCCAGTCTGCTTGCTGAAGAGGCAGGTCCCTGGCAAAAAAGCGGCACTTGACCTGCTGCACAAATGTGACAGTATCGGTTAGCGCATACAGCGGGAATCCGCCGTTAGAGCCGTGGCGCGCAATAAAAAGATCAGGTGCATTTTCAGTGCCAATCAATGCCTTGAGCCTTGCGGCTTTCGTCATACTGTTGTTGATCTCAGCCGAAGTTTGGCAAGCAATGATAACTTCCAAGTCGAAATCGTCAGTGACCGGCTTCTGAGTGCCAAATCGCACAGTGACTTTACGCCGCTGTGAGAAATTGATCTCTTCAAGCTTGTTATTGATAGTATCAAAAAGCTCTTCTCCGTGGTCCATCAGTAGCCCACGTCGCTCGTAGATTACAAGCTCGTTGACTGAAGGCGTCTGTGAAGCCCATGAGATGAGGTTGGCAATTTCAGTAGAAACGCGGCTAGCTTCACGCTCCTCAAATGTAGCTTCAAATGCTTTCGCCGATTCTTTGGCAATCCGATACGCCTCCAGAGCTGCGCGAGTAGGGCGCTCAATCTCACCGCTGGCCAGCTTCAAAGTGGTTGGCTTTCGCATACCGATGATGTGCGGCGGGCGACGAAACTCAATTGCAGTCGCTACCCTTTGCGGGCCTGGGTCAAGGTAGTGGACCAATTCCCCGAGCGAGATCTCCTCGAATGGATCGTAACTGTTGTTACCATCTCCAAGTTTTAGCAGCGTCTTGGCGAGGTCCCATATGCCCTGGATAGGCATTGGAAGAGACAAGAATCTCTGCAATCCTCCATGCAACCCGCTGAGCATTCCACGCTCTACCTGAAACTTGAAAGTACTCCAAGTACGCCTACTACCTGAAGTAGACCTCAGCATTGCCTCAAAGTTGGTACCAGGCGGGAAGTTCTTAGTTACATCAAAGCCGGTAGCTGACTTGCTTGTCGCGGCAATAGCCATAGCCATTGTCTTTTTAGATGCGACAGAGTCGCCTGGGAACTCGTTCATCTCAATGAACTCCTGAAGCATAGTGCAGATTTCAGTCTTGAGTTTTCTCAAATATCTCAAGATGAGAGAAAAGGGCGTTTACGCGCAGCACAGATTTGAGGTCGACCTCAAGAGATACACGTAACCCTACAGCCCTACATATTGGATGCTGCAGCGTGCCTAAATCATAGCTCACACTGCAGGGCCCATGCGCAGCTGGGTACCAAAAGTCAACAGGGGCACAACCAAAAGAAGCCGGGAGAGTCGTTTAGTGTCCAGCAGCACGGTTATCTTCCTTTTCTTGCTGGATTCTTTCCATTTCCTGCATAATACTGGAGGCCCAGAACTTTGTGGTGAACTTTGTAACGTGCTTGAACAGCAGTTCATGGTTTTCCTGGCGCCTGCGCTCAGTCATAGTCAAAGCTCTGTAAAACGAGCTAGACATTTCTTCCATGTTCCAGGGATTCACAATAATACTGCCGTTGAGCGACTGCGCCGCGCCGGCGAACTCCGACAAGATAAGCTGGCCCTTTGTCTCGTTTTGGCAGGCGATGTACTCGTACGCCACCAAATTCATTCCATCTCTGGTGCTAGAGACGATGCACACGTCAGAAACTGCATAAAGTGCCGCTAACTCGTTGAAATCGACGCTGCGATGCATGAAATGAATCGGCGTGAACTCAACTGTGCCGTACATACCATTGATCCGTCCTACGAGCTCATTGGTAACAGCACGCAGGTTCTGGTACTCCTCAACATCCTGTCTCGAAGGAACAGCCACCTGCACAAGGATCACCTTGCCGATAAACTCTGGGTGCTCGCTTAGGAAAATATCAAAGGCATTGAACTTATGGGGCAAGCCCTTGATGTAATCCAGACGGTCCACGCCGAGCACAACTTTGATACCCTTGAATCTTTGCCTGAGTGTTTCTATTCTTTGTACGACACTGGGCTCCTGCAGCGCGCCCAAGAACCGGTCAGGATCAATACCGATTGGAAATACACCCACGGAAACGAACCGTGAGCTGAATTGGACGCCAACTGGTGTTGTCTCAAGTTTTAGCACTGAGTGAACAGAGGATAAAAAGTGTCGAACGTAGTCATACGTTTGGAAACCAATGAGATCGCTCTGCAAAACTCCAAGGAACAACTCTCGGCGGACCGGCAAGACCCTGTAGATTTCTGATGTGGGGAAGGGAGTGTGTAAAAAGAAGGCGATTTGTGCGTCGGCAGCGTTATGTCCCTTGGCAGCCAGCTCTTCGCGGATCATGGCCGGCAAGATCATAAGATGGTAGTCATGGACCCAGATAAGATCCCCAGGTTGATAAATCTCGGCAACAGCCTTTGCAAACAAGCGGTTGGCCAGTGTGTACGCTTCCCAGCTCTCGTCGTCGAAGTTCATTTCACCAGGATGGTAATGGAACAGTGGCCACAGAATTGAGTTGCTGAACCCGTTGTAGTAAAGATCAGCTAGCTCATCACTGAGATGAACGGGGACACAGCGGAACTGCTCTTTCAGATCTTGCGCGACTTGCTCACGGTCGGCATTGGGGATGTGTAAACCTGGCCAGCCCATCCAGCAGAGATTGTAGTCTTTAAGGCCGCTCAAAGCACTTACCAAGCCACCAGAGCTCAGCGAGTACTCGTAGCGAGGCTTTGGCTCCAAAACATGGTTGATGGTAACGGGCAGTCTATTGGAAACAGCAATGACACGAGCTGCCTTAATGGTCATTGTGGAATGTCACTTTCAAATATTCGGCTAGTGCTGAATACAGAAAAACACTTGGGCCAAGAGAGGGACTCAATGCTCAGTTTAATTGAATGCTGAGCAGTGCCTGGTTACGGGCTGCTTTTCGTGGAGGTCCAAGTGGGAGGAATACCAAATGCGATAGCCACTGGGCAACAGTGATCAGTGGTGGCGTGAAAGAACATGGTGGCAAATTGCGGTGGCGGCTTCTATAAGGGTGGGCGTGAACCCGCAGCCCTTTCTGGGAGGTGTCCGCGACTAGGCAAACCTGCAGGATCGGACATTGCCCGTTTAACTGCGACCACAAATTTCAGAACGTATTTGATAACACTAGTATTGCTTGGCCATGGATGAAGCATTCTCATCTGTGGTAGCAAAAACAAGCAGTAATGTAAATCGGCTTTCCACAACCGTGTCGCACGCAACACAGAGCCTGGCCTCGGGGGTGTATGGGGATCTGGTTGCTCCCCGCGATTATCACAGAACAATGCATGAAATTACCGCCCCGCTGTTCCAAAAAAGGCTTTTTACGTTCAAACAGGGAAAGGGGCCAGTGGATTTGATGAAAAGAACGGTGTTGACTGACCAAACCAGAATACAGGTTATGGCCTCTTTACCGGACGAGCTGCTCGTAAACATACCCCCGCCTCAATCTAAGTACTCGTTGTTCCAAGGTTTTGAAGCCAGAGTATATGAGGAGCTTTCCACAGAGTCTACCGTTGCGCCAGACATCAAAGAGCAAGCAATTGAGGCATGCGAGATCCGCAAGGAAATCGCGACCACTGAAATCCAGGATCTCGATAGGAAAATTAATGCTTTACGCCAAGCGCGCAAGGCTGTTTTTGATCAGATTGCCAATGTTGAAAAGCGGAGCCGTCAGCTCGACCGTCTCTTGGTCATTGGAGAAGATGACGATGACGAGTTCTCCGGTAGCGACCAGGAGGATAGTACCCATCATGATGAACAAGCACTAGACGAGTCGTCCGGAGAATTTGAAGGAAACGTTAGCGGCGTCGCCAGTGCTGATATTAGCGTAGAAAACGCCAGTATCGACTATCAGGGCGACAACCACAGTATTTATGATCAATCTGCATTGCAGAGCAGCAATGCAAGCATCCGGAGCCGCAGTGCCAGCTCCCACAGGCGGCGCCTGTCACGCAGATCTCTGAGCCGGTCTCGAGCTAGGAGTAGCAAACCCACGCTACAAAGCTTTTATGAATCCGGCGAGCAGATCAAGTCATTCAAAGGTGCAGCGCCCATTTCATGTCTAGACTTTGATGAGCCCTTTGGCATGATGGTTGCCGGAACTGGAAGCCAGGTCGATATTTGGGATTTGTCGGGCGACAGAATCATTTCTCTTGAGGGCCATATTGCGCCAGTGAGGTGTATTCAGATTGCAGGCCCCTGGTGTTTCTCAGGCTCTCAAGATAGTACCGTTAGGATCTGGGATGTTTCCAACGTATCAAGGAAATCTGGTTGGGGCGGAAACACAGACTCTGATCCAAGAAGTAGTCCAGCATCTTCCGCTGCGGTCTTTGCTGGCCACCAGGATGTTATCACAACGCTAGACTCTGATGGGTTTTCTCTCACAACTGGATCCAACGACCAAACTGTTAGAACTTGGGATATTGAAACTGGTAAATGCCTTGACACGCTTGACGTGGTGTTTGCATCGCGCGCCAGAACAGACTGGCAACATTCTCAACAAGCCACGAGCCTGGCACGGCTGCTCACGCCATTGGCATGGCCTGTTTCTGATCTTCCACCTGTAGTCGGTGCATTACAACGTTTCGACGCTGCGCTAGCAACAGGAACTGCCGATGGTATTGTTCGCCTTTGGGATCTTCGTTCAGATACAGTTATGCGCACATTCGACGGTCACCTTGCACCAATTACATGCCTCAAGTTTGACGAGACGCACCTGGTGACTGGTTCATTGGACAAAACAGTCCGTGTCTGGGATTTGCGCACTGGAAAGCTTGTGGATGTTTGGTCAAACGAAGGCCCCGTTTTGAGCTTGAGCTTCGATCGCAAGGCCATCTTTGTAGCCACTGGCGAGTCTGGCATCCACGCCTATGATCGTATCAAACAAACACATTCTCTCATCGGTCAAAAAGAGGAGACTGACGCAAACGAAGTCAAGACTGAGCATGCTGATGCAATCACATGCCTCAAGCAGCAGAAGGGATACCTTGTTGCCGGCCGTCTCAGTGGCGAGGTTGGTGTTTGGGCCGTCTGAGCTAGCAAGCCAACCAACTGTACAAGTATAACTATAGCCGACTCCAACAGAGACCGCGTGTGTATGTGTCTTTATTATAATTGTAAAATCTAAATGATGTTTTCAGGCAGAGATGGTAGTTTCATTACTGCTTGACAAAACTCCTCTACCAGTTCGTTGGCCTCACGGCCCCCCTTGCGAAGCTCCCTAAGCTTCTTCAATGCCACGATCTGCCGGCCCTCGGCGGTGTTCTCGTTTGAAATTGAAGCATCGTCGTGCAGCCTGGCAATAAGTGCTAATTGTGACTTTAATGAATCATACCGGAGTAGGTTGAGGATCTCAGCCGGTAGTGTTTGTGATTCTGGCAGATTATTGGGTGTGTGTTCCTCAGTTTGTGGCTCAGTAGCAGAGACTGGTCTTCCTAGACACGATTCTTTGTGCGTTTTGAAGCATTTTACACTACAGTATCCTGCTTCGCACTGAGGGCATTTATATTTCTGGACTTCTACTTCACATACAGTACATTTCCTTACTGCTGCCATTGACGACCGTTGAAGCTGCAAAGTTGAGGTCTTCTGCCGCAGGCTCGTTACGTTATCGACCCTGACATCTGACAATCGATCCTCGAATGCCCGATCGACCTTCAGCCACCGGGGAATTCGGGATGCGGCTCGTGCGTAATTATGCATGTGGCAAACGAGGCGCGCGATTTCCCGCCGAATGCAATGGCCATCGTGTAGCTCTCCAAGACTGCCAGCGAATTTTTAACGAGATCTGGAATTGTCAAAGGCGGGAAAAACACAAACACAGCTGGTGTTTCAACGTAAATAAAGATGTCAGTATTAATATATAAACAGCAGAGGCCAGCTCTGCTGTGATTCTATGATAGCGCGACCGCTGTCAAAACTTTCACGCTAGCCACTCACAGCCGCGGAATTCGCGCGATTGTGCGGGGTAGCTCAAAGAGAGCTGCAAATCTCCAAAGTATGAGAACAAGTGTTCTAATCTGACTTGTGGACACGCAGGTTCTTGTCTTCCCACCGGCGGTCACCAGGATTCTTACCTTCGGCGCCAATGCCGTGAACTTTGGCCGGGCACCCCAGGAGCTGAGGAGCTGCAACTGTGGCTACGCAGATGGCAGCGGTTGTGTAGAAAAGGGAGGTCATCACGGATCTTTTGGCGGTTGTGCGGACAAACATTGCAATATAGTATCTGGACCGGAAAGTGTGCGGGTTTGAAAAGTCCAGTTCGATGCTAATGCAGACGAGGAGTTATTTGAACGTGTAATGGTTGGTGGTGTCTGTGACAACCCTTGACCTGGCACTGACCAAACGGGGTATGAGTAATAAGCGTTTGGAGAAATTTCGGCAGCCGCGCCACACACATGCTGCCACGTGCGCCACACCGACCCTAGATGGAGATCTGGATCTCTGCTAATCAGGCCAAGAGATCGTGAAACAGGCGATACTATTAGAAAAACACTAAACTATATCAGCGGGGAATTGGCATTTGTGCCTGGCTGGCAGACTCCTTGTTCTGTACAGTCTCGTCAACACTCAAAACAACGCAAGCGGCTTCTGTTGCGCTGGACAATGCATTGATCTTGACAAGTGCAGGCTCCCAAACGAATTTCTTGAGATTGTCTGCAACAGAGCCAGTAGCAAAGTCGATTCCGACGTTGGTCTCGTCGCGCGCATGCCGCATCCTCAGTAAATTCATCAAGTCGGTGCTGTCAAAGCCGGCATTCTCACTGAGCTGTCTGGGAATGACCTCCAGTGCACGGGCATACGCGCCCACAACCAGCTGCTCTTTGCTGCTGATCTTGCGGCTCATCTCTCGTAAATGCTTGGAGACGGCCATCTCGCAGGCTCCACCGCCAGCAACAATGACACTGTTACGCACAGTACGCTTGACAACCATCAAGGCATCGTGCAAACTGCGCTCCACTTCAGAGATAAACTGCTCAGAGCCGCCCCGGAGGATCAAAGTGCAGGAGCGAGCACTGGCACCTCCAGTGAAGAAATTAAACCGCTCATTACCGATCTGACGTTCTTCAAACAGCTCACAGCGGCCAAGGTACTCGTCCTTGATGCTGGAGCACGTGCTCTGCTGAACAGCGCCAGTCGAGCACAAAACACGGTCCATATCCTCGGCTGCAACTCTACCAGCACAGAAGATATCGCGGTCAGCAAAGAACTGAGTTGCCAGATCGCCAATGGGAAGGCTAGAAAGAACAACCTGGGCGCCAGTATCGTAGATGGCCTGTAGCTTGTCAATAATAATCTTCCACTCAGCATCAACGATGTTCTGGTATTCGCTGACCTCTTTGACACGAACTTCAGCATTGTCCTTCTCAGCCTTGAGCTCAAGCTCAACATCCAAGCAGCAGATCTTGGGGTTAACAAAGCGCTTGGGCTGCTGCTCAAAGCCGGCATACGAAAATGTCTTCTTGAATGCAGTGCCCCCTACGAAAAGCGAGTCCTGGATTGCGCCGCCAGTAACGGTCTTGATTCCAATCATTTTTTCGTTCAGGTCTTCAACGTCCAGCGAGCGAATAGCATCCACAACCATCTTAGTGAAAAATTCAGCATTCTGATGGATGATTTTGGATGACATTGCTGTCGCAGCCACTTTCCTCAGGTCCTCATCGCTCTTGACATCGATTTCCTTCTTGAGAGTGTTGATGTACTGCAACGAAGATGTCAAAGCCCGTCTGTAACCCTTAATGATTGCCTGAACAGGCACATTGTCTTCAACAAAGGCGCGCGCCTCCTTCAATAGCTCGCCCGCGAGAATTGTGACAGAAGACGTTCCATCTCCAACTTCGGCATCTTGAGACCTAGAGATGTCAACCAAAAGACGCGCAGCGGGATGAACGATCTCTAAAAGGCTGAGAATAGTTGCACCATCATTGGAGATTGTCGTTTTGCCCTGCGCGTCCACAAGCATCACATCAGACCCCATAGGACCTAGAGTCGGCCTGAGAGTGTCACTCACGGCTATGCACGCATTAATGTTGCTGATAGTCTGTCCTTTTCCCTGGGACGTATCAGTTCCTTCCTTAAGCACCACAATAGTGGGGGTCTGGCCACCGAAATTCATGCTAAAGTGCTAAGGAAATTCAAACAGTGATGCGTAATCCTTGTAAAAGTGTAGATCCTGCGGCCCTTGGCATACGCCACAATATTGTGGCTGTTACACATGCGAGTTTTTAGTGAGATTGAGGCGAACTGTAGTCCTAACTGTCCATGTTTGCTTGCACGCGCCATAATTTCTGTGTCTATGACGCAGTAGCTCAGGTTAGTATTAGAGTAAACCTCAATTATCAATCAATTTGCAATCATCAATAAACTTGAGGACTTACTAGTGCTTTCAGCAAATCAGCCGGATCCATTGGCTGAAGTGGAGTCAGCAGCCGGATTCCACTATGCCGACTGTGCACGACATTGGCGGTCGGCAGCACAAGATGATAGTCTGCTTGGAGTGAATCTGCTGGGTTCACAAACTGGGGTGTAACACGCCTTGAGAAGTCGTATTTTCACTCATTTCGGTGGGCATCCGTGCTATGGAACTACAATTTATAGCAACGGCACAATTAAGTAGCAATCGTGATGTTTATCGCCAGTTCGCCCAAGTGATACGCCCAAACTGTTTTGCAGCTTCTAATCTCAATGTAGCTGGTATGGGGCTGAAGAGATACTACATAATCCCTTAGAACGGTTTCTTTCCAATTTCGAAACGATGTTTCTTACAGCTTTCTTAGCGACGGTAGATTGTTCACATGTCGAGCTCCAAAACTTGAGATTGATGTCTCAGTATCGCAATTTAAACGAATGAATATTGATACAAATTACAGATTATGCATAGCGGGAACGGGAGGCCTGCAATTACAGACCTCAGGGGTGCTAATCAAGGGGAATCTATAAGATAAGTTTCTGCTCGGCAGATCAGATTTTCCTTGAATTTTTCAAGCTTTCGACATATCCAGTCTGACAACTGCGGTCCACTTCTCTCGTGAAGTGCGAGCAGTGCTTCCAAGACGGTTTTGAGAGAGCCTAGCAATTCGGCTGAAGATCTTGGAGTGCTTGGTGTGAGTGTACGTCTCTCGCAGCGACTGATAATCAAAATACCGTATTTTAAAGTATCGACATAGACCTCGGACAGCTCGTGAGGTGCAAGCCTAGGTTGCTGCCTTCCATTATTGTTAGTAAGTTGAGTCCTTAATTTTCTAGCGAAATCTTGATAGAGGTTTCTTAGGATGTCCATTCCCCTAGGAAAAATAGGTCTGGTCATAAGAGATATTGTAGCCTGCAAAATAATAGCAATATTTTGCAGCGTAATCGCATCATAAGCGCATAACTTCTGAGAGTAGGCCAACAAGCTCGGCGCAGAAACACCATCACACAGTGGAGGCGAACAATCTTCGAGAGGTTCCACAATACGACGAAATAGATCTCCCATGACGCAGTAAGGTAGCTCGAAGCCTTGTAGTGGTGGGCGAGATTCAAGCTTAGGCACATAGTCAGATAAGGGAGCATAAACAGTGCCTAGTCCCAGCTGCTGCTGAAGTTGAAGTACACAAACATATAGCTGGTGAGTAGAATCACGGCAGTCGCTGGCATCGGTGCTTGAATAAGATTGGAGCCAAATGAGACGGAGAGCATAAATGCATTTCCTGAATTTTGAAACAACCCTGCACATAGAATGATAGTGTTGGTTAGTATAGATGTACTTCTCTGTTGGGTGACAATCCTGGCATCGAGAAAGGTAGTCATCAGCGAATCTCAAGATGGTAGCAAAAGATACGTCGTCATCAGAATGCGCTTCTAATAGGCCGCCGATGTCATAACTAGAAATCAACTTGTCTAAGAAGGCTTCCAGTTTGTTCAAGGGAATAATCTCATAGTCTGCAGCACCAACGGTGGGATTCGCATCGCCAACGAGCCGCTGAATCAAGTAACATAAATATTCAAGTCCTTTGCTCACGGCGTATTCGGGGAAGTAGAGGTCTCTCCGTGGCAGACCTGCTACCATCCTAGGGTTCCAGCGCACTGCCAGGATATTTTGGAAGTTGATCAATAGAATAAAGGAAAAGATTCTCAAGAAAAGCGTAGTTTGAAACGGAGCAGGATCAGCATTCTTAGGATATACTAGTCGAGGAGAAACCAGTACCATTGTGCAGAGAACTTACTTGCTGGGATGATGGCTCAAACCAGGAGCGAAGCACCGCTTTTATAAAACGACCAACAAGCTCATAGTTGGCAGGCAGTCCGAAAGAGGAACATGGCCATGGTTGTTAAGATTCAGAGCTTTGTGACAAGGGTGTTGCAAAGTCTGTCCATATCCGCATTGAGTAACAAAATCTTATTATGAAAACATTCTTGTAGCCACTCGAGTTAGAAAGTACAGATATCGCACACAACAGAACGGCCACACAAACTGACGTTATGAGCACGGACAATAATTGACTTCAGTGTGATCACTTGAGTTTGCACAGATGTCTTTGGTACAGATATCGCACAGCACCGAATGGCCGCAATTACTGGCGTCGAGAGCACGAACAATGAATAGAGTTTGTAGCGTCAGCCTGGATTTGAATTTGGGTCATGCAGCAGCATCAGACCCTGCTATAGAGTTCCACCGGTGAGAGCCAAGACGCCATGCATATTGTTGCCAGAACGTCATGCATATTGCTGCCAGAACGTCATGCATATTGCTGCCAGAACGTTAGGCCTTTTTTGGGAAACGGAATGCAACCGCATCCGGTACCGGAATCCTTCATTGAGAGTCATCTTGTGGTCACCCAGTGTAACCCTGCGCCCAGTAGGCTGAGGTAAGGTCAGTGGCGGAGAGGCGTCCACGCCACCTACGCCACTCGGCTCTGCAAGTACGCTCCGCTTGCGGCCTCCAGTAAACTAGGGATTGTTTGTTGGGGACATTGCTCGGCCCCGCAAACCGGTCGATTCACATTCCGTAGGGCGACTGGACCCACTCCTTAGTTCAGACCAGCCAAGACTATATAGTGGAGCATTACATATGTAGAAGGGCACCTAAATTCCGAAGAACAACGGTCCCCGCCTCATTGCCTCTTTGCGCCACATTTCTTGGACGCACAGCTTACAGTGCTTTGGGACACTGCCGTTACCGTTACCACACGCTGCAGTGTGCTTGATGTGAACAGAAAGGCTTCTTACTGACGACATGGGCGATTCTTGAGGATGTGTTGCAGGCTCAGATGCAAGTGTCGGAAGGTGTTTGTTGATTGTCATCCAACGCACGCTGGTAGTCCAGCCGAATACTTCAGCAGCAGCGAGACCTCCGACGTATGGCAAGAGACGAGATTCGTATAGTGCTACAACTATGCAGGAATGCGTGGATCATCTGACTGAGCATTACTTTGGACAGTTTCACCAAGTAATTTCTCATTTCAATATGAATGCCCAAGATAACTCTGCAGTTTGCGTTCAAAAGTGTGATTGAGAAACATTTTTGTTGGAGATACTCAATTAGATTAAAAACCTTATAGTCATTCACAGTCACTGAGATGAAAACCCAGATTTGAGCCTTAGATGAGCCTTAAATCAAGACAGATGGTGGCATTTTCTATCTTCGTCGGAAAGTAAAAAAGAGCCCATTAGCCTTGTCCACTCCTAAGATATGACGTGACCCTTAGTGGTACCAGACACGCGCCTGCACATTATCGCAAAAAGCGATTATACATCACAATAGAATAGGAATGAGCCAGCGGGTCGGCCTTGACTGAGCTGAAGCCTGGGTTTTTAGAGATGCTGCATGCCAACTGAAGAATGAGATGGCCCCCTCAGCCCCCTTGAATGATGCTGATTGGCAAGCCCACAAAGTAGCAGTTAGACCAGGGTAAGACGGCTATTTTATTATCGCTGAAAACGTATTTTACATAGGTAGCTGCTGTGAAACTAGGTCTTTAATTTAGAGATGGTGAAAAGTTGACCTTATTGACTGGTGAGGGCTGTGGTATAGACGTAAAAGGATATTGAAGGGATATTTCTTCAGCCGATATTCACAGCCTTTTGAGTTGGTTTATGGAGATTTGTATCATTGTTTTGATTATATGGGGATAGCGCATACTCCGAAAAGCTGAATTGCCATTACGGGATAACAAAATCGATGCACCTCCATTTGTTTATGCATCATCATTACGCTTGGCACAGATGGAGTCTCGATAGAACTTTGGTGGCTTGAACAATCATTTGTCAAAGAATTGTTATTATCAATGAGAGTAGGGCAGTAGATTTGACGTGAAATCTGTTAAAATGGGAACAAGATTTTTGAGAATAGTATCGGCAGGTGTTTGATTGTACCATAGTCTTCTGCTGGTCCGGAACTATATGTATCTTGATACGCATTCGTGGTCGCAGGTCAGACCGACAGTTCAGAAAATGGCCGCTTTTTTGATCGTAGATTGCGAGGTGTGCCCAGTTCTTTAAAGCGGTCCAGGTACCGCTTTAGTTTTTTCCTCATTTTAATGATTACCGCCTCATTACAGCTGGAGTAAATAATCCTGAGATTATTAAATAATCCGAGTAACAGCAGTAGGAATCTTTTTGCAACACTTTTTTGTAGCAAAATTCCAGCGTTATCAGAACTAGCAATTGCTAGAGGGGAATCTGAGTGTTGTAATAGCTGAGAGCAATGGTTCAGCAGACACTCCACACATTCCTGCATCACCCTAGCAACTGGACTTCCCTCCGATCCTGGTGTCAACTCCGAAGTCGAGTCCACAACTGGGGCTTTTGCACACACACATTTTATTATCCTTTCCTCCCCCCTCCAAACACATTCTGGGAAGCTATTGGTCACGAGATTGTCGATTCTGAAAACTACCCCGAAATTAGTAAGTCCATAAAAGTCACCGAGACAGGACCGTCTCAGTGGTTCGCTGCGTGATTGTATTACAGATCTGATCTTCTCTAGGTCTCCAAAATAAGATGTACGCTCTTTAGGGGATAGTTTCAGCCAAGACGGGTGCAAGTTCTTTGAGTGACTTGTGTGATCTTGTAGCGGCTGAGACAGTATAGTGGCGAGGTCATTTATCAGCTCGGTATAATCTGACTGGTCGGCTAACATGGCAAAGTACCCTGGTTGTGGCAGAACAATGACCTTAAATAGGCAGTGCTATGACTCATGAAAGATTAGGTTCGTTATTTTGAAGACAAGGGAAAGGCTCCAATCAGCGTCTGTAGTAGAGCAGATGCACCAATAACCTTATTTCTACAGGGTTTCATTACATATCTGCTACAACCACTTGAATAGTTTCAAGACACTGGTTTGACAAATCCGAGGACCCGACGCAAGTATACTACTGCACTGCACGTTCCCCCAGGGGGAGTCTCGGCCAGAACGGCTTTGAGTGACGGGTGTAATTTCTTTCGTGGCCAAGACAGTAAAGTAGTGAGGTGATATACAGACTTGGTGTAAATTGACAGCTCGACAATTATGACAAGGCACTCTGCTTGAGGCAGAACAATGGCTTTTGATAGGCAGTGCCGTGCGCATGAGAAATAAGGTTCAATATTTTGCAGAAAAAGAAAAGGTTTCAATCAGCGTCTGTAGCAGAGCTACTGCATCTAAGAAATCCTATTTTAACAACATGTTGTGATATATTTGCTACCGCTCAAACACAAAATTATCTTGAAGATACTGGTTTGAAGAAGCTGACGACCTAACTCAATCATTCTGCTACAACTCTCTCACAAAATGACCGATCTTCAGAAAGATGAATTCCGTTATCACGAGATGCTTGGTGCTATCTTGGATGAGGTCTGCCAAATACTAGATGGGTGTCTGAAAGAATATGACATTCTCCGTACTTCTGAAGGATTTAGTTGCGACAAGGTGGTCGATCTCTTGCCATACATCACGTGTCTCCGAACCTTATACGACTTCCTTGCGGAAAAAAAGTATAAGTTGTATAAGCGCCCTGGCCTTGCATCGCTTGTTAGCTTAGCACAGGTTAATTTAGGACTTGAAATGGAACTCAATGGTATCAGGTTAATGCCACGAGTCTTGAAGGGCAACATTGATTGGAAAGACCCTTTCCTAGATGATATTCCCGTCGAATGTCGGAAGGGGATCAGGCGTCTGGATGATCAGTTAACTGAGTTTCAAAAGCACCCCGTCTCTATTATTTTGAGGAAGTGTATTGCACATGTGATCGACAGATCAGTTATGTTCTGCAAGGACAGACCTATGACGGCCTCCATGACGCATGGTAGCCGACGTGCAGCCCTCAGGAAGACGGTTGAGCACGAGGAATTTCTAGCTAGTCTTTGCGAATTCTTCAGTTATCTCGAGTTCTACTTTTCATATGAGGATGAGATAATTATCGAAGGTGTCGAAACGCATTTAGCCATTTGAGGAAAGTCGTAACATCAACAAGCTGGGCAGTTCATTACCATCATAGAGACAAACTCCTACAGCGATAACAATGTAGAGTACGATAATTACAACATCTATGCAACTCAATAACGAGGCTAGAATTCGTTAGTGGTGGGGGCAAACTGCAACAAATTTTGTGATCTACTCACCACCACCCTTCAAACCCATTGACAAGACTGAAGAATACACACCGATTCTGGAACATATGCAATGAAGTGAAGCGATCTGTCACTGATATACCAACTGGCTTGGAAGAGCAACGAATCTGCTATAAGTTCATCGTGCCTTCGATAGGGTGGATATTTTCCAAATATTCTGCGGGAAAATTCATGCCTTGAATCCACGACTACGTCCAGGGGTAGAGGTGTGGATAATTTTAGTATTTTGAAATGAGCAGTGTTTCTAGTAGAAACGCCCTAGAACTATGATATGCCAATCCCGAGTTGTTCCACCTGGCAAGAACTAATAAACGGCATTTACTGCTTTACATACAAACCCCTGATCCAGCTGCATTCCACTATATCCTTGATACGGCTCCAACTCGAAAAGGTCCAAAGACAACGTATTTGACAAAGTAAAGAGACGGGCGGCTCAACTCAAGCATTCTACTATTAATTGTCAAGGGCATGACAGTAATGATTGAAAAGCACCTGAAATCATTTTGATAAGCTCTGTCGAACACAAAGAAACACAGAATGTAGTTGCTGATTTCACATCAGTCCTACCTATCTTAAGGGGAACGTCGATTGAAAAGACCCTGACTCGGATGACATTCCATCGGTAGTCTCCCGTAACTGTATTGGTTCATCACGTTGCCAGAAGGTTTTCAAAGGCATAGCGTGGATAAGGCTAGAACAGAAATGTTAAAGAGGTCTCAGCTCTGATAAAAAAAATGTCAGCGGAGTGAAACAAAGGTGTTTATACATGTCAGTATATAAAATATATTTAATCCAAAGGAAGAACCAAATTAGTGAGGTTGTATTACCGAGATTCTTGCGGCGTCTGTCGTTCCTTCCAAGGATGGATATGATTTCTGACTTGCGTGCCGTCGCTTCTGCGGGAGTGGTAGAGACAATCTTGTCGTAATGGGCGGCGGGAACAAATGGACGGAGGTTCATAGTGTTGACCTGTCTCTTGCTACGTTGCAGGCTTCCAGTGATGCCTTTTTTTAGGTCGATCTCGACAGCGGAGTCTCCTAGACGTTTAACCACAGTGAAGGGTCCGACGTAGTGGGGTGCGAACTTGGAGTGAGTCGAATCAGCAAAGTAAGTATCGCGGTGTAATAGCACACGATCTCCTTCCTTATACTGAATGTCATCTCTTGACTGGTTGGCAGCTCTCGCAAACTTCTCTTGGGCTGCGGCCATGTTTTCCTTTATGATGGTCAGGCGTTCTTGCAGCTTTTGCATGAAGTTTGTCGCGTCTGGTGAGTCTTGTATGTTGCGAGCTCTGGGCTGGTATGCAACGGCTGGCAGGTATCCTAGATCTGCCTCGAATGGAGTAGTTTGGATAGACTCATGGTAATGTGCATTGTACGCGAATTCAGCCAGTGGGAGAAGAGAGGGCCAATCCTTGTAGCGCCGGAAGGGATACGATTTGAAAACCTGTAAGATTTTACGATTGGTACGCTCCGTCTGTCCGTCGGCTTGGGGATGATTGATAGTAGTGAACTTCAGTTCGATACCAAGTTGCGATATTAAGCTCTTCCAGAAGTAGCTCATGAAGTTGTTATCTCGGTCGGAAACAATCTTGCGGGGAGAACCATGAAGCCTTACGATTTCGCTGATGAATTTATTGGCGAGTGCTTCTGTATTGTCCTCTTTGCGGCACGGAAGGAAGTGGCTGCGCTTCGTGAGGCGATCCACGATAGTCCAGAGTTGGTTATACTTTCCAACGGCAGGCAAGGCGAAAAAGTCCATAGAGATAGACTCCCATGGTTGCGAAGGAACCGATAAGGGTGTCAGGTACGGTGCTGCGATGAAGTTGCGTGGCTTCGTAGTTTGACAAGTGAGGCAGGATTTGAGCTGGGTGCGAATCGTCTCTTCCATCTTAGGCCAATAGTACTTTAGCGATAGGCGGTGTAGTATAGTAGCAGTTCCGAAATGTCCTGATGTGGCGCCGGCATATTCTTCATTGACGAGCTTCGTGCGCGCTGGAGTATCGGGGATGCAGACGCGGATCAGTTTGTCGTCAGTAGGGTATAGGAGTATTACGTTCTGTAGGAAGTAGCGTTTGATGGTGCTATCGAGTTGACGAGGGATATGTGGTCACGGTTTAGTAGTCAGAATGATCTTGACTAGGCCAAAAAGAGGATCGTGTCCTAGGCCTTCCTGAAGGCGGCGAAGAGTGTCCAATTCTTCGGTCTGGAAGCTCACGGTAGGCCTTACAGCGGTGGCTGTTAAGGTAATCCCGCATTGGTAGTTATTGGCTACCCAATCAAGCAAGTCTTTCCGATCCATTGCTTTAATTGTGAAAGCATCATCTCGATCTAGCGCATCGTCAGGAATCGTAGGCCTGGTAGTGCTCGGGTTGCGCGAGAGAGCATCGGAAGCTTCATTGTGTTTACCCTTAATGTATTCCATACGAATATCATGTTCAGCGAGGTGATCGATCAATCGCACGAGTCGGTTGGACAGGGGGCTAATTTGACTCTGGTGATATCTCAGGGGTAAATGGTCACTGTGAACGACGACCGGGTGGAGCGCTCCTTTGAGGTAGTGCTCCCAGTGTCGGAGTGATGCATAGATTGCAGGAAACTCCTGTTCACCGACGGGGTATCTCGTCTCGGCTGGTTTCATCTTTGCGGAGTAAAATCCGACCACGCCAAGAAGCTCTTGCGTCTCTGGTTCGAGCTGTTCGAGAATAGCGCCTATGCCTTCGCCCGACGCATCGGTAGTTAGTCTGAACTGTTTAGTTGGGTCGACTGTCTTAAGGATAGGTGCTGTACACATGAGTTGTTTCAAGGAGTTAAAGGCGGCTTGACATTCAAGGGTCCAAGGAGTCTTGCCTGCGTTGTACTGGAAAAGCGGGTGTGCCACTTTTGCGAAGTTTTTAATGAAACGGCGATAATAGCAACAGAGACCCACAAACTTTTTACAGTCTTTCTCTGAGGTTGGGGTGGGCCAATCACGAATACATTCAGTCGTTTGCTCTTTCACGTGTATTCCTTCAGCAGTGATTTCATATCCCAAATAGGTGACCTTGGTGCTAAATAGTGTGCACTTGTCGGTGATGGCGAAGAGGCGATGCTCGGCGAGTCGATCAAGTACGAGCTTCAGGTGCTCCTTGTGCTGTTCAAGTGAGCGACTGTAAATCAGGATGTCGTCGAGGTATACGACAACGATACGTTCGATCAGTCCTTCCAAGACCTTGTTCATCAGTCTCTGGAACGTGGCTGGTGCGTTGCACAGCCCGAAAGGCATGACAGTGAATTGGTAGAGGCCACTGTGAGTCACAAAGGCGGTTTTAGGCCGGTCCTCCTCCCTCACTGGGATCTGTAGATAGCCCGTAACCAGATCCAGTTTGGAAAAATTTCTGGCTCCTCCAATATCGTCTAACAGCGCGTCAATGAGAGGAATAGGGCCTCGATATTTGACTGTTATGTTGTTGAGTTCACGGTAGTCAATGCATAGTCTCCATTTTCCGCCTGGCTTGGGTACCAACAGCACAGGGGATGCGTAGGGGATTCACTTGGTACTATTATTCCCGAAGCGAGCCATTCACGAATTGTCTTTTCCAAATCCCATTTCTTCTGTGGTGCCATGCGTCGGCAGGGAAGATTGGGTGGAGTAGCGCCTAGAATCAGGTCGATGCGATGCTTAAATGGAACATCTGGATGTGGGCGGAACGCTTCGCTGATACTAAATACGTCAGTTCTTGCCTCGAAGGTTTCTCGTGCCCATCTTTCCAAGTCTGAAGCGGTGTCTGCCAGCACAGCCAGGGTCGTGCATTCAATGTATGCGACCAGTAGTGGGTAAGACTGTGCGGGAGCAACGGCAATAGAAGGGTGTCTCCAACCCATGGCCGCTTTCAGTAGGTCGCCAATAATTGGTTCGTCGAAGTGTGCTGCAATAAAAGGCCTTCCGATTAAAAGGTCACAGCCTTGGTGGTCAACCACTGTAGCATATCTTTCGAATAAACGAGTGCAGTTCGAGATGTAGAACTGAACCTTTACTTCGCCCAGCGCGTGGGCGGTACCGCCACCGAAGGTGTGTAGGCGGTCTTCTGTCTTTTTGATCTTCCAACCCATCCGTGGGACTGCTGCTTCGCTGATAACGAGATCTAGGTTGCAGCCTGTGTCAACTAGTCCGGTTGCCTGGCCATTGGCATTGCCGTGTAGGGTGATACAGATTTCTGAGGGTGGACCGCGGATAGTGCGTGGTGCTATTCCCTTGTGACAGGAGTTCGGGTCCGCCGAGGTTGACTTCTTAATTGAGACATGGGGAGTCGAAGTGGCTGGTCCCTCATCAGGTGTGTCGAAGACGTCCTGGGAGTAACAGGGATCTGTAACGTATGCATGCGTTGCAATTCTGTAGATCTCGCCTGTATTGTAGTCGATTGGGCATAGGTTGCCCAGGTCTGACATCTCAGTCCGGTCGATTTCCCAGTGTGCGATCTGCATGGGTCCATTAGTGCTGGACGCCAAGACCATGTGTGCTTCAGGCCTGGACGAAGGCTGAGCATTTGCACTTACTTGGTACTGTCGTTCTTGATTGGCGTTCAGATTTGCCTTTTGCTTCTCCTTGTCCTTGTCTTTGCTTTTGTTGCGTCAACTGTTGCGCGGCTTGGACGGACCGCCGCGGGACTGGTTAGAATTGCCGGTATTTGGATTTTCGTTTTGCTTGCCCTTGTTGACACTTTGTCGCAGATTCTACATGTGGAATCGCGTGTTGCCTCGGGGAGCTTCAGGCCGGAGGGGTTAGCCTCGATCCAGACCTGTAGCTTCGCGCACAGGTGCCATGGGCTGGTATCAGTATTGTTGCTTTGATAGGAGTTCCTGATTTTATGCTCCATGCTCGGAATGGCGATGTTGATCAGCGAACCGAAGAATCGCGGGTTCCTTGCGCCAGCTTCCCGATAAAGACTCATCGCAGTTATCTGGACTTCTTTGAGCCAGCGTTTGCAGTCTCTAGGTCGAGTAGCCCGAGTGTCGATAGCGAGTTCTATCAATGTCGATAAGACATGGGCAGCGTTACCACTGTGCGCTTATTCTCACACAAAGATGTCGTAGGCGCGTCCAGCGTCAGGTTCGCAGCTGAAGGATGAGCTCCACCATTCTCTGGTGTTTGCGGGGAGAATTCCTTCATTTATCTGTCTTCGATAGTATTGATAGGCCAAGTAGGGAGTATCATCTAGAATTGCGCCGCGCGCTTCTAGAGATCGCGTAACGTGTTCCATCCAGTCACGAGCCATGTCTTTGTTTGGGTCGTAGGGTCGGATGTCGCGTAGCACTTCGGCGAAGTTACGCAGTTGCATATCCGTGTAGTCTTGTGTTTTATGTCTCGGAATGGTCGGGGCTGGTCTCAGTCGAGTCGCCAGGCCTCCGTCTCGGTGTGCCTTTGTCTCAAAATGACTGGGCCCGATGTACGGATCGTGATCTACTTCCATTGGTGTGTATTTGCGTTGAAGGGGAATTGTACCGGGTGCGTCCTGGATAGGCTGCACACTTTGGGAAGGTGGTCGACGTACGTGGACAGGAGGCTGTTGGCCTTCGGAAACGGTAGTAGCGCGCTCGGTGGGATCAGAGTAGGGTCGATCAATTTCATACGCTGCAGGGATGTCGCGTGGGCGAGAGTCGAAGTATGGGTTCGCTCTTTGCGGTTGTTCAGTCTGGGGTGCGTAGGTGTTCTCAGTAGGGACATCGCTCCGTACGGGGTACGAACCAGTAGCTTGGAACTCTTGGGTCCCGACAGGGGGCGGCAAGGAATATTGCGCTCCAGTAGAGCAAGGGGTCGGAGAGTTTGAGTGGAACTGTGGCGGAGTGGTAGAGAAGTTAGCAGGTCTTGTGGCACTGGCGGGCCTTTTAGAGGACCGGTGCTGTTGAGAGCTGTCGGTACGGCTGGACTTAAGGCGACTGCCCGGCTTGTGCGGAGTGATAGGCGCGAAGTGTTCCTGGCTGCTGCCAGGTTGAGGTTCCGAAGATTGATAGGAGGAGGCATGCGGTTCGAGGGGATCGTTGTGGACAGGACCTGAGGTCTGATAATTACCTGGCGGTGGTCCAGTGTCAGGGGGAGAACGAAGCGGTCGATTAGCATTGCCAGAGTTGTCTGAGTTCGGCATGTTGGAATTGGTTTCCGATTTGCGGTCAGACTAAGAAGGTGCCAGAGAGGGCTTCATGACCTTCTTTTGCGCGTCATGCGCCAAGACTGAGGAGCACATTTTTGTGGTCCTATTTCCGAAAGAGGTAATTATCAACCAGACTGTTGAATGTACGATGATGGAGATTCCGGTGTCGTCCACCAAGTGTAACGAGTGGCAAGCCTTTGGGAACAAAGGGTTGCGTTCTAGGGTTGCACTAGAGGCCTGGTTGCATCAGGGCTCGTATATTGTTTCACCGAAAACCCTCGTAGCATTCATATGAGAAGAGATAAGTAGATTAAAGATGGATAAGTATGGAGGGTTGAGGCTCTCTACATAGCAGAGGACAACGTAAGTGGGGCCCAGTGGCAGCATGGTAACTCTATACCTTACGATAGAGTTTCAGCCTGTTTTGGGACTTGGGATTGACTCGGAGTTGGAGTCCATGATGTGCTCAGGGCAAGGGCCATGAGCCAGAGGTTACAGGAAGGAGTTAGAATTAGGTGTCTGTCTAGGAATTAATTGGGTGCCTTACATAGCACGTCAATGGCCGTCTTCCAGGCGGTTCCATGCAGACGGTTTAATGAGAATCTTTATTAAGATTCATCTGCTTTGTTGCAAGGATTCATCTGCCATGTTGCAAATGCTGGGGTTAGGGGCTAGGCTTATCCATGACCAGATTACGTGAGCGCCGGGTCACAACTGGTGTAACCCTGGCGCCCAGTAGGCTGAGGTAATGAAAGTGGCGGAGTGGCGTCTACGTCACCTTGCCCCACAGAGTACGCCCCACTCCGTGGCCCCGGTAAACAATGGGATGTTCGTCGTACTATTCGCCGGACCGGTTACCCCACCGTGCATAGGGTAGCCCTTCTCCTTGATACCGTGCGAAGCTAAGACTATATAAAGGGGCATTAGATATGTAGAAGGGCACCTAAATTCCGGAGAACAACGGTCCCCGCCCCATTGTCGATCCAGCGCCACGTTTCTCGTGGGCAACGCTTACAACTGGATGTGTCACGTGCAGAGTGTGCTTGTAACCCTGCGCCCAGTAGGCTGAGGTAAGTTAAGTGGCGGAGAGGCGTCCACGCCACCTACTCCATTCGGCTCCGCAAGTACGCTCCGCTTGCGGCCTCAGGTAAAACTAAGGAATGTTTATTGGGGACATTGCTCGGCCCCGCAAACCGGTCGACCCACATTCCTTATGGTAATTGGAACCGCAACTTAGTTCGGACGAGCCAAGACTATATAGTGGATCATTAGATATGTGGACCTAAATTCCGAAGAACAACGGTTCCCGCCTCATTGCCTCTTTGCACCACATTTCTTGGACGCACAGCTTACAATAGTCTGCTTGGAGTGAATCTGCGGGGTTCACAAACTGGGGTGTAACACTGCTTGAAAAGTCGTATTTTCACTCATTTCGGTGGGCGTCCGTGCTATGGAACTACAATTTATAGCAACGGCACAATTATAGTAGCAATCGTGATGTTTATCGCCAGTTCGCCCAAGTGATACGCCCAAACTGTTTTCCAGCTTCTGATCTCAATGTAGCTGGTATGGGGCTGAAGAGATACTATATAATCCCCTAGAACGGTTTCTCTCCAATTTCGAAACGATATTTCTTACAGCTTTCTTAGCGACGGTAAATTATGCACATGTCGAGCTCCAAAACTTGAGATTGATGTCTCAGTCTCGCAATTTAAACGAATGAATATTGATACAAATTACAGATTATGCATAGTGGGAACGAGGGGACTGCAATTACAGACCCCAGGGGTGCTAATCAAGGGAAATTTGAAGGATAAGCTCTTTCCTGAGCTCTAGGTTGAGCAGGGGGAAGAAGGATGAGCTCTTTCTTGAGTTCTTGGTTGAGCAGATTTCCCTTGATTTTTTCAAGCTTTCGACATGCCAGGTCTAAGAGCTGCGCAGTACCCTCCTCGTGGACTGCGAGCAGTGCTTCCAAGACGTTTTTGAGAGAGCGTAGCAGTTCGGCTGAAGAGGTTGGTGTGCGTGTAGGTGCGAGTGTAGCTGTCTCGTAGCGACTGATAATCGAAATACCGTGTGTCAAAGTATCGACATAGACCTTGGACTGCTCGGGAGGTGCAAGCCTAGCCTGATCCGTTTCATCCGTGTCATCCGTTTCATCCGTTTCAGAACCACCCGTAATCCGATCCCGTAAATAATCAACGAAATCTTGATAGTGCTTTCTTAGGATGTCCATTCCCGTAGAAAAAATAGGTCTGGTCATGAAAGATATTGTAGCCTGCAAAATAATAGCAAGATTCTGTAGCGTAATCGCATCATAAGCGCGTAACTTCTGAGAGTAGGCCCACAAGCTCGGCGCAGAAACACCATCACACAGTAGTGGCGAACAATCTTCGAGAGGTTCCACGATACGACGAAATAGATCTCCCATGACGCGGCAAGGTAGCTCGAAGCCACGTAGTGGTGGGCGAGATTCAAGCTTGGGCACATAGTCAGATAAGGGAGCATAAACAGTGCTTAGTCCCAGCTGCTGCCCAAGTTGAACTACGCAAACATATAGCTGGTGAGTAGATCGTTGGCAGTCGCCGGCATTGGTGCTTGAATAAAATTGGAGCCAAATGAGACGGAGAGCATTAATGCATCTTCTGAATTTTGTAACAACCCTGCACATAGAACGAAAGTGTGGGCTAGTATAGATGTACTCATCTGTTGATTGGCAATCCGGGCATCGAGAAAGGTAGTCCTCAGCGAATCTCAAGATAGTAGCAAAAGATACGTCGTCATCAGAATGCGCTTCTAATAGGCCGCCGACGTCATAACAAGAAATCGACTCGTCTAAGAAGGCTTCCAGTTTGTTCAAGGGAACAATCTCATAGTCTGCAGCACCAACGGTGGTATTCGCTTCGCCAACGAGCAGCTGAATCAATTGACATAAAGTTCTAAGTCCTTCGCTCACGGCGTATTCGGTGAAGTAGAGGCCTCTCCGTGGCAGACCTGCTATCATCCTAGGGTTCCAGCGCACTGCCAGGATATTTTGGAAGTTGATCAATAGAATAAAGGAAAAGATACCGAAGAAAGCCGTAGTTTGAAACGAAGCAGGATCAGCATTCTTAGGATATACTAGTCGAGGAGGAACCGGTACCATTGTGCAGAGAACTTACTTGCTGGGATGATGGCTCAAACCAGGAGCGAAGCACCGCTTTTATAAAACGACCAACAAGCTCATAGTTGGCAGGCAGTCCGAAAGAGGAACATGGCCATGGTTGTTAAGATTCAGAGCTTTGTGACAAGGGTGTTGCAAAGTCTGTCCATATCCGCATTGAGTAACAAAATCTTATCATGAAAACATTCTTGTAGCCACTCGAGTTAGAAAGTACAGATATCGCACACAACAGAACGGCCACACAAACTGACGTTATGAGCACGGACAATAATTGACTTCTGTGTGATCACTTGAGTTTGCACAGATGTCTTTAGTACAGATATCGCACAGCACCGAATGGCCGTAATTACTGGCGTCGAGAGCACGAACAATGAATAGAGTTTGTAGCGTCAGCCTGGATCTGGATTTGGGTCATGCAGCAGCATCAGACCCTGCTATAGAGTTCCACCGGTGAGAGCCAAGACGTCATGCATATTGTTGCCAAAACGTCATGCATATTGCTGCCAGAACGTCATGCATATTGCTGCCAGAACGTTAGGCCTTTTTGAGAAACGGAATGCAACCGCATCCGGTTCCGGAATCCTTTATTGAGAGTCAACTTCTAGTCACCCAGGCTAATCACGTGTAGCGTTAGCTAGCGAAAATCAGGTTAAGCGGAACCTAGAATCAGGGTGATTTCATGTTTGAGGGAAACATCTGGATGCGAACACAACGCCTCACTGGTACCGAATACGTCAGGCCGGTCTGCGAATGAGTCTTGGGCCAAGCTTGCCAGTTCTGGGGAGAATTCTGCCAGCGTAGCCAACGCCATGATGTTGGTGTGGGCGACAGGCAAAGGGTAAGACCGCGGGAGAGCAATAGCAGTAGAAGGACGTTTCTGACCCATCGCCGTCCTGAATTAGGTCGCTGATGACTGGCTATTCCAAGTATGTCCCAATAAAGCGTCGCCCAATGATAAGGTTGTGGCCCTGGTAGTCAATCACGGTGTCGTATCTTTCGAATAAGCGAGCACAGTCCGATACTCGAATCTGAGATTTCGCTTTGCCCACAAAATGGGCTGTGTTTCCATCAAAGGTGCCAAGGCGGTCTAACATCGTCTCAATCTTCCAGTCCACGCGATTGACTGCTGCCTTGCTGATGACAAGATCTAGAGAGCAGCCTGAGTTCATCAGTGCGATTACTTGGCCATTGGTATTGGCAATTTCGACTACAAAGCCATAGCATGGCCTCGTAAGTGAGTCAGGATGTATGGAGATTGGCGCAGAAATTCATGAGTCTAGCAAGGACGTGGAACCCAACGGCAGGGTGGTCTTCTTTTTCCAAATAGGTTACGCGGTCTCGACCAGCGTGGAGTACACAGCTGAAGGTGGTGAGCTCCCATTGCTAGGTGTCAGTAGAAGACTATTCTTTCGTCCATTCATTTGTGATGATACTGAAAGGCGATGTAAGGTGCATCATCTAGGTGTGCACCTCATGCTTCTAGATATCGCATGACATGCTCCATCCATGTTTCTGTTTGAGTCGAATGGGCGGATACCACGAAGAGTTTCAGCGAAGTTACAGACTTGCATTCTCGCTTAGTCCTTGCTATCAGTTCTGAACGTAGATTTAGCAGGCCTCATCTGGCTCTCAGGTCTTCAGGCGGGCTCTTTTCACTGGCTAATCTTCTGTTGAACGTATAGAGGTCCATCTCCATGGAAGTATGAACGTAATCCGGGATTGCTTGCTCATTGTCGGTATGCTAAGGAGTAGAGCGCGCCTATTCTGGTGAACATTGGCGTGCTGCGTTGTCGCTGGCGGAAGCTGACGGGCCGAAAGTGTTGTGTTGTCCGGCTGCCATGAGCAGTCTCGTCGAAGAGACTTCTGGTTGTTTCCTCTAGCAAATTCCGAGAGATTGCGGTCCGGAGTATTGTCGATAGTCGTGTTGAGGTACACTTGGCGCACCCTAAATGTATGCGAGACAGGTTGCAACGGCGGCAGCTGCGCAGCAGAGCGTTGTCTTGTAAAGTGAGAATAGCATGGCGGGTTGACATCCATCTTCTCAGGAGCGATAGAAGGACCATTGGTCGTACGCTGATGCGAAGTGCCAGGGGCGCGATCCTGGAAGATGCGACCTCGTTCCCTACGCGGCGAGGAAGTGTGAGACTGGCGGCGAGAGTCAGGTCGAGAGGTAGGGAAAGTAGTGAAAGTAGGATATTATTGAACAGAAGTGCGCTGACCGAAACCCGGAGAGCCAGATGGTTCCGGTGACGGTGTCTTGCTGGACACAGTGTGACTCAATCGATCCGAACGGTCAGGAGGGTCTGTGGCAGGCATTTTAAAACTGATTTCTTGTATATTATCAGATGGAGCGGTGGGGACAGTCAAGATCAATTGAGGTTTATGCCCCGTATGACTGACTGAGTGGCAGAGCGGCGATTTATTTATGTGCCTGTATCAAGATCTGCATCGTGCAGCGGCATTAGCTTCCTGCAACCAAGCCCGACTCGAGCGATTCAGGACGTTACGCATGTTGCTGCCAAAGCTATAGAACTTTGCGAAAAATTGATGCACAAGTTGCCCGGCAGCCGCATTGAGTTTTGGAACCGTTTCATGAGAAGCCTCTGGTAGCTATCCGCGGTAGCAAGTACATACATTGCACAAGACCAAACGGCTGCACCTGCTGGCGTAGAGAGCATGAACAATCAATAATCATGTATCATCCGCTTAAATACGAATTTGCACATGCATTAGCATCAGAACCTTCAAGAAGGGTTCACTGAAGAGAGCTAGGACGTCATGCTCCTTGTTGTTGAAGCTGCAGGAGGGTACAACAGAATTATTCCGAGATTTGTCTTTGAACACCTTTTTGAGGGATCAAGTGCTTCCTTGATGCAAGGGTACTAAGTTATGGCACTGCCACAAGCGCAAACATGATGTTTACCGCCAGTTCGTCCAAGTGATACGCCGAACTGCTCCAGAACTTCGGTTTGATTCCGAATTGACGTCTATTTATTTCAATACAAACAAAGGAACATTGATATAATCTACAGATTGCAATTTGTTGTAAGTGGAGGCCTACAACCTAGAAACCCGTAGTAATTCTATTCTCAATGACCGAGTTAAGTTTCTCACTACAGACAAGTAGAAGCAGTCGAAAATAATTCCAAGCGGTCCATAAACTCTGACAAACACGAGCCAGATACAAGTCGATTGTAGAGAAGTAGATAAAATCACAGCCGGGCGGCCACCTGCACACTGCGCGGCTTAGCAGAACTGGAATCTCCACCCACAGTTTTCTCATGGCCCGGCACTCATTCGGCTCTCAAATAGATAGCATTTCGGATAGTGGTGAGAGACCAGACCACGCGAGTCTAGTTTAAAAAAACGCTGCTGAAGTATTCGGCTAGACTACCGGCGTGCGTTGGATGACAATCAACAAACACCTTCCGACACTTGCATCTGAGCCTGCAACACATCCTCAAGAATCGCCCATGTCGTCAGTAAGAAGCCTTTCTGTTCACATCAAGCACACTGCAGCGTGTGGTAACGGTAACGGCGGTGTCCCAAAGCACGTAGTGCATGTGACACACCCAGTTGTAACCCGGCGCTCACGTAATCTGGTCATGGATAAGCCTAGCCCCTATCCCCAGGATTTGCACAATGGCAGATGAATCCTTGCAACAAAGCAGATGAATCTTAGTAAAGATTCTCATTGAACCGTCTGCATGCAACCGCCTGGAAGACGGCCATTGACGATCTATATAAGGCACCCAATTAATTTCAAGACAGACACCTAATTCTATCTCCTTCCCAATCCTGGTAGTTAGTTACCTGGCCAACATACCTGGCCCTGGTTATATCAGTGTATCGTTGAACAATTTGCCCATTGTGGGCTGTATTTAGGACCTGGGTAACTTTGACACGATAAGAGACAGCTGTTTATTAGTATATAGCTGAGAGTGAAATAAGTACCAGTTGATCGATCGTGTATCTAATCAATCCACAAGAATCTCGGTAACACAACCTCCCTAATTCGGTTTTTCCTTTGGATCAAATATGTTTTATATACTGAAATGTATAAACACCATATTTTCACTCCGCTGATATTTTTTTATCGGAGCTCAGACCTCTTTTACATTTCTGTTCTAGCCTTATCCACGCTTTTTCTTGAAAACCTTCTGGCAACGTGATGAACCAATACAGTTACGAGAGACCATCGATGGAATGTCATCCGAGTCAGGGTCTTCTCAATTGACGTTCCCCTTAAGATGGGTAGGACTGTTGTGAAATCGGCAACTACATTCTGTGTTTCTTTGTGTTCGATAGAGCTTATCAAAATGACTCCATGTGCTTTTCGATCATTACTGTCATGCCCTTGACAATTGATAGTAGAATGCTTGAGTTGAGCCGCCCGTCTCTTTACTTTGTCAAATACGTTGTCTTTGGGGCTTTTCGAGTTTGAGCCGTATCAAGGATATAGTGGAATGCAGCTGGATCAGGGGTTTGTATGTAAAGCAGTAAATGCCGTTGATTAGTTCTTGCCAGGTGGAACAACTCGGGGTTGGCATATCATAGTTCTAGGGCGCTTCTACTAGAATCACTGCTCATTTCAAAATACTAAAATTATCCACACCTCTACCCCTGGACGTAGTCGTGGATTCAAGGCATGAATTTTCCCGCAGAATATTTGGAGAATACCCACCCTTTCGAAGGCACGATGAACTTATAGCAGACTCATTGCTCTTCCAAGCCAGTTGGTATATCAGTGATAGATCGCTGCACTTGATTGAATATGTTCCAGAATCAGCGTGTATTCTTCAGTCTTGTCAATCGGTTGGGAGGTTGGTGGTGAGTAGATCACAAATTTTGTTGCAGTTTGCCCCCACCACTAACAAATTCTAGCCTCGTTATTGAGTTTCATAGATATTGTAATTATCGTATCCTACATTGTTACTGCTGTAGGAGTTTGTCTCTTGTCTCTATGATGGTCATGAACTGCCCAGCTTGTTGATGTTACGACTTTCCTCAAATGGCTAAATACGTTTCGACACCTTCGATAATTAACTCATCCTCATAGGAAAAGTAGAGCTCGAGATAACTGAAGAATTCGCAAAGACTACCTAGAAATTCCTCGTGCTCAACCGTCTTCCTGAGGGCTGCACGTCGGCTACCATGCGTCATGGAGGCCGTCATGGGTCTGTCCTTGCAGAACATAACTGATCTGTCGATCACATGTGCAAGACACTTCCTCAAAATAATAGAAACGGGGTGCTTCTGAAACTCAGTTAACTGGTCATCCAGACGCCTAATCCCCTTCCGACATTCGACGGGAATATCATCTAAAAAAGGATTTTCCCAATCAATGTTGCCCTTCAAGACTCGTGGCATTAATCTGATACCATTGAGTTCTATTTCAAGTCCCCGATTAACCGTTGTAAAGCTAACAAGCGATCCAAGGCCAGGGCGCTCATACAAGTCATACTTTTTTTCCGTAAGGAAGTCGTATAAGGCTCGGAGACACGTGATGTATGGCAAGAGATCGACCACCTTGTCGCAACTAAATCCTTCAGAAGTACGGAGAATGTCATATTCTTTCAGACACCCATCTAGTATTTGGCAGACCTCATCCAAGATAGCACCAAGCATCTCGTGATAATGGAATTCATCTCTCTGAAGATCGGTCATTTTGTGTGAGAGTTCCAGCAGAATGATTGAGCTAGGTCGTCAGCTTCTTCAATCAGTATCTTCAAGATAATCTTATGTTTAAGCGGTAGCGAATATATCAAAACATGCTGTTGAAATAGGATTTCTTAGATGCAATCGCTCTGCTACAGACGCTGATTGAAACCTTTTCTTTTTCTGCAAAATGTTGAACCTTATTTCTCGTGCGCACGGCACTGCCTATTAAAAGACATTGTTCTGCCTCAAGCAGAGTGCCTTGTCATAATTGTCGAGCTGTCAATTTACACCAAGTCTGTATATCACCTCACTACTTTACTGTCTTGGCCACGAAAGAAATTACACCCGTCACTCAAAGCCGTTCTGGCCGAGACTCCCCCTGGGGGAACGTGCAGTGCGGTAGTATGCTTGCGTCGGGTCCTCGAATTTGTCGAACCAGTGTCTTGAAACTATTCAAGTGGTTGTAGCAGATATGTAATGAAACCCTGTAGAAATAAGGTTATTGGTGCATCTGCTCTACTACAGACGCTGATTGGAACCTTTCCCTTGTCTTCAAAATAACGAACCTAATCTTTCATGAATCATGGCACTGCCTATTTAAGGGCATTGCTCTGCCACAACCAGGGTACTTTGCCATGTTAGTCGACCAGTCAGATTATACCGAGCTGATAAATGACCTCGCCACTATACTGTCTCAGCCGCTACAAGATCACACAAGTCACTCAAAGAACTTGCACACGTCTTGGCAGAAATTATCCTCTAAAGAGCGTACGTCTTATTTTGGAGACCTAGAGAAGATCGGATCTATAATACGATCACGCATCGAACCACTGAGACGGTCCTGTTTTGGTGATTTTTATGGACTTACTCATTTCGATGTAGTTTTCAATATCGACAATCTCGTGACCAATAGCTTCCCAGAATGTGTTTGGAGGGGGGAGGAAAGGTTAATAAAATGTGTGTGTGCAAAAACCCCAGTTGTGGACTTGACTTCGGAGTTGACACCAGGATCGGACGGAAGTCCAATTGCTAGGGTGATGCAGGAATGTGTGGAGTGTCTGTTGAACCATTGCTCTCAACTATTACAACACTCAGATTCCCCTCTGGCTATTGCTAGTTCTGATAACGCTGGAATTTTGCTACAAAAAAGTGTTGCAAAAAGATTCCTACTGCTGTTACTCATATTATTTGAAGATCTCAGGATTATTTACTCCAGCTGTGATGAAGCGGTAATCATTGAAATGAGGCAAGTACTAAAGTGGTACCTGGACATCCTTAAAGAACCGGGCACACCTCGCAATCTAAGATCCAAAAAGCGGCCATTTTCTGAACTGTCGGTCTGACCTGTGACCACGAATGCGTATCAAGATAAATATAGTTCCGGACCAGCAGAAGACTTTGGTATGATCAAACACCTGCCGATACTATTCTCAAAAATCTTGTTCCCATTTTAACAGATTTCACGTCAAATCTACTGCCCCACTCTCACTGATAATAACAATTCTTTGACAAATGATTGTTCAAGCCACCAAAGTTCTATCGAGACTCCATCTGTGCCAAGCGTAATGATGATGCATAAACAAATGGAGGTGCATCGATTTTGTTATCCCGTAATGGCAATTCAGCTTTTCGGAGTATGCGCTATCCCCATATAATCAAAACAATGATACAAATCTCCATAAACCAACTCAAAAGGCTGTGAATATCGGCTGAAGAAATATCCCTTCAATATCCTTTTACGTCTATACCACAGCCCTCACCAGTCAATAAGGTCAACTTTTCACCATCTCTAAATTAAAGACCTAGTTCCACAGCAGCTACCTATGTAAAATACGTTTTCAGCGATAATAAAATAGCCGTCTTACCCTGGTCTAACTGCTACTTTGTGGGCTTGCCAATCAGCATCATTCAAGGGGGCTGAGGGGGCCATCTCATTCTTCAGTTGGCATGCAGCATCTCTAAAAACCCAGGCTTCAGCTCAGTCAAGGCCGACCCGCTGGCTCATTCCTATTCTATTGTGATGTATAATCGCTTTTTGCGATAATGTGCAGGCGCGTGTCTGGTACCACTAAGGGTCACGTCATATCTTAGGAGTGGACAAGGCTAATGGGCTCTTTTTTACTTTCCGACGAAGATAGAAAATGCCACCATCTGTCTTGATTTAAGGCTCATCTAAGGCTCAAATCTGGGTTTTAATCTCAGTGACTGTGAATGACTATAAGGTTTTTAATCTAATTGAGTATCTCCAACAAAAATGTTTCTCAATCACACTTTTGAACGCAAACTGCAGAGTTATCTTGGGCATTCATATTGAAATGAGAAATTACTTGGTGAAACTGTCCAAAGTAATGCTCAGTCAGATGATCCACGCATTCCTGCATAGTTGTAGCACTATACGAATTTCGTCTCTTGCCATACGTACGTCGGAAGTCTCGCTGCTGCTGAAGTATTCGGCTGGACTACCGGCGTGCGTTGGATGACAATCAACAAACACCTTCCGACACTTGCATCTGAGCCTGCAACACATCCTCAAGAATCGCCCATGTCGTCAGCAAGAACCCTCTCTGTTCACATCAAGCACACTGCAACGTGTGGTAACGGTAACGGTAACGGCAGTGTCCCAAAGCACTGTAAGCTGTGCGTCCAAGAAATGTGGCGCAAAGAGGCAATGAGGCGGGGACCGTTGTTCTTCGGAATTTAGGTGCCCTTCTACATATGTAATGCTCCACTATATAGTCTTGGCTCGTCCGAACTAAGGAGTGGGTTTGGTCGCCCTACGGAATGTGAATCGACCGGTTTGCGGGGCCGAGCAATGTCCCCAACAAACAATCCCTAGTTTACTGGAGGCCGCAAGCGGAGCGTACTTGCGGAGCCGAGTGGCGTAGGTGGCGTGGACGCCTCTCCGCCACTGACCTTACCTCAGCCTACTGGGCGCAGGGTTACACTGGGTGACCACAAGATGACTCTCAATGAAGGATTCCGGTACCGGATGCGGTTGCATTCCGTTTCCCAAAAAAGGCCTAACGTTCTGGCAGCAATATGCATGACGTTCTGGCAGTAATATGCATGACGTTCTGGCAACAATATGCATGACGTCTTGGCTCTCTCCGGTGGAACTCTATAGCAGGGTCTGATGCTGCTGCATGACCCAAATCCAAATCCAGGCTGACGCTACAAACTCTATTCATTGTTCGTGCTCTCGACGCCAGTAATTACGGCCATTCGGTGCTGTGCAATATCTGTACCAAAGACATCTGTGCAAACTCAAGTGATCACACGAAAGCTAGTTATTGTCCGTGCTCATAACGTCAGTTTGTGTGGCCGTTCTGTTGTGTGCGATATATGTACTTTCTAACTCGAGTGGCTACAAGAATGTTTTCATAATAAGATTTTGTTACTCAATGCGGTTACGGACAGACTTTGCAACACCCCTGTCGCAAAGCTTTGAATCTTAACAACCATGGCCATGTTCCTCTTTCGGACTGCCTGCCAACTATGAGCTTGTTTGTCGTTCTATGAAAGCGGTGCTTCGCTCCTGTTTTGAGGCATCATCCCAGCAAGCAAGTTCTCTGCACAATGCCACGGGTTTCTCCTCGACTAGTATATCCTGAGAATGCTGATCCTGCTTCGTTTCAAATTCCTGCTTTCTTCAAAACCTTTTCCTTTATTCTATTGATCAACTTCCGAAATATCCTGGCAGTGCGCTGGAACTCTAGGATGATAGCAGGTCTGCCACGGAGAGGCCTCTACTTCCCCGAATACGCCGTGAGCGAAGGACTTCGAATTTTATGTTACTTGATTCAGCAGCTCGTTGGCGATGCGAATCCCACCGTTGGTGCTGCAGACTATGAGATTATTCCCTTGAACAACCTGGAAGCCTTCTTAGACGAGTTGATTTCTAGTTATGACATCGGCGGCATATTAGAAGCGCATTCTGATGACGACGTATCTTTTGCTACTATCTTGAGATCCTCTGAGGACTACCTTTCTCGATGCCAGGATTGCCACTCAACAGATGAGTACATCTATACTAGCCAACACTATCATTCTATGTGCAGGGTTGTCACAAAATTCGGGAGATGCATTTATGCTCTCCGTCTCATTTGGCTCCAATTTTATTCAAGCACCGATGCCAGCGACTGCCATGATTCTACTCACAAGCTATATGTTTGCGTACTTCAACTTCAGCAGCAGCTGGGACTAGGCACTGTTTATGCTCCCTTATCTGACTATGTGCCTAAGCTAGAATCTCGCCCGCCACTACGTGGCTTCGAGCTACCTTGCCGCGTCATGGTAGATCTATTTCGTCGTATTGTGGAACCTCTCGAAAATTGTTCGCCACTACTGTGTGATGGTGTTTCTGCGCCGAGCTTGTGGGCCTACTCTCAAAAGTTATGCGCTTATGATGCGATGACGCTGCGAAATATTGCTATTATTTTGCAGGCTACAATTTCTTTTATGACCAGACCTAGTTTTTTTTTGGTTATGGACATCCTAAGAAAGCACTATCAAGATTTCGTTGAAGAATTTCGGGATCAAATTCTGGATGAGGAAGGAATTGATCAAGCTAAGCTTGAACAAAGAAGGCTTGCACCTCACGAGCTGTCCAAGGTCTATGTCGATACTTTGAAATACGGTATTTTTAGGATCAGTCGCTGCGAGAGACGTACACTCACACCAAGCACTCCAAGATTTTCAGCCGAACTGCTAGGCTCTCTCAAAAACGTCTTGGAAGCACTGCTCGCAGTTCACGAGAATGGTGAAGCGCAGCTCTCAGACCTGGCATGTCAAAAGCTTGAAAAATTCAAAAAAAATCTGCTCAACCAAGAGCTTATCTTTTAGATTTCCCTTGATTGGCACCCCTGGGGTCTGTAATTGCAGGCCTCTCGTTCCCACTGTGCATAACCTGTAATTTGTATCAATATTCATTCATTTAAATTGCGAGACTGAGACTTCAATCTTAAGTTTTGGAGCTCGACATGTGCATAATCTACCGTCGCTAAGAAAGCTGTAAGAAACATCGTTTCAAAATTGGGGAGAAACCGTTTTAAGGGATTATATAGTATCTCTTCAGCCCCATACCAGCTACATTGAGATCAGAAGCTGGAGAACAGTTTGGGCGTATCACTTGGGCGAACTGGCGATAAACATCACGATTGCTACTATAATTGTGCCGTTGCTATAAATTGTAGTTCCATAGCACGGACGCCCACCGAAATGAGTGAAAATGCGACTTTTCAAGCAGTGTTACACCCCAGTTTGTGAACCCCGCAGATTCACTCCAAGCAGACTATTGTAAGCTGTGCGTCCAAGAAATGTGGTGCAAAGAGGCAATGAGGCGGGAACCATTGTTCTTCGGAATTTAGGTCCACATATCTAATGATCCACTATATAGTCTTGGCTCGTCCGAACTAAACATTCCTTAGTTTTACCTGCGGCCGCAAGCGGAGCGTACTTGCGGAGCCGAATGGAGTAGGTGGCGTGGACGCCTCTCCGCCACATAACTTACCTCAGCCTACTGGGCGCAGGGTTACAAGCACACTCTGCACGTGACACACCCAGCTGTAAGCGTTGCCCACGAGAAACGTGGCGCTGGATCGACAATGGGGCGGGGACCGTTGTTCTCCGGAATTTAGGTGCCCTTCTACATATCTAATGCCCCTTTATATGATGTTAGCTTCGCACGGTATCAAGGAGAAGGGCTACCCTATGCACGGTGGGGTAACCGGTCCGGCGAATAGTACGACGAACATCCCATTGTTTACCGGGGCCACGGAGTGGGGCGTACTCTGTGGGGCAAGGTGACGTAGACGCCACTCCGCCACTTTCATTACCTCAGCCTACTGGGCGCCAGGGTTACACCAGTTGTGACCCGGCGCACACGTAATCTGGTCATGGATAAGCCTGGCCCCTATCCCCAGGATTTGCAAAATGGCAGATGAATCCTTGCAACAAAGCAGATGAATCTTAGTAGAGATTCTCATTGAACCGTCTGCATGCAACCGCCTGGAAGACGGCCATTGACGATCTATATAAGGCACCCAATTAATTTCAAGACAGACACCTAATTCTAGCTCCTTCCCAATCCTGGTAGTTAGTAACCTGGCCAACATACCTGGCCCTGGTTATACCAGTGTATCGTTGAACAATTTGCCCATTGTGGGCTGTATTTAGGACCTGGGTAACTTTGACGAGATAAGAGACAGCTGTTTATTAGTATATAGCTGAGAGTGAAATAAAAACCAGTTGATTGATCGTGTCTTTAATCAATCCACAAGAATCTCGGTAACACAACCTCCCTAATTCGGTTTTTTCCTTTGGATCAAATAAATTTTATATACTGACATGTATAAACACCATATTTTCACTCTACTGATATTTTTTTATCAGAGCCCAGACCTCTTTTACATTTCTGTTCTAGCCTTATCCACGCTATGCCTTTGAAAACCTTCTGGCAACGTGATGAACCAATACAGTTACGAGAGACCATCGATGGAATGTCATCCGAGTCAGGGTCTTCTCAATCGACGTTCCCCTTAAGATGGGTAGGACTGTTGTGAAATCGGCAACTACATTCTGTGTTTCTTTGTGTTCGACAGAGCTCATCAAAATGACTCCATGTGCTTTTCAATCGTTACTGTCATGCCCTTGGCAATTGATAGTAGAATGCTTGAGTTGAGCCGCCCGTCTCTTTACTTTGTCAAATACGTTGTCTTTGGGCCTTTTCGAGTTGGAGCCGTATCAAGGATATAGTGGAATGCAGCTGGATCAGGGGTTTGTATGTAAAGCAGTAAATGCCGTTGATTAGTTCTTGCCAGGTGGAACAACTCGGGGTTGGCATATCGTAGTTCTAGGGCGTTTCTACTAGAAACACTGCTCATTTCAAAATACTAAAATTATCCACACCTCTACCCCTGGACGTAGTCGTGGATTCAAGGCATGAATTTTCCCGCAGAATATTTGGATAATATCCACCCTATCGAAGGCACGATGAACTTGTAGCAGACTCATTGCTTTTCCAAGCCAGTTGGTATATCAGTGATAGATCACTACACTTCATTGCATATGTTCCAGAATCGGTGTGTATTCTTCAGTCTTGTCAATGGGTTTGGAGGGTGGTGGTGAGTAGATCAAAAATTTTACTGCAGTTTGCCCCCACCACTAACGAATTCTAGCCTCGTTATTGAGCTGCATAGATATTGTAATTATCGTACTCTACATTGTTATCGCTGTAGGAGTTTGTCTCTATGATGGTAATGAACTGCCAAGCTTGTTGATGTCACGACTTTCCTCAAAAAGCAAAATACGTTCCGACACCTTCATTAATTATCTCATCCTCATATGAAAAGTAGAACTCGAGATAACTGAAGAATTCGCAAAGACTAGCTAGAAAGTTTTCGTGCTCAACCGTCTTCCTGAGGGCTGCACGTTGGCAACCATTTGCCATGAAGGCCGTCATAGGTCTGTCCTTGCAGAACATAACTGATCTGTCAATCACATGTGCAAGACACTTCCTCAAAATAATAGAGACGGGGTGCTTCTGAAACTCAGTTAACTGGTCATCCAGACGCCTGATCCCCCTCCGACAGTCGACGAGAATATCATCCAGGAAAGGGTTTTCCCAATCAACGTTGCCCTTCAAGACTAGTGGCATTAATCTGATACCATTGAGTTCGATTTCAAGTCCTAAATTTTCTTGTGACAAGTCAAAAAACGTTCCAATGCCAGGGCGCTCATACAAGTCATACTTCTGTGCCGCCAGGAAGTCGTGTAAGTTCCGGAGACACGTGATGTATGGCAAGAGATTGACCACCTTGTCGCATTTTAATCCTTCAGAAGTACGGAGAATGTCATATTCCTTTAGACACCCATCTAGTGTTTGGCAGATCTCATTCAAGACATCTGCTGGACCATCGGGATAATGGAATTCATCTTTCTGAAGATCGGTCATTTTGTGTGAGAGCTGTAGCAGAATGATTGCTTCTTCTTCGTCGTCAGCTTCTTCAAACCAGTATCTTCAAGATAGGTTTTTGTTTGAGCGGTAGCAAATATATCACAACATGCTGTTGAAATAGGATTTCTTAGATGCAATCGCTCTGCTACAGACGCTGATTAAAACCTTTTCCGATTCTGCAAAATGTTGAACCTTATTTCTCATGCGCACGGCACTGCCTATCAAAAGCCATTGTTCTGCCTCAAGCAGAGTGCCTTGTCATAATTGTCGAGCTGTCAATTTACACCAAGTCTGTATATCACCTCACTACTTTACTGTCTTGGCCACTAAAAAAATTACACCCGTCACTCAAAGCCGTTCTGGCCGAGACTCCCCCTGGGGGAACGTGCAGTGCAGTAGTATACTTGCGTCGGGTCCTCGGATTTGTCGAATCAGTGTCTTGAAACTATTCAAGTGGTTGTAGCAGATATGTAATGAAACCCTGTAGAAATAAGGTTATTGGTGCATCTGCTCTACTACAGACGCTGATTAGAACCTTTCCCTTGTCTTCAAAATAACGAACCTAATCTTTCATGAATCATGGCACTGCCTATTTAAGGGCATTGTTCTGCCACAAGCAAGGTCCTTTGCCATGTTAGTCGACCAGTCATATTATACCGAGCTGATAAATGACCTCGCCACTATACTGTCTCAGCCGCTACAAGATCACACAAGTCACCCAAAGAACTTGCACCCGTCTTGGCAGAAATTATCCCCTGAAGAGCGTACAGCTTATTTTGGAGACCTAGAGAAGATCGGATCTGTAATACGATCATTCATTGAACCACTGAGACAGTCCTGTCTCGGTGACTTTTATGGACTTACTCATTTCGGGGTAGTTTTCGGAATCGGCAATCTTGTGACCAATAGCTCCCCAAAAGATATATTTGTAGGGGGAGGGGACAGGATTTTAAAATGTGTGTGTGCAAAAACCCCAGTTGTGGACTTGACTTCGGAGTTGACACCAGGATCGGAGGGAAGTCCAGTTGCTAGTGTGATGCAGGAATGTGTGGAGTGTCTGTTGAACCATTGCTCTCAACTATTACAACACTCAGATTCCCCTCTGGCCATTGCTAGTTCTGATAACGCTGGAATTTTGCTACAAAAAATTGTTGCAAAAAGATTCCTACTGCTGTTACTCATATTATTTGATAATTTCAGGATTATTTTCTCTAGCTGTGATGAAGCGGTAATCATTGAAATGAGGCAAGTACTAAAGCGGCACCTGGACTGCTTTAAAGAACAAGACATACCTCGCAATCTACGATCCAAAAAGCGGCCATTTTCTGAACTGTCGGTCTGACCTGTGACCACGAATGTGTGTCAAGATACATATAGTTCCGGACCAGCAGAAGACTCTGGTACGATCAAACACCTGCCGATACTATTCTCAAAAATCTTATTCCCATTTTAAGAGATTTCACGCCAAATCCACTGCCTTACTCTCATTGATAATAACAATTCTTTGACAAATGATTGTTCAAGCCACCAAAGTTCTATCGAAACTCCATATGTGCCAAGCGTAATGATGATGTATAAACAAATGGAGGTGCATCGAGTTCGTTATCCCGTAATGGCAATTCAGCTTCTCGGAGTATGCGCTATCCCCATTTAATTGAAATAATGATACAAAACTCCATAAACCAACTCAAAAGACTTTGAATATCAGCTGAAGTAACACCCCTTCAATATCCTTTTACGTCTATACCACAGCACTCACCAGTCAATAAGGTCAACTGTTCACCATCTCTAAATTAAAGACCTAGTTTCACAGCAGCTACCTATGTAAAATACGTTTTCAGCGATAATAAAATAGCCGTCATACCCTGGTCTAACTGCTACTTTGTGGGCTTGCCAATCAGCATCATTCAAGGGGGCTGAGGGGGCCATCTCATTCTTCAGTTGGCATGCAGCATCTCTAAAAACCCAGGCTTCAGCTCAGTCAAGGCCGACCCGCTGGCTCATTCCTATTCTATTGTGATGTATAATCGCTTTTTGCGATAATGTGCAGGCGCGTGTCTGGTACCACTAAGGGTCACGTCAAATCTTAGGAGTGGACAAGGCTAATGGGCTTTTTTTTACTTTCCGACAAAGATAGAAAATGCCACCATCTGTCTTGATTTAAGGCTCATCTAAGGCTCAAATCTGGGTTTTAATCTCAGTGACTGTGAATGCCTATAAGGTTTTTAATCTAATTGAGTATCTCCAACAAAAATGTCTCTCAATCACACTTTTGAACGCAAACTCCAGAGGTATCTTGGGCATTCATTTTGAAATGAGAAATCACTTGGTGAAACAGTCCAAAAAAATGCTCAGCTAAATGATCCACGCATTCCTGCATAGTTGTAGCACTATACGAATCTCGTCTCTTTCCATACGTCGGAGGTCTCGCTGCTGCTGAAGTATTCGGCTGGACTACCGGCGTGCGATGGATGACAATCAACAAACACCTTCCGACACTTGCATCTGAGCCTGCAACACATCCTCAAGAATCGCCCATGTCGTCAGTAAGAAGCCTTTCTGTTCACATCAAGCACACTGCAGCGTGTGGTAACGGTAACGGCGGTGTCTCAAAGCACATAGTGCATGTGACACACCCAGTTGTAACCCGGCGCACACGTAATCTGGTCATGGATAAGCCTAGCCCCTATCCCCAGGATTTGCACAATGGCAGATGAATCCTTGCAACAAAGCAGATGAATCTTAGTAGAGATTCTCATTGAACCGTCTGCATGCAATTGCCTGGAAGACGGCCATTGACGATTTTTATAAGGCACCCAATTAATTTCAAGACAGACACCTAATTCTAGCTCCTTCCCAATCCTGGTAGTTAGTAACCTGGCCAACATACCTGGCCCTGGTTATACCAGTGTATCGTTGAACAATTTGCCCATTGTCGGCTGTATTCAGGACCTGGGTAATTTCGACACAATAAGAGACAGCTGTTTATTAGTATATAGCTGAGAGCGAAATAAGTACCAGTTGATTGATCGTGTCTCTAATCAATCCACAAGAATCTCGGTTACACAACCTCCCTAATTCGGTTTTTTCCTTTGGATCAAATAAATTTTATATACTGACATGTATAAACACCATATTTTCACTCTACTGATATTTTTTTATCAGAGCCCAGACCTCTTTTACATTTCTGTTCTAGCCTTATCCACGCTATGCCTTTGAAAACCTTCTGGCAACGTGATGAACCAATACAGTTACGGGAGACTACCGATGGAATGTCATCCGAGTCAGGGTCTTCCCGATCGACGTCCCCCTAAAGATAGGTAGGACTGATGTGAAATCAGCAACTACATTCTGTGTTTCTTTGTGTTCGACAGAGCTTATCAAAATGATTTCAGGTGCTTTTCAATCATTACTGTCATGCCCTTGACAATTAATAGTAGAATGCTTGAGTTGAGCCGCCCGTCTCTTTACTCTGTCAAATATGTTGTCTTTGGACCTTTTCGAGTTGGAGCCGTATCAAGGATATAGTGGAATGCAGCTGGATCAGGGGTTTGTATGTAAAGCAGTAAATGCCGTTGATTAGTTCTTGCCAGGTGGAACAACTCGGGGTTGGCATATCGTAGTTCTAGGGCGTTTCTACTAGAAACACTGCTCATTCCAAAATACTAAAATTATCCACACCTCTACCCCTGGACGTAATCGTGAATTCAAGGCATGAATTCTCCCGCAGAATATTTGGAGAATATCCACCCTATCGAAGGCACGATGAACTTTTAGCAGATTCATTGCTCTTCCAAGCCAGTTGGTATATCAGTGATAGATCACTTCACTTCATTGCATATGTTCCAGAATCGGTGTGTATTCTTCAGTCTTGTCAATGGGTTTGGAGGGTGGTGGTGAGTAGATCACAATTTTTGTTGCAGTTTGCCCTCACCACTAACGAATTCTAGCCTCGTTATTGAGTTGCATAGATATTGTAATTATTGTACTCTACATTGTTATCGCTGTAGGAGTTTGTCTCTATGATGGTAATGAACTGCCAAGCTTGTTGATGTTACGACTTTCCTCAAAAAACAAAATACATTCCGACACCTTCATTAATTATCTCATCCTCATATGAAAAGTAGAACTCGAGATAACTGAAGAATTCGCAAAGACTAGCTAGAAAGTCCTCGTGCTCAACCGTCTTCCTGAGGGCTGCACGTTGGCAACCATTTGCCATGAAGGCCGTCATAGGTCTGTCCTTGCAGAACATAACTGATCTGTCGATCACATGTGCAAGACACTTCCTCAAAATAATAGAGACGGGGTGCTTCTGAAACTCAGTTAACTGGTCATCCAGACGCCTGATCCCCCTCCGACAGTCGACAAGAATATCATCTAGGAAAGGGTTTTCCCAATCAACATTGCCCTTCAAGACTAGTGGCATTAATCTGGTACCATTGAGTTCCATTTCAAGTAGTGAAGTTTCTTCTGTGAAGTCAACAAACGATCCAATGCCAGGGCGCAGCTCAGACTTCTGTGCCGCCAGGAAGTCGTGTAAGTTCCGGAGACACGTGATGTATGGCAAGAGATTGACCACCTTGTCGCATTTTAATCCTTCAGAAGTACGGAGAATGTCATATTCCTTTAGACACCCATCTAGTGTTTGGCAGATCTCATTCAAGACATCTGCTGGACCATCGGGATAATGGAATTCATCTTTCTGAAGATCGGTCATTTTGTGTGAGAGCTGTAGCAGAATGATTGCTTCTTCTTCGTCGTCAGCTTCTTCAAACCAGTATCTTCAAGATAGGTTTTTGTTTGAGCGGTAGCAAATATATCACAACATGCTGTTGAAATAGGATTTCTTAGATGCAATCGCTCTGCTACAGACGCTGATTAAAACCTTTTCCGATTCTGCAAAATGTTGAACCTTATTTCTCATGCGCACGGCACTGCCTATCAAAAGCCATTGTTCTGCCTCAAGCAGAGTGCCTTGTCATAATTGTCGAGCTGTCAATTTACACCAAGTCTGTATATCACCTCACTACTTTACTGTCTTGGCCACTAAAAAAATTACACCCGTCACTCAAAGCCGTTCTGGCCGAGACTCCCCCTGGGGGAACGTGCAGTGCAGTAGTATACTTGCGTCGGGTCCTCGGATTTGTCAAACCAGTGTCTTGAAACTATTCAAGTGGTTGTAGCAGATATGTAATGAAACCCTGTAGAAATAAGGTTATTGGTGCATCTGCTCTACTACAGACGCTGATTAGAACCTTTCCCTTGTCTTCAAAATAATGAACCTAATCTTTCATGAATCATGGCACTGCCTATTTAAGGGCATTGTTCTGCCACAAGCAGGGTCCTTTGCCATGTTAGTCGACCAGTCATATTATACCGAGCTGATAAATGACCTCGCCACTATACTGTCTCAGCCGCTACAAGATCACACAAGTCACTCAAAGAACTTGCACCCGTCTTGGCTGAAATTATCCCCTGAAGAGCGTACAGCTTATTTTGGAGACCTAGAGAAGATTGGATCCGTAATACGATCATGCATTGAACCACTGAGACGGTCCTGTCTCGGTGACTTTTATGGACTTACTCATTTCGGGGTAGTTTTCGGAATCGGCGATCTTGTGACCAATAGCTCCCCAAAAGATATATTTGTAGGGGGAGGGGACAGGATAATAAAATGTGTGTGTGCAAAAACCCCAGTTGTGGACTTGACTTCGGAATTGACACCAGGATCGGAGGGAAGTCCAGTTGCTAGGGTGATGCAGGAATGTGTGGAGTGTCTGTTGAACCATTGCTCTCAACTATTACAACACTCAGATTCCCCTCTAGCCATTGCTAGTTCTGATAACGCTGGAATTTTGGTACAAAAAATTGTTGCAAAAAGATTCCTACTGCGGTTACTCAGATTATTTGATAATCTCAGGATTATTTTTTCTAGCTGTGATGAAGCGGTAATCATTAAAATGAGGGAAAAACTAAAGCGGTGCCTGGACCGCTTTAAAGAACTGGGCATACCTCGCAATCTACGATCCAAAAAGCGGCCATTTTCTGAACTGTCGTCTGACCTGTGACCACGATTGCGTATCAAGATACATATAGTTCCGGACCAGCAGAAGACTATGGTACGATCAAACACCTGCCGATACTATTCTCAAAAATCTTATTCCCATTTTAAGAGATTTCACGTCAAATCTACTGCCCTACTCTCATTGATAATAACAATTCTTTGACAAATGATTGTTCAAGCCACCAAAGTTCTATCGAGACTCCATATGTGCCAAGCGTAATGATGATGTATAAACAAATGGAGGTGCATCGATTTCGTTATCCCGTAATGGCAATTCAGCTTCTCGGAGTATGTGCTATCCCCATTTAATTGAAACAATGATACAAAACTCCATAAACCAACTCAAAAGACTTTGAATATCAGCTGAAGTAACACCCCTTCAATATCCTTTTACGTCTATACCACAGCCCTCACCAGTCAATAAGGTCAACTGTTCACCATCTCTAAATTAAAGACCTAGTTTCACAGCAGCTACCTATGTAAAATACGTTTTCAGCGATAATAAAATAGCCGTCACACCCTGGTCTAACTGCTACTTTGTGGGCTTGCCAATCAGCATCATTCAAGGGGGCTGAGGGGGCCATCTCATTCTTCAGTTGGCACGCAGCATCTCTAGAAACCCAAACTTCAGCTCAGTCAAGGCCAACCCGCTGGCCCATTCCTATTCTATTGTGACGTATAATCGCTTTTTGCGATAATGTGCTGGCGCGTGTCTGGTACCACTAGAGGTCACGTCAAATCTTAGGAGTAGACAAGGCGACAAGGCTAATGGGCTCTTTTTTACTCTCTGACAAAGATGGAATATGCCACCATCTGTCTTGAATTTTCATCTGGTTTTTCATCACAGTGACTGTGAATGACTATCAGGTTTCTAATCTAATTGAGTATCTCCAACAAAAATGTCTCTCAATCACACTTTTGAACGCAAACTCCAGAGTTATCTTGGGCATTCATATTGAAATGAGAAATCACTTGGTGAAACAGTCCAAAGTAATGCTCAGCTAAATGATCCACGCATTCCTGCATATTTGTAGCACTATACGAATCTCGTCTCTTGCTATACGTCGGAAGTCTCCGCGAACAACACAATAACTCAGCAAACTTGTATGTTCACAATAAGCAATCCGGGTATGGGCTTTCAAATTACGAGGTAGCCGACTGAGAATTATGGTCAAAGAATTATGGGGTGGCCTCCTTGGTATCACATCAATGTCAATAATCTCAGCGGACAACATCAATTGGCAGTATGAAGCTTCAGTTGATTCTCGAGAGAAGATCAGTAGTCTAGATGACCAGTGTATATGGCTGGTAAAGTGTCTCAACTTACAAAAACGAGCTTCTGCTGACTCTAGTTTCCAGTGGTTGCCATCGTATAGACCTCATGATAATAATTGAGCGAGAACAAATTTCTGCAAATCGCTGCACTTTTCTAAATTAAATCAAATTTTTTCGTATGTAGTTGTGGAGAATCTTCAAGATATTGCATTTATATATTTCTTTATCCACTAACATGACAAGCAATGAAGTATGATCGAAAATTCACCAGTCGGGACTTTAACAGCTTGAGCAGATTTCACTACTGTCAGTGCGGTTGGTGCGGCAGCTCCAGTGTAAAACGGATACTTGGTCTATTTAGGAAAGTAAATTCAAGATTTAAGTTGTTCTAAAATGCTTGCCGAAAAACCGCGATGAGACCTTCAATCTACTCACTACTGACCTCCGTATTTATTGGTGAGTACTCCAGCATTTTCATCTATCGCTGCTAGACCTGAAAGACAAATGCCATACCTTCTAGGATGCAGAGCAGATCACGTCGTCGCTTGAAACGGGTTTCTCCGAATTTGTTTTTGGCGGCCTTTCTTCTTTTTACAGCAAGAGTATTTATCAGAGGATCCTTAAGTGAGCACAGCAACTTCCACAATTCTACATTGAGACAATTCTTTATGCATAACCAGGAGTAATTTAATTAGCAAAGGCTTTGGGAGGTCTTAATTTTTCCTCCTCTGAAATATGCTCGCTCAGACACCCACATAACCCTGTTTCACTCTGACAACTGGGCATACAGTATTCTGACTCTAGAATCGAATCCTGAATTTCGGGTGCTGTCCCAAATACGCGTGTGGTCTCGCTATTCACAAACTCAACCCATTCTTACCGTAGAAATTTAATGTCAAAGGAACCGTCAGTCATCACAAAAAGCAGGTTGGTAGGCTCAACCCTGATTCAATTGACGTCTGCGTTGATTATAAAAGGAGAGCTGACCTTTGCACTCAATCCCATTTTCCCTCACGCAGTTGCGTACGAATAAAGCAGGTTTATTTGAAAACTGTTTATAGTTCATGACGCATTGGCACGTCAGATATCGATACTAAATACAATAAATTATTATTCAACTACATTCTTCATGCCAAGATCACGATGAAACTGTAGGTGTCGAAGTGTCGCTTTTGGACTCGGCGCTGTCGCTGGATTCTTGTGATAGGCTTTGAAGCAATTTTCGCAAAGAAGGACGCCGCAGCGGTTTAGCCAGAAATACAGTCATTCCAGCGTTGAGACATTCTTGAATATTCTCATCGTTGGCATATGCTGATACAGCCACGATAGGAATCTTCATGTGGTATGTTTCTCTTAAGATCATCGTGCATTTCCGGCCATCCAATCTGGGCATCTGCACATCCATGAAGATTATATCAAAGGGTTTGTTCTCTGAGATGCTAGCCTTGACTTTCTCAATGGCGTCGACACCATCATTCGCGACCTCAATATCTCTGAGGCCCTCTAAATTCAGCATTCGCGACATCACCTCCTGATTCACACGGTTGTCGTCAGTCACAAGAATTCTCATATTGGGAAGTGAAATGCCATCTAAGCTGAGACCGCGCTTCATCTCTGGTCTTTCCAAGTTCCATACCTTCGGCGCTATCAAAGTAGCAGCCTTGCCTTGCTCCGACTGAGGCTTGGAGGTCTTGGTAATCGGCGTCAGTCTCTCAAACTGATTTCCAGAGCTGCTATTCGGAGTAGGAGCGGGGGTCTGCAGGTTAGATTTAGAGCCCGACTTGAGCTCTGTCTGTGCTTTTCGCCGGATTGTGTCTGCACTGTATAAGTCATATTCCGGCCACTCGTTCTCCTGCTTGTCCTGACCACTCGAGTCGCTATCTTTGTTGTCACCAATGTACTCTAGCGGGACCGTGAATGTGAACTCAGAGCCCTCGCCAAGTGTACTTTCCAAACCTATTGATCCACCCATAAATTCTGCCAGCTGCTTGCAAATTGAGAGCCCCAAACCAACACCTGCGCGGCGTACGTTAACATTGATGTCACCTTGGACAAATGCATCAAATACACGAGCCTGAAGATGAGGCGCAATACCAGGACCGGTGTCGGTGACTTTGAAAGTGACTTTTCGTTTCGAGGACCCGGCAATCTTCACTACAGAGGCCCTGAAAGAGACCTTGCCGCCCTCAGGTGTGAACTTGAGCGAGTTTGACATGAGATTGAACACGACCTGCAGAATGCGATTGATGTCGCCAAACATAATGTAACTACCGCATTCAGGGACAGGATCAATGTCCAACGCGACATGAGCCGAAACACTCTGCTCTCGGAAGATAGCCAAAAGCTGTGAGGTGATATCACTGATCTTGAACTCGGACTCGTCCAGCTTCAAATCGTCCACTTCATTCTGTGAAAACGATAGCAGATCAGTGAGCAAATGCAGCAACAGTTCGCCGCATTTGAAAATTGTCTTCAAGCTCGACCTGATTTCTGGAATTGATTCTTCGTCCAGACACAATGTAGCCGTTCCGAGAATACCATTGAGAGGAGTTCGTAGCTCGTGGGTTACACGCGCCAGGAAATGCGATTTGGCAGCATTTGCTTCATCAGCAATTTGCTTTGCTTCTTCGATCTCACGTTTCCGCATCTCCACGCGCTCCTCTAGAATTCGGTATTGTGTTTCCAATGCCTCAGTCATAATATTCAGCCTCAATGAGATCTTATCTACTTCGTCACGCAAGTGCTTGCGTTTCAGAATGATTTTCTGTGGAATTTCAAAGTGAAGTCCCGCTTCTTCTGTACCCACAGCTCCAGCAATGGGTAGCTGAGCTTCCACTGCGCTTAGCCTGTTCGCATCATGATCTGCCAGCGACAACTTTGTCTTAATGTTTCGGCCCAAATTGGCAATATCGGTGCGTATTTTCGTCAGCTGATTAGTGTTGACTGCGTGCGACGATTGCGAGTCAGATAGCTCAAAGCTGCGGTTTGAGGCTTCTGTGCCCGCCTTACGAATATCAGCAATGTCCTCATTCTGGCCAACTAGCGTCTTTTCCGACTGGTTATCCTGGACGCTATTTACATTCTTTGTAGCGTTTACTACTCTCAGCAAAGGCCGCGTTCCAAACCAAGTCATTACTAGCACCAGCAAGAATGCACCAACCAGAATCGCGCATCCAGCCGCCACCAAAATATTCAGCAAGCTCTGAACCATAGATGTGACCTGATCTCTAGATTGGATCACCATAACCACATAGACAATATTAACAAACTTGAAAGCTGCCGCGGAGAGCAGCCCGCCAGAATCGACGATGGCAGACGTTTCTTTTGTTTCGGAAAGCTGCTGCCAAAAGAATTCTGGGACCAGATGGGTGCTCCCTACCATCTTTGCACGCGAGTTTTCAGGCAATACGACTTTGAGGTTGGGCTCGTCGCCCAAGACAGTTAGCGAGCTGGTCGTAGACGCCGACAGGTTGGCTCCAACAAATGTGCTGGAATACGAGCTTCCAAGCAATTGTTGGACGCGTCCACAAACGAATACGCAGGTCAGAAATCCCATGTATGGCCTCTTGCTCGAGAGAAGATCGCTGGTGCTGTCATAAGTATCCCAGGGCTCTGTACTCTGCACGGGGACACTAATGCTCAGATAAAACGAAGTGTCTGTAGAGTTCAAAGTGGAGCTAGGAACTGTGGCGTAGGCTCCATTCGTATACAGCTCTGTCATTACAGTGGTATTGGTGTCTGGTGAGTATGAAACCGGAAACAGAGAGCTGTTAAGCGTGGAACTGTCGTTCACTAGGCTCACGGAGTTAATTGATGCGCCAGTTTTGTTGTATATTGAGACTGCAATCATTGAGGATGAATCCAGCGATTCGGAAAGCAGGTATTCTTGTAAAGTCAGGGTCGTGCTATTGTTGGGGTCAAGGAGAATCTGCTGCACCGACTGAGAGACCGATGTGTGGACTGTTTGTGTAAGAAGGCGCTGGAGATAGTCGCTAATTTGTTCCTGCTTCATATGGGTATTTAAATCCACGTTATTGTTCTGCATCTGCACCAGGACATTCCGGCTGAGACTGTAGCTGGTTCCACAAAGCACGGCCAAGCACACAAACACTAGTCCCATAAGGACCGTGATAATGCGCGCTTGGACGCTAATATAGGGCCTGTGCATCAGCGAGCCAGGGAACGCGTCCAATATACTGCTGTAGTTACCAAATGCTACCTGCGAATTAAAGCGATAGATCTCACATACCACACGACCAGAACAATTGTGGAGGGAATCACGTGATATATTTATATATATATTATATATGTATATTTATTAACTCCAAAACGTAAAACAAGACGCAAAATAAATCCAATTAGATCAGTAAAAGTAAGTTTACATTACACTAACTTAGTCGCTCTTTTCGCTCCAGTACTTCTCTGCCTCCTCGACGCACACGCGATTGGCACGCATCTTGTTCATAGTCTCAATGTACTCGTCGTAAGGATCGGAATCGTGCACGATTCCACCGCCCGCTTGCAGATATACTGTTTTGTTCTTGTAGACCATCGTGCGCAGTGCAATGCAAACATCCATATCGGTCTTGTGGTACCCCCAATGGCCCACAGCTCCAGCATAGACGCCACGCTTTTCGCCCTCCATCTCGGCAATCAATTCCATTGCACGCACTTTGGGAGCACCAGAAACAGTGCCAGCTGGGAAGATAGATCTAAAAGCATCAAATCTGTCCAGTCCTTGGCGCAAAAGGCCGCTGCACTGTGAGACGAGATGCGAGACGTGCGAGAACCGCTCGACTTTCATAAACGAGTCCACCTTGCTGGACTCAGGCTCGCAAACTCTGTTGATGTCGTTACGAGCCAGGTCTACCAGCATGATATGCTCAGCACGGTCCTTTTCCGACTTCTGCAGCGCCTCGGCGAGCTTGTCGTCTTCCTCAGGAGAGCTGCCGCGCTTGACAGTGCCAGCAATTGGATGTGTAATGATTCTCTCGCCCTCGAACTTCACCAGCAGTTCAGGCGAAGCACCGATCAGCTGGACCTCCTCAAAGTCCATGTAAAATAGATATGGCGAAGGGTTAATTGTGCGCAACTGGCGGTAGATGTTAAAAGGGTGCAAATCTGTCTTGTGTGAGATGCGATGCGACGGAACAGCCTGAATAATGTCTCCCTTTACCACATGGTCTTTAAGATCGCGAACATACTTCTCGTAGCCGGCTTGTCCGCTGTTGGACTCGTAGACATCATTAGGAGTAACAACTCCCTGAGGGACATGGTAGGCGGGGCCCTCCAGGAGTGCCACAATGTCATCAATAGCCTGCTTTGCCTGGCCGTAGGCAGCTTCCAAGTCGAATGTTTGTATCGATTCAGTCTTTGGGACGTGGATGTTGTGCACGATGTAGATCTTCTGGAAGACGTTATCGAAGCAAACCACAGTGTCGCAAAGCATGACCATGGCTTCTGGGATCTCAAGTGTGTCCTTCAAGTCGCGGGCTGTCTTGGGTTCGAAGTAGCGAACGCAGTCGTAAGAAACATAGCCGATAGCGCCGCCCTGGAATGAGGGCATGACCTCAAGCTGTCGTGGCGTGATGTACTGGTCTAGCTCTTCTTTGATCAGCGGGAGAGGATCAATACCTCCTGCAGGCGTTGTGGGGCCGGTCTTGATGACCTTGCGTGGGTTGGCGCCAATAAACGAGAAGCGGCCAAGCTGTTCGCCGCCAGCAGCACTTTCCAGCAAGAATGAGGGCTTGCAGCCTGGCGAACCCGGCTTTGCCAAACGCAGATACGCAGTCTGAGGGTTCAGCTCATCAGCAAATACCTCTTTGAATACAGGAAACGTGTTCTCGCTGCCTTTATCGTCCTGAATCTCCTTCACTATAGCCTGGAGGGCATCCAGCGAGGGCTTCATAGTATGAGTCATGATAGTAGTGGAACGACACTAGGAATCCGGGGTAAAAGTGGTGATGTACGGATGGGTGGGAGGCACTATGACACAATACACCCAAACAGGTCATTTGAGTGGGGCAGTAAAAGGGCTGTAACCGTTGTAATTGTGGGTTGTCTATATCTATCTTGACTATTTCGACCAATGCCAGCCATCAAACCTTGAGAGGACCTCATTTTTCTTGCCTACACCCTTTGGTGTTGGTTCAAAGTATTGCAAAGGGGCCGCGACTGAAGTGGTTCATATCTTTCTTGTTAATCAAGTAATTTCCCCAATTCTAAAGAGCATTTCCCCCATTTAAACCAGCGCCCATGCATGTGGCCATTGGGCTATTGATTTCCAACACAAGATCAGGGCTAAGCCCTAATGTCCCAGCACTCATCCTTACCACTCCAATAACCTATACCGCACCCTGGACATATCAAGTTCGTCCGGAATTAATTCAACAATGGCTCCAGTGGTACGTTAGCTACGCTTTGCTGTGCCCATCGCTTTGTTTTATACTGCTGGTAACTCAATGGTGTAGAACTTGAGCGCGGTGGCGCTGCAAGCGCAGTAGGCTGATGCTAACTAACTACAGAAATCTAAGAAGCAGACCAAGCAGGCTAAGAAGTTGGTTATTGACGTTGCCCCCGCTAACGCTGAGGCCGTCATTTACGACGTCGACGCCTTTGTCAAGTACCTCAAGGAGCACATCAAGGTTGACGGCCGTACCGGCCAGCTCGAGGACAAGGTTACCGTTTCCGCCAAGGACAACAAGGTCACCATTGTCTCGACTGTCAAGTTCTCTGGTAAGTACGCCAAGTACCTCACCAAGCGCTTCTTGAAGAAGAACGAGCTTCGTGACTGGCTTCGTGTTGCTGCCACTTCGCGCAACAACTACCAGGTCCGCTTCTTCAACCTCGGCAACCAGGACGAGGAGGAGGAAGAAGAGGAGGAGGATGACGAAGAGTAATCCTTTGAACACACGCATTATTTATAGTAGTATAGCTAGTTCACTGCCTCTGGTAGACCCTTGAAAAATACCTCAAATTTTCAAGCTTGAGACTGTAGTGCTCGTGAAGCTCTTTGGGCACCCTGAACCATTCAGAGTCGGTGGATTCTACCAACGACCAGTTGTTTTGGAGCGTTAGGACATGGTGCACAAGGAAGTAGACGGGGAATTTTTTGCTGCCTACCTGTATTTCAGAGTAGGATCCAGCACTTTCGATCATTACCAGTAGTGCGCCCTTGGGACAGGCTGAAAGGCGTCTTAGTAGATCCATAGCACCGGTTTTCGACTCGGCAAATAGCTCGTTGGTAGTGAAAAGACACGAAATGAAGTTGTACTGCGAATAGTCCAGCTGCGCACTCAGCACAGAGTCGTATATAAATGTCGGATCCATTTGGAAATGCTCAGCCAGAGGTTGGACGACTGGCTGCCAGTCTCCTCGATCTATAATGGTTACCTTGGCGTCTTTGAACTGACTCAGGGCAACGAGCTCGGCGCCAGCACCAGCTCCAATAGCCAAGACATTTGCGTTGTCCGAAAGTTTTGTCTTGAGAACAGCGAGAGATGAAAAGATGTGAGAATATGCAAGCGAACGAGGAGGTGTCCATCTCACAATATATGCCTCTAAGTTCTCCTTTGTGCCAAATGCCTTGACATAGTCACGATTATAGAGAGCATCCTTGACATTCTGGATCTTTCGGAGAAGCTCCGGGTCCGCTAGGATGTCTTTGTAGACACTTTTGAACGCTGCCAGAATATCCTCCATAGAGTGAGACCGGTCGCCTGTACTTTGTCGCCCACCAATTGTGTAAATGGGTTTTTCGAAAGATCAATTCTCGATCATAGATTGGGGTAGGGGTTTTCAAAGGATCACAATAGTAACACTGTGCCAGCTGAAAGCCCGTTACCTGCTATTAGTCTCTTGCGTGAAGAATGTCGAAGCAGAAATTTACTAAATAGGATGGACCGTTGTTATCACTTAAAACAGAACCATACCATTGTGAAAATACGGAATGAGGTGGGGGATACTAGAATACAGTAGTTGATTAGTATGCGCACCGTAGCTCCTTAGGAGAGACAAACTTGTACACAACTATTTTCAACTTTCCCTGCTCGAGCTAAAAATTTGAGTTGACATTTCCAGCGCAGATCAACTACAACTATATAATCTATTCCGCAAAAACGCTGCAAAATGCATCTTTCAACTCGATGATTTCATAACTGCCCGCCTTGCTTGTGGTCAGTAAGAAAGTAGAGTCGTTCCAGTTCTCGATTGTTTCTTTTTCAACGATCTTGTTGTCAACCTTGCGCACATACGTAAACGTGAATGGCGCGGTTCCGTCGAAGCTGAACCTAAGCTTCGCATCCTGTCCCTCTCTCAGTTCATGGTCTTTATGACCTGAAAGGTAGACACCAGGCAGTGGATGGAACTCTACTGCTGGCAGGGTGCTGAGATCGGCTCTGCATTCTGAGCGATCGCTTAGCGAAAGCAACTTCAGCATACCAGGTGCTTCAGAGTGAAACACAAACTCGGGGCCGTAGCTCCGGAACTTCTTCCCATTGAACGTGTATTCAAGCTGGATCTCACCAGAACCCTGGAACTCCAGGGCCAATTTGGACTCTTGGCAGTAGTGACGGCTTAGCAACGACGGGTCTTTGATTTGCGGCTGCTCTTTGGTAGAAATACGCACTCTCTCATTGGAGTTAGCAACCGCACCGTTTTTACAGCCGTACCTGTCGGCAACACGGAGCAGCCTGATGTCAAATGCGCCAGTTCCAATTTCCTCGAAAATGTTCTTTAGTTCGTGCATAGCAACATCTGGGATGATTGACTGAGAGACAAATGTCCGACCGGTATCGATATGCGACGCTTCAAGTAATACATCGAATGGCCCGTCGCCACGCATAATTAGAGGAATAGAATACTCTCTCAAGTCGCTTGGACAAAACGAGATCTCGCTAAAGGGATAGCGGAAGCTGGCAACAGGGTCAGGCTGCACTGTTGTTGTAACAAAGAATGTGTTACTCTGCTCAACTTCAGTGTACATGGAGTCGGTCATCCAGAATTTGCTAGTGTATACACCAGGCTCGTTTAAAGGTGGAAGAACCATAGTGTAGTTAAAGTCAGAGGTCTCCTTTGTCTCATAGTAGATTTCTCCTTCGGGGTTCTTGGCCTGATAGAAGAACTTGAACGGAGGCGTACCGGTGACGTTGAACTTGAAAATAGCAGGGCTACCTCTGCATACTCTCTCGTCTGCCATAACAACAACCATCTCGGGCTTTTCGTACTGCGACACAAAAACGGTACTGTTGCCGACCGTGCCCGAACACGAGTCTGACGCGTTGAGCAGCACATAACTTCCTACCTTGCTGGCCTTCAAAACGGGCTCGTACAACTTTGTACGTTCGATGGGACCGTCGTTGATCTGGTAGGCAATGTTACAGGGCAAGTTCATGTTGGTGAGGTTCAATGGAATAGACAAGGGTTGGTCTTGAATGTTGGCACCTTTTAGTTCGCCAGGAGAACTAAATTCTGCGTGAGGAACAAGCTGTCGAACTTTGAGCGCCCGTACATTTTGGTCCATGATGCGTGTGCAGTTACGCAAATCCTTGACCGAAACAACACTTAGCTTGTGCTCACCGTCTGGCAGTAGTGGAACAGGTACCAAGTGTTCGCCAGCTGGCAAAGTACTTGTGACAATATGGTCCCCGACCTTTAGTTCTACCGTTAGATCACCCTTGCCCGTGAGTTCAATTGGAACTACTACTTCATCATTGGGGCAGTAGCTGGTCCGCAAACTGGGCAAGATCCTAGCACTCAAAAGCCTGTCGACAGTTTGGCTTCGCTGGTGTGTCTTTGAATTATCAAGGACTGTTTTTTGGTAACGATCAGTAACCGACACAAGACGGTAAGTCCAGTCGCCCACGCTACGCGGCTTGAATAAGATCTGGTCTTGCTGGCCCCTAACTGTCTTGGTCTTGCGGTCCACAACTTTGTTGTTGTGGAGAATCTCATAATCAACAGTGAAGGGGGGCGTTCCAGAGAGGTTAACATCAACCACAGCTCCTCCAGGACCAGTACAATCGTCCTCCAGCATCGTGAAACTGCTGTCTATCGTGAGAAGTGGAGGCACGAAAAGCTCAACCTGGCCACCAGAGCCAGAGCGGCACCTACCTGATTTGATCGATAAAAGCTCCAAGACACCAGGGGACCCAATTTTGAGCGCATTCAGTCCCGTGCGAACCTTGGCTTGCTTAACAGTACCGTCAATTGAGTACTCCAAGACCAGGGGCATCTCACCGGTTACATGAACCTCAACAGTAGCTTCGCCAGAAACAACCGGCAGTTTTGCAGGCACCCTCAGCTCTGCAGAGGGCAAGCGCCTGATCTTTGGGGACTTGAAATTGCTCAGAATCTTGCCCCTATTGCCAAACTCGTCCAAGACTTGTGTGATCTTTGCGTGGCTCTCTTTGCCTGCGACGTAGCTCTGGAGCTTGACCGTCTCATTGCGAGTGAACATCAGCGGCAAAGGCGGCTTGAAATCGACTGGTTTTTGGCCAGAGATCACAGCTGTAAGCTTGCCAGCACCGGAAAGAAGGATCTCAGGCTCAATCAGCTCTCCCTCGCAGTACTCATGATCTGTGGTCACATAGTCCAATTGGGGGCACTCTGGTACGTGCACTGTTTCATTTTGGCCTGTAATTTTGACGCTGAGCTGCGACTTTTCGTCCACAAAGTTACAAAGGCGGTACTTCCCCGCCAGTTCAACTGGAACCCATAGCTCGTGGATCGCGTTTCCGCCATTTTTGGAGCTGTGGTTTGGCAGATCAGCCAGCTGATCTTTGGTGTAGGCCACCGCCTGGGAAGTCCAGTCCTCCTCATATGGCTCGTAGGGGCTGAAACACAGCTCGACGTACGAGGGAATTGCGTTTACGGCTGTCAAATGCACAAACGCCCTTTCATTGTTCAAAAGGCAAAGAGGACCAGCAGAGGTCAGATTGACGCTGCTTCCTGGCAGATGGCTCACTGAATAAGAGCCCTTGAGTCTGTTGGCGTAGGTCCTTTGTAAACGCTGAGCGTCGCCGGAAGCACCTCCCTTCAACGCATAGTACCAAAATGCGCCAATAACCGACGGTACCAGCCCGTGGTCGATAAATAGATTAGCATTAACAAATGCAAACAATGTTGACAGCGCCAGGCATGCCCATGGCCGCAGTATTAACCATGGAACCATAAGCACTGGCAAAGTTGCAAAGAACGCAGTGTCGGCAACAGTAAAGAGCCAGAAATTACTGCTGGAAATCCCATCTTCCAGCACTCTGTAGACCTTGAAACTTTGCAGTGCCACAAATATCGATGCAACCAGCAGCCGCTGTGTGTGTACTTCCAGCAGCGACTCCGGAATCAAGAGCCCACTGTTGTTTTCGCTTGCCAGCTCCTTTGACGCGACCTGCGGCAATCCGGCCTGGATACTGAGTTTTGTAGATTTTTGATGCAGATTTGGCGCACTCATGGCATTACCAGCATCTTTGTGCCTGCGAAACTCGCTGCTACGGTCCATAGCCCCGCTTGTTCGCCAAAGCACAGTTGCAACGGCTTGCGTTTTGATTCCTACTGCTGGTTAAGTAATATGCACAGGGATCAACATGCACACCGCTGCAGAGCCTGCAGCCCCAGAAGTCAAGCTGCCCAATGCATGTTTTAGCCCCCATGAAAGGGGGGTCAAAATATATAATAAATACCTAGTTGCCTTTGTCAAATTTTGATTCGCATCCCGGGCATACATGCAAAGTCTCATGGCACAGCAAGTCACAGTCTAAACAGAACTTGGCATTGCACTTTTTGCACATATAAGAAGCACTACCAACCTTGGACCTGCACGCGATGCAGTTTTCGGCCTTTTCAGACTCTTTGAATTCCGGCAAAGGGAAAAGATGGTGGTAGGGCCGCGCGAGATGTGTACTGAGAATAAGCGTCAGCCTACAAACGGGGCAGGCCGTGGGCAGCGAGCAGACCTTGCTCAGACAGCGCGGGCATTTGTACCCTCTTTTAGACAGCTTTGCATGGCACGCACAAAGAGACGGTTTGTTCTCTATTGACCGTGAGGGGAATCCCATCTCCACTAGCGCACTTGAACGATTCCCGGACTCTTCCGACACTGTCAATGGCGTGGTAACCTCGTTGAGCACCTGCTTGAGATGCTGCTCATCCAGGGCTACGCTATAGGCGTGTGGGCTGCCGTTGTTGGTGCTCTGCGCAATTTTCTGACACACCGCTACTTGCGCCGCTAGTCCCAAAACCCGCACTCTGATGTTGTCGCGCACCAAATGGCTTATCGTTGTGGTAATGTTGCCAGGATCGTTGGACATTAGTGCTCCGTATACCAGCAATACCTCTTTGGTGTTGTAGTTGGGCACATGCAGCAGCACAGCTCTAGCCAGCTCAAGTGCGTTTTGCAAAGATGGAACACCCAAAGGCTCTGTAGTTCGTAGTTTTTGCAGTGCTTCGATATGTGCTTCTGGGTTCCCGTCCAGGGGACTTATAAGCTCGGCCAACCCGTCACAGATCGTTACAATTGCCAGCTGCGAGATCGGATTTTGCACAAAGAATTCATTGACGAAATCAACAGACTGCGCCAGCACAGCTTGCATTCTACTGGGCCGGAAATCAGAGTCGGCCATTGCTTCGGTCATATCAATGATCAGCACAATATTTCTAATGATTCCTCGGCGTACGGGCTTGTCAGAGATGTGCTGTTTCCGTACGAGCTTCGCACTGTCTTTTAAATTGGCCACAACACCTGATAAAGTGCCGCCAGCGTCTTCCTGCACTACATCCCAAGAACGGTGGTATTCGTCTTCCCAGGAGTACCCGCCTTGCAAGCCAGACGCAGCAGCAGTGGAATTAGCACCATTACGCCTGCTTTGCCTCCTACGGCTCACAATGGGGCCCTCGGTGTTGTCAATGTACTCATCGTCACTGTCGTCCATTTGGAAACAGGATCTGATTTCCTGTAGCAATTTCGGCGCTGGATCAGACGATGCTCTCTCGGGGGTGGGGATTTCGGGTTAGTCAGAATCTGGCAAATGCTGACCAGTGCTGCTAGAGTAGACCCAAGCGCGTCTTTCACCAGTATCAGAAAGGTCAAGCTACGCACGAATCAATTTAATGGCAGAGGTAGCAGTAGGCCAGTTCCTCGAGAGCTACATTGCAGCGCTTGATGCTCATGAGCTTGGCTCGTCAGTCCTGGACGTGCCAGCTCCCGCTTCCGATACGGGATACTCAATACGGCAGCTTGTAGCCGACGGCCACTACCACACGAATCTACACGGTCTCTACACTGAGATCAAGTCGATCTTTGGCTCGCAGCTTAGCACTGAAGCCCTGGGAAGTGCGGCCTACTCTGATCTTTTTGCGTTTTTCAGGTTTGCGGCTGACTTGTTCATCAGAGAATGCTCTCGGCTTTTACTCGTTCCTCCGGCTGGTCCAGAGAATATCGGCGATAATTTCATGCTTATGCTCAAACAAACGCTCAAGGGTATTGCAGCCGATACTGAGGAATGGTATGGCGAGGCGCTGTATGCCATTACCCAGCAGGATCCAATGTTCACGTCACTTACGGGCCGTGCAAGCTTTGATGCTCGTGAGACCACAGAACTTGGCGCTGTGCACCCCACAAAGATTTTGCCGTACACCAATAGTGCACCAGAACCATACCTGGGCTTGGTATCAACGATGCAAACGCGGTTCCCCCACCCGGCGCTGCCGCCATCGACTATTCTTAATGGCTTTACCCATCCCGCTTCAACTCCAGTTACCTATGCGCGCTGGCGCGATGTAGGCCTCTCAAACAGCTTCGCACCAAGCCACGACAACGGCGGGTCCGTGGTTTCAGCCGACGAGGCGTCGCTGTACTATTATCACACCCAAAAGGAAAGGCTTCAGCCGCAGAGTGAAGGCTCAGAAGAGACACCCAACACTGAGGCTAATGCAGAGTACAGCACAAACAACGGCGACAGCGACGACCAGATGGATATCTCCAACTCCGGCGAGAACAGCCCCGACGGTTCTGGCTCAGTTGCCACTTCTCTTCGCGAACAAAGCGAAAGCGCTGCTGAGACGCCTAATCAACAACAAACACAGGCCAGCGCGCCGCTTCCGCTTCCACCAATTGACCTGGTGAATGTTTTGGGCTGGACACCCGCTAGTTTTGTTGATGATGATGAGATCGAGGCTGCCGAACAGGGCACCGAAATTGCGCTGGTTAGCAAACTGATTCTCCAGCTACAGGCCCTCCAGCGCCGGAGAATGGCTTCCAGCTCTGGCGATCTGGAGGTCCAGGACAACGAGCTGCGGCTTGCACTCAAAATCCAAAACATTTTGGGCAGACTTGCTGAATCTGACGACCATGATGAGCTCAAGACGTTGAAGGTCTCTACTAAACTGCCTGTTAGACTGCGCAACTACGTGGGCACGCTGCCATTATCAGAACAGGCTTTCCCGCTGCCATTCCCAAACCAGCAGCCTCACCAGCATTTGCCAGGAGGACCTGCTAATGGAGGACCACCAGGAGGAGGACCCGGAGCTGGCCCGCAGCGGTTGGCATCTGTAAACAGCAACCGCGGCCGGGTTAGCCAGCGCCGGAGATAATAATAAAGGGGCATAGAAGGAATAAAATAGCTATATTTATGAATAAATCAGAACCCAGTCGAGATAACCAGAAAAACGTTGAGCGCCGAAACAAGGACAAACACCACGAATGCGGCAACGTTCATCGCCCGCGAGTTGCTCAAATCTCTATAGTGCTGGCCAGACTCGGTGATGGCGCTGTAGTCAAAGTCACCCAGGTCTTGGACATCAACATCAACCCGCATGATCTTGTGGCTCGCGGTGAAGTAGATAATTGGAGCGGTGACGATCGGAAGCGTCATCGAAAGCACAACCTGGCTGGAGTTGAGGATCTGCGCCAGTCCACGCCGGCCAACAAGGCACGATACGATCAAACAGGGCAATATAGCAATACCACGAGTAATGGCACGTCTCAACCATGGCCGCACCGTCCAGTTGACAAAGCCCTCAGAGACCATCTGGCCTGCCAAAGTGCACACAATTCCTGCAGATTGGCCCGAAAACAGCAGCGCTAATGCAAAGACAGAACCAGCAATCTGGCCAAGGTGCTTAACAAGCATGTCATAAATCGAGTAGAGGTCAGCATCAACTGCCTCTGGTGTTTGATAGAGTGTGGAGCCTGCCACAATCAGGATAGCAGAGTTGACAAAAATCGCAACAGTACACAGCGAAATCACCAGCTCGACAATAGTGTAGTTCATGCAATGATCAATCGACGCCATTGAGGGACGATACTCTTTGACCTCCTCGGTGTTGGGATCCTCAGAAACTTGGTACCGGCCCTGGGAGATATCGTACTCTTTCAACCGCGGCTGTACCAGTCCAGAGCCCAAATACAAGCTGTGGGGCATCACAGTTGCGCCCAATATGGCACAGCTCACATAGAGCCCCTGCGGTTCTAGCAACTCGGTGCTGGGCAAGAACCCACGCAAGACCTTGGCAGTATCGAGCGGAGCAACGTTGTAGAGCTCTATTGCAAAGCACACAACTGTAGCGACCACAAACAAAGAGACAAACGCCTCGAAATAACGCAAAAGTTTCATGGGGCCACCAGGTTTGTACGCTGCCAGCACAATGAGGACATCACTAACTGTTAAAATGACACCAATGGGTAATGGGATACCAAACAAGATTTCCAGCGAAATAACTGTGCCAATCACTTCTGCCAAGTCTGTAGCAATGATTCCAATTTCAGTAAAGATGTAAAGTGCCATACTAAGCCATGGCGGCAAATGTTTCCGGCAGTTTTGTGCCAAGTTCAACCCTGTTGCGACCCCCAAACGGGCACAAAGCACCTGGAAAAGCACCGCAAATAAACTGGAAGAAAGGACCACAAAAAGCAATTTATACTCAAACAGGGCGCCGGCACTTACCGCTGTGGCATAGTTTCCAGGATCCATATAGGCCACTGACACAAGCAAGCCAGGACCGACAAATTTCGAGTATGTGGCTATTTGTCGCCAAATCGGCCTCAATTTTACCAACAAGTCATCTATCCGCATTCTCAGAGCCAACGGCCTTCCAACAGCGGCCTGACTTTCTCGCGGTTCGCCGTCCATAGCGCCTTGTGGTTGCAGAACTGTCGGTGTGGAGATTGACAACTTTGATTAGGCGAGGTGAAGGATCATCAGATCACATCAGATGGGAGATGCAATCCAAACCCACAAAACCCTTTCGCTGCACGTGTGCATATCTCTGGACTAGCTGCGAAACGCGTTTATAATTAAGTACTATATAATTCACGTAAATCAAGTGCACAGCTTGTACTTTGGGCTTTAGGAAGTCGCTAGAGGTAACGGGGGGCTAGCAGCAGGCAAATAACATTTTAAAATCATGGGCAAGGGTGAATGCAGGTATCTTTTTTGTGGGCACGGGGCATGAAGCACCCATTAGACCCTCGCCGGAATTTGCCAAGCCAAGCCAAGACAAGCCAAGCTCACATGCCCTAGCCTTTTGACTTTAATGCATGCGTAAATAAATCTCTAGTAAATGTTGACAATCAAGCTATAAATTACCTTTTGGAATAAGTAGGTTCACTGGACAACTTCCCAGACACCCTGGATTCGCTTCTGTTTGACCTTCCGAGCTGGCAAATCCCAACCTGAGGCGCCCGTGCCCAGCGCAGCCCCAAATCTGGGGACAACCCAAGCCTCGCGCTCAACTGCAGAGATGGTCCGCGGTGCATATGCCCCTGAGAGCGGTTTCGACCAGGTGAGCAATGGCGTTCCAAACGCGATTCGCGATAAAGCGTTGCTATCGATATCCACCAGGGCCCGCATACGTACTTTAGACCCTTCTTCCACGCCTGCTGAAAGAGAGTTGTAAACAATAAAGTCCGGCAGGTGGCCGCCCCTCTTGCTCAGCACAGAGTCTGGATGGCAGTAGACATAGTCGTAGTCAGGCGTGGGGAAAACTGTTTTGAATGGCACGCGTGTAGGACTGCGGTGTTTGGGGAGCTTGACTTCGTCGCTGAGGCTGGCACGCACGGCAATTTGGTCGATATAGCAGGTGGCCACAATCTGTTTAAGAGCAGCGACCTGCTGCTTGGTGGGGATCTTGAGCTTAGCACATAGAGTAGACGCTACAGTCTCAATTGCATCGGGCCTGATAATCTGTGCAAGAATATGGGCCAGCTGCTGGCGAAGTCTTTTAATCTCTTGCAGCGTCTTGTGTCTGAGGAAGTTTTCCTCACAAAACTGCTCACCATTGGTGGCATAGTCGTAGCCGGCAACAGCACTAAGCGAACGCAGAATGTCGCTGCGGTCGTCAAGAGCAGAAAGCCGACCCTTGGCTGAAGCCATCTTGTGAAGAACCTGTTTCTGCTCGTTGGTCAATTCTTCGGTCTCGTCGCCATCTTTACTTTCGTCACCGCTGTCATCGTCGGAATCGTCACCTGGCGCTTTGCGTTTCTTACGTGGAGCAGAGTCCGAAAGCGCTGCCGCTGTCCTGGCCTTGGCAATGATCTCCCACGAAGAGATAAATGGATCTCCAACTGTAAGAATAGCGACAATTGCAATAACATAGGGCAGACACTCGTACTGGTTGCCAATCAGCAGCATCTTTGCGTGTCTCGGACTCAAGGGAAATAGTGACATCCGTTGCCCAAGGTCAGTCAGCTTAAAGTCTGGGCCCTGCAACGCACCAAGGTACGTCAACATCTTTAGACCGGCCCTCAAACTCTCTGCTGGAGGCGGGGTGGGGAATGGGAAGTTCACAATCTTGTGAATACCCATGCTTTTCAGCTGTAGCACCAGACCCTCGATTGGTACTTTGAGGATTTCAGGACTTGAGTGGAGCGTAAAATCCTGCTCAAACACTGCTGAGGAGTATAATCTGTAGCAGTGGCCTGGACCGCTACGGCCAGCACGACCAGCGCGCTGATTTGCCGAAGCCTTGGAGATCCAGCTAACCCGTAGTTTCTGTATATTTGTTTCCTTGTCGAACTCTTTCTGCTTAGCGCGACCACAATCAATCACGTACTTAATTCCCGGGATTGTGAGTGAAGTTTCAGCAACATTTGTAGCGATAACGCAGAGCCTAGTATTTTCTGGCACAGCTTCAAACACTTTAAGCTGCTCAGCAGTTGGCATCAAAGTGTAAAGTGGCAGAATCTTGAGTTTAGTCTCAACACCATCGTACTCTTCTCCCTCGTCACCCTCGACGTCACTTTCATCGCTGTCTGGCTCATTATCGGAGAAATCGTCACGGTCAAAGTCCAAATCAAGCGCCTCGTCTTCCAGCATTACGTCCTTTGCCGAGTCGACAACTTTAACCTGTTGCTCAGCAGCAGCGGGGGCAGCGGTGTCTTTGATTTTAGTAGAAAGTAGGCGGATTGCACGATGGATCTCCTCCTGACCAGTAAGAAAGATCAAGATTCCGCCCTTTGGCAAATTCTGATGGATTTTGGCAGCCTTGGTGACAGCCTCAGCCACGTAGTCAGGCTTTGTTCTGCGGCTGAAATGCATCGATACTGGATGCTGCCTTGCCTCTACCGAAACCAGTGGTGGCGAGGTAGGGAACAATGTAGTGTTTTCAGTAAAATCTGTGACTCGCAATGTTGCAGACATGATTACCAGCTTGAGCGGCTTGTTCTGATCACGACGGTACTTGACGACTCGGCTCAGTAAACCAATTAGAATATCGGTATTGATGCTTCTCTCGTGTGCCTCGTCAATGACAATCACTGAGTATTTGCTGAGCTCCATGTCAGTTGACAGTTCGCGAAGCAGCACACCATCAGTCATAAATTTGATTCTGGTTTGGGCGGTAACTCTGCTGTCAAACCGGATCTGGTAGTTGACATACTTTCCGTGGTCTCCCAACTCTTTACTCACTCGATCTGCCATAGAGATAGCAGCAACTCGTCTGGGTTGTGTAATGCCAATCATGCCAGGAGTGGCTGAGTCGGGTGAGCCATAGCCAGCTTCGTAAAGAAACTGCGGTACCTGGGTTGTCTTTCCTGAACCTGTTTCACCAGTAAGAATAACACAGTCGTTGTGGTGGATCGCTTCCATGATCTGTTGCTCGCTGGCCAGAGCCGGGAGCTTGATGCGACTAGCCTGCGCAAGTTCAGTACGCTCAATATTAACGTATTTGAGAGCTCCTCTTTCAACAGACTGCTGGAACATGTTTTCTGGCAGTGGCTCGACTTCTGGGGCTCGGGGAACGTGATGATAATTTGCAGGTGCTACAACGGGGATATGTTCGAATTCAGGTTCGATAGTTTTCTTGGCCCATTCTGCAAACTGTTTCCCGCTTGTTTTGCCAGGTGCGGAGCCGCTTTCGCACTCTGAATCAGAGACGCTTTCAGAGTCACTTTCAGATTCGCTTTCGGATTCGCTTTCAGATTCGCTTCCAGATCCGGCTCCACTGCTATTCTTGATCTCTTCATTGCTGTCTTCGTCGTCACTGTTCTCCTCTTCGTCTTCGTCTTCCTCGCTATGGCTGTCCTTTTCGCTATCACTTTCGCTTTCGCTGCTAGAATCACTTTCACTCTCTGACTCGCTCTCTGACTCACTCTCCCCAACCTTCAGCATCTGCTTCCACGAGAGCTTCTTTGCCTTCTTTGCAGGACCTGCAGACTGTAAATTCTGGAACTGGAAGCTGCCCATTGATCCAGACGTGGCTGGAGCAGGTGCTTGCACTGGAGCCAGTGGCTTCAACACTACACCTTCAACTTCAGACTCGCTGCTCGCACTATCCATACTCTCATCTTCGTTTGTTGCATTTGCTCCGAAATGTTTCATGCTCTGGAAAGGCGTAAGGTCAATTTTAGATTGTGACAGTTTTGCAAAGAGCTCGTCTTTTTCCTCTTTCTTGACCTGTCTGTCAATATATTTCTCCAGTCTTTTGCGTTTTGCACTATTAACAACTCCAGGGAGGAGCGCCTCTCTGAGTTTCAGCTTGCGTTTCTCGCTAGTACTCAGAGGAGCATCTGATTTGGGGTTGATCGGCGGTTCAGAAGAAGTAGAGCTTTCCAAAGAGGTACCGGCACGTTTGGCGCGCAATTCATTCTTTTTCTTCATGAAGCCGGCACGAGCCTTTTCATTATGCCTTTCTCTGTATTTTCCCATGGTAAACAAAATCCAGGTTGGCCAGAAGGAGCAGGAAATGCCAATCTAGGCTCTACTTTGGCCAAGGTATATAGATGCAGGGAATACACTGCATGATCTTTCAGATTATCTAATATTTTTTTTCTGTAACACAGAGACAGACCACCGAGCGATGGCACCACGGAAGCGCCACAGCGCCACATACTCTTCAACTTTTCAGACAGGCCCCCACAGGCTTGCAGGTCTCAAGGCCCTGAAAAAAAGCTTGGTAGCCACAAGGAGTTCGGCTGTTTCTTGCTGCGAAAACCAAGCTGGCGCGCCATATTGATGATAGAATCGGTCAACTATGGCGGCCATCTAATCAAGCCATGGTATAATAGCCCCGGGTACTTGGACTGCCAGTCCCGTGGCTCGAGATCTTTTCGCACCAAAGAACCGCCCTCGTTGTGGAAGAATGTCGGCGAAGGTGCAGATCCAAAGCTCGACTTGCATATCTGTCCGCGCTGCTTTCTGTACGGATCAGACCCCGAGGACATCAAAAAGCACATTGAGTTTTGCCGGTACAAAGAGGGCGAAACAGCCGGGAAGTTAGTCTACAAATCGAAGCAGTACAGTCTGCACGAAGTCAGAGCCGAGACTGACAGCTCAAAGCTATTTCTACAGTGCTTGAGTCTGTTTGGGCGGTTGTTTCTTGACACGAAATCAATCTGTTTCGCTATGGAGGGCTTTGTATTCTACACTTTGATAGATCTAGAGTCTGGCCTTTTGGCTGGGTTCTTTTCAAAAGAAAAAGAATCGTGGCACGACTACAACCTCGCTTGCATTGTTGTCTTCCCTCCGTTCCAAAAAAGGGGGTATGCGCGCGCATTAATCTCATACTCCTACTATTTATCACGCCAGCAGGGGGCATTTGGCTCTCCAGAAAAGCCGCTTAGTGCGCTTGGGTTCAAGACGTACATGTCGTACTGGTGCAGCGAGGTTCTCAGAGCGCTGCTAGACAGCAACTGGAGCACCACGCGGCCATGCACACTGCGTGAGCTGGGGCTAATTACAGGGATCGACCCTAGAGACGTATACGCAGCGCTTGAGCACCTCGAAGTAATCAACAGGGCCAGCAATGGTCGCTGTACTATCGATTACGACAAGGTAAAGCTCGCACTGGAAAAGCATACGATCCCCGCTGCATTTGAAGAGGCTTATGCCATTACAAGTTGAGCTCAGGCCGTGGCCAAACCAGCAATCATGGTCACAAGGAGAGGAACATCGATGGCTGGCCCATCGTAATAGTCTTCCGGGGGCAGTTTGTCCAGCAAAGCTGCCAGAGCAGGCGGGATTCCTGCGGCCTGGGTGAGAACGTGCTGCGTAATGTGCAGCTCAGCGCCAACCGGGTCTGCTCCATACTGAGTATACCGCCGGCCAAAAAGCTCAACTGAGCTCGTATCAGCATATATAGAAAGATAACGGCGCTCGAGCTTCTCCAGCGCTTGCAAATTACCTGCAAGAGACTCGTACTTCATGAGACTGTCCCATAATGGCCGAGAAAGCAGCGGGTTCAGGTCTGTAACCGCCTTTTCGAACACGACTCTAGCGTTGATCTCGTCAGCGGCCTTGATCAAATAGTCCATATAGGCCTGTAAAAACGATACATCATCCCTGAACTTTTTGTAAGCGATCTCAAAGATCTTGCCCGCTACGCTAGAGTTTCCATTCATCTGCTCCATAGATGCCGAGGCGCAGTAAATATGGTGAGTGCAGCAGGGCGCTTTTCTAGCCTCTGAAAAGATCTGGCGAGCCTCTTTTAGTCCTGCTCCACGCTTGACACATTTCATCAACTCTGCATATGCAATAGTGTAGTCCGCGTTAGGCTCATTGCTGGTAGCTGCTGGCTCCAGGGCCTTTATTCTCTTGCGATGAGTGTTGTTGGCATTGTCAAAGTCTTCATTTTGTTCGTATATAGACGCCAGCTTGGTTGTTAGCAAGAATGATTTGGGAATAATCTCAAGACCATTGTTCAAAAATTCAATGGCAGTGGAACTGTCACTTTCGCTGAGACAGTACTCGCTTGCATCAAACCAGAGCTCAGCAAACATGCACAGACTCACAGAGGCCTGTTTGTAAAGGAACACCACTCTCTCACGAACCTGCTCGCGATCTCCAAGCTTAAGCGGATCGCTGATCTCGCGCGCCAGCAACGCACGCCATAATGCGAGCTGGGTTGCCTCTTGCTCGTCATATTTTCTTGCTGGCGGCAGTGTCGTTCTGTCAATGCGAGCAGTCATGGAGCGGTAGCCCTGCAGATAGCTACGGGCATTCATATATGCTGGGCTTCTGTCGTTGATGAACTTCCTAGCGGTTGATTTGCTGACATTGTTTTCAAAGTTGTTGTAGTTTTTCCACAAAGTTTCGACGTTCACCAGCGGGATACTAACAGCCCGACGGTACAGCTTTCTGGTCTCGTCCATCTGCTGCTGCTTGTCCCAGCTACTTTGAGCAGGCATCTGTTCGATCAGCTCAATGTACTGCTGCCACAGCGTCCCGCTTTCAGGGTCAAACTGGATCTTTCCCAGCGCATACTCGTATGCCTGAGTGATTACAGAGTAAGATTTTGCCTGGTCGACATTGGCGCCCTTGAGCAGGTTCACCCGCCGAATATAGCTGATATATGAGCTCCAAAGCGGCACATACGGCACCTTGTTGAGACAACGTGCAAACAGCTTTTCGGCTCTAGGGAACTCAGCCCGCGCCAGCGCAGACTCGATATATCCTGTCCATAGCTCGCCGCTGTAGGGGTAAAGCAGCAGCAGCTTTTCGTATGCATCATTGAGTTCATCCAATTGGTCGCGGTTTTGGTACTGCTGCAGAAGGTTGCGCCACGAGGCAACATCGTGGGGGTCTGCTTTGATGTTGTCCTGAAGCTGTCCTATAACATCTTGAGCTAAGCGACGACGCTTTGCTTGGGATTCTACTACACCAGAGTCTTGTTGCGGAGGAGCAGTGGATGCGGCCATTTTCGATCTCCTCTCTGCAGACTCTTGCCAGGCTAGCTTATTGGTTAATTAATCACTGTTTGTGCTAAAGCACTTTGTGGTTAAGGTCAGATCGTAGGCTCGCTCTTCCACCTTATTGTCCCTCTTACGTAATGGTCATAATCTCAGGAAGATCAACCTGAACCAAAAGTGAGCCTTGGTTTAAAAGGTGTTATAGTAGCACCACAATTAACAGCTGTACAACAGTACTGTGCTCATGGAGTGCCATATCTGGGCGCCATTTACAGACTCGTGCGTTACGTTTGACCCAGAGTCGCTCGCGCTGCTATGGTTCGTGTCATTGACAAAGACTGATCTGAAAATAACTGCCAGTAACAATCCCAGAGTAACTCCGACTGGCCAGCTTCCAGCACTGATTCTAGAAGATGGCCAGCACCGGATTGGATTTACTGATATTGTTGAATATTTATTACAAAACAGCCACAGCACCGCGAATGAGGACTTGAAGGACTATCCTTTGGCAACGTACTGCAAGAAGCTCGACATTGTCACTGCATGGATGCTTTTTGTGCACAAGGACAACTACGAGTCAGTCACCAGGCCCGCAATTTCCAACATCGTTCCGTTCCCCATGCAGTACAACTTGGCACTAAGCCTCCAGCGCGCTGCCAAGGCAAAGTGCGAATTTGCAGGTCTTATTGGCAAGGCAGCCCGATCAGCGTCTGCTCAGGAATCCAATTCAGTTCTTAATGAAGAAGGAATTAGCAAACTCCACACCGAAATGCTGCTGGCCAGAAACGAGAAAGAAAAGATGCTCAAGCAGACAAAGGAGAACATGCGGATAGCAGCCTTTGGTGCCATGGTGCTGGACACTGTTGAGCAGTCCATCAATGGGGATGCTACTTTGGCGACTATAACGCCTGCTGAGCTTTTAGTGGCTGCCCATTTGCAGATCCAGACCTGCTCTGAGCTCAAGGATTCGATCATCAGAGTGGTTCTGGAGCGCTGGCCCCAGTGCCAGCAGATCTGCCGTCTTGCCGGCAGTATTTCTTTGCCCGAAATCAATTATGACGCCGGAGCTGATGCCAATACCTTGACAAACTGGATTTGGGGGCTAAAGGACTATTCACTGTCCTCGCTCTTGACCTTATAGTATACAACTGTAGAATCATCCGATCTCAACCCTAAAAGCACACGGGCAGGCAACTGAGGCAGGCTCTGGTGTGACTTGATCTCTTCAAATACATTGGAAAGCTTCTCAACAGTCCAGCTCTCCTCGACATGCCCGCAAACCACATACTCTGGCTGAAGCTCGCTATCGTTATTGTACAGCTTCTTGGGAGGAATTCCTTGCAAGACTGGGGCAGAGCCTTGGAATAGCAGTTCAACCCGAGACCAGAGCTGCTGGTGCACTAGATTCTGCTGAACCAGCTCATACATTCAGAAAGAGCTCTTGTTCGCACTGAGCGTTGAAGCAGGAGAGACAACTCAGGGCAAGGTCTGCTTAAGAGACCTGCTTCCCTACCTACAGTTCCGATTGATCACTGACGCGAGCAGTTTCGCTGTTGGCGGTGTGCTCGAACAACTCAGCCCAGATGGCGAATTAGACGTAGTTGTCAGATCTTTTTTTTGCCGTAATGAAGCCTGCTGAGACCCGTCATCTGATCCGCAAATAGGAAGTTGTGGCCATTTATGGTGCTTTATGCTACTGGAGTCACTATCTGAAAGGTGCTTTCTCACTGGTCATTGTGGGAACCGACCATTATTCGCTACGCTACTTTATGAGCCAGAAAAGCCCAATTTCTTACAGACTCGTTTGCTGGTTTGTTCATCTAGCTGAATAGTTTATCGAGGTTAGTCACATCAAAGGTGCCGACAATAGGGTGAGTGGTGCTCTGCCACCACTTTACCAGATGTCATGGAACGAAACGACGCTTTTACTTTTCTTACAGGCGGATGTCACAACCCTAAAGCACTGAGCGCCCTTGGCAATCTCACTATCGCCACAACGGAGAAGAAGCCCACGGCCGACTCTTCCCAATTCAATGGACCCCTCCTTTATCGACCAGCTTTGGCCTCGCTACAAATTGGTATTCTCTCCGACCCAGTTTCCGCTGACGTTTTCCGCATCTTGACAAGCAACTCGAAGCCAAAAATTTTACGGTGCCTAGGTATTGCAATCAAGCGATTCTCCCTTAAAGGTGTCTTCCTCAAGTGTACAGACAACAACACTCAGGTTCGTCTTTGCACCCCCAAGGGTCCCGTCCGTTGCTCATTGATTTGTCTCGCTCACGGCGCCCCAATTTCTGGTCATTTCGGCGTAGCTACTGTGTTGTATAAATTCGGACAGTATCACCACTGGCTCAAGACGGAACAGTCGATCAAGAAAATCTTGCAGTCGTGTCAGTCCTGCTAGAATGCTAAACCTTCTTCCAGCAATACCGACCCTTTTCAACACCTCTGTCAATTCCTTTCCGGCCTTGTGAGCCGAGTTCCAAGAACTTCATGTCTTTGACAATGTCCGGCGACCAATACCAACTTTAAGTCGTTGTCGATCGCCTCAGAGTGCGCCATCAATTCATCTCGTGCAAGAATTCGCTTCCCGCTCAGCAACTTGCACCCAAGTTAATTCAAGAGTGCGTCAAACTACATGACGTGCCTCGCGAAATTACATCTGACCGCGGCCCTCTCTTTATGTCCGCATGTTGGCAATGTCTTATGTCCGATCTTGGCATTGACCTGAATTTCACGACTGTCAACCACCCTCAGTCTGATGGCTAAACAGAATGCAATAGTCGCAACATTCTCCAGAGTTTCAAGCCATATCATGACCGCTCCATAATTGGTCGGCCCCTTCTCCTCCTGCTCGCTAAATTTGCTCATAACTCACATTATCTCATATATCGATCAAAGCTACTCCTTTTGAAGCTGATCTCGGATTTTCTCTTGACATCCCGTACCTTCTCCGGCCCTGCCAGTTTGGTTTGCAAGCCTTGGCCCGCTCTATCTTTACGAATCTCCAGCAAACGCTCGCTACTAATTGCACAAACATGGCTGAGGCACAAGAGAAGCTTGCTAGTGCCGCCAACCAGCACCGCGATCACGTTGTTCAAAAAGTCGGCGAATCGTCCCCTTCGTCGCGACGCCTTCTTTGAGCATCCTACTTACAACAAAATAACTCTTCCCTATGTTGGTCTATTTGAGGTTCTTAAGACGCATGATGTCTCCGCCGTCATGCTGTCTTTAAAGAAGGGGAAAGGCGGTCTCAACGAACGAAGTCGCAAAAAGGCCCGCGTGTCCAAACTCAAACCCTATCTAGCGATGGACTCTTATACAAAAGCTGTGCCCGTGGCAGTAGTATCAATCACGCCGAACGCGTGAATCCCAGCTCAAAGAACTGTTCAGGGTGTTTTGCAGCATTCTCAAAGTGCATTTAAAGCACCTTGGTGGAGGTCCTCGTCATTTGAGTCTCCACTCAAGCACACTGCGCTGTTTTACTCAAGAAAATGATCGTACTCATGATGGTAGCAACTACCTGGGACTGTATGATCCAGACAGACCCGATCACGATCTTCTTTTTTGAACATTTCTTCGACGGCCTCCGTGACTGCCGCGTCTCGAAATGAATAATAAATTTCGAGATATATGAAAAGATTGGAGAGATCAATCAAAAGTACTTCACATTCAATCATCTCTTTGAAGGCAGTGCTATGGTCACCGCAAGTCAGTAAGGACGACAGATTTTCGTATTTGTAGGACATAAGCGACATGCCGTTCACATATGCCATACACTTCCTCAAGAACTTAGACACAGGGTGCTTACGGAACTCATGTAATTGGTGCTCCAGACGACTCACCTCATCCAGGGATACGATTACTTGCCTGCCCTTTAATTCACGCACGAGAGAATCCACGTTGGAGGATAACAGAATGTCACCATCAAGATGATGATAATAATAATGATACAATCTATCCAGGTAGCGATGTACTTCCCAAAGGCTTTTCATATATGGCGAGAAGTCGGTATAATCGCGAGCATGCACATTGGAATTCTGGAAACTCTCACACTCTGTCAAAATTCCTCTGAGTGTTTCACGGATCCTAGCCAAGATTTTGAAAATGTTGATCGTGTCCCGGTCATGTTTGTCATGTTCATTGTACTCAGTCATTTTGTGATTGATTTAGTGGTTAAACGTTTTGGATGCGTTGTCAGTTTTGACACTCACACTAACTTTTAAATGCTACTTCCTGAAGCCACATAAAAGGTTTACAGTGAATGCTGTTGAAAGAACGTTCTGCATATGCAACAGTTCTGCTACAGATGCTGTATGAAACCTTTTGCAGCCATGCAGGAAAGTCAAATCTCATTAACCAAGCATTACGTCCCTACGTATTTATTTGTGAATGTTTTGCCATGATCAGGTTCTATCATCATGATTGCGGGGCGACCAATTTACACCGAGTTGATAGATGACCTTTCTGCTCTATTGTCTCAGCCTCGAAAGGATTATGGAAGTCATTTCGATTCTCTGCGCCCATCTTTGCAGAAACTTTTCCTCGAGGAGCGTCGCTCCGACTCCCTGGGTCCATCTTGGTTGAGATTATCCCTCGAGGAGCGTACAGACTGTTTTGACGAACTAGAGCAAATTGAATATCAAGTACGAGAGCTCATTACGCCAATGAGTCAAGCCTGTCTAGGCGATGGTACCACACTCCGTGATATCGACTCTCGTCATGACGTCTCCTCGGAAACCCATGAGCTCGCCATTAATTGTCGGTCTTATTATATGGCTAGAATGGATGACAGCGAACCCACAAACACGTCTGACACAACACCCAATCTTCAAGGACTTGAGTCAGAATCAGAGATAAGTCCGGTTGCTGGAGTGATGCAGAAATGTAAGGAGTGTCTGTTGAAACATCTCTTCCAGCTGTTGCAAAGCCCAAACTCTGCTCTCACCATTGCTGATCAGGAAGAACCTAATATCTGTCTACAAAAGAATCAGGCAAAAATATACCTGCTGTACCTGCTCAGTCTATTCGAGGATGTCAGACTTGTTCACTATTGCGGCAATAGGTCAGAAATTGGGGAACTGAGGGGCATACTGGCGCAACACAGATCCGAGCAACGTGTTCAAGTCCACGATAAGCACAGTTGGATTCGTACACCTTTTGAAATGAGTTCTTTGGTGCGCCGTAGCTGTCAATAGTCTTTTTATAGGATGAGATGATCTTCACAGGCTTATTTAGAAGCGTCGGTAATAACGGGGAACGTGTTCGCGGAGAGACACCAACATGCGCATAACCTAAATAATGGGAACCTTACCAAGTGGAGTCGACATGAGGCTGTCAAATGGAGACTCAAACTCTCATCCTGGCGTCTCGACGTCCTTAGCACGACTCAAGTTGTATTCTGTAACTCGGTGTGTTGTGGGTGCTGCGTGTCTCACAAACTGGAGTTTATCGATGCAAGACAGAGGATTTTATGTACAATATCTACAAAAGCGATCTAGAATGACATTGGGATTAGAAGCCCATGCCGCCCATACCGCCCATGCCACCCATACCACCACCAGGGGCAGCGGCAGCAGCAGCGGGAGGCTCGGGAGCAGACACAATAGCACACTCAGTAGTAGCCAACAGAGAGGCAACGCCAGCAGCATCAGTAAGACCGGTGCGAACAACCTTGAAAGGATCGATGACACCATCAGCGATCATATCGGTGTATTTGTTGGTGGCAGAGTTGTAGCCGTAGGTGAACTTATCTCCATGCTCGTCAAGAAGCTTTCCAACAACCACTGCGCCCTCGACACCAGCGTTTTCAACAATAGTGCGAGCGGGACGGCGAATGGCAGCGCGGATGATATCAACACCGAGCTTCTGGTCAAAGTTGTTGACCTCAACAGTGTCCAAGATGCGGGATGCCTTGAGCAAAGCAGTGCCTCCACCAGGAAGAATGCCCTCCTCGACAGCAGCACGAGTAGCGTTGAGAGCATCGACAAAACGGTCCTTCTTCTCGCCAACCTCGACCTCAGAGGAGCCACCAACCTTGATGACGGCAACACCACCAGAAAGCTTAGCAAGACGCTCCTGGATTTTCTCACGCTCGTACTCAGAGACGTTTGAATCGTTGACGTAACCGCGGAGCTGCTCAACACGCTGGCTGATAGCATCGGCGGTGCCCCGGCCATTAAGAACGATGGTGTCGTCCTTGGTAACAGTGATAGAGCCACACTGGCCAAGAAGGTCGACAGTAGCATTCTCAAGTTTGATGTCAATCTCATCGGCAAAGACGGTGCCGCCGGTAAGAATGGCAATGTCACCGAGAGTGTTCTTGCGGTTGTCACCGAAACCGGGAGCCTTGACGCAAGCAACCTGGACCTGTCCACGGAGCTTGTTCAAGATGCAAGCAGCAAGAGCCTCACCATCGACATCCTCAGCGATGATCAAAAGAGGACGGCGAAGCTTGTTGGAGATCTCAAGCGAGGGAAGAACATCGTTGATGGAAGAGACCTTACGCTCAGAGATAAGTAGCAGGGGGTTCTCAAACTCAACCTTGGCAGACTTGGCGTCAGTGATGAAGTAAGGAGAGATGTAGCCACGGTCAAAGCGCATGCCCTCAGTGACCTCAAGCTCGTCCTCAAGGGTCTTGCCCTCTCTAACGGTGATGACACCTTCCTTGCCAACCTTCTCCATGGCGTTAGCAAGAAGCTTACCGATACGCTCATCGCCGTTGGCAGAGATAGTGGCGACCTGAGCGATCTCCTCAGAAGTGGTGATCTCCTTCTTGTTGGCACGAAGGAACTCAACAACAGCCTCAACAGCGGCCTGAGTACCCCGGCGGAGGTCCTGAGGGTTGCAGCCGGTGGCAACCTTCTTCACAGACTCGGTGAAGATGTGCTGGCCAAGAACGGTGGCGGAAGTGGTACCATCACCAGCGGTCTCGTTGGTCTTAGAGGCAACGTCTTGGAGCAGCTTGGCACCAAGGTTCTCAAACTTGTCCTCAAGAGTGATGCTACGAGCAACAGTAACACCATCCTTGGTGATCTTAGGAGAGCCAAAGGACTGCTCAATAAGAACATTACGACCCTTGGGGCCAAGAGTGACGGAGACAGCCTTGGCGAGCTGCTCAACGCCCTTGAGAAGGGCAGCACGGCCCTCAACACCGAACTTGAGTTCCTTATGAGAGTAGTTGCGAAGCTGTCTAGCGGCGGTACGGCTGATCATGACGTTGCGCTGCATGGCTAATCAATTGACTTGACGAGTCGTTATGACAGAAATGTGGGGCGGTACATCACACGCTGATATATTTCAACTTTAGGGTTGGAATTTTCTAGTAGCTTACTAAGAATTAACTGGACCCTGACAGTTTCTAGGTCCCGTTTACAGCGCACAAAGGTAGTTTAGTGAGCTTTAGTCGGGTCCGCTCGGAAGAGATCTGGGGTACATGTGGGCCCGTAGAGGATGTGGGGCTGAATATCAACCGTGTTGTGTTTAACGATGACAGTCTGATTTTCAAAAGCCGAGAAACCAAATAACGTTTTGAATAACCGTTCACTAATAGTTTAGCTTTATTCCTGGTATTTCGCTCAAGAACATGTTTGGATACATGTAGTAACGCGCCAAAGACGTACAGATGCAAGGTTACAGCCCTGGGCATTCAATGCTGGGAGCGCACATGCTGGGAGTGCACTAAAGCTGGGAGGAACCCCAGCTGGGGTAAGCACCCTTGGGCGATAAGCAGCCATCGACTATGCACCACATTTCAAGCACCAGATAAATGCCTTCGGACGCCATTCGGTTTGCGCCAATAGTAGGGGTATTTTATTGCATTTTTGATGCGACGCAAGGCCCCAAGGTTCTCTTCCAGGTCCCGGAGAATGTTGCGCACAATAAAAGCGATCCTACGGCCTCAACGTTGATTGATTTTGATGTGGTCAAAAGCTACTTGATTCCCAAACCGACTTTTTGCAACAGGCTCATTTGTCTCAAGTATAAGAACTATCGCATCGTGGGGCATCCGGTCAACATTGTGGGCGACTGCTATGAGCGCAACTCGTTTACATTCAACTTTGTATTTGTGTTCCCCCATAAAAGCAACTCAATGCCGTACGAGTCTGCAATTACGCGCTTGGCCAAGATGGGCAAAGATCTCGAGGAGCAGTCGCGGTTTCTGTCGCGGAAAGAAAACGGGACCGAGCTGGATAGCGTTTTGGAACAGATGTTTCAAGATCTCAATAGACTCTCCGAGTGCCAGATTCCAATGGGCAAGTTCAGCAAGATCAACATCAAGTTATTTCCCATTCTCGAGTCTCCGCCAGCAGTGAAGGGATATCAAGTGCCAGTTCCAGTGGTCAAGCTCGAAACAGTCGTGGGCAACCAGTGCGATCCCACATTGGCGAGAATCATGCCCTACATCAACGGCATCAACTCTGTACGCCGGATATCGGATTTGGCAGAGGCAAACTACCACTACACCTGCCAGTGTATCCAGCATCTGATCCACTATGATTGTATAGTCATTACAGGAATCTTCCAGCTTGCAAACATGTACGCGACTACGCCCACCGTTGCCCAAATCGGCTGCGAACCAGAGATGTTTGACGAGTTCCTTGGGTTCGTAAGTCAGTATCACAACTCCGGCGGGTCGCAGCGCCGAAACAGCTCACACGAGCCGGGTAGCAACAGCACAAGCGGTGTGCTTTTCTACTCGTCCTCTTACAAGTCGCATCATAGTACCCATACTCGTGGAAGCTATGAGCAGCCATTTGGACAAGTTGAAATCACGATGGTTCAGGCTTTGCAGCTTTACAACTCTTTCCAGTCGGGCGTGACTGTGCAACAATGGTACAACGAGAATAAGGCGCTATTGCGTGACATTGACATCCGCCGTATGGTAATCTTTGGGGTGATAAAACGTCTATTAAGGAGAGTTCATTCCTACCCTGTTTACGATAGTCGAAGCAGCGGAGGACCACGCTCAATGCAGATCGCCAATGAGCTTGAGATCTCGCGAGCGTTTAGATCAACTAGCATCCCGCCAACATCCGAGGGAATTCAGTTGGTTAAACAAGCCTTTGGCGGAAACGTACACTTTGACGAGCTTTGCACCGAGCTGCGCGCCCCCCGCATGAGAGTCAGCCGGCTGCTCAAATGCCTGGGCGAGTGGATCATCATCAATAGATAGAAGCTGGTCGTGGAGAGATATTTATTTGTTAATTCAAGAGTTCTAGGCGCGAATTGAGCCAGCCAGATAGCTTCTCAAGCTGCCTTTGGATATTTATTCAATGCAGCGGCTAGGTTTCAGGATGCTATCGAGGTAGACCACGGTCCCTCGCATAAATACTGTCAACGATAAGGCGCGAATTCAGGTTGTTGAACCATTCGTATGCAACCATAGTGTTGGGATTGAGGTCAGGAGTGGTTTAATAGACAATGCGGATTCCTTTTGGGTGGTGAGCGGGTGGAGTATCATCGCAGTAGCGGTGCATACTGCAACGTGCCTGGAGAAACTGTCTTCGCCATGTCGTTCCCGTCTTCCTGTTTTAGAGTGCCGTAGAGCGCCGATTCATGGTCGAAATACGTAGCCTGGCTGGAAGCTCTAGAAGTATCTCTTGGATTGCGGTATACGGTCGCAATTGTCTGCCAACTTGTAGGTTTCAGTGTCACGAGCTGTGCTGAACCTTACGAGTTGTGGGAAACGCGCAGCAGGAAAAGGTCTAGGGTTCGTGGGCTAGGGTCACCTTTGTGGGGGATCAGCAGCTCGCTTGGGGTTTAGAAGAGCTGGTGGAATTGTCTCTACGACTTTGAAAACGAGTAGTGGCATGCGTTGGAGAATAGGCTGATGAAGGATATTCTTCTTTCTGCCGCATCGCCTACCTGAATGTTCATTGGGCTACACTGCGTCCGCATTGAGGGATACGGTTTCGAATTAAATTAAAATTACACTTTGAGAGAGTTCAGAGGCTTCTGCAGCAACATGCATGCATAACCTTCACCCTCATTCTGAACGACCTCAAAAGCACACTCTGCCACACAACACTTCCGGGCAAACGCTAAAGTAAACTTGCTCTGTCACTTTCGAGCAATCAGCACAACTATAATGCACACTTTTACAATCGCAGGTCTTCACTCTCGTCTAGCAAAGGGTTCTGCCTCAATTCGCTCTGAGGCCTTCAAAGTTGTCTTTTCTGAAGCCCTTTTGAAGGACTTCGACGCTGCCACACGAAGCCGTTCATCAATCGACACAATAGTTCATTCGCCTTGTGCAAGACTGGACCTCAGCGAGTTTGGCGTTGTTAAGGGAGTCTCGGATCTGGGAGTCATAATTCAAACTTGCATTTCTAAAGAGAATGGCACCGCTTCTGCTCATGAGGTTGTTATACCTCCATTGGACGAACTGCATGCCTTTCTAGAGTCGTTGATCGCGAGAGTCGGCATTCCCAAAAGACCGACATCGGAATTCGTTGCAATGACAGAACTTATTCCTTACCTTTCTCACGCTATCCTGATTGTGGACATAAGGAGTCTCATAATATTGCAGGAGGCCATTCAGAATACTACTCGTCAGAGCGAATATCAGGTGTTTAGGAAATTTTCCAATTTATTGGAAAATCTTCGTTTCATTTGGCAACATCACCCTTACACAGAGTCATCTTATCTTGCAACAAACGAAGTTTTCCGTTGTGTCCACTCTCTCAAGGTTACTTTGGGACTCGGGTGTGAGTATGCTCCCTTGGCTGAATTTGTGCCGCCCCAGGTCCGTGGCTTCCGCCTAGATTCTTCTCATGTAAACAAGCTGATCCACCTTGTCTTGAACACTGTGGCTGGCAAACTCCTGGGCCTTTTCAAAGAATTTTCGCAACCCCAATTCAATGGTTTATCTGTACCAACTCCTCGAGCCCACACCGCAAAAATGCGCATGATTGACGCGGAGTTATTAAGGGATTTCATTTGCATTTTGCAATCTACAGAACAACTAGTTTTTCTTGGCGGAGTCGAGAGGCTAAACTGTTTGAAAGACCGTTTTATGGAGCTGGCCATTAAAGAGGAAAGCGTTTCAGCTGAAAGTTTTCCTTGCCCGGAGTCGCCAGCTATGGTCGAAGCTTTGAATTCAGCTCTCGAACTAATTCGTTGTTATGAAGATGCCAGTGCAAAGATGCTCGAAAAGGCTGGCAACGAACTGCTAAAAGCGGTCAGACATGTTCTTGAGAAACTGATTACTATCTTAAAGATGAGGGATCTTGAATCATTGCTCGCGATAGGACTCGAGCTGGCCGAATTCAAGCGCGAATTGAGCAGCAGCAGTCCTACCACTTTGTGATCACAACGAGCATCCCACCTCAGCGAGCCTACCTTGCTTGGCGATCCTGGCACCGCAGGCGTCCAGTTATAACTCCCAGCAGCATATCACTTTGTAGTAATTAATTTAATTCATTCGCTCCAACTGCAATCCTATGCGAAACTATGCACAGATGTCTACCACATAGCAAGAGTACGGTCTATGATTTCACAATCAATGTACGTCTCTGGAGTCGAGAACTCTTGGACCCTGACCTAGGTAGAGTGACTGGTGACTGGGTAGTACTTTATGGTATGGTGATGTTCAATGTGTGCCGCATAACACATTCATGGATCTATAAGAACCATTGTTAAGTGCTAGCAGTGGGCAATTTAGTCGCTGTTGTGGCAGCACGGAAGCCTACTATAGGGAACGGGACTAAAACAAATCTAGGCAAGTCGCCCCACAAATCAGGTGCCCATAAATCACGAATCAGGCGCTGATGGGGTTATGTATTGAAGACTAGATTGGGGCACTACACTGTGTCTCACGCACCAAAGCCATGAGCCTTACACCACCACAAACTGTACTAAAGACATGTTTATACTTGAAGGAATCTTACCAGAGTTGCACATTCAATGGCCGACACAATTGGGTCCAGGGCAAGGGGTCCTAGACTAGTCTGTTCGCCATGCAACTACAGTCCCAGCCACAGTCGTATCTACAATATGGCAGACAATACCGATAACGTTCTGGAGTTGCTGGACTCAATTGACAGCACAAAGGGAGAGAAGCATAGCAAAGATGGAGAAAAACGCATAAGGAAGCCACGGAAGCCTCGTGCCGATGACTCCGATATCCTGGGGTTCCTAGATGAGATCCGCAAAGACACTGAGGCTACGAGCAAGCCAGCGGCCCCTGTAGCGGCAGTCCCAAGAACAGCGCCCGTATCCGCACGTCCACCACCCGCATCTGCTGCTTCATCCACAGCAGCAGCAGCGGCGGTACCCATTCCTGCTCCTAATGAGGTCCCTGCACAGACACACACCACAAAGACCACAGCCACTGAACAGGCCCCCGCAATGGGCCAGCTACCTGAACTATCTGCAATCACCAGCTGGTGGAGTTCTAACAAGGGTGGACTTTGGGATTCGGCGACATCTGTTGCTACACAGGCAGCCAGCAAGGCTCAGGATGCGCTTAAACAGGCTGAGGAACAGATCAAGAACCTGCAGCATGAGGCTGGCAGCGACAATGCCGACAGCAAGTTTAGCATCAACATGCTCCAAAACAGGTTTACGTCTGTTTTGAATAGCATTGTTCCGCCAATTCAGAAGCATGAGCAATTGAACATTCACATCTTTCACGATATGGTTGGCTACTCCAGCATTGATAAGATCGTCCACTCCATCTTTGAGAGGATCATGGAACAAGTCGAGGGTGGAGGTGATCTTAATATGATTGTGCAGCGTGGGAAAGAGCGCCACAAGGCTTCTTCCGAGTATGCCACCCAGCGTCAATTGAACGCTCTTCGCCAGAGCACACCACAGGCGGGAGAGAAGCTGGCAAAGGCTAGTATTGATGACTTTAGACATGCTCAGGGCGACGATACCGCGGAAAAAGTCACGGAATATGCAGACGTATCTGAAATCTTTATCTCGTTACAGCCAGTCGTAACTCCGCCCAAACAGGGCATTTGCAGCCAGCTGGAGCATTCCAAGGATGCCGATTTCATCTTTGTTGTGTACCTTGCTGATTTCCAGCACAACATCGAGCTGAGCGTGTGTTCGCAAGCATTCCCCTCGGAATGGGCCGACTGGCTTGATGCTCCTGATGCTACATATGCCGACTCGATCGCTGATCCTAGACTCTGGGCCCTAGACTGGATCGAAGATGGTCTAGGCCTTGCCGTGGGCACGCTTGCCCAAAAGTATATTACAATGCGCATGGGCCTATCAAATGACTCTACAATTAACTAATTACGTATAATCTGAACAAGATTAGTTCCTCATCTCAGGCACCACGCTCTTGAGCTTTCCATTCTCCATGACCGACTGCGCCAGGTCCATGACCTCAAGCTCAATGTTCTCGCGAACCTCGTGTGTCAATGCGGCGGCATGCGGCAATAAGAACGAGCGAGGATGATCGATAAGGCGCTGGTCGACGATTGGCTCCTTTTCGTAGACGTCCAGTCCTGCAGATGCGATTTTCCCGCTTTGAAGCCCAGCAATGAGTTCTTCCTCATCGATGATCGGGCCCCGAGCAACATTCACAATAATAACACCATCCTTGGACTTGGCAATTGCTTCTTTGTTGTATATGTGGTGTGTACTGCTGTTGTAGGGCAGAACAAAAGCAAGAATATCGGCTTGCGCCAGGATCTCGTCGTACGAGACGTATCTGCAGCCCTTTTCCTCTTCAGCCGGCAGTCTGCGGCGATTGTAGTACAAGATCTCCTTGTACCCGAATCCCAGTGCCCTATCTCTAAACTTCTTGCCGATATTGCCCATTCCCACAATGCCCAAAACACGGCTCGAGGTCTCATGACCGGCCTCGCCGTGGCCGTGCCATTTTCCCTCTCTCAAACTGCTGGTCCAGGTCTGGAAGTAGCGGGTAGCTGCCAGCGTAAGGAACATTCCTGTCTCGGCCGTGGCATTGGCAACGGCATTGGGTGCGTTTGCTGCCTCAATGCCACGCTCTTTCCAAGCGCTGATTGGGCCAAGCGCATCGTAGCCAGCGCCCTGATGAATAACTGCCTTGAGCGTTGAGGGCATTCTTGCAACAACCTCTGCGTTGTAAAAGCCCATGCTGCGAGTGGCAGGCCAGGTGGTTACCAGAATCTGTACGTTCTCCACAGAGTTCATCTTGGAAATCAGATCATCGTGAGTCTTGGGATCAACTTCAAGAATTCCCCAGCCGTGGGATTCGCACAGCTTCTCCCATTCCGGGATGTTAAAGGACCCGATGGCGTCGGACTTGAGAATCACCAACGTCGGCCTAGCACTCATCACTATAGCGAATCAATCGGTTGTCTAGTTTAACGGCCTCTGAGTCATATATCGCTTTGGCTTGGCTGCAGCCTGAAGCGAGAGTATCTCCTAGAGGGTTTGGGAGCACAAGGTACATTAACCCTGTGCATCGAGCACCTGCAACCGGCTTATTACATAAATGAATTCATTGGTGTATGCCTTGAAATTAATTTGAATCTAGACTTTGCGACAGATGGCAATCCATTTGCTGAAAAACAAAAGCGAGGATCTCGGATTTGATAGCTTGGACCCTTATGAGGTCCACCTGGATAGGCCCCACTTTCTTCCTATCTTGACATATGTCGAGACTAATCTACATGTCGTCCATGAATGCTTGCTGAACGGCACATGTTGTTTCGAGGCACTGATTGTTACTTCGCAAAGAGCGCTGGACGTCTTGCGGAGAGTCCTCGAAAGTGCCGGGCTAGAAAACCGGAGTCAGTTGCTCAAAATGCCCGTGTACACTGTAGGACCTGCCACTGCTGCCAGATTAGACGCACTTGGGTTTGTGCATGTCTATGGCCGCGAAACAGGTAATGGCGATGTTCTCTCCAAGCAGATGCTAACAGAAATTACAACCAAAACAAAATTTTTGTTTTTAGCAGGCGAAATCCATAGACCTCTTATCAGAGATCGGCTTCAAAAGGCTGGCCATGACGTCGACACGGTCATTGTCTACAAAACAGAAAAAATTTCCTACAAACAGGATCTATGCAATTGTGTCAAGCCAAACGACTGGATTGTGTTTTTCTCACCAAGCGGCTCAGATGATGCATGCGAGTTTGTGGCTCAATGTGGCTACGACATCAAAGTTGCATCAATCGGTCCGACTACTGAAGCGCACCTTCTTTCAAAGGGAATTAAAGTCCATTGCACTGCAAAATCGCCTAGTGCAGAATCATTAGCGCAGTGTCTTCGCGATGCAGCCTAGTTCACTATTTATTTTATCGACCAGTTATTTAAAACGTAATCGCCAACCGGTTGACGGTGGGTAGCACATTCACACTAGTCAAAATGTAGTTTCTGATAACCTCGATACTCACATCATCGTTGACAGCAACAATCCTGACTATGGGCAAATGGAGTTTGCCTGCTTTGTGCGGTACAAGAACCAATGGAATTTCGGCATCTGTGCTGTACTCACCGCGACACTGACCTGAAAAGGACCAGCCCTCACAGTTAGTATCGATGTGGTAGCGGTAGGTAAGATCGGAGCTTTTATTCGCATTGCACCATCGTGAGTCCAGATTGATTGTCATTTTGGCATCAATTTTCTCACCCACAAAGTATGCATCCTTTTGTTCAACTAAAAGGTCAACAAAGCAAAGCACATCGACCTCAGGCTCGGGAGCAACGACAGAAAGTGTGACATTCAATGGGTCGAGCAGGCTCTCTTCCTCATTTGAAAGCGAAATTGCGGACGCAAAGCTGCTTTCCATAGCTTCGATAATATCAGCTTGTATATCCTGGGGAAGACCCCGTAGTCCTGGGGTGAGCACATCAGCTAAATCGTCCATCTGGACTCGAAATGATCTCTGTGCAACGTAAGAAACAACGTCAACAGGTAGTTGTGCAATGATAGGCTTGATAACTGCCTCGTAATTGAGTACCTTTTTATCAAGGTGTGCCTTCAACTTTTCCCAAAGCAAAAGCTCGCATTCCCAGCGGCAAGCACGGTGTGTTACCTGCAATTTTAGCCCCCGGTTTGCAGCGCTTTTCTCTGTATCAATTTTTGAGCACTGAATATCATAAATGTACGAGACAGGAGACCCATCTAATACCAGGCAGGGTTCCTGCTCAAAAACAGGCTTTGCTTTCATCGTGGCAGAACTTGTCAAGCTGGTCTCGATCACCCTGACAGGCTGTGACGAAGTGCAGCTCAATAAGAATTGCGAAAAGACTTTCCTCTCCCGGAAAAAGTCTTGAGCATGGACCTGAATATGGAGTCCAAAAGGAAAAGTATGCTCAAAGATATAGCTAGAGCCGTCTTCCTCGTATACTCTGATAATGAAGCTCGCGTCAACAGCACTCGAATCAATCAGTGCAATGATTGAGAGAGTGAGATCATTCTTGCCAGCCGGCATCTGAAATTGTCTCGTTTTGTCGTCTAGCATTTGAAGCCCTTGCGTAGGCTGGAAAATTAGCTGTCCAGAAATGGGGTAAGAATTCCACAGCTTGAATTCAATTTCGCATTTGTTCACAGTGAGAAGCTCGCTGATTCTTGCCTCATAATGCAGACAGTCCATGAGAGGATGCATTTTTACCTGCGATTGAGCATCGGTCGGGTCAAAAGTGTGCACAAGTTTTTGTTTGTTTAGCCGCAATGTTAAACGGTCAAGTTGCAGATCACCCTCAACAAAGTTAACTGCCCTCAATGAAATCTTTGTGCTACCAGGGCTGACCTGGCCAACAAACCGTACTTGTGCATGATCAGGTATTTTGGGGTCAATGACTTTGGCGCTGATCTCACAAAAATTGAACGTTGGGAAGCTAGAGCAGGTGTAGATCGGGTCCAGTGTCACGTCTATGCAGTAATTGCCGTCTTTACCATAAATGTAATTGTTAACATTCAACGAAAACCACTCGCTGACAGTTGACTCAAATTCGTACTCGGAAGATAACTGCTCAATCTCAGAGACGCATCGTTCACACTCTGCCTCTTTGATGTTTTCATTGCATTTGAGAATACCCCAGGATCCCTTTAAAACAGCACGCTGATTCTGCTGCTGGCGCGCCATCGTCAAGTATACGAGGAAACATGAGGATACAATACCAGCCCAGCCGACATCACGATGGAAATCGATACACCTTTCAACGCCACTGAGACCAGCTGTCTCGTCGCCCTTTGAGTAATTAATCATGGAAAGCTGATAGAGGATCCGCTCCACAGATCGAAGTTTGTTTGATTCTCTTAGTACTGTCAAGGTTTCCATAATGAGATCGTTGAATTGAATCTCAAACTCCTCACGAGTCTTGAAGATATGAGTTCTCTCTTGATTGAACTTGGTATCAGCGCTTTCAGCCTCTAGGCAAATTTCCGACGTTAATCCATTGATGGTGAAATTTTCAAGCTTAGCGCAGCACAACAGAGCATCCAGTTTGAGCAAAAACAGCTCTGCCCTCCCACCAATGGCTTCAATAGAGCTTGCCAAAGCCTTGAGCGCTTCGAGAACATCATGAGCAGCGCTGTACTGCCAGGTCATCAGGTCTATATGCGCAACATCCGATCTGATCAGCACCTGGGTGAGAGTATGTGTGAATTCAAATGCTTTGTATGCTGCTTGAGATAAGATCTTGTCTGCCAGCGATGCTGAGCTCAATGCTGCTGCTTGAGACATGTATAGTAGCAACGAAAGCTGACGGGCATAGACATAGCGCTTGAACTCAAATTCAGAAGCTGTTTGGCTTAGCATCTTCTCTACCACTAGATCACGCTCTGTTTGAAGTATAGGCGGGAGCTCAATTCTGCTCTGAGAACAAAGATGCCCTGTTTCGAACAGCGCCGGGTCGGTAATCTTGAGGATTTCATCGTATATATTGTAGGCATCTTCCAAAAAGTTCATTTTCTCCAGCGCCAGCGCTAGGTTTTCTTTCATGACGAACATTGTGCCAAAATTCCAGCCTACCAGATTGCGGGTGCTCTGAAGCTTTAAGATTTCTTCTTCATATGCATGGACACGCTGGCCAAATGCATCTAAAATCTGTAGCTTGAGCATATTGGAAAATTTGGCCCACTCTTCAGATACAGTGGAGCTATCATCCAGGTACAGCTGCCAAGCATTATTTCCAAAGTCTGAAGACACCTTGGCCCAAGTAGACTTACTTCTGCGGCCACCACGGCCTACGTAAAGTACTGCAATGCATCCGCAAGGATCTCTCAGAGAGCCTACCTGCTTTTTCCAGGCCTGTACGATTTTACGGACTTTCCCGCGGTACACATCAGTGTTTTCAGCCTCAAAAAAAATCAGCTGAACCAAGGGAGAGTCTGAAAGGCCTATAATTTGGTGTTGCGGACCAATCTCATCAATACTAACCAGTTCTACCTCTAAAGAGGGGACACTTCTTAGCGGTCTCCCAGGAACGTTCCAGTGGAGGTTCAGCAGTGGGAATTGAGCCAGCAAGTCCTGCTTGAAGTCATCAACAATCCCCAATGGATCCGAAAAGCAAATTCGGGTTGCACTTTGTCGAATCGCCATGGCGCTTTATGAAACAGGCTTTGCCAGATTCAAGGTTCAAGTGCCCAGATTACCCTTAGTAACTTGGCTGTCTGGTACACAAACTATGCATTGTTACTCATCTGAAGTGTGCAGAGGAGTTACAACCTTTTGAAACTGCCAATAAACTGCTGGATGTTCAACTGTGTTTTATATACTTTATTAATGATCATAAATGTGAATTTCAACACCAAGAATTCTATAACTTCAGCGCCATCAATCGCTTCGTCTCAACCAACGATCGCGACTTGCATGATTACGTGAGTGTCTTTCAGTCCAAGACCTGCAGACTGAATCTAAACATTGCATATTTGGAGCACCAACGTTTTGCCTAATCCTAGAAAGCCTCAATTACATTTCCTGGACCCGATTTTTTGCTGTAAAGCGAGATGGCAAAGTTCGCTGATACCCCTCCACGGGATGAAGGGGGTCACCCCTACCGGAAAAGGGTTGCTAAATGGCTTCAAGGTACCTACAGATCCATCAGAGGCGTGCTAGCACAGGCTGATTTATGCCAGGAAAAGGAAGATACTTCTGAGGTCAACACCTCATTCTTTGCAACAGACACTGACGGTCATTCCACGGTGGCTCAGACCCCATCAATGAAAGGTGTAAGACGCCCTAGACTGGCAGATTCCAAACGATATTCAACAACACCCAGCCGCAATGATCCGAACCAGACTGGGACTAGCATATCTATCTATCATAGCGCACTTGAGGGCTCGCAGATATTGCCCCCCAGGTTTCCGCTGCCAGACATATCGTCGATATCGCAGGCCGCCTCTGACAGCACGTTGAAAGCAAATGATGAAGAGGATCTTAGCACGCACTGGATCCTACCAAGGAATATCAACTCATCAAACTGGACAATGGACCTTTCTGCGAGCATGAATGCCTCTCAGAGTTTTGCTGATGTGTCGCACAGTGTGAACGAGTCGTACGTCACTGCTAACGGCACTTTTCTTCCTCAACCAGGCATGGAGCCGAGCATCTCCTTGCAAAGTCTCCATTCGAGCTCTGTGAACTTGAACGATCGTTTAGTTCCTGCTTCTTCTGAAAGGTTTCTTCCAGACAGCTTGTGCAAACCGCAAGAAGACAGACCTGAACTAAGATCTGAGGAGGATGCTCAAAAGCTGGATTCTGGTCTTACCGAAACTACACCTGCGGAGCCTTTGACAGAGCCTGTGGATCAGGCAGATACCAGTGATTCGGCGGCCAATTCATCGCATGATCGTAGCCATGACAGTACCCAGCGCGAAGCAGTTTCAAGCTCCAGCTTGAATCAAAGCGTCATGAGCACGGACTTTTCCATTAACCAGATAATGGACCAGGACTCGATGCCACAGCCCTCATTCAGCCAAATTACCTTTGCTCAGGAGCCAGCCTCTCAAAGTATACTGTTGGACTCTTCTCAGCTGCATCAAGACACCAGCAGCGAGTCAGCTGAACCAGAGGTTGTCGATCTGCTGAGTGAGTCTGAGGAAGACGAAAATTCTGTGTCCTCTATGGGGGATGAAAATGCCTCAATCTTTTCAAATGTTGATGCTGTCGTCGAAGACTCATTGTCGGAACATTCTGAGACCTATGAGGGTGCATCCGGCTCCGAGGTATATTCCCGCGAGAACTCCGAGCAGGACCCGTACGAGTCAAGCAATGAGAGCGAGCTTCCAGAGTCTTCGTTCAATGCACAATATGATTTGTCGATGTTGTCGGACGAAGAAGTCCCGCCACAATCGTCTATCACTCACCATTCAAACCGAAGTGCTACAAATATCAACCAGCACTTATATAGGCCGACCCAGGCGAGTGCAGGGAACCCTTATGACAGCTCAGAATGGCAGCGCAGCGCCCTTTTCCGATCCTCAATGCCTAACTTTGATGAGTTCCACAATTCTCAAGAGGACGAAGAAGATGAAGAGGATCAGGATGAAGAGGATCAGGATGAAGAGGAACAGGAAGAAGAGGATCAGGATGAAGAGGAACAGGATGAAGAGGAACAGGATGAAGAGGAGAAATATCATTATTCTGACGAGGAGGACATCAGTGAAACCGTTCCTGAAAACGACGAGAATAACCTGTTTATATCACGAAACAATGAGACCGACCGGCCCACTTTTAAAGAGGATCTACCTGACGACCATGAATCCGACGAAGAGTCTGAAGAATCAGATAGCAATAATCTTGAATCTCTTGCCGACTCTGCCATGGCTAATATTTCACGACTTGTTGAAATGAGCCAGGATGATAGCCTAACCGAGGCTGGTAATGGAACCGTGCTGATCCATTCAATGATCCAAGACATCATCGAAGAAGATCACAAAGGTGAACCAGAAAGTGGACAGCAGGGCCCCGACCTTGAGCATTTTGACGGCTCAATCTTACCCTCTGACTTGAACAAATCGGAAGAACCAACCCAGGCAAGTGTGGTACCTGAAATGGACAGATGTGAATCTGAAGAGCCAAAACCAGTCTCTGAATCTAACGATGCGGACAGCTCGATTGCTTCTGCATCCTTCAATTATTCTCATGCAAACTTTTCCGGCCCAGAAGTCGGCTTCAATTTGTTTTCGCCAGAATATGTTTCGGTAATTCAACCCAACACTACGGTAGAAAGTGTAAATGTCGACGAAGAGGATCCAGAGGAACCTGTTGTAACACCAATTGAGGAAAAAGCTGCTGATGAATCAGTAGTGGAACCTTCCTTTTATGACACAAGTACCGCCTCGGCTCGCCTTGATCTTGGCTTTGACTTTTCAATGACTGAGTCTCCTGTTTTCAATCGCACGTTTTCATCTGAGCCACAGACACAATCCTCGCAGCAACCGAAACTTTTGGTCGCTGAACAAAGTATTGACAGTTCCTCCGATATGGTCTTACAAGCGAGAAGACTCATTTCACAATCAATGCTGTTTCAGCCTCAGAGTGTAGTCCTGAAATCGTCGTATCCTTTGGCTAACAGTGATTTGGTCAACGACCTGCGCAAAAAGATCAGTATGTCTTCTCTATTCAGTGGAGTTACAAACTCGGAACCAACAGAAACAATTTCTCGAAGCACAGAGACAGTTGTGGAATTGGAAACGCAACCAGAGGCAGAGGCGAAGACAGAGACAGAGGCAAAAGCAGAAACAGAGACAGAGACAAAAGCAGAGACAAAAGCAGAGGCAAATGCAGAGGCAGAGGCAGAAATTAGTTCAACCGATGCTGCATCTGAAGCTACACACCAAACAATAGAGCCCTCGTCTGCTGAACGTGCCGCTTCGATCAAAAGAACACGTTCGAGTGGGGAGTCGTCTGCTCGTAAAAAGAGACATTCAGCACCAACACTGCCAACAACATCCAAGGCAAAGGCTAAAAAAGCAAAACCAAGCCCCCGCCGGTCGCAAAGGCTTAGCAAGAAGAAACCCGAAGAAGACGATGATCACAGCGATATTGTCGTTCGTCGATCAAGAGCCTAATCATGAGCCTTTGAAGAGATTGTGGCTTAGGGAGATATTTAATCAGTTATTTATACAGTCGTTATCACGTTAAAACAGTCTCTGTGTCACTGCTCGTCCAGTATAAGAAGTGCTCGTAGCAGGAAAACAGTGCAACGCCATTCAGACATGTTCGCAAAACGCTGAATCCAAGTCCTCTATACATGGACAAGTTGAATCTCAGCTTGGGTCTTCGCACAATTGTTTCTCTGAATTCGAGTGAAGAGGCCAAAGAGTGACTATAAAGGTCCCGTTGGTATTCTGATTTCATTGTGTCTAAGGGGTAAACACATACCCATGAGATGATACCGCAAATACCACCTGCAATAACTACCGAGAATGGGTGAGGTTTACCGTTCTCAGCAGGCAAAAGTGTGCTCATAGTAGCCTTGACATGCTCGTACACAGAGAAGTAGATGCCAGAGCCAAGAGAGTCACGCATCAGATGGTATCGGTAACCGCCGTACATCTGTTTGAAGCCGCCACGTCTTGAAATTTCTTTAACTGCACGCAGCGCGCCCATTTTAGCGGGCTCTGGTAGTCCTCTCGATTTGTAGACCAGGGCCTCGACCTGCGAGGCAGTTTTGGCAAATTCAAAGGGCGAAGTAAAGAGCGTGCTAGCGGCGCCGGCTGTAAGACCTGAAAGAAATGTTGCAACAGGATGTTTTTCGCTCTGCAGCTTGAAAACCGATTGGTATGTAGTCAACAACGACGTATAAAGCGACATAGTGAATGCCCTGGCAGTAGAGCCGCTGATCAGAGAGGCAGTAATCCCTCTGTAAAACGCAGCAAATCCCTCAGCAGACTGTGTAGACCTAATGCAAACCCAAAAGTTTGGGTAATGGTACGTTTGAAGCCGCGTCTTGACTGTATCAAGAGGATATCCTACAAAAGTAGCACAAACAGCCGCTGCCCATGAGCACCCAATAATCCGAGTTGAGCCCGTGGGGGGCCAGTACTTGTTCGGACGAGCTGCAAGTGCTACCTGACCATCATCATATTCTGTCACTGATTTTCCCATCAATGGGTGCCCACACAGCCCAGATTTAGGCCCTTTACTAGATGCAACCACGCAGGTCGATTGATGACTCAATGGGGGACATCTGAAATTTTACCCCGGATTCTAGGATATGCACCTCGGCTGTCATGTTTGTAATGTCGTACATGATGGTAATTATAGACTGCGGAGTATAGAATTAGCGCATCACTGAGCATGTGTTTAGTTACCTATTGCCACAATAAACCGAATTTTAAGGTATCTCTCTGTCCTGACGTGCGTTTAGGTAGCGGCACTGCAAAGTTGGGGATCCCATATGCTGTAATTCCTGCATGAACCTAAAGTCTGGCAGCCTTTCTTTCTGCTGCAGGTTCAAAACTATGTTGTCTTGCTAAATTCACAAGATGAACTGGGCCTGGAATGGCTACAGCTATGTGGCTACAGATGGACAGTCTTATAAGTTACGAATGAAGCCCACAAATCGGCTCAACAACTACTTCACCACACATACATTGCACACGAAGCCCGGACCTTCTCAGTCGAGGGCCAAAAGCACAACCACGGCTTCACCGTCTTTATCGCAATCTGCGTTGGCGTTGAATACACAGCTCAGCACTACTTCGATAACATTGGTTTCCAGAGAGACCTCAAGTGCTCCGACAGCAATAAGTAGCATCTCTCAGAAGTCAACTACAATTACTGAGCCTGATCCAGAAACGAGAGATCCAACCGATCCAGAAACAAAAGAGACAACAGCCTCCGAGCTGGGGCCGACAAGCGAGCCAGACGGTACAAGTGTAGATGAAATCGGTCAAGACAAAGCCCAGGATGAGAGCGAAACACAGGATGCTATTGAACTCCAAGATGATGACACTTTTCTACAAGACACAGCTAGTGACGTGAATGATTCAGAACCTCAAAACAAAGAGCCTGAGGTTAACACTACAGTAATATCTCTTTCTAGCATACAGCCCGCGCCTGACACGACTAAACAAAGCTTCGAAGAATTTGGGAATGAAAGTCTTGCTTCAAAAGAACAAGAGCCAGAAACAACAGATGAGATTTACGAGCATAGTGACAGTGATTTGTCTACATCAGAGTATACTATAGCACCAGTTCCAACTACGATTGCGCCACCGATAGATGCTGCTAAGCTGGCCACAGTCAATCTAGTTTCTAGCACAGCAGCAATTCCAAAGCAAGACTCTAAAGAAAAAATATGGGTTAGCGTGGGAATCAGCCTTGGAGTCACTGTTGCCGTAGGTATCGTTGTGGGTTTGGGGGTAATAAAGTACCTATCGTGGAGGCGAAAGCGTGATAATTTACGTGAAAAGCGTGAAATGATGGCAGCTGCAATGTACGATGCAGAAAGAAATGCCTCTAGCTATGGAATTGGGGAAGCACATCACATGTTTTAATCGTCCATTTCGGAGAGATCTGCGTCTTTTCCTACATCAAGATGCTTCACCATAGCTCGCCCTAGCCCTACATAAATAACTACCCATCATCACTGTCGATTTTGAGGCGAGCCCAAATTATTGTGTAGCCTTTGTTTGTACTCTGGGTAGATGTCCAGGCACAATGCGGACCTCATTATGTGCCTGAATATGCCTGGCATGACGGCCGGGCAGGTATGTAGTAAGTGTGACGGCAAATGTCCCATTTGCGACACGTTTTTCAACTCTGCCACCGAAGTCAGACTGTGCGATGAGTGCGCGTTCACCAGCCATTCCAAGTGTGTGATTTGTGGTGCGTCTGCCACTCTCCCCGCTTATTACTGCCGGGAGTGCACAAAACTCGAGAAAGACAGAGACGGGTGCCCCAACATTCTGAACGCGGGCTCAACTAAGAGCAGCCGCCATTTCCTGGTTACATCACAACAGCAGGGTGAAAACCTAGAAGCCTCTTGATAGATGTTCAGTTCAAAATAGTAGTGTACCTATTTATTTAATAATGTTTCATGATCATACACCAGCCGGCTTGGAGCCCTCAGTTTTCCGAGGTAGTCGGCCCCATAGAGCCACGGAGTCTTCGCCAGTTTTCGATGCGAAGGTCAGTTTCAAGTGCGTTTTTGTACGACTCGAGGCGCGCTCTTTCCTGCCATGCCCATTCGCACTTGGCGAGGTACTTGTTCGAGGCATTCTGGAGGTTGTCGCGAGTTCGTGGCAGAAGCGGCGTCAGAATCTTCAAGTGCAAGAGGTGCTTCTCGTACTGAGCAAGAGACTCATCTACCGTTGCAAGTTCTTTGGAAATGGTCTTGACACATTCATTCAAAGCCTTGATTCTATGACGGGCTTCCTCTCGTGGTGGTTCTTCTGGTTTCGGAGATAACGACGGCCTTTCAAGAGAAACAGAGTGCGATTGTGAGGGATGCGATGGAAGAAGAGAAGAACCAGGAGAAAGATTGTCCTTAAGCTCAGTGGATGCAAGCCCCGATGCTAAAACCGAAATCTCATCCTCAGCCGCGCTTTGACTCCCGTGCGAAGAGGATGTTGGAACCTGATATGTGGCATAGGTGCCTGTGAAATTGAGCAAATCAACCCATTCCTTCATTTCTTCTTCACTGGTACAAGCAAACCATGTCTGGCCGTCGAAATTTTCTGTCCTGCTAATCAGAACGAATGGCCAAATCTGTTGCTCCTGAGCATTGGATGACAAAACGGCACCGATTCCCTCTGTTGGCAGAGTGATTGTAGCATTGAACTCCTCCAGTGGCACCTGAGCAATGAGCCCCTCTGTACCAGTGGGTTTCGCCAGCAAAGACTTTACCCAATTGGGGTTCTTAAATAGATACAGCTTTGAGCTGGTGAGTAAAACACCCCATTCACGCCAGTTCGTCTTCGAGTACAACACCTTTTTGGACTCACGCCGAAGAAAAATTCCCAACTTGGCTACTTTAATGGATACCACGCCAGGTCCGCTAACTTTAAGAAGTGTGTTAGCATCAAGGTCCAACTTTGAGCTCTGTGGGTCCAGCTCAAATGCGTCGGGCCGTGAACGATGACTGGTCAAGTTGATGGTCAGTCTGCTACTCTCTGCCTCCTTTACAATGCGCTCGTAGGTGTTGGGCGTAAATGTGCTGGAATAGAATATATTCTCAGAGTTTGGCGCTACCGAGAAGTTGACTCTCAATTTCCAAAGGGTTCCATCAATAATTGGAACATAGGGATCCAAAGCATCCTTGCGAGCAAACGAGCTGCTCCGTCTATTGGCAACAAATCCTGGAGAGCTGCTGCCTAATAGCGGCGTAAGGGCGCCAGACGCAGGAACATGCGTGCCAGTGTCAGTGCCTGTGGCTGTAAGAAGCGATGATGAGGGTACTCTAGCGCTGAGACTAGTATGTGTCTGCGAGGAAGACTCTGTTGATAGAGGGAATCCTTCAGAGGTTGTGATCGCACTCAGTTGGGTTCCAGGACCATTAGTTATAGCCATGATAGTGCCAATATTGTTAGAACGCGATTGGTTCGTTGAACCTGGTGCTGGATTAGAGAAAAGGTCGTCGGCATTCACAAATTGGAATGAGGTGATGTTGTCAAAATAATACTCACAGATTTCAGGTGGGGTACAATCTGACACAACGGTCTTGACATAGTCATTGCGATTCATTTTGGTGCGCACGTTTTTGTTGAAAGTATCAGTGTGAAGCATGACCATGCTAAACACAAGGAAGTAGACCTGATCTTCGCCTGCAAAGATCCAGTCGTTCTGCTCATGGTAGGTAGCAGCAAATGATTGGAGCACACGTTCGGTCTGCTGTGTTTCCAGGGGCAGTTTGACGTAAAACAAGAATTTTCGCAGTGACATGTCCAGAGGCTCGTCGTTGAACTTGAAGCCCGAGACATACGCTCTCAATGCAGAGACATTAAACTCGTCTGCCGTCGCAGCCAGTGTTTCACAGATCCGGCATCCAAATCCGCCTGCAACCAGGGACTCAGCATACTCGCTGGGTGTTGCCCCCTCTGCCGGCGGAGGAATCGTCAATTCATCAGAGTCGCTCCCCTCTTCGTGGGCCAACAAGAAGTTTGCCGAGCCAATGCCTCCGTTTCGGCTTGAAAGACGTATATCTCCTTCAGTTCTGCGACGAGCAGAGTCCGATTTTATTGTATGAGCCGGCGTTGCGTCTACACTCGATTGAGACCGAAGCATTGGGAACGGGAGAACTCCAGATCCGGAAGATCCGTTTGACAACTGATGTCCTTGTTGTTGGTGCTGTAACGGTGCTGTAGCAGTAGCAGTAGTAGTGAAGCCAGGCTGTGCACCAAAGTTCACTGAACCCGTTCTCGAGGATGAATTGAACATTGAGCTGGAGGAATCCTCACTGTTTCTGTTTTTAGCAGCATTGGCCTTGCCCAAAACACGGTCAATCATTCTGACACTAGAGGGCCGACCAGAATAACGTAGCAAGCTAGAAGCACCGTCATCCTCGCGACTGCCTCTACTGGAAATTGATCCCTGGCAAGCACTGTTGCGCGAATGGCCCCTTTTGGATGGGGTTTTCCGCTCTGATGAAGGATTTAGAGAATTGCCGCTCTGCTGTGAAAGCCGGCGCTCAGAGTCAGCATTGGACTGGGTGCTAAGCATGGACAAGGAAGAGCCCTTGTGTTTGAGCTTTGGCGTCGTCTTTGTGAGTGTGGTTTTCTTTTTGAAGAATAGGCTTTTGCTTCGCGGCAGCGCTGGTGGTTCCTTGTGTGAGCTAGCGACCTGCCGCTTGTTTCTTGACAGCACTGCTGTACCCTGGAGTTTAACCTCCAGCTTTTGTGCAAGAGATGAAATTGAGCTTTGACGTGCTGGTTTTGACTCCTGTTTTGTCTTGGCTGGTGATTTGGGCTCGGTAACGACGATTTTTGACACACTAGTCTTTGCAGACTTTTTACGACCCTGTGACCAAAACAGTCTCCGTGGCTCCCGCTTTTCTGGCGTCGCTACTGGACTCTGGTTTTCAGAACTAGGATCTGCTGCTGCCGGTAGCTCCGAATCATCTTGCGCCACAATGGGGGTATCGTCCTTTGTGGTATCATCTGATGTGGGCTGGTGAGTTAGCGATTGCGGTTCCTCCTGAACTTGTGACTTGGTTATATGTGACGAGCTTTTTCTGGTGAAAAACGACGTAAACTGCTGGGCGGCACTTGTTGTAGTGTTTGGGGTATTTTTACCTTCAGAATGACCCGTGTCCATTGAGGATTGGCTATCGTGAACAACTTCGGCCGTCGAGTTGGGCGCTGAGGAGGGCGCTGATGCACTTTTAAACAGCGGCATTCTTTACTGCATTGTATTAGCAGGAAAAAATTGGCTTTCTATCCGACTAATTTGCGTTCGAGCAACTATTCTGGGCCTGTGCACAACGAGGACTGTCAAGTTACGGGGTAATGCTTAGTGCAGGCAGATGCGTTAGGAGCCAGGGTTGAGGGTTTTAGCTGCAGCCTTATCCAGGCGAAATATATCTTTAGCTAATGATGCATTGTGTCTGTATCAGCCTGTTTGCTATGTAGATACCATAAATATTTGGGGAATAGTGTTTTGCTAAGGTCACTGCACGGGATTAGTCTGGCTGCTACCTTGTAACTGGTTCAAATATGATGGGGGGAAATGCAAAATGGCTTTGGCACCAAGCGGGGGTTCCGTTGTTGCCCCGATTAATCGGGGCGTTAGCTTATTGACTAAGCATTTAGAACCGCTTGCCTGTAGCAGCTTTGGAATTACTACCAAGCTGCTTTAGTTCTGTCCCATTCTGATAGAATTTTCAGTGTGAATTCCAAAAGTAAACATTTTCTTTACACTTTTGGGTCGTCAATTGAAAAATCTTGAGAATGGCCGTCAGTAGAAGTTCTGCCAGGGGAGCTGAACCCACCAAAGGCGAGAATGCAGCAACAGAGCAAACAAACTTGACAACTACGGATATCTTTCTCTACATTCCTAATTTAATAGGATATTCCCGTGTCATTTTTGCATTTGTGTCTTTGTTCTTTATGCCATGGCACCCTAAAGTCTGCACATGGTTCTACTGTGTATCCTGCGTTCTCGATGCTTTGGATGGTGCTGCCGCAAGAAAGTTCAACCAGACTTCACGCTTTGGCGCCATTCTTGACATGGTTACTGACCGCTGCACCACATCGTCGCTAATTTGCTACCTGTGCATCGCGTATCCAAAGTTCGCCATCTTTTTCCAGCTCCTGATCTCATTGGACCTTGCGTCTCATTACATGCACATGTACGCTTCTTTGGCTGTTGGTGCTGGCAGCCACAAAAAGGTTGGAGAGGATTCGTGGTTGCTGCATCTTTACTACACAAACACCAAAGTGCTATTTATCGTCTGTGCCGCAAACGAACTCTTCTTTATCGGTCTTTACTTGTCTAATTTCGCCTTGCAGTCCCCACCGCACCTTGGCTACACCTCCTTTGGTGGCCTTGTTGGACTGTTTGGCATTGCTGATCAGGTGCCGCTCAGCTACGCTACGTTGATTTGCATCTTTACATTCCCGCTCTGGGCTCTAAAGCAGTTCCTCAACGTGGTGCAGCTGTCGAGAGCCGCAATCACATTGGCCCAGGCAGATGTCGAGGAGAAGACCGCCGCCAAAAAGACTCAGTAGATTTGAAAAGTTCAACTGCTCAAGGTGTGACGCGTGATGTGATGCCTTTATGGTCATACTCAATAGAATATAAATAATAAATCATTACAAACTTTACTTTCAAGCCAAGGGTTTATCTGGTCAGATTGCGTTATTACCTCAACGTAACAAGGTAAAAAGGAGGTAATCTCGGCATCGCGCCGCGCCCGGTCAAAGGTCTCCAAGCAAAGCCTGGGGGCTACTGAGATTAGCATATTTCATCATATTGATAAACTTGGAAGAATCTGAGTAATAAAACGAGCTTCGGAAAATATATACTGCTTGTCATGACTAGGGCAAGGGTTAGCATCGACTCAGGGATTGTTTGGTTTTTGGCAATAGACATAAATGTCAGGACTGGGCAGGCCAAACTGTTTTATTTTTGTGTCCACATATGACCAGTCACTGCTAGCCTGACCTGTTTGCTGATTTAAATTTGGGATTGCTATCTCCCTCGTCGGCGATCTCCGATTCAATGACGAGCCCGAGTTACATAACTCAGCCCAGGTCTGTTCATTATAAGAGTGTGGGGTAAACGGGCATCTCGCAGATCCTCCACAAACATGTCAGGCCAAGTTAGCTCCAAAAATGTGCTCATAAATGGCATTTTGAAGCCTGCAATTGTCAAGTACGTCGATGGCAAGGTTGTTGAAGTAATTGAAGATCAGCTGGCAGAGGAAAATTATGGGGATCTGGTAATTCTGCCAGGATTAGTGGATGCTCACGTCCATCTCAATGAGCCAGGCAGAACCGATTGGGAAGGCTTTGAGACCGGCACAAAGGCAGCTATTTCTGGTGGAGTAACCACTGTTGTTGATATGCCATTAAACTCTATCCCACCAACTACCACAATTGCAAATCTGGAGGAGAAGATTCAAGCCTCACATGGCCAGATCTACTGCGACGTCGCCTTTTGGGGCGGGCTGATTCCTACAAACTTGAATGATTTGGTGCCATTGATCAAGCGCGGTGTTCGCGGGTTCAAATGCTTCATGATGGACTCTGGCGTTGACGAGTTTCCTGCAGTTGATATTGGCACTATTGAAAAGGCTATGGAGATCTTGGAGAACGAGCCCACGATGCTGATGTTCCATGCAGAGCTGGATACGGGATGCTGTGGCGGCAAACACGAACAAAATGCAAAAAACAATGAGTACAGCGCATGGCTAAATTCTCGTCCTGATAGGTTTGAGGTCGATGCGATTTCTAGCGTAATTTCAGCAGCCAAACAGTACCCGAAGTTGCAAACCCACATTGTACATCTTGCCTCGCAAAAGGCCGTTCCAACACTTGCTGCGGCCCAGTCAGAGGGTGTTAAAATCTCAGCAGAGACGTGCTATCACTACTTGAACTTTAGCAGCGAACAAGTCCCAGATTCCGACACGCGGTACAAATGTGCGCCTCCTATCAGGACAGAGAACAACCAACAAGGTTTGTGGGATGCTGTGCATTCGGGTGTTGTTAATACTATCGTCAGTGATCATTCTCCTTGCACTCCAGATCTGAAGCAGCTTGAAAAGGGCGACTTTGTGGGCGCTTGGGGCGGAATTGCAAGTGTTGGGCTGGGTCTTTCGCTTCTTTGGACGCTGGCACAATCAAAAAATCTTGATTTGCCCCGCATTTCGGAGCTTACCTCCAAAAATACTGCTGCTCAAATAGGTCTTGGTCACTGCAAGGGCCAGATCGCAGTAGGATTCGATGCCGACTTTTGTGTATTTGACCCCAACGAGGAGTGGGTGGTCGACGAGACGAAGATGGAGTTCAAAAACAAGCTTACACCGTACCATTGCCGGAAACTCACCGGTAAAGTCAAGGCTACATTCCTAAGAGGCAACAGGGCATTTACTGATGAGACGAGATTTGCGCCTCCATCAGGACAAACAATTCTTGAACCGAGGAAATGAGATGTTCCTTTTGAGGGCTCCTTCAACAAGTAATAAAATAGGTGTCGTTTTTTATGTACTAATATCGCCTTTGCCTGTTTGCATGTACAGTTTTAGCGCACGAGTCTTCGGCCAGTTGCAGTTTTACGTTCCTTCTCCGAAAGCTCTGGCTTTGCTCTGTTGAGGACTTTCAAAAACTCGTCAGTTCTGTGGCGCATACGCGAGTGAACGAATGCCTTGGAGGATTTGATCTGGTAGTGGAAGTAGTCACGGAATGTCTGGATGTGAGAAATGGCATGCTCACGACGCTGAGAGGTAATGTGAGCAGGGAAGAGAACAAAAGTGATGTACCCGACGTTAGAATCAGGCCTAGAGCGACGAATTGTGTCGGTATCGCGAATTTCAAGGGGTGGCTCCTTGCTGTAGAGCACCTGAGGTGCCTTTTGGATAGCGCGTTTCCGTGCATCGACAAACTCCTGCAGAAACACTCTGCCAAAAGTCTGATCGGTCTCGTCCTTGAACACTGTTGAGAAAATCACGGTAACACGGTCAAAGCCAGGCGCAATGAAGATACTCTCCTCGTCGCGGTAGTTGACAGTGCGCACCTCCATATCACTGGGATTTGCCTGGTAGTAGTCGAGGCCGGCCTCGGCAGCTTCCTTGGCCATCTTGTCGAATTTCGCGAATGCCAGCTCGAATGGCGCAGCAAGCGCATTGCGGCGAAGCAAGGAAAGTCTATCGATAAGCTGAATGCGGTCCTCAACATTGGGGGAGAGGGTGTTGAGGTCAATGAGCAACGAGACGTCGTAGCCACGTTCGGGAACACTTTGGACGAGACTGCCGTATTCTCTGGCCAGAACCTGATCAATTCCATATTTTTTGAGATCAGGCCAAGCCTTGATGCTCAATGACACCTGGATCCTGCTGGGATCCTCTGGCGTCGAGATGTGGTAGTTGACGCTGTCAAAGTCACTCACAAGCTGGTTGATTGATGCTGGCTTTTCGACATTATCGATCAGGGCTTCAGTGAGAATGCTCTTGATTAGCACGTTATGGTAGTCTAGCAGCTCGTTAGACATGGCGCGCCTCTGTGGAATTGATCGCCTTTGAGTGTTGGTAACTGGCTTGTGATACCAGCCGGCTGGGCGTATGGTTGTGGATCTCGACCTTTGCTTAGTGAGAAATGGCTGCACACCACCTAACCATGCAGTGGCGAACCAGTATATACCTTTCAATGTGGCAACTGATCTCAGTACTGCTAGTAGTTTTGTACTTGTTCAGAGGTAAAATGTCGAACTTGATTATCCCTGAGAATCCGCTGATTGAGCATGTCTCAATTGCCAAAGCACAGGAACTAATCGACTCTGGTGCGCTCGTGGTTGACATTAGAGAGCTGCATGAATGCGTCGACAACATTCCTGGCTCTATTCATGTGCCGATGTCTGCAATTCGCGCAAAGTCGCTCAAGGTCAGTGACTTTAGCACTAAAGAGCCTGTACTCTTACAGTGCCAGTCTAGCAGGCGCACAAAGGTCTTTGGCGAGCTGTTCAAACAATTTGCGGGTGACGCAGAGGTCTATGCCTTGGAGGGCGGTATGAATCAGTGGAAACCATCTGGTGCTTCTACTCAAACACTTGATCCTTCTACTTTGCAAATTGGCTCTTGAATAGCAAACTATCGCAGCGGCACCTCTCTGAAATGTGGCGCAACGCCACCATAGATCACTAGGACCGCCGCGCGCCGCCCCCGCCGCCCCCGCTGCCGCATGCATCAGGCCAAGAGATACTGGTCATAGATCTTTGATCGATCTCTGACAAATTTCAGACAGTCGACTGTACTCTGTCTTTGTTTAGCAGTATGATAGCCAGACTCGCACCGAAGCATGTGTTGGCACCAAGATTAGCCTGTGCCAGCAGCCTGTACGCCATCCCAAGCTTCAAGCGCTATTACAACTCTGCGCCGGTCTTTGACAAGATCGACACAGTGCCCCTGGCGTACGATCTTTGGACTCCTACAAGCCCTGCGCATGCCGACAGCTGTGAGGAAGGACAGAGCATCGTATTTTTGCATGGCCTTTTTGGCTCAAGAGCGAACAACCGTGCTGTATCTCGTGTTTTGGCTCGTGATCTCAAAAAAAACATCTACTGCTTGGATTTGCGCAACCACGGCGAATCGCCTCATATCCGTGACCATACCTACATTGACCTGGCTGCCGACGTGTCGAGGTTTATTGAAGACCACAAACTCAACAAGCCGATTGTTATTGGACACTCTATGGGTGCAAGAACTGCCATGGCACTGGCACTGGAGAGACCAGATCAAGTCTCAAAGCTGATCCCGGTTGATAACGGACCTGTTCCCGGCCGGCTCAGCTCTGACTTCGCCAAGTACGTTCGTGCGATGCGTGAAATTGATCTGAGCCAAATCAAGCGGCAAACCGAGGCTGACAAAATTTTAATGAAGTACGAATCCCGTCCCGAGGTGAGATTGTTCTTGCTAGCCAATTTCAAGAAGCAGGGCGAGTTTTATCGGTGCCGGATGCCACTGGAGATTCTGGGTCGCGCATTGGATCATATGGGCGAGTTCTGCTTCGATCCAAAGCATTCACGCTATACGGGACCTACTCTGCTGATCAGAGGCACCAAATCTAGCTTTGTTCCTGATGAGGATCTTCCCCTGATGGGCGAGCTTTTCCCACGCTTTGTCGTCGAGGACATTGATGCCGGACACTGGGTAATTTCTGATAAGCCCAAAGAGTTTATTGATGCCGTTGAAAAGTTTCTCGACACCAGAGAGTAGTTAAAGTTGCATATCTATAGAATTTCATCACGCGAGCATCATATCAGACCGAATGTGGTATGAACCTTGATCAAGATAACCCTAAGCCTTGTTTCTGCAGCGGCTCTGGGACCTGAAAGTTTATGCTTGGTATGTTGTGCACATTGTTCCAAATCTTTGTAAAAATGTCAAAATGCAGCGCTTGTTACTAAGAATAATGATATAGTTTGCACCTCCCTCTGCCACAAGGGCCAGTGGCCCCCATGCACGCTCCATGTCAACGTGCATATAACGGCGGTTTGTAATGCACCTTAATTCCTGTCACTAATGAATGAGGCCCAGGCCTTGCTCCAGGATGTTGCAAACGGCGTTCCTGCCAAAGACTGGCAAGCACTTAAGCTAGCGCTTATTGAGCAATTCAAGAATGCACTGGAATCTTTCGACTCAGACGACGACATGTACGACCCCATAACCTGTACTACGATGTCCATGTCCGATATGTCCCAGGAATTCAAAACACTGGTTGAAGATCTCACCGAGACACCATGCACAGTGCAGCGGCTGGCTGAACTGCTGGTGTACCCGCATCAGCAATACGCGGTCACCGAGCTGGCCAAGTACTTGAGCGCGCTAATTAGAACAGTCAGAGTCTCTCCGTCTGATGGACTGTTTCTAGATCGGGATATTGACCTTACAGATTTGATGGACAATGCCCGCAATATCAATGTCGAGCTGGAAGACATTGAATGGTACGCACCTTCTGAAGCGGACAATGAACTCCCGGCCGAGCCCAAGGGACTAAGAGATGCTGAACCAAAGCAGATAATGCCCACAGACGATGTACAATCAAAAAATTCAGAGGAAGCCGAAGCAAAGGCAGAAGCAGATCCTGTATAGACTATTTATATCACGCATAATTTTCTTGACACAAAATCTGGCCAAATCTGGCTATTTTACTGAGCAGCAACCACACCGGCCTTTCCGCCCTGGCTCAAAATCTCAACCTTGTACTCGTCGATAGTTCCCTTGAACTTGCGAACTCTCGAGTTCTCGGTGACATAGATCTCGTTACAAACGCGCTTGATGGTAGTAACATCATGTGAAACCATAAGAATACCTCCCTTGAAGTTCTTGAGTGCGTCTGCCAGTGCATCCAAACCAGCGATATCCAAGTGATTGGAAGGTTCATCCAGAACCATGATGTGCGGGTCGCTCAAACTCAATGCCGCAAATGCTACCCTTGACTTTTGACCTCCTGAAAGCAGCGCCATCTTCTGTAAACCAAGTGCGCCCTTGATACCAAAGGCGCCTAGCAGACGACGGTACTCCTCGGCAGATTTGCCCGGGAAAATATCGTTCATCCACTCAATAGCATTCTTGGTGAGGTCCATGCTATCGATATGATGCTGGGCAAAGTAGCCAATGCGAAGACGAGGGTGTCTAGACATTCTTCCGTCTGTGGGAGCCAGTTTGCCCATTAGCAGTTTAAGCAACGTAGTCTTTCCGGAACCGTTTCCACCCACGAGCGCAATACGGGAATCCAGGTCAATGTTGATATCAACATTTTGTAGAATCAGCTTAGAGCTGTCGTAGCCAAATGAAACATCAGCCAGCTGAAGAACAGGCGGGGAGATCCGATCTGGTTCGGGGAATTTGAAAGTGAGTGCCTCCTCTGAGAGCGGCTCCTCCAATACAGGCAGCTTCTCAAGCTTCTTGATACGGGACTGTGCTTCCTGGGCCTTTCCTGCATTGTAACGGAACTTGTCGATAAACTGCTGCAAGTGCTGGCGGTAGGCCATCTGGTTTTCGTACTCGCGCACAGCAGCCTTGTGTCTCTCCTCCTTGCTAGCGTAGAAGCTATCAAAGTTGGAGCCACGGTAATAATCAAGTCTTTCAGAGTGCTGGTAGATGATATCAGTAGCAACATCATTAAGGAAAGCACGGTCGTGCGAGACCACCAAAAGCGTAGAGGGGTATGTGAGAAGGTAATTCGACAAAAACGTGATTGAGGGAAGATCCAACATATTGGAGGGCTCATCCAGCATAAGCAAGTCTGGCTTGTTGAACAGTGCTCGAGCAAGAGAAAGACGCATGCGCCAACCACCAGAGAACTGATTACTGGGCTTGGCCTGAGCCTCTTTGCTAAAGCCCAAACCAAACAGAATCTCAGCAGCGCGAGACTCGGCCTTGTCTGAGTCGATAAGTACGAGCTTTTCAAAGATATCGTTGAGCTGTGTGTTCAGCGAATCCATCTCGTCATCGAGCGAATCGGGAGGTGTCGTGCCCTTGGCCGTCAGGTCATCGTGTTCCTTTTGTAAGATGGTCAACTGCTGCTGAATCTGCGCCTGGTCACGAAGCAAACACTTTCTCCAAACATCAGCATCCAAAACTGTTTGTAAAGCACTTCTGTCGTCTCCCTGGACCTCCTGTTCAACGTAGAGAATTGTAATGTGTTTTGGAACTGCTAGCTCACGTCTCGACAGCGCCTTCAGCAAGGTAGACTTACCAATACCGTTGGCACCAACAAGACCATAGCGGTGGCCGTACGACAATGTCAAATTAGTGTCTGACAGAATACGAATGCCATTACCGACTTGCAGATCGATGTTCTCAAGTTTAATATCCTTGGACTTGCCAGCCGATAAGCCAAGATCCAACGGGTTGATAGTAAGAAAGAACTGGTCGTAATTTGTCTCGCCCTCATCCAGCAGCTTACTGGCTTCGTATTTGAGGTCTGACATGAATGATTGTTGCTCGCGCTTGGCCAACTTCGAGGCAATCTTGCGCTCGGCCTTTTCAAGCTTCTTGCGGTCGACACGAGACTCTACAACGCGGCCAGCGCTCAGCAGGTCCAGGTCCATGCCTGAAGACTTTGACTCAAACGAGGTAGCGGCATTTGATCTTTGTGCGCTCATTAGCGTATCGCGGTCAAGTTTTCTGACTCCTGGAGCAGCGGCATGTGAAGATGTTGATTTCTCCAGCATTTTCCCAAGTACAGATTCTAGCTCGCTCGTCAGGTCAGAGGTTTTTAGCTGGTCGCCGCCAGCTGAGAGAAGCAGTGCCTCGATGAACTTGAGTTCAGCCGAAAGGTTAATGGTACTAGCCTTGATGGGATCGGCAGCACGCTCTTCCAAGGCAGTGGCATAGCCAAGCACATAGTTGCTCACTACGCCGTCTACAGCGGGTAGAGACCGCCTTAGCCTAGCGATATCCATGGTTTTTGAAAGCCTCAAAATGCTCCCGTCTGTCTGACCGGTTATATAATCTGTCCACCACATTTTGTCGGGCTGTCCTGTCGGTTGGTCTGCTATGCATACCCTGAAACTTTTGGGGTGATTTGCCTAATGCTAAGTAAATATCTATACAAGCGTGATTTTGACCTGGCGTTTACCGGTAACCTCATTTTTAATACTGGAAACTTGGACTCTGACCTTGTCGAATACGCCAATAGTGCGCTCTCCAGATTTGCCAGCATTAATAGTCAACCTGTAGTTCTCTTCGTCGAGCTTGGCATCTTCTGGGATACACAAATCCTGGATATGAATCACACTTTCCAAACCAAACTTGGGAATCAAAACACCCAATCCGTTGATAAAGGCTCTTGTAATGTAAGCTTCTTGAATAGAGTCGCTCTGCTTGAGCATCTGTCCAACATAGTAGTCAACTGATGCTCTGCCAGCAAGCTGAGCGTTGCGGTGTCTCTTGTTGATGTTGTCCACAATCCCGTCCAAATTCTCCTTGGAGATCTGTGATGGATGCAGATGTTCATAACCAATTGCTGCCGCAAGCTGTCTGTGAGCCACAATATCAGCATAACGACGAATGGGGGATGTGAAATGCGTGTAGATCTCTGCAGCCAAACCGTAATGACGGAATTCTGGGTATGAGAAGCTGCCTGCGGCAAAGTACTCGGCAGACATCATGCATCTTGTGGCCATGATACGGATCAGAGTGTTGAAGAACGGGTCATTAGGATCCACGACCTTATCGAGACTATCGGCAACAGCCTTTGAACTCTCCAACTGGATCTGGGGGAGGTTTCTAAGGCGAAGCAGATCATTTAGCATCTCGAAATTTGTGGCTGGAGGTGCGGCATGGCGACGCAGCATAGCAGTCTGTGGATATGACTCAAAGATGCGAGCAGCAACTGTTCTGTTGGCGAGCAACATAAACTCTTCAACCAATGAGTTGGTGTCAACAGGCTTCTTGATCTCAACGCTCGTGGGATCCGACGTCTCAGAATCGGTCAAGATCCGCACTTCCGGGGATGCCAAGTTCAATGCACCAGCGCTATAGCGAGCATTCTTTAGCTTTTTGGACAGCTTTAGCAGAATGCGCATGCCCTTGGTAAGATCGTCTTGTTGAGATTCATCGTTGATCTGAGCCTGGGCCTCCTCGTACTCAAAGGCACGGCGCGAGTAGATGAGCGACTTGGTAAAGTCTGTACTAATGATGTTTGCATCCTCATCGAGCTCCCACAAAACACTAAATGCATATCTCTCCACGTTCGGTCTCAATGAGCACAAATCTGTACCCAGCAGAGCGGGCAGCATATCGATACGCTTATCAACAAGATAAGTTGATGTTCCACGCTGGCTTCCCTCATGGTCCAACGGCGTTCCGGCCTTGACAAAGTGGGTGACATCGGCAATGTGCACGCCAACATGGTAATTTCCATTAGGAAGCTGGTACGCATGGAGTGCATCGTCGATATCCTGACAGCGAGGAGGGTCGATTGAGCAAATAAGCAGATCGCGCAGATCCCTTCGATCAACAAACTTTGGATCGTTTACACCTGGCTTCCAGTTGGGACCCTCGGATGGCAAGCAGGCAAGAGCGGCATTGGGGAAGGGACGGTACTCGATATCATGTTCCAGCAGAATAGCTTCAGTTTCGGCCTGCTTGTCCTCAATATCACCCAAGGTTCTCACAAAGTGGCCCTCGGGGAACCTTGATTGCGCTGTCCAATCATCAACAGCCACAACAATCCTCTTTCCAACAAGGTCATGTGGTTTACGGGTCCTAATCCGAATGCGAGGAATCTTACGATCCATGGGGCGGCACAAAATGCGCCTGTAAGCATCAGTTTCTTTAGGGAATGCAGCAACCGACTCAGCATCGATCTTGGCAACGTACAACCGCCAGTTACGCTTGATAATACCTACCACTTTGGCAGTAGGCATCAGCTTAGACTCGTCACCGGCCAGTTGGGCGCGCTTGGCATCCGCCGCCAAAAGTCTTTGCTCCTCGTCTGTGGTGATTCTGGCGTTGTTACCATTGTTATTATCATCATCGCCGCTTTGGTTACTCTCGCCATCCGCTGCCTTGTTGATCTCGGCCTCGGTTGCCATTTCTGTTAATGGTCTTCTCCATTCCGATTTGGGCAGCAGCTCGACAACAACACTATCGCCATCAAATGCACGATTCAGATTCTCTCTGCCGATGATGAGCAAACTCTTGGGGTAGCCAGCAACAGACACAGTAGCTTCCAAATAATTGTAGGGCGAGATGTTGATCTTTGACCGGTGCAAAGATCCAGCAGAAATGCCACCCAGAATGCGCTGCATCGAGTAGTAGGGGTTGTAGACATCAGCAACTACCTTCTGTGAAGGCTTGCCTGCTTTAGAGGCGGTGTAGGAACCGTCGCCGACTTCAGGCACCATATCCAGCAGCTCATCAGCCGAGTCACAGCTTTTCACGTATTCGGAAACCGTCATAGCAGGAATGTTCATTTCTTTGGCAATTTTGCAGTTATTGTTGTCGTTTGTGACCAGCACCACGGTAATTTTCTGCTTTTCCTTGTTGACCTGCTCAAGATGCTGGTTGTACCACTGAGCAACCCGTCTGATGGAGCGGTCATTAAAATCGTTTACTTTTTCGCCTGCAGAACGCACGCAGTTCGTATCGCATGAAAACTCATTGTGGAACACGCATGCGTGCTTCTGGTGGCCGCTGATCAGCGCTCTGAGCCTGGTGTACAGCGGAAGCGAACGGTTGCTTACCTCGTCCAAAACTGTTTGCGGAACAATAATGTCTCTAAAGGCCTTGACGTTCTCCAGCACGTCCATAGCGTGTAATACGACATTTGTGTCAACAACCACATAGTGCGGGCCAATTGATGAGTACTTGTCTGGTTGTGCAGCCAGAACTGGAGCCTGGACATCGCCACGAGCATTAGGCACTGATTTCAAGGCACAACTAGCGCAAACCTGGCTGCAGCATGGAATATCGTCTCTTAAATACTGCTCTGAGATAACTTTTCTGGCATTTCCGGCTTTGGTTGACCGCAAAAACACCTTTTGGCGAACTTCGGCGCCGTGCAACAGCATGTCAGGTAGTAAGCAAAAAAATTACCCAAGGATCAAAGACCATGAAAGGGGACAAAATTGGCAGAAGGTGTTTTTGAAGAATAACGATTGACGTAACTACAATTCTTTATATACATTTGATTTAATCAAGAGCTAGCTTTCATCATTTCCATATAATGTTGCCTTCTCGATGCAAAGTTCTGGAATCCCGGCCGGGTTTCTAGCAGTTTGAAAGAGTTGATTCCTTTGGCATTTTGTTCTGCAAACTCGTCTGCTGCAAACACAGGCCTGAGCTGCTGCTTTGTGCTTTTTGCTAGTCCGCCAACAACAAGGATGAATCCCAGTAGAAGCTCAATGTAAATCTGTGTTAGTGCTGCTTCAGATCAAGGCCAAAGGCAAGCAAAAGGCAGGCCATAAACAGTCGCAAAACCATCGTCTGGCCTGTCAAATGGTTGCCCCTAAAGTTTTCATGTACTTACATTTGCTGGAACCAAGTGCAAATCAAGGTGCCTGCTGAGTGCCACCGTTTGATTCAACTCCCAAACGGAATAGCACGCGTGCGCAAAGAGAGCCCAGCCCACGTATGACACGACCATTAGTTATTTTCAGAATACTGTTTTGACAGTTTCTGGCTACTAGCGGTGTCGCTCCTGGCTTTTTCTTGCTTGAATCTAGTGGAATAGGCCTGTACTCAAGTGCAAGCACCCTGATGTTCGCTCTCCCGGCGCAGCGTATATTGCATGCTGTACGAGGGTTAGGGCCACAGCACATGGATATACCCTTGGCATAATCTACTATATCAGGTGCGTGCGTTTGGGTTTCCTCAAGTTACACAATAAACCTTGGCGGTAATACCTATTTGGATTGGCCTCACGTATCCTTGTTGAGGATAATATGCCGCCGCGACGCAGCCGTCGGTTATCCAGTAGTAAAGATGGCCAAGCCGGTGCTGAAGGGCCGCAAGCCCAACCTCGCAGAAGCGGGCGTCTTAGCGGCAAACTTGCAGCTAAACCGGAACCCAACAATGGTTCGGAAGGCGAAAACACAAGCAGTGAAGAGGTTTCGGCACCGCAATCAAGACGAGCCTCAACTCGGAGAGCACAGTCGTTGAAGCTACAGCCAACAGTTGTCGAAAGATCATTAAGAAGCAGAAGAGCGTCTAACCCCGCAATACTCAGCGCAAAGGGAGCAGGTGTGGTCAAACCAGTGAAAAAGCTTGGCCGCCAGTCTCTAGCTAAGCAGCAAAGCCAAACTTTGGCCAAAGGGGACAGTAGCAGCAGCAGCAGCAGCAGTGGCAGCAGTAGTGGCAGCGACTCTGATGAAGCAGAGCCACAAAGTGAAAACCAAAAAACTGGACAAGCAAATGTCACGCCGGAGCCACAAACAGAGCCCGAAAGTCCTCAAAATGACAAGGCAGCATCGCCGGCTGAGAGTTCGGGTGCTGAAAGCGAAACAGAAGAATATGATTCTGTGTTGGAAGAAGCCAAGTTGAATCCTGACCGTTCATACTATCTCCTGCCAGATGCGCGTCGTGGCAACAAAGGTGCCGACCCGGTTTTGCGGGCAAAGACTGAGCGTGAAATGGCAGTTAATAGGTTCAGGTACCTTTTGGGGCTAAGCGATTTGTTCAAGCATTTTGTGGACGTTAGAGCGCAACGTGATCCCGAGTTTGCCTCGATTCTTGCAGAAGCAGAAAAGGGCCAACACAAACCGATCAAGGGTAAGAACTCCCGCTCAGCAGACCGTAGACATGCTGCTGAAAACGAAGGCGAAGATATCATGGATGATAGCGACGACGACGAGCCTATCTCAGTATTTACCTCAAGTCCGTCGTTCGTAAACGGCAAACTGCGCGAGTACCAGATTGACGGCCTCAATTGGATGGTCTCGCTTCACAAAAATTCGATTTCCGGTATCTTGGCCGATGAGATGGGTCTCGGCAAGACTTTCCAGACTGTTGCGCTGCTAGCATACCTCTACAGTATCCGTGGAATTGAGGGTCCTCATTTGATCCTCGTGCCCAAATCAACGATCAACAACTGGGCTCGAGAGCTGGAGAAATGGGCTCCGCAGCTTAAAGTACTGGTTATTACTGGTGACAAGACCGAAAGAGCAGATCTGATTCGCCAGCGGCTGCTTCCTTGCGAGTTCAACGTCTGTGTGACTTCCTTTGAGCTTGCCATCAGAGAACAGTCGGCAATGCGCAAGTTCGCATGGCACTATATTATTGTTGACGAGGGCCACCGAATCAAGAATGAGGACTCGATCTTGAGTAAAATTGTGCGCATCCTTCACTCTACACACAGGCTTCTTATTACTGGAACTCCACTACAAAATAACCTTCACGAACTTTGGTCGCTACTAAATTTCTTGCTCCCGGATGTGTTTGCTGATTCCGAGACGTTTGACGAGTGGTTTCAAGATGAAAATGAGGACCAAGATGATGCTGTCAAGAAGCTGCACATGCTACTGCACCCATTCCTTTTGCGCCGCGTCAAAATTGATGTTGAGCACTCTTTGCTGCCCAAAAAGGAACTGAATCTCTATGTTGGCATGACCGAGATGCAAATGAGCTGGTACAAGAGCCTGTTGGAAAGGGATTTGGATGCCGTGAATGGCACATCAGATAAAAGGGAGGGCAAAGTAAGGCTTTTGAACGTGGTAATGCAACTACGCAAATGCTGTAACCACCCTTACCTTTTTGACGGTGCTGAACCAGGTCCGCCGTACACTACCGATGAGCATATTGTTCAAAACTCTGGAAAGATGATCATTTTAGACAAGCTGCTCGCCAAGCTAAAGGGGCAGGGCTCACGTGTACTGATATTCTCGCAAATGAGTAGAATGCTGGACATTCTTGAAGACTTTTGCGGGATGAGAGGCTATGAGTACTGCCGTATTGACGGTTCCACCTTACATGAGGATCGTGTCGAGGCAATTGACGAATTCAACAAACCCGGTAGCGATAAGTTTGTCTTTTTATTGACCACTCGCGCCGGTGGCTTGGGAATCAACTTGACCACTGCTGATCAAGTCGTGTTGTTCGACTCTGATTGGAACCCTCAGGCTGATTTGCAGGCAATGGACCGTGCTCATCGTATTGGGCAAACAAAACAGGTCTTTGTTTACCGGTTTGTGACGTCGGATGCTATTGAGGAAAAGATTCTTGAGCGCGCAGCCCAAAAACTACGTCTTGACCAGCTTGTAATTCAAGAGGGCCATAAATCGAGCCAGGAAAAGGCACGAGCCGCTGCCGCATCAAAGGGGGAGCTAGCTGATATGATCAGACATGGTGCTCAAACTCTGATTGATGGTAAGCACGAAACCATCAAGCTCACCGACATTGACGAGATCTTAAAACTCGGTGAGGAAAAAACGCAGGAGTTGAGTCAAAAGTACTCTTCACTCGGACTGGACGATCTGCGCAAATTCTCGTTCGACCACCCCACTCCTCTCATCAAGAAATCTGAAGAAACAGATTCGGAGATCTTCCGACCTCATAGACGAGAACGGGTGGAGTATAATGCGTTTCCTGAAAAGCTACGTGAGACAAAGATGCGCACTGGCCGGCCGCCAAGAACAATTGCGCTTCACGATTATCAATTCTATCCACGCGAATTAGAGGACTTACAGGAGAGGGAGCTGGCATACTACCGGAAACAGCTCGGATTCCGTGTGACAGTTGACCAGCTTTCCGACGAGGACGAAGAGGCATGCGACGAGATGAATCAGGTCATCGAGGATGCTGTTCCGCTCACGGCTGAAGAGCAGGAGCTCAAAGACAAGCTTATTGCCGAAACGTTTAATTTCTGGAGTAAACGCGATTTCCTTCATTTTGTTGTTCTCTGTACACGCTATGGCCGCGACAATCTTGATGAGATCGTGAAGGACTGGCCCGATAAATCAGAGGCTGAGATCAGGAGATACCACAAAACGTTCTTTGAAAGGTTTAAAGAGATTCAGGACTACGAGCGATATATGAAGCAGATCGAGATTGGTGAGGAGCGCTTGCAGAAAGTTGCCCACCAAGCCGACCTCCTTCGCCAAAAAATCACGTCCTGCGAGGCCCCGCTCTCGGATCTTAAGATCGTTTACCCTGTGAGCAATGCGCGCAAGACTTACTCCGAGGATGAGGATCGCTTCCTGCTGGTCTCAATGAACGAGTTTGGCATGCAGACGCTGAATTTGAGCGAGAAAATTAGAGACAAGATCCGAACATGCGGACTGTTTGACTTTGACTGGTTCTTCCTCTCACGAACCCCCACTGATATCAATCGTCGTTGCTCCACTCTCTTGACGTTCATACTCAGGGAAGCCGATGGCCCTGACGCTGATCGTCGCCGTAAGAAGCACACTGATAATGCCGATGACGATGACGACGATGCTGATGGGGAAGATGCTGACGACGAGGTTGAGACTGAGATCGAGGATGCCGAAGAAACGGCCCCGCAATCTGAAGTCGAAATCGATGCTGATGGGGATACCGAAATGTCGCAACATGCAGATACTGAAGATGAGGTGAGACCGCCGAGAAAGTCTTTACGCCGCAGCTCTCGAAGGCAGAATTGAGCCGATTATGTATATCTATTAAAATTCACACGCTATAGGGGTATGTTTGAAATATACTGCTTTGCTGTAAGTCACTGCAGCTTTCAACTGGTGATTTCTACTGCTTGGTATCTGACGAGTTATACTACAACAATTAACCCCCAAGCAATTCATTCATTCCAGATTCTGTTTTGCCAAATACGGAACCATCCCATAATATTTCTAATGCCATTCGAGTGGATACCATTTTAGTTCCCTCGACACATTTTTGATCGGTATGATCTCATGATCTGATCTGTCCCTGCATGATCCGCTTACCGAATCTTAGCTGTGGTATCCATCTATCTCATTTACCATGGCCTCGGAGAATGATCTGCTTGATTCGGCTTTGAGCTACGAGAAGGAATGCTTTGACAATGGCTTTAAAGAGGGTTCTCAAGCTGGTCTGGACCAGGGCAAGCTAGAAGGTCGCGAGCTCGGTATTCAAACTGGTTTCGAAAAGTTTTTGACGCTGGGAATCCTCAAGGGACGACTTGCATGCTGGAAGAGCCAGGGCGGGCTCCATACTGAGCGGACCCGCAAGAGTTTGGAGAAAATCACAGATCTAATTTCCGAATACAGCCTTGAAAACGACCCCGAAGCAGTTGAAGAGCTCAGCTTGAAGCTTAAAAAGGCCAAAGCGCTTGCAGTGCTTCTACAACGCTCTCTGGGCGGTCCCGAGCTCGATTTCGGGGTCCCCGAAAGCAGAAACATCCAGCAGGAGCTTGACGACTAACTTCATGTAAACATTAATTTATTAATTCCTAGATGCACCTTGTACTAAAACAGTGCAAGGACCCTCGAATACAAGCTGCCGGCGCCTGGCCCAGTGCTGGAATTTGGAGTTGGCAAACTGGTAGCCCCGAGAGGTGTAACTGGATACTGTGCTCAAGGCCCTTTTCACAGGCTCGAGGGCTTGCGCTGCAGATGGTGCAGCAATAGATTCAGCCTTTTTGATCTCAGTTTCTGCTGCTGGCAAGGTTTTTGTCTTTGAAGAGGTAAAGCGCTGGATATACGAGCTCACATTTGAGATTAAAGCAGGCAGCCGCTTGCTTCTTGATACGAGACCCAAGGTTGCACGCTTGACGCTTTCCGAAACTTTTGCAGCGAGCGCATAAGCAGCGTCGAACCGAGTATCGGTCTCAAAAATCGAGGGCTTTTGGCCTGTGTATGCAACAAGGCATGAGGGCTCTACTGTGAAACGGCCACCTTCTGGCACATCGACCTGATAGATGCCGCCAGCAGCACCTACAATGACTTGCTCTGCCTCGGCCAATTCCGAGCTTGTTTCATGTGAGACAAAGGCAAGCGGCGGTTTGACAAACGACCAACATCTTTTGTCTAGCGATAAACTGTAAGAGTTATTGGGAACAGTCACAATAGTCTGATTTAGGGCACCAACATTGGCGTACAACGTTCCATTGGTATTAACCCAAGAGTGCGACAAGGATTTTACGCTCAAGCCTGCCTGAACAGCAATCGAGACACTCGAGGCATAGTTGAGCCTATATCCTTCGGGACAGGCACCCCTGAACGCAGCCACGGGTCTTCCAATTGCCTTGAAATAGCTCATGCTCTTGGTGAAATAATCTGGGCAGCCAGTCTGTGCTTCCAAAGTGCAGGCAGTTCTTGGAGGGTATTTAAGACCTAACCCTTACTTCCCAAAGGACTCTGGGCTCGCCTCTGTGCCCCAGGAAAACTGTCAGCGCTGCAGGCCAAATAAGCCGTATACTCCAAGAGTCCTAATGAGTTGCAGCATTCAGAGTCTATGCACAGATTCAGTCTACCCAAAATTCCTTGGCTGATGCTCTGTCCGATCCAATCCTATTGTATAAACATATTGTTTAATTCGGCCAATTTGGCTTCAGTTTGCAAATAGAACAGTCTCGAAATTCCCGCACGTGCAGGTCTGGATCCGTCTGGGTGAGTCAGAGCTTCCCTATCACAGAGTAGTGAATATAATAGACGCACCAGCTGAAATTTTATCCTGCAGGACAACATACGCTTTCAAACAGACGTAGTTTGCAACATTTCAGAATGACTTTCTACCAGACTAATCCAAATTTCGGCAACCGTCAACACCTTGAGGACTTCAGAATCAAGGGCTACACTCCCCTGGTCGCTCCAGATGTGTTCCAGAGCGAGCTCTCACCTAGTAAGAAGAGCCAGGAAGTGATTATTGCTGGTCGCGAGGCAGCCGCTGCTATTGTTCATGGCCAGGATGACCGCCTTATGGTTGTAGTGGGTCCCTGCTCGATTCATGATGTCGATGCTTGCTTAGAATATGCCCACAAGCTCAAGGCTCTGAGCGACGAACTCAAGGGCGAGCTGCACGTTGTTATGCGTGCGTACCTCGAGAAGCCCCGTACAACTGTTGGCTGGAAGGGTCTCATCAACGATCCCGATTTGGATAACTCTTACAACATCAACAAGGGTCTGCGCATTGCTCGCTCCTTGTTTTTGAAGCTCACAGAGCTGCTGCCCATTGCTGGCGAGATGCTTGATACTATTTCTCCCCAGTACCTCAGTGACTTGGTCTCTGTTGGTGCTATTGGCGCACGCACAACTGAGTGCCAGCTGCACCGTGAACTGGCCTCGGGTCTTTCCTTCCCCGTTGGATTCAAGAACGGCACCGACGGCGGTCTTCAAGTTGCCTTTGATGCCATCAGAGCTGCTTCCCACGAGCACCACTTCCTCTCAGTCACCAAGCCCGGTATGGTTGCTATTGTTGGCACTGGCGGCAACCCGGATACTTTTATCATTCTCCGTGGCGGCAAGAACGGCACTAACTACGACGCCGAGTCCGTCAAGCAGACCCAGGAACAGCTGGAAAAGGTAAAGATTTCTAACGGTAAAGATGCCCGTATCATGATCGACTGCTCGCACGGAAACTCAGAAAAGAACCACAACAACCAGCCCAAGGTTGCCAAGACTATTGCCGATCAGCTTGCCAGCGGTAACCGTAATATCTCTGGTGTTATGATCGAGTCTAATTTGGGCGCCGGCAGACAGGACGTGCCCGCTGAGGGCCCCTCTGGCCTCAAGAAGGGTGTCTCTATTACCGATGCCTGTATCGACTGGGAAACCACTGAGACTACCCTTCGCATGCTGGCTGATGCTGTCAAGCAACGCCGTGCTCTTTAATTTCTTTAGTGTATATAAATTCTGTATGTGTATCTCCTACTGCACTCCACGGGGCCTTTGCATTGCCCTTGCCCTGTACTGTCCACATGAGATGCAGCATACATATACAGACAGGTGTAAGCCTCAAGTAGAAATTCATCACACTTCTCTATGAATTTGAGCCAGAGCGCGCCAAAATTGGATCTAAGATTCAGAAATTATGCAATTCGGCTAGGCTTGACTGCAATTCTTGTACAGAGGCGTGGCTCCTTAGGCTCAGGCATTGACGATTTCGAGCTCTCAGCTGGGCTCTCACATGAGGGACCTCAGATGGTCTATTTGAGGCCCAAGATCGTTGATGTTTTTGAGTACTGCAAATTCAATGGAATTGACCGTATCATCGTTTGTGCTTTTATGAGTGAGAGAACTACGATTGTGATAATGCTTCATAATGATATGGACCTCGCAGAAATTTACGAATACCCGCTTGTGGACACATATCATGCAAAGCTTTTAGGGGTCAGCTACGCCGCCAACAAGGCACGACCGGTGACTGCGATTTTTACAGAAATCAGATCACACATATTTATATTTGAGGCACAAAAATTCGTGCAAGCGATTCCAGGAGTCCTGACTGAGATGGCTGTGTCTCAGAACCAAATATATGCTCTTGTTTACCGACAACAAGGCGAGTGGCTAGTCACAATTGATCTGTCAAATACACAGCTTGTTATTTCGCACACAAAGTTAGATTCTGTTGGGGCTCGTCAGCTTTTGCTGAACTATAACGGTCTCTGTACTGCAATTCTCTATGATTCTCGTCTGCTATCACTGGTCGATGGTACTTCTGCATCGGTCCTGGATTTTGGGGCCTTTGCAGCTGTGTTTGCATTTCACAATAATACCAACTTTTTGATCTCATCAACCGATCACGGTGTTATCGTGTGTCTTGAAAATTTGTGGATTATAGCTAAGCTTCGGCTTGAGTACGAGGGGACCGTATACTGTCTCGAAGGCTATAATCAGTCGGAAACTTCTATCGTCGCTCGTAGTATGAAAATCCGGAAATTGTGCCCGCCCCTATTATATTCTCAATCAAATGGAAACTGCTTTGCATTGTATTGCGAGGATGAACGGGTTGTGTTGGCATTTAAACTCACTCAGTCATTTGAAGCGGGAAATGAGCCGGTCGTGCCTGAGTTCTGTTATGCCCTTAATCTAGGCCGGTGTTCGCTTAAACATCTCTACTGGGATTGTGGTGATATAGTTCTGGTCCTCCAAGGTTTGAAACAAATTGAAACTAGACTATGTTATACTGATGGCGTTGTGACACAAAAGACACAAAGCTGGGGACTACCTCTCGCGCAATGATTACCTGTTGCGGCTAGCTCTCTTCAATACAGAGTTCTCTGCTTTCAAGCTTTCGATTTCGCCCTCTAGCTCAATGAGACGCTTGACTGTCGAACTGGTGTTGAGAAATGCATTTTCCTCATTGAGTGTACGCAGTCGGGTCAGAATACGGTGAGCAAGTTCTTGGCTGTCAGCCTGGTCCGTATAGTTACCTAAAACCATTGCAGTTACATTTGCTTCGTTTTGAGTAGCTAGATCACGAATCATTTCTTCCTTCTCCTGCAGCTCCTTTTTCAGCTGCTCAATGGTGTCCTGTGCTTTCGAAAGCTCAGCTGCATCAACATTGGGTTTCTGCATCGTGGGGAGCTGAGAACCAAATAGATCAGCTTGAGGCTTGAATTTACGTTCCATCGATTGCTCACTAAAGACAGGGGTCTTGATGAGCGAGCGAGAAGTCTTGCTAGGAGTAGGATAGTTGTGATAAGCGTTTAGGTCTCCGGTATCGTTTGCTGGAGTTACATTGCCGTGCAACAAGTCAAAGCGCTTGGCATCAGGAGTATTTTGCTGCTGTGCCATCAAGTATCCTGTTGTTGCTGTAAAGCCCTGAGGCTTGTAAGACCTCATCGAGGAGTATGGATCAATATCAGCCAAGGAATTCAAAGACGGGGTGAAGTAACCTTCGGTTTGATCCCTGTGAGGATGAGATGGTGTACTTGGATACTGGTTTTGCGACATGATGAAGACAATGGCGTAAAGGAGCTTTATATACCTGACGTTCAAGCCCGCTTGAATTAAGTCTGATGAAACTTGGGGGCCACCGCCGTGCATGTGCATGCATCAATCGTTGCATCATTGTGTAAATACGCATAAGTCGTTTTACTTCTACTTTTGTTTGCTTATGATCTCTCGTAGAAATACAAATAAGCATTTTCCTGGTGCTCTTTCAGGTTGAGACCTGAAGTGACCCTCTCATCGTTGAACAAACACCACTGGCCGTCATCACAACGCGCAACTGCAACATAGTGGCCCGTCTGCATGCTTGTGCCCTTGTGCAGGACAGTGGCCCTCAAGGTAAATTCAGGGAGTTCTGTAGTCGAGCCCCAGTGCTGGTACTCTTGTTCAGCTTCTTCTTCTGGCTGGTTTGCCTCGGAAACAAGAGAGTCCTGGTCAGTCAACAACAAGTCGGCAGCCGCTTCCAAATTGTTACTTGCACGCTTCAATGCAATTTCTGACAGCTCCTGCGAAAAGTTCATAGAAACCAAGGTAGCGAGTAGTTCGGGATTCACAGTTGATTTCTTAGATTTGGAGTTGGATTTAGCGCTGGCCAACCTTGCTTCTTTCTCGCTTTCGGGCAAGAAGGCAAATTCAAGAGCTACCTCAACGCCGGCATTGTTGGTAGCAATAAGCGCCTGGCTAGCCTGGAACTCATCAAGGCCCATGTCCAGGAGAGATCCCATTAGGGCCTGATCGGGCTGTACAGGCTCCGATGCTTCCTCTTCCTCTTCCTCCTCAGGCATAAGCTCTTCGCCAACCGAAGGGTACTCAGCCAAAAGGGTACTCAGGGAAAACTGTTCGGGAATAACAACTGGGACCTCGATCTTTTTGACAGTATAGTTCTCAATTTGAACCCTCATCACACTAATTACAAGGATCTTTGGAGAAGTTACCAGCCGGCGTGAAAGAGTGACTGGTCTAGTTGTTTTACACTTTCCGCATCTCAACTCCACTTCCTCAGTCTTGCAGTATGTCTCAATAAGTTCCTTAAAGGACACCTCTCCAAATGGAGCCTCCGTGTTGTTGGTCTCCTTAGCTGGTGCCAAGACCGCCAAACTCTCTTGATGCTCGGGTTTATAACTAACCGATTGACATGTTGTGCATTGGATGCGAGTCACGGTATCAAAGCCGAACAAATCCTTGACAGGGTCTTCCAAACCTTGTTCTTTGCTGGCCTTGGTCAATTTGGTCAAAAAGTGTGACAAGAATTCCGCTGCATCTTGTTGCTGCATTGTGCTGAAATCAGGGTGGCCCCTGCCAATGATGTACTTCAACAGTGAGGGCGACAGGCCGCGCTGGCCATCTCCTTCGGTGTACAAATTGCAGTACCTTCCGCTCTGTAGTCCGTCCTGCAGTTTACGGAGCTGGATAATCAAATCTTCTGCTGGTTTAGCTGCCGCTCTGGTTGTGGGAGACAAAGGGTCATTTGAAGGGAACAGCTCTCTGAATTGCGGCAGCGACATGAGTGACTGTAGCACAGAGTTCAAGTAGCACGTATTTCCGAGGTTTTTGAGCCCCAGCTTGCCTGGTCCCGAAACCGGAATCAACTCTTCGGAGCTATCACTAGGAGTGAAATCCCACTTGGCATTCTGTTCCAGCTGCAGCTCAACCATGGACTTTTCGGTCTTTTGGCGAGTTGCCACATCAATCCCCCATTGTCTCAAGTGCGCTGCCATATTTGGCACCTTGACATCGTCGTCGTCAGTGTAGCAGAATGCATCAGTAACATCAGAGGTAGCGCCGGAAATGGCGCCAATCTTTACAGCAATTGAGTGGCTTGTAGTCTCGAAATGGTCCAAAGAGTGGCCATTGCCGCCTCCACCACCAAACTGAGCTCTTCCGCAGCTCACGGTACCGCAAATTAGGCACAGCCACAGGTTGTCAGTGAGGTCACATTTGTGGCACACTTCGCGCAGTTCGCCAACCGCAATTGCCGGGTTTGTATACACAATTTCAGCTGAATGAGCGCATGGCTTTGTTTCCAGCTGCCAGGCCGCAATTTCCTGCTCTTGCGAAAAAGACTTTGCCGCCAGAATCTGCGCCACAACTGCGTTTTGCTCTTCAGAGGCCTCTAATGTGTTTCCAGACGCATCCTTGAGCAATGTGTGGGTTTCCCAGATATCCTCATCAGACTTGGCATCAATGGCCAGCTTGATCTGCTTGGGCTGCCGCATTTTCACTGTCTTTTTGATGTTCACAAAAACGCCATGACCTGTGAGCTCTGCATGCATGGCAGTGTAGTTTCTGTCGGGATTTGGAGACGTTGCGAGCTTGCACTGCAAGCACACGTCAATTCCATGCTGCAGCTCTGGCAAGTCAAAGCAGTACGTGCACTCATCCTTGTACACACTCATTTTCTGTGGCTAAAACTGGCTTATTTCTGTCCTGCCGGTCAAGCCGACCTTCTACTGCACCTGACTATTTTTCTAAGGTCTATGATAATCAGGGCAGGGCACAGCCATCACTTTCCTGCAGATTAAGCAGACGCTTTGAGGGGTTGTGCCCCAATTGATACACATAGCGGGCATCGTGCAGACAGAGTGGGGCCACTCACTTTCTCATTCTATCTCCTTTTATTGAAGGATAGATATCCACCGCTATAGATCCGCCCAGTATGGAGCAATTGTGCTGTCAAAAAGTTTCGCCCATGGCTAAAAGTGACGTATCGCATTACCATTATGTGGTCTATAATTGGCTGCAGAGCCTCAAAATCGCGTGAAAAATAAACTGTCACGTGTCGCATCGATTCGGTTGCATGCACAATGGAGACTAGAATTAAAAGAGATAAAGGCCCATAAATACTTTACAGCTTGATTGACACTAAATTAGTTAACCGGTTTTGTGGTGTTGCCTTGGTCAATTGTGAATACTCTTGATTGGCCTGATACACTTTGTTACTAACAGTCAAACCGTCCAACAGTCATTTTGCCTCCAGCTCAACTAAAATGACCAAAACCGCTAAAGACTCCGCTCAGGTTGACGACCAGCTGGATCCTAGATTCTTTCTGACGTACCAGGAGGAACCTCACAGGACCAGACGTATGCAAATCATTGCTGCTCACCCTGAAGTCACCAAGCTCGTTGGCCCTGAGCCACTTACAAAGTGGATCGTGCTGTTTGTGGTTACATTGCAACTTTCCTTGGCAGTGTACTTTAGAAACGCGTCATGGTCTGACCCCAAATTCTGGCTCAGTGCCTACTTCATTGGTGCCACCTGTGACTCCAACTCCTTCCTCGCCATTCACGAGTTCTGCCACAACCTTGGATTCAAGAAGCCCCTGCCTAACCGTCTGTTTTCGATCATTGCAAACCTTCCAATTGGTATTCCCTACAGTGCTTCTTTCGGCCACTTCCACCTGTTGCACCACAAGCACCTTGGCGAGCCTGGTTACGACACCGATTTGCCGACTACTCTTGAGGCTCTCTTTTTCCAGAACGTGGCCGGAAAGGCCTTCTTCGCCACTTTCCAGCTGTTCTTCTACGCAATTCGTCCCGTGTGCCTTGTGCCTATGCCCTTTGGTTGGGTTCACTACCTGAATATCGCTATTCAGTTTGCTGCCAACTACGTCTTGATTAAGAACTGTGGATGGATGTCCTACTACTACCTTCTTATCTCCGCCTTCTTCAGTGGCTCTATTCACCCCATCGCCGCCCACTTCATTGCTGAGCACTACATCATGGACCCTCCTTCCAACAAGAAGGACGAGCGTGATGTTGAGTACCCTGAGACCTTTAGCTACTACGGCCCACTGAACTTCTTCGTGTACAACGCCGGATACCACAACGAGCACCACGACTTCCCTTACATTGCCTGGTCTCGCTTGAAGGATCTCAACCGTATCGCAAGCGAGTTCTACGACCCTTTGCCCTCGCACAACTCCTGGATGAAGGTTCTTTACGACTTTGTGTTTGACGAGAAAGTTACGCTTTGGTGCCGCGTCAAGCGTCCTAACTACGAGCTTAGGAAATCCATGCTTGCCAAAAAGGAGTAAACCACTTTTATATTTTTTGAGTTCTAATTAATTTTTTATTTTGCAATGACCTTTTCTAATCGCTCGCTGTAATTTGCAGCTTTGAAGCTTTGCCTTGCGTTCTGAACTCAGTAATCGAACTACTTTCACAGTCGCCTCCTTAGCTTAGTGGTAGAGCGTTGCACTTGTAATGCAAAGGTCAGCGGTTCAATTCCGCTAGAAGGCAAACTTTGTTTTTTGGTAAACTTTTTGTTTCTTCCCCTCTTTTTTTATGGTTCAAACTCAATACATATTTTTCTATCCAAACTTGAGCTAGATTAAACTCACATTTTGAGACTCAATGGAAACCCATAAGCAGCGGTATAATGGCCATTATAGGCCACCTGATGTCGCCGACTTGGGCATATGCTCGGCAGATCATGCAGGAAAGATGCATGAAGCCAATATGGTTGAACCAACAATCGAATGCTGATCCCAAAGTAGAATGATTTCAAGTTAAGGTGGTAATTCTATCCTCTCATGAATATCTATAAAATGATCGATATTGGACCATAATTTTGTATCAACACATACACTCTACTCCACAATGCCTATTGAACTTGTCATTAGCCCCATTCTTCGCCCAATCTCTCGCGTCCAGGCCCAATTCTTGGGTATCAGCAAGGACTCTGAGCACTTTGTACCCACTGTTGTCGAACTCGACCATTCCAAAGCCAAGACTTTTTCTATTCGCAAAGACTTTGGCACTGGCTCCAAGGTCTTTAGCGTTTACGACGACGCAGATGGCCGGGTTCCCTCGCAGGAGAGCCGCCTTCTTTGGATGAACCGCTCTCGCGCTGTCAAGGGTGCCTACAAGATGTATCGTCAGGGTGAGGAGCTCCCCGTTGCAACTCTACGCGCAGCACGCACCAGTAACGTGCTCATGATCAAGAGCCCCGATGGAGATATGCGCGAGTTGGGCTGGCATGTTGTTAGCTACAAGAACGATGCGCTGGACCAGTACCGCACTTTCCAATTGAAAGACGGCTACTTTTACCAGTGGACTACTTCTACTCACTTCCTTGAGCGCGTCAAGAACTATGGCGAAAAAGAGGCTGAGGTCCGCGAGAGAATCGCGCATGTCCGCACTCATCCTGGGAACAAGGGCTTCGATCTCGAGCTCGACATGTCTCAGGATGTTGACTTCCAGATGGTCATTGCCACTGCTTTGATCTGCTACATTGAGGCCTGGAACACTTACCGCGGCTATGGAGGTATTTACAAGGCCAAGCAGCATATGCCCGCCTTCTTTTGGCAGCGCAGCTAAAGTGGCCCGGCCATTCTCCAGATTCAGGGTATCCTGGATCAAATGCACCGGTATGCATAGTCATGCATCGTCCTTTGATTGTGCATGGCTTTGGGCCTCGCTCCAAACATCCCTAGAATCACAGTATATTTACATGATTGACTAGTTTACAAATTACTTTATATTATATTTACGGATACAATAGTGAAATTAAAGCTAATGTGCTGCCCCTGTACGCTACCGATCGTAGTCAAAAATGATGGCTCTATGTAGGTAAGATCACTAGGGCTAACGCAGTCACGCATCAGTCACGAGACTATGCAAACGGTATAAGACTAGTGCGGCACCATATTGAAATCCCATCTTCTTCATGAGAGCTAAGTGGAGAAAGAAGAGAGTTCGTCGTCTGAAGCGCAAGCGGCGGAAGGTCCGCGCTCGCTCCAAGTGAGCGGTACAGCGCGTAGACTACAGTGAAATCATGTTTCCGGGTTAAGCCTCCTTTTGCACTGGTTTCGGCCAAATGTGCAATACCAATTCCTGCACCCCAGAGCCTCAATGTCTGAATCTCATGCAAATGAGACACCAAACACGCGAGCCATTTATGAGCTTGCCCTACCTGCTCTTTAGTGCAGCAGCTCAAACCTATGTAGTACTTTTAGGCAAATAAAACAGCCAAACAATCCTGTACAAACCCATTGATGGACTGACCCCCGCTTTGCTTTACAAACAGCGGGTTATATTCGTGGAAGTGGCCGCATGTGCCGATCCGGGGTTCTTTGTGGCGTATCCAAATTGTGGCGTCGAGCCGCACTAGTTGCGTTCACTGAGCTCTAGTTTCTGGCTTCACTGCGATTTAACAGTCCAAATCTCCAAAGATTGTATGGCCAACAGACGGCGAGCTCGCCAAATCGCTGCTCCCTATAAGCGGTTTGTTGGTACAGGCGTAGTAGAGCCTGAAACTGGCGGAGAGCCCGATCAGGCCTCGGGCCAGGCAGCCTCCTCGTCTGGCTATGAGATTAAACTTCTTAGTCGCGGCCGTCCCAGTCGGTCCAAGAAGGAGAGCTCGCAAATTTTCTTCGAAACAGCCATATTGCCGCTTGAAATCATGTCATATATAGCCTCTATGCTTGATGATCCTCGGCCGCTGATGATGGTCTGCAAGGCATTTTATCTTGCTGCTCTGCCCCATATCTACCGAGCGCCAGGCCTTACAGCGCAAAACTATGCGCAGTTCTGTGAAACCGTTAATGCCAACAAGATGCTAGGTCATTTTGTACGGTGTCTCGATTTGGCAATGATAACTCAAAGCGGGAGAAGCTCTTCTACCGCCAAACTGCTTAAGCGGTGCTCTTCCGGCCTTGAGCAGTTTAGAGCATCGCAAACACAGTTCGGATTGGGGCCCCTGCTCATTCTACGCTCCTGCTATAGGCTACGGGTTCTTGATCTTAGCCTCATATCCTCGTCGGTAGACCTGCCGGAGCTGTTCCCGGCCATAGAAAACCTCAAAGAGCTCGAGGTCATCAAGTTCCCCCGTTGCTCTATAAAGTGTCAACGCCATGACCTTAAATGGCCGCCCAACCTGAGAACGTTAGAGCTAGCTGGCGGGATTAACGCTGACTTTATCCAGCACTGCGAGTTCCCCAAAACAATCAGGAGAATCAAGCTGTCGAATTGTCCGCAGATCGGTGCAGAGGCCATCAACAATCTGTTGATCCGCCTTGGGCCCCAGCTCGTTTCGTTTGCAGCCGAGTATCCTTTACCGCACGTTCCGCCAAATGGGCTGGACAATGTACTGCAGTTGTGCCCGAATCTACGGTCTTTGCGCCTTTCTATTGACTACTTTACAAGTGACCTGCTCGAAGATGAGCTGATACCGCCAAACTGCCAGCTACGGCGGTTCGATATTGTCTCTTCGGGCATGATGGGCCATTCCGACAAAGTCAAGCCTGGTGATCTCTACATGTTTGCCGCCTGCTGCGAGACACTACAGATTGTGCAAATCAGTCTCCAGCTGGGATGGAGTACTAAAACAAATGACGATATTGGCGAGATTGCCAGGATCCTCGAGGACCGCGATGGCGGCTTCTACATGATCTAAAATGCACTTGATCTCTTTCTAGGCCTATTCTTAATTATTACTATTTATACACATTGCAATACAAATAGACCCTACTCGGCCAGAACTGCTTCAAAAAATGTCGCGTTCTGATACACGAACAAGAGAGTAGGCGTCTTCTATGAAACTTTTACCCTTGCCCAGTGCATTTGCTTTACTCTCCTAACCCATGTCTCCTTCCTCCCAAAACCGAACTGTGAACGTGTCAATCCATTAATTGGCGTATATACCATTTCACGACTGTGCGGACAAAGCACCTGAACTTCACCCCTGAACCAGGCAGAATCACAAGCAACTTTAGTCGCTATCTCTGTGCGGTAGAGCCCCATTAGTCTTCTACCTGCAATTTGTCCCCCCTGTTATCTGAACCATGGCGAAGAAATCATCTGCTACTCAGCCCCCCGCTGAGCCGGCTCCCGCAAAGGCTGATTCTTTAGCCTCTGCTGCTTCTGAGCCTCAGTCTACCGAAATCTCTGCTGAGAAAAAGGCGCGTCCTTTCCGGTCCACTACCCCTCTTGCTGAGCTGGCACGCCAGCGCGCTATGACTGGCACCGACCGCATCTGTCTCACTGTGATTATGATCATTTCTTTCCTCACCCGGCTCAAGGATCTGAGCTGGCCCCCCTCTGTTGTCTTTGACGAAGTTCACTTTGGTAAATTCGCTCAGCGCTACATCATTGGACGCTACTTCTTTGACCTGCACCCACCGCTCGCGAAAATGCTCTTTGCAGTTGTTGCCTGGATGGGCGGATTCAAGGGCGACTTTGAGTTCGAAAACATTGGCGATGACTACATCTCGGCCAACGTCCCCTACGTTACTATGCGTCTCTTCCCTGCCATCTGTGGATTATTGACCGTTGCGCTTTTCTACTCGACCCTCCGCGCTAGTGGATGCCGTACTGCCATTGCTGCTATCGGCACATTGATGCTGAACTTTGAGAACATGCACGTTACTGAAAGCCGCTACATCCTCCTCGACTCTCCTTTGCTTTTCTTTATGGCCATTGCAGTTTACGGGTACAAGAAGTTCCAGCTCGAGGTGCCCTTTACCCGTAACTGGTACCGCTTTTTGGCTCTCACCGGTCTTGGCTTGGGTTTGACTGTCTCATCGAAATGGGTTGGTATCTACACCATTGGATGGGTCGGTCTCGAGACTCTGTACCAGCTGTGGTGGATCCTCGGCGACCGCTCTTTGTCCCCTGTTACCATCACTCGCCATTTCTTCTGGCGTGTGGTGTTTTTGATCGTTTTGCCCGTTGCTTTTTACATGGCCATGTTCGCCATCCACTTTATGTGCGTTGACAACATGGGATCTGGCACTGAGTTTATGCCCCGCGCCTTCATGTCCACTTTAAAGCACAACGACCTTCCCTCTAATATCTCTGCAAACGTTGTTTACGGCTCGGAAATCACCATCCGCCACACCGGCACCCATGGTGGATACCTCCACTCCCACGCCCACATGTACGAGACTGGCTCCAAGCAACAGCAGGTCACATTGTACCCGCACGTTGACGAGAACAACGTTTGGCTTGTTGAGAATGCCACCGCTGCCTGGAACCCGCGTGGCATCGAGGGCCCTGTTTCTCTTACTGACAATGCTATTATTCGCTTGAAGCACAAAGTCACTGGCATGCGTTTGCACTCTCACGATCATCGTCCCCCGGTTAGTCCTGGCGACCATCTCAATGAAGTCTCTGGATATGGCTTTGCTGGCTTCGAGGGTGACGGAAACGATAACTGGCAGGTTCATATCCTCAAGCAGGAGAGTGTTGGCAACGGCACTAAGCGGGTCCAGGCTCTTCGTACTCACTTCCAGCTCCGCCACACCACTACAGGCTGCTTCTTGTTCTCCAAGGAGAACCGTTTGCCTCCGTGGGGTTTCGAGCAACAGGAGGTCAGCTGCTTCAAGCAGCCCAAGACCATGCGTACTACTTGGGTGATTGAACAGAACATCATTCCTGGTTACGAAGACCCTGAACGTGCAAGCTACGAGAACCCTGGCTTCTTGCGTAACTTCATCGAGCTTAACAAGAGCATGTGGAAGGTCAACAAGGGCCTTGTCGAGACCCACAGCTGGGAATCTCGTCCCATGTCTTGGCTCACTCTTGAGCGCGGTATTAACATGTGGGGCGGACACAACCGCCAGGTCTACCTTACCGGCAACCGTGTTCTTATGATCTCCGTCACCGTCACCATTGTGCTCTACGTCATTTGGCGTGCCCTCCAGCTTCTGTACTGGCAGCGCACCGCCAAGCCTAATGGCTCTCTTGCCGTGCCCATCAAGCGCTCGTCTGTCAGCTCGGCTTTGGCTGGTATTTCCGCTTGGGCCCTGTTTGAGTCCCAGTTTGGATCTTTCATCCTTGGTTGGTTCTTCCATTACTTCCCCTCATTCTTGATGGTCCGTCAGCTCTTCCTTCACCACTACCTTAGCAGTCTCTACTTTGGTATCCTTGCTTTGTGCCATGTGTTTGAGCTCATCGTTGCCCTTTTGCCCTCTCGTATCATCTCTTACGGCATTGCCGTTACCTACCTCGCAATTGTTATCTGGTGGTTCAATGCTTACTCCCCTCTGATCTACGCGGGCAAATGGACCAAGGCCAAGTGCCTCGCAGCCAGCTACGGCAACATGGAGCTCAACTGTGACCTTTTCCCTGAAGACCTTAGTGCCTACGTCCAGATTGACAAAGATGCCCAAGCTTCTATTTCAAGCGTTCGTGAGAATCTCCTGCACCCCACCAGCACTGTCGACACTACCTTTACCAGTTCCATCTCTGGAGTCAACACTGCCTCTGCCAATGCGGAGAAGCAGGCTCAAGAGCAGGAATTCATTGCTGCGCAAGAGGCTCAAAAGGCTGAGGAAGAGGCTAGAAGAAAGACTCAAGAGGCTGAGCAGAAGGCCAAGGAGGCACAGGAAGCTGAGAAGAAGGCTCAGGAAGCTGCAAAGGCTCAGGAAGCTGCAAAGGCTCAGGAAGCTGCAAAGGCTCAGGAAGCTGCAAAGGCTCAAGAAGCAAAGGCTCAGGAAGCTGCAAAGGCTCAGGAAGCTGCAAAGGCTCAGGAAGCTGCAAAGGCTCAGGAAGCTGCAAAGGCTCAGGAAGCTGCAAAGGCTCAGGAAGCTGCAAAGGCTCAGGAAGCTGCAAAGGCTCAGGAAGCTGCTCAGCAGGCCAAGCCTGAGGAGGAGCAGCCTAAAGAGGCTCCCGTTCCAGAGACCCCTGTTGCAAAAGAGTCTCCTGAAGCAGTCAAGGTTGATATTTCTGAACCCTCTCAGCCTGAAGTCAAGGATCCCGTCCAGCAGCCTATTGAGGAGCCTGAGGTCAATAAGCCCATTCAGGAGGTCCAGGAGCCTGAGACTCCTGAGCCCGTTCAGCAGGCTCAGCAGCCCCTCAAGGAGCGGGCTGAAGAACTTCGCAAGTTCATGGAGCAAGCCCGCGAGCTTCCTGATCTCGATGATCCGATGGCTGATGGGCTCGACTCCAGCATTCAAGAGTTGCTTGATCTTGCCTCTGCTATGTCTGAAATGATGAAGGGATTCCCCATGCCCGAGGGTATGGCTGAAAATGCGCCCCCATTCGAGATGCCACCTTTGCCTAAGCAAGATTAGACAAACTACATACGCCTGGTGTATAGAATTAATCAACTACATCTTCCCCATCCCTGGTGATGGTAACCATCTCGTTCCAAAACTCGCTTATGACCTCATCGACTGTGCCGTCATTCGACATGACCACAGCAGGGCCTTGATCCCCATTTCTATGCGAAGCGGCACTGTTCATGCTATTTGCAGAGTCCTTGTGCAAGGAATCTAGCTCTAAAAACTCAGATAAACTGATGAGTTCTATACTAGGCCCTTCCGAAGGTACTTTGAGGGCCTTGTTCGTGATTGTGGAGTGCATGTCGATCAGATGGCGACTGCAGGTCGGTGGTCGTCTGAGGACCTTGGCTCCTTACCCTGTGCCATCAACGACTTTAGCCACGAGCAGAGCTATACGCGAATGTTCTCCTTTAAAGACTGCTTGTATATCCTCAAAGTATATAAAGAACATTTTGAATGATAATTCCCCATTTAAACCTCAAATTCGCTAGTGCAACTATAGTGTAGTCCAAAGTCATTTGAAAGTCCACTGAAAGGTGCAGAACCCTATGTAAGCTAGACAGCATGCACATTGGCTTTAGGCCTAGAACTACCAACAATGACTGAGATCTGTATTGATGATGCAAATACATTAAAGAAAAGCCTAGACAACCTGATCATTGAGTATCTAGACGCAGTCTCCGACTACGAGCAATCCAGACACCGTGCCAATGAGTTTCTACGAAACGGCTACATCGATCTTAGCAGAGCCAAGCTCAGCGCTGGTCAGCGTGGGATTGCCAACTATCAGGAGACTACAGCACCTCTGCAACTGAAGGATGATGACAAGATCGATGAAATGACGGATACACAGAAACAGGCAGCACGGAGAATGTTTGGAGTTTGGCCAGGCCCGTTAATTGTCTCGAGTCAAGTTTCGTTTAGTAAAGCACTTGGTGAGCTGCTCGTTGTTAGATCAAAGGCCAAGAGAGCAGACCAGCTGGCAGAAACGCTAAGCACGAAGCAAAAAGAAGTTGCTCTGGCACTGTCCAAGATTTCCTCAGACCCAGAAACAAAGATAAAGTGAGGAAAATATCACATTAGTTAATTAAGTTATTTCAATTTATCAGGTTCAGACGCTTGCTGGAGTTCGGCCTTCTCCTTTGTGATTTGAACAATTAGATTATTGCATTGCTGGAGCAGGTCGCGTCTGCGATCAAGTGCTGCGGTTTTCTCGGCGCGGACACGCTGCAGTTCCTGGTCCAGTTTGACGATCTCATCCAGCTGCTCGGCTTCCGTCACATTCAGTCCTGGGAGACTATCGATTAATAGCTCAATTTGCTTCGATTTTACTGCGATATCTTTGGCGAGCTCTTGGAGGCTTTTTTCAAATACCTCTGGGGTATCTGGTTCGAGCTGGGCATCAGAAACTTTGGGTTCGCCCTTTACTGACACAAAATCGTGTTTGGAGTTGACATAGCTTAGAGAAGAGAAGAACTGAACTACTAGCTGATCGAGCGTTGTCTGGAGCTGCGTTAGCCTATCTGGCGGCACCATAGATCCAGAGTATACCCAAAATAACTGTAAGTGGATCCAAGCACTCAAAAGAGCCTTGTGCTTTGGGCGACTTCCGGCTTGGCTCTAAAAATCCCGCTCGTTCTACCAGAATCACGTGATCGATGGGGGACCCCGCCTTGAAGAAGTGTCTCAAGTCATTTCCAGGTCCAAAAATTGGTCGATAATGAGGGGCATAAAGTAAGTCTATCTAGGCAAGATCGAATGTACAGAGTATATAAATAGGGCATAACACAGAACCATCAGTTACGCAGCACTCGAGGCTGCGGCTGTAGAAGATGCACCCGATGTAGTAGACGCAGGGCCTGTAGAAGCGCCATTGTCATTGCTGGATGCTGGCGCCAAGCCCGATGCTTGACGCTTTTTTAATACGTTCTCAATAAAGGTCTCGCCAGCCTTGTATGAGGATCTCACCAGCGGGCCCGAGGCGCAGTAGAGGAATCCCATTTCCAATGCAACTTTGCCCCAATGCTCGAATCTTTCGGGGGTAACATATTCAACAACACGCATGTGTCTCTTTGTGGGGCGCATGTACTGTCCAAAAGTGACCACATCCACGTTGTTGGCTCTCAACTTCTCCAAGGTGCGCTGGATCTGGTCGTCTGTCTCGCCAAAACCAAGCATGATCGAGGTCTTGGTGATCAAACTGGGCACAGTCTCCTTAGCACGACGCAAAACCGCCAAACTCTGCTCAAAGGTGGCACGGCGGTCGCGAACGAATGGTGTAAGCTCTTCAACGGTCTCAACATTGTGAGCATAAACATCCAAACCGGACTTGGCAAGAACATCAACCATAGTCAAATCGCCGTGGAAATCACCACTAAGACACTCGACAAGGGTCTTGCCATTGCTCTGCGACTTGATCTCTTCCACAGTCTCCGCGAAATGGTGCGAGCCTCCATCAGCCAAGTCATCACGGTCAACAGAGGTCAGAACAACGTATCCCAGACCCCATTTTGTGATGGCTTCAGCAGTGCGCTTGGGCTCAGCGGGATCCAGCGGGCCTGGACGGCGGTTGGTCTTGACAGAACAGAAGCGGCAGCCGCGGGTGCAGGTATCGCCCATCAGCATGATAGTAGCAGTAGCGCGGGCCTTTTCAGTTCCGCCCCAGCACTCACCGATGTTTGGGCAGCGGGCCTCCTCGCAAACTGTATGGAGTCCAAGTCCTCTAAGATCGTTTCTGATCTTGCTCAAGTTCTGGCCCTTGGGGATAGTAGTTTTGAGCCAGCGCGGAAGGCGGAGCTCCTCAGCCGGTCTTGCCGCTGAAACTGCATCCTCGCTAACAATGTCTTGAGCACGGCCGCTGAGAAAGTCATCGAATGAGGGACCAGCAGTCAACTTGTTACTGAAGTTGGCCCGGCGTCTTGAGGATCTTTCAGGCCCACCTGCAGGTTTGGCTGCTGGCTGGGGGGCGGCAGTGCTGTAAGAGTATTTTGCAAAGCTGCTCAAACGGAGCAGCGCTCTGCTGCTAGTCTTGGTCGCAGAACTGAGCATCCGAAGGCAATAATAAGTCGATCTGATCAGAAAGTGTGGATTTCTGATATATGCCCCAGTTCTTGGGGATAATACAGGGTTAATTTGCTCGGGGCATTACACTTTGTGGTTATGTAACTAATCAGTAAGCGACGAATGGGGCATATTTACCTCAGTTGCTGGCATGCGAATCAACCATTAATCCGATCGACTACAGCAGATTTGAAAAAAATTTAGTTGATTTGGAATGGCATTACAAGACGAGCCAGCCGCTAAAAGCGGGTTTGCGGTCAAACCGTTCAAAAATCTCATAAAAACTAATAGTTAGCGATGGGGGTCTCGCAGCTCGACGAATGAGTAATACCGACTTTTCCTCCTGCAGCAACGCTCGTCACCCCCACCCCTACTTACTACCCTTGGCCCGGGACCCATCCCCACCTGAATTCCCTCGTTTTTCTCCACTTAGATGGCTCGCTTGGCGTTCCTTGAAAAATTATTCCAAACCCTTTGTACACAGTGGAGTTAATAAATGAGTATTATTTTGCCGACAGTCTTTTCAACATCAGCCTGAGTGAATAGCATTACGACAAAACATTAGATACTTGCACATACCTTTGATACTGTAGTCACTATCGCTGATCTTGCAATAAGCGAAAGAACGATTCTAACCCAGATCAATGCCCTGCAGGAGACTCCTCAAAGATCAGGTTTGGATCAACATTCAGCCGTCGCAGGCCCACAGATTCTGGTGCAGACCGTTGACGAATTATAGAAAAGAGTAGACTTTACCTCACGCTTGAACGACATGGAGGGGATCTTTTTAACAAAATTCAGAAACAATTAATGGCCGGATCAACTGTGGCACAAGCTCAGTGTGCCACCCGATCTGCTAATTATTTTTACCATACGGTTGTTGCGAGTCACGTCATTACGATTAGGGGTAAGCAATGTAGACATGATCTTCAGGGCGTTGCCTGGCTCTGCATCTCAAACGAGGCTAGACCACTGGCAATAAACGTTGACATTAGAGTCTAGAAAATCGTGATATTGAAAGCAGATGATAGGCTTTACCAAATGTGCAAATTATCCACTTGGCATTGCAACAAAGACTTGATGGCTAGCCAAGTAGTATGGCGGGAATTCTACAACTATTTTCACAGAAATTCTGTTACTGCTCCAAGGCTAACATTTTGAAGACCTCAGATGCGCCGATGCAATTCCAGGCTTTCCTCCTGGACTGATGATCTCTATATGCCGAGGCTGGCTTATGATACTTTCAGGGCCTGATCAGCGTGGGCAATGTGCATGGATGTTTGACACCTTGAGGCTTAAAATAGATAAGTTCAGCCACAACTAAAGGTTTATTCTAACGATCAAATGAGTCAGACGCCACAATACACACGTGATACTATATAACCGAGTCAGATGAGTACCGGTAAAAACGGACCGAGTACTACATCGCTAATGGGCCGCACACGGTTCTTCCTAGCCCTATTCGGAATATGACTGATGCAGGGTGCGGCGCAAGACTGCGGATTAAATCTCGAGAAATTTTACCGGCATATGAGAATACAGGTTTAGACCACTATATTAGAATAGGTAGTACCATAGGTACTTGAAAACTCGTCATTAATACATTAATTCTCTTTCAGGTCGCGGTTTTTCTCCATCCCTTGCTATCCTAATTGATTGCGATACGAACTGGCGGGTACTGCATCCCTGTTGTGAGAGCACATTCTCATGCAGAAATTTTTCCGTGTCGCCCTTTAAGGAATTTTTGAGCAAAGCCACGTTAAGATGGTAAATTTGGAGTAAAAAATTGGCTAAAAAATGAAATTGAACTTGGTTTACCTAAAGAAGAGTAGAACTAAAGTTGACAAGGATTTTGGAACGAGTTTTCAACTCCAAAACCGGTCTTTTGAATTGCCCTTCAATATTGCTCCGTGCTGCCTGACCCGGTATTCTATATTCAGAATATCACGTGCTATGCAAAAATTTCAGGTTTACAGAAAAATGAATGTTCAGGACTAGCTAAAAATTCGTATACGGTGAAACTGAGCTTGAAATATAATATTGGTTTATTTAGTTTTGCTAAAGAATAATGTTTTAATATTCATTTCATGTTTTATGCATAAATATGCACCGCATGGACGTGCAGCAACATTGGACCTGACTTAAAATTCTAGCAATTCTGCATGTGATGGCTGGAAAGTAGTGTTTATAAACAAAAACTATGACATTTTGATTCAGCAAATGTACAATTAACAAGATGTATAGAAATAAGTAAATCACACAAAATTTCAGCGCAGAATGACCATAATTGGTTGAGTTATGAGCAATTGAAAATTTGAACATTAAAAAAACTGTGCATATACCTGCAGGCGACTCATTTTACGCCATGTTTGATCTCATGTATATAAACCGCCAGGAAACTCCCTGGTTTCGACATCAAAGCATCAACAGCTAAGACACAAACACAACCAACACTTTCAAATGACTGCCTGCCTTTTCTACACCGTCCCCGAGCCTGAGCTCACCCTCCACCAGGAGCTCGTCATTGACGCTGCCATGCACCCTTCGCGCTCTACTATGTCTACTCGTCTCTCTCCTCAGAGCACCCACACTAGCCTCAAGGAGACCATCAAGACTATCGGCCACAAGTTCCGCCGCAGCGCCCGCAACTAAAGCGAGTTCTCCCTGTTCCGTTGACACCGTACTGTCACTTTTAGAATCCCGCGTCACTCTCAACCTTAATAGATGCTGGGCTAATCTATGCTGAGCATCGCCAGTAAAATATTTATAGATCCTTATATTATCATTCTTTTTTTTTCTATATTTAATTTCAATTTTGAATAACAAGAGTAACAACTGGACCACATCTTTGTTGTGGATTTACAATTTACAATCACGCTGCTGAGCCTGGTGCCTCTTCTTTGTCAGACCAGGCTCGGACCCCAAAACGAGCTTCCAACAATGGTGGTCTAATCTCTTAGTAATCCAACATATAAATCCTCTTTGTGTGCAAGTCAAATTCTTCGTGCGGACTCCATGGCACTACGTGTTGCTTGTCTTTTACTTTTTTCTACTGAAAGAGCAAGTGTCATGCCACTTGGACAGATTGACTGATTGTCTTAGCGCCTTTCAGGGGTGAAGTCGCAACCTTCTTGCAAAGGCTTGTGTCGAACTTTTGAGGGCCGGTGAATCATATATTTCTAGATTATACCACCTTATATATTGAAAGACCTGCCTGCACACCTGCTTGTGCAAGCTTGCCATACAAACACAGATGCTAAACTACTCCTTAAACGAGAGCCGACACGCTCAAAATTATGGTGCCGCCACTTGTTTTTGTAGTGCGAACACTTGCACTTAACAGATTTCGTCAAGCAAGCGTATGACTAATATCTGATCTGGTTATCACTATCTCATGTGGGTATCGGCACCACCTGCACTTAATGGCAATAGATGTAAATGCCAGTATGCGGGGGAGTACTCTATAAAAGGGCCCCCAATCTACAATGTTTGTCTCATTAAATCTCTGAAACACTAAACTCACAATGTCGTTCTTTTCTGAGCAGAAAGTAACCATCGTTGGAGCACCGTTCAACGGCGGACAGGGCAAGACAGGCGTCGAAAAGGGTCCTGCTCTTTTGGAAGACCTTGGTCTTGCCGAAGCGCTTCAGGCCCTGGGCTGGAAGACAAAATGGGACCATCTCAAGTTTGATGAGGTTGAGAATGATCCTGTTACCCACAATATGAGACGCCCCAAGTACGTTTCAGCTGCTTGCAAGAAACTCTACGATCATCTTCTAAGTGTGCCCAAGGACGAATTTGTGCTTACAGTTGGCGGAGACCATTCAATTGGTATCTCAACAATCATGGCAGCTCTCCAGAGACATCCGGATTCAGTCGTTTTGTGGATTGATGCACATGCAGACCTCAATACGCCTGCTGCATCACTTTCGGGCAATCTCCATGGCTGCCCGGTCTCTTTTCTTGCTGGACTCGATGGCCTAGGGGAACTTGGAGACAACACATTTGACTGGCTGCCCGAAAGGCGCTTAGCGCTTTCCAGACTGGCTTACATTGGCCTCCGCGATGTGGACGAGTTTGAAAAGAAGGTAATTCGCGACAATAACATCGCTGCATACTCGATGCATGAGATTGATCGCTACGGCATTGCACGCGTTATGGAGATGGCACTAGAGCGTATCAACCCTGGAATGACGAGGCCTATTCACCTGTCATTTGATGTCGACGCTCTTGATCCGTTCTTTGCGCCTAGTACTGGAACCCCGGTCAGAGGCGGACTTACCATGCGCGAGGGAGCGTTTATCTGTGAAGTGGCTGCAGAGACTGGCAAGCTTGTTTCCATGGATATGGTCGAGGTCAACCCGGTTCTTGCTGAGAACGAGTTCCAGGTCCAGGCCACTGTGCGCTCTGCAATTGCTGTAACTACATCTGCATTGGGCCATCGGCTTTTGTAGTGCCGCCGGCCATCCAAAAAAAAACTTAAAGGAAAAATTCAAATCCACACCAAAATTGACTTCATAAGAGGTACAATTGCATAGATATGCATTATATAGAGCAGTACGGTCTATTGAATATACTTTGAAAGCCCACGCAAGCGCAGAGAAGCCTCGTCCAGAAGCGCATCGTCCTTGCAAACTGCAAACCTGAGGAACTTCTCAAACACCTTGGCATGCTTGTCGGTCACAAACTCAGTAGGCGGAATTGCAACAACGCCAAACTCCTTGATCAGCCAGTGTGCCAGCCGGAAATCGAGCGGTCTTTCCAGCAGCTCGTCGGGGAATTTGTAGTCGGCAGGGATTTTCACTTTGCTAAAGTTGACCAGCAAAAAGTACCCTCCATCGGCAGTAGTGTAGGGAAGTCCCAGCTCGTCAAACACCTTTGTAAAGCGTGCAAAGCGGGCCTTGAACTTCTCAATAGTCTCTTCAAAGTACCCGTTGTGCTCTGCCTTGTCAAAGGCCTCGGCGGTTGCAATCTGCATGGGAGAGTTGGCCGAGAAGCAGATTCTGGTGTTGGCAAGCGCAGATGCATTGATCAATGGCGCAGGTCCAATAAGCCACCCGATTCTCCATCCAGTGGCAGCAAACAGCTTGCCTGCAGAGCCAACCGTAAGAGTTCTGTTCCAAAGCTCCTTGCTGAGAGTTGCAACGCGTGTAAACTCAGAGTAGTGCAGTCTATCGTACACCTCGTCAGATAAGATCAACAGGTTGTGTTTTTCGGCCAAGTCACCAATACGCAAAAGCTCCTCCTTTGAAAGAACTTTGCCAACTGGATTATGCGGAGAGTTGAGAATAATCACTCTGGTACGAGCAGTGATTGCCTGCTCGAGCTCATCAAAGTCGATCTTCCAGTCATTAGCACTAACAATCTCGGTTTCGCTTTCAGCGGGAGGATGCAACGGAACATAGACAACTTTACCGCCGGGAAGCTTGATGTTGTGAACATACTGGTCGAAAAAGGGCTCAAACACAATTGCCTCGTCGCCAGGGTTCAGAAATGCAGTTAATGCCGAGAACATTCCCTCGTTGGCACCGGATGTGACCAAGACATTGGAAGCTGGATCGAGGTCAATGTCCAAAGCGCTCTTGTAAAAGGGACCGTAGCTCTTGGCAATTGCCTGAAGAAGCTGCGGGCGGCCTCTGGTTGGTGCGTACTGGTTGAAGGCAGGCTGATCGATGGCGTGTTTGACTGCTTCAAGCGCAAAATCCGGCGGCGAGTACGAGAAAAAGCCCTGGCCAAGATTAACAACAGGACGGCCCTGTTCTTTTTCGACAACAGCAGCGGCTTCGTTTACAAGCGACCAAACATCTTTGCGGGATCCTTCAACATGAGAAGAAGGCTGAGGCAACATTGAATAGCACCGCAGACTTCGCAAAGCAACAGAACGTAGAGTTAGAACGGATGCAGTCATTCCCAGATCCTAAATTCGGGGACTGATTTCAGGGCATAACCCCACCTGATATGGGGTGATCTCTGCATTATTTGGCTGCAGCCTAATCACATGCAGTTAGCGATTCGTCCAAAGATCATTCCATAATTTCCGATTGGACTGGAAATAAATACATACACTTAGAGATTATTTTGCTCGCGGAACCCATCCCATGCTTTGTTTAGCACGATAAACACCGCCTGTGCAATCATCTTCTGCTCCAGCGGAGTGTTTTGCTGGATCTTATCAGGATGCACACGCGCGACTGCTTTCATATAAGCGATCCGAGTTTTCCGGGGCGCAACAAGATCAGCGGCCGTGACTGGCTGCCATCCTGCTTCAGGCCATAGCACATTGTGTAGCGTAACCAGCAATGCTCGAAGATCGGACTCTTTGCCCTGAGACCACTGGCTGACTCTATTTCCAACTGCTTCCCGGTAAAGTTCACGTTCTTGCTCGATGGCCTCGGCCTTGTTGAGCTCGTCCTTGACTTTTTGCAAATTTGCGAGACCGGCAGCAGTAGTGGGCTTTGCACCGGTAGTCCCCCAGGTCCTTCTTTGACTCTTCTTCTCAATTTTGGCAGTAGTCTCGGCACTCGAGACCTTGGCAGGATCAAGTGCACGCTGACACCTCCTTTTGGCATCGAGCAAAGTGCTGTTGGCATGGCCAGCGCCTAAAAGTTTTTCGTAGTTGGCAAGCGCCTGGTCGTAGCGCTCCAACTGTTCCAAAGCAGATGCCTGGCGAGTTTGCAGCTTGGCCCAGAGATCAGCCGCTGGGAACTTGTTTTCGATCATGGTTTTGTCGCTCTTGACAAGCACCGCTGGAAGAAGCCCAAGTCCCTCGGTGGTATCCTTGAGGGCAAGCGTGGCATCACCGGTTTTCAGCAAACAGGCTGCCCTATTAGAAAGAATAACAGCACGGAGATTATGGGTAGCTGGCAGCGACTGTAGTGCTGTACCGAAATGAGAAGCAGCGAGCGCATAGTCGCCTCTACCAAAGGCCTGGTTGCCGCTTGCTTGAGCGCTCTGGGCCATATCGCGCTGGGATGTACTGATAGATGCAACCTGAGAAGACATTCCCAAAAGATCAAACTCTTGCTCGGCAGCCGGTGCTACAGGTTCAACTCGAGTTTTAGGCTGAGAAGAAGCGGGAGCAGAAGCGGGAGCGGGAGCGGGAGACGAGGACTTTGCAGGGGCAGGAGAAACTGGCCTCTCATTGCCTCTCTGGGCCTGTTTCTGGCGGAACAGCTCTGCACGCGATTTGCGTTCCGGATTGCTGGTTGGACCAGAAGAAGCTAAAGAATCAGACGAAACGGATGCATTACTGGCTCGAGGCGGCTGGGAGCGGTGCCTATCAGGTCTAGATGGCAAAGTATCGGTATCATCATGCCAAGAGTTGGGTGCCGTCTGTGACCGTTGGCTGCTGGTCATCCAAGCGGGCCCGTCTTTGCTGCTGTGTTGGTACTGTTCTGCAGCCTTGATCAGTGTCTTTTTCCCCTTTGAGAACCAGCTAGAGGCGGTGGCAAAGACCGTAGCGCCAACATCGGCTGCCAATGCTTGAACGTCATACTCGGCATGCTTTGAGTGAGATCTGCTGCTGTTGCTGGGTTTAGGAAGCGGCGCGCCCTGAGCTTCAGCCATTAGCCAGTTGATAGCGCCTCTGACGTTGCCGTTCATAGCTGCAAGGCCGCGGTTTGCATCCTCTGCACTGAATCCCATATCCACTAGCTGGGCTACACCAGGGTCATTTCGAGATGCAGAAACCGGATTTGGAGCTGCAGTGCGGCTTGAGCGAGACTGTGGCACGGTTTCTGTGCGGTTAGAGTGATACTGCGGCTGTGTTTGAGGTGTTTGAGGTGCCATGTTATGCGAGGCAAAAGTCTGAGTTTGCGGGGCTGGAGTTGTTGGAGCAGACTGAAATACATCAAAATCATCAATCAGGGATATCGAGGCACTAGCGTTTGTGCTTGAAACAACCGAATTGCGGCCGCTTACAGGCATACTTGTTGATGCGCTAGCTGAACTGTTTGAGCCGTAGGTTGCAGCCGTTGACATTGCCGACGTTGAAGTGCCAGTTGAGGCCATGGGAGCTGAAAAGAACAGGTCATGCTGATTAGCCACAGGCGTAGGCTGAATTGGCTGCGATGAGCCCAGTAAATCAAGTCCCTGCCAAGCAGAGGCCTGAGCCTGGGCCTGAGCAGATGCCGATGCTTTCATCTGTTCTCGCCGTTCCGAAATCGACTGGGCTTCTGGCCGCTTGGAAGTTTTGGTAACGAGATCAGCGAACGAGTCCATCTGCTCAAAACGTATTTGAATTTGGTGGTTTGTTAGTTAGCTGGCACTTGGATCTGCCTGCATGGCGATTACATGGCCGACAGAGACAGGTGTGTCAGCCGCACAGACGAGCCTGAATCATTCGGCTTTTATTTCACTTTAGATTGATGTAGATAATGCTTATTTGTTTTACTATTATTCTTTACTTTTTTAAATAGGGTGGTTGGGTGGTGGAAGGATCTACCATTCCGACTCTCCGTTTGCGCGTGTGAAAACGTAGTCGAGGCCATTGACATTGGCCACACCGTCCTTCAGCACGTACTTCCATTTGTTCTTTACACGCTGTACTTTTTCGTACAAACAGAGCATAACCATTCCGCGGTCTGCTCCATCCTCATCCTCCTCGGAATTGAGTTCCTCCTCGCTGTCGTCCAAGTCAGACCCCACAAACTCGTCCTGCGAAGCACCATCTACTTGTGGAACCTGCTGCATGATCTTGCGGATAATCGACATTACATCCTCATCCCTGGCGGGTGCGCCGTCGTTTTGTGGCATTTGCGGCCTAGCACCGCCGTCTGGAAGCTCCAGGCCTCGCGTGCGGCCCTCGCCCGGTAAAGACAAGTCAGATGGAAGCTGCAGTTGGATCTGAGAAGATGGCTGCTGGCCTGTTGAGCCAATATGTGGAATTTGGCCAGGCAGCTGGAGCATCGAATGGCCGGAGTCAAGCCCCAAGTTGCCGAATCCATCATCCTTTTCATTGATACCAGGTTCCTCCTTTAAAGGCGGATCAGTAAATCCGCCCAAAGGTTTGTCAATTGGGTTCATCTGGTCCAGCGATGTGTTGCCTCCGGGCATGCCTCCCTGGCTCAAATTCGGCATCTCAAGGTTGTATAGATAATAGGGCATGTTTCCGCCAGACATACCCATATTAGGCTTGGTTTCGGGCAGATCCCAGGGCATATTGGGGCGAACATTCATTGCGGAAAGACGAGTTTGCCATTCCCGCTGCAGATCGAGCAGCGTCGACTCGTGCTCACCCATATCCTCAAAGTCCGCGCGCGCCTCGCGGATCACACCTTCGATAACGGCTTGGTATAGCGGTCCTACAGCACCATTAGACATTGCTGAAGGATGAGAACTGTTCCCGGCAGGTTCATTTGGTGACCCTGCTGGTCATTAGTCATGGTCAAATACAGGCCAGGCCAGGCCAGCCGCACACGTGACCATATAGCTGCACACGTGACCGAGTGACGTAGCTGGTAAAAGGTGCATCTCCAACTCCGCAAATTCAAAGTAAAATAAATAAATACATGTATACATCTTTTTAATGAGCTTCGGCAACAAGAGACTTTGCAAGCTGTAGAGACGCCAAGATTGGCTCTAGGGCTGCCGTCAATTGCTCGCCTGCCGGCTCTGACTGCTCAATTACCCTTTGAAGGCGGAGTAATGACTTGTCCAATATGGGGCCAAACGGTTCAAGGGGAGCCGACGAGAGTTTGGCCTTCCAAAAGTGTGAAAGAAATTCAAGTGTAGTGGCGTGTGCAAAAAGCAGCTCCTCGTTATCAATTGAGGTCCCGCCTGACTCGCTATTTTCTTGATGCGATGCACGCTCCACAATAAGCCCATTCACTTTTTCCATAGCAGGCACTGACTTGAGAATAATTTCCTCGCCTTGAATCTCGTCTCCCAAGTCCAGCGGAAGTCTCAGTTTATGGGAAAACTGTTTAGGGTCGACGTACACGTCCATAACTTCATCCTCAGCTGCTGGAACCAGTGATGGTTGAACGTGCAGATCAATCCCCTCGTCTTGTTTGGGTGCGAGTTGTAAATCCCTGAGTCTGATCTGCTCATCCATCTCTGCATCATCAGTTGCTGAAGACCGCTTTGTAGCCGCAGCGGCCTTTTTGGGCAGTTTACCGCGAAGCAGCTGCTCGCTGAGTCCGTTCATAGATTTGATCAGCGAGGGCACAGATTGCTTTGCAAGTGAGAACTTCATGGTCATATCAAGCGGATTACTTGACCGGCCTGGGACGTCTGCGTCGTTTGCGCCAACGTCCAAGTAAAGCGGCAAGTGAGTCTCTTGCTGGGTTTGTCGTTTCATTGATTCATGCAGGATGTTAATGTAGCGATCAATAATTGAGTCATAGGGGTGATTCCGAGATATTTTTTCGCCTCTCAAAGTCAAGAATAACTGGGACATGAAGAAGCGCTGCCAAAACTCCGATTCAGAGATCTCGGGAACGTTTTCGTTGTAGGCCTTGCGGACAATTGGGTACTGGTCAAAGATATCCTTGATCTTTTCGCGAGTTAGCGATAAATTGATCTTGCTATCGCTGCCGGTTTTGGGTTTGACGGTGCTTAAAACGTTGTATGCGCCTCTAGCTTGAGACTGTGATTGAGCCTCTGTAACCAGCAAGTCAATCCTGGTTGACCAAAACTGTTCGTTGGACAAGCTTCCGGACATCACAACTTCCTGGAATAGCTTCCGCAGCGATTCGTCGCTCTCGAGCACTTTGCGCTGTAAAACCAGATTCTGCAACAGTCTATCGGTATCAAGCGACAGGGCCTTCTTTTTGCCCGTTTTGCCAGATTTTGGTGCTGCTGGTTTTGCAGCTGCGGGCTCGCCAGTGCCAGAGGTAGTTTGAGCTGGCAGTTGCGCAGGTTCAGCAGCTTCCTTTGCAGTAACTGCACTTTGCTGGTTCCGGAATGCCTGGATTGCCTTTTGAATATCGTCTCTCGCAGCCTCTAGCGCCTCCCGAGACGAAAAGTCTACTTTCAAAACCGTTGAATTGTTCTCTCCCGTCAGAAGAATGCGCGGTACCGCCGCTGTTGGCGGTGTTGCCTTCATGCCGGTAATTTTGTCAAAAGAGATTGGGATCTTGCCGCCGTTTGCGGGCAGCCATTCAATAGCAGCTGCGCCCACATTGAGCTTGCCAGACTGTTTCTTCACAGACGCAAAATGCTCCATCGTTTGGTCTACAGGCGACAAACAGGGCCCCTAAATGCTCACTTTGCGGTCTGCGGTAAGCTTGATGTGGACTTGGGGTCTGGGTCCAAGTCTGGGTTGCCCCGTTGGTGAGTGGCGTTAGTGGCGCAACTAGCCACAAGCACCATGAGTTGGAGCGAGGACCTGGAAAATTGCATTGGTAATCCCTTTTATTAGGAGCACCAATTTTTTTACAACCTACAATGTCGTCTGTGATTCTCGGATTGTCTGTTGGAAACACTACTTCCACTATCGCCTGCTACAGGGAAGGCAAGGTTGAGGTTATTGCCAACCCCGATGGTGACCGTAACATCCCATCGATGCTCTCTTATGTCCACGGCGACGAGTTCCACGGATCAGAGGCCAAGCAGCAGCTAATCCGCAATGCCCCCTCCACCGTTGCTTACTTCCGTGACTTTATTGGTGTCCCATACAGCAGTGTTGACCCTACTGCCTGCCACAAGAGCGCCCACCCCGTCGAGGTTGACGGTGTTGTTGGTTTCAAGATCCCCGAGGCTGACGGTGAGCGTTTCCAGAGCGTTGACGAGTCAATTGAGCGCAACTTTGCCAAGGTCGGCGAGGCTGCCAAGGCCTATGTTGGCCGTGACATTGACGGTGTTGTTCTTACCGTGCCCACTGACTACTCTGATGCCCGCAGAACCAAGCTCGCTGACCTCTGCACCAAGGCTGGCCTTCCGGTGCTCCAGGTTATCAACGAGCCCACTGCTGCTTTGCTCGCACACACAACCCGTCTTCAGGAGAGCAAGGCCCAGAGCCAGACTTTCACTCTGCCAAGCGAGACTGAGCACAAGGTCTTTGTTGTTGCTGATTTCGGTGGCACCCGTAGTGATGGTGCTGTTGTTGCCTACAACGGTGGTATTTTCACTATCCTTGCTACTCTCCACGACTACGAGCTTGGCGGCCGTCTGCTTGACGAGGCTGTTGCTGCCCACCTTGCTTCCGAGTTTGAGAAGGAGACCAAGATCTCTTGTGCTGGCGACAAGCGTGCCGAGGCCAAGCTTCTGGCAGAGGCCGAGGCCGTTCGCAAGACTCTTAGCAACTCTACTTCTGCACAGTTTGGTATCGAGAGTCTGTGCCAGGGCTACGACTTCCGCGGCACTTTGAACCGCTTGAAGTTCGAGGTTCTGTCCCGCTCTACTTTTGCCCGCTTTGCCAAGTTCGTTGAGAATTTGCTTGCCAAGGCTCAGATTGACCCTCTTCATGTTGATGAGACCCTGCTTGTTGGCGGTGTTTCTTGGACTCCCAAGCTCGCTTCCATCATCGAGGCTGGCAAGGTCAACGTTTCCCCCGCTACTGATGGTCGCGCCACTGCTCCTGACGAACTTGTTGCCAGAGGTGCTGCCCTCCAAGGATCGTTGCTTGCCAACTTTGACTCTGAGGAGATCAGCGAGTGCTTGCAGGCTGTTGTTACCAACGGTCCTCATCTTTCCAAGGCTATTGGCATCATCGAGGGCGATAATGAGCCCACTGTTGTCCTTGCTGCACACACTCTGCTTCCTATCAGACGCACAGTCACTGTTAATGGCGAGGCTGGCGAAAACGTTCGTGTTGTTGAGCTTACTCCTGAGATCGTTACCGAGGTTAAGGAGAAGGATGCTGCTGCCGCTAACGACGACTCCGAGTCTGACTGGAGCGAGGACGAGGATGAGGAGATCAAGACCCTTGTTTACAAGCCCAGCGCAACTCTTGCCGAGATCACTTTGGCTGCCAAGGAGAAGGTCCAGATTGCTATTACTGTTTCTCACGACAGCAAGCTGAGCGTCCAGGCCCGTGCCAGCAAGGCTTAGACCGTATGCTACTAAATATTAATAGATAAAAGTTGATTGCTTTTGGCTTAAATTCACCGCACATTGCTTTATTGCTCTAAATGTACGGCCTCATAGTGCCCGGATCGCTAATGCAGCTCTGGGCTGATCTGTGCTCAGTCAGCACTGTTACAGCTAAGGAGCCAAGTCCGTCACCCCCATTCTCATCCTAAACGAATAGTAACGGCGATCAAGTGCTACAATCCCCAGGAGTTATTGTCCCCCGCCTACTCAGATGTACGCCACGCCTCAACACTACGCAGCAGGCTTGCCAGCAGTTGTGGGTTCTGTGCCTGCCACGCCAGGGCATATCATGCCCACCAGCCAGATGCCCTACGAAAGATCAGTTTCAGTTGTTTGGCAGTGGAATCTCGCGCACCAGATGGCGGTGATTCGCAGCCTTATTGATACTTACAGATTTGTTGCCGTTGATTGCAAATTCCCAGGTGTGATTGCGCGTCCAATGGGCAACTTCCACACTACGGCCGAATACCACTACCAAACGCTCCGCATCAACGTTGATCTCCAGTCAGTAGTCCAGATTGGATTGACAATAACAGACGCCCAGGGAAACGTGCCCCCGCATACTGCGGGGACTTGGCAGTTCAACTTCAAGTTCAAGCCAGAAGAACACATGTGCGGCGCAGAAGGACGCGAAATATTCCAGCAAAGCGGGATCGATTTGGCAAAGCACGAAAAGGAAGGTATTGACCACTTTGCATTTGCCGAACTGCTGCTCACATCGGGACTGGTGCTCAACGAAAGAATTACTTGGATCTCATTCCACTCCGGTTATGATTTGGGATTCTTATTCTCGCTTATGGCCAATACTGTCTTCCCGGTGGAACATGAGAACTACATGAAGACGCTACACATCTTCTTTGCGTCGCTGTGGGATGTCAAGTTTTTGCTCAAAAGGCTGAAGCTCACCGAAAAAAATGGGTTGCATGAGATTGCGCAGGACTTGGGATTCATATCATCCGGAGGCTTCTTTAGAGCCGGCGTTGATTCAAGGTTAGCAGCGCTCTGTTTCTTCGAGGTAATGAGGATCATGGGCGAAAATGTCATGCGGCCGTACAAGAACACGCTGTTCGGATTGAGCGAAGATGCAAAGGAAGAGGAGGAATATTCACTTGCTACTGTTCCTGTTTGAATTGACAAACAAGACAAACAAGACGCCAAACGCGAGTCTCTGGCTGGCCCAAGACTTTGTTGCGCGTCTGCTTTTATAAATATTTTAGGCGGAAATGCTAATCTCATCCGCTTGTATAGCAACTAAAGGTACTTTTGTTGTTTACGTTACGAATGATTAAATAAAGATAAATAAAGAAGAGTGATATAACTGCTTGCACGGAAATTAGTCGTGCTTCATCTCAATCTGGAGAAAGTCGTTGCACGCCTTGATGAGCTCGGCTTTCTCAGCGCGCTCAAGACTCAGTTCTTCTTTTAGCTGTGCATAGCGCCGGGACTGGTATTCAGCTTCTTGCTTTTGGGTATTGATCACTGAGTTGGCGTGCTCCAATTGCTCGCTGAGAGACTTGACAGCCCTTTCAGCATCCTGTTGACGGGACTCTGCCAATTTTTTTGCAGCAATAAGCTCTTCAGCGGCTTTTTGGGCTTCCTGACGAGCCTTTGCTTGGCTGGCAGTGAAGTCCTCCAGCTGTTCCTTGAGAGACTTTTCCAGTGATCCGCGAATGGCCCGCTCCCTGTCCAGCAGGGTCTGCAAGTCCTTGATGCCACCAGGGCTTTCAGTAGGAAGAACCTTGCGTACGTGCTCGTGCATTTCACAAAGCTGATTCCTGAATTCCTCAACGATGCTGAAGTTGTTCCGTCTGTTTTCATGCAGTGCGGCCTGAAGTGTAGCGATCTCTGAGTCTCTTGCATTTAGCTCGCAGATCAATCTAGCAGTGATGACCTCAACTTCTCCAGCCTGCAAGGATACAGACTGATTAGCAGCTGTGTCTGGGGTTTGACCTCTTTGTGCGCGCAGAGAATCGTCGTAGGGGTTGTCATGTGGTGATTCAGTCCGCGCTCGCTTCATGGGCGCAGTATATTGATGGTAAGTTGAGGTGTTTTCAACTTCGTCGGCTGGGAGAAGAGCAGGGGATGGATCCTTGAGATCATTTGTGGTGTTGGGTCTTGCGGTGTACGGCCGTTTGGATATGCGTGGGGACAGTTGGACAAGGTTCACGACGTCGAGCTCATTAGGGTCCTCAAGTGTTCTCTTGGGTTGCTGAGCGGGGCTTTTTTCAGTTGTATTGTGGGCACTTTCGTCATGGATAGGAGCGGCTGTTGTGTTGTCTGAGAGAGTTAGGGCTCTTGAGCTATCTGGCAGGGTTTCATCATGGATCTTGGGCATAGTGCCTGAAACATCCTCATCCCTTGGTTGAGAGGGCGATACGCGAAAGCAGTTTAAGCCAGAGATACGGAGACCTCGCGTCGAGTCCTGGGCAGCACGTGTGATACGATCCATCAAAGATCTGCGAATCCTAGGACTGGTTCTCGTAGTTGTAGAAAGTCGATTGAGGATGCGATCTCCGTGAAGGATAGTTGAGGTGTTGGCGTCTGAATGATGAAGCGCTTCTGGGGGTGATCGGGACCCCTTTTCCATGTCATCTATACCAGATACACTCGTAAATGGGTCAACCGATGCGTTTGAGTTATTCATGTACACTTTGAAGGATAAGTTTTGAGGATCATTTCTGGAGGTTGAATGTGTAAACATTGTATGCAAGTGTGCAGATACCCCAAACCTGATTCTAGCCGGTGTTCAGTTTCGAGAATAGTGAATTCTGGGAAGGACTGCCTGTAGCATGCGGCTATCTTTCATAGTTTCAACGGGTATTACACTCGAAGGTTATGCCATTCAATCTGATACTCAAAAGTATACTCAAGTTGCAATGGACTGCCATGACGAAGATCGTGCAGATCTGAGGTGCAGGCCAAAAGCCATATAGCAGAGCTCAAGTCCTGCTGGAGTTATTTGTGAGGCAGTTTCAATTTCAATTGACTACTGAAAGTTACCGTACAGGATCTACGCTTCAAAGTTGATCAAGCTCTCGTATCAAAAGTCACTTGTCGTAGATCACTCATTAACTATAACCCTATGTCACTGCAATGGCGAGAGCAAAGTTATAGAGATCCGTGGAAGGTCGTACAGACTGACTGTATTCACTTGAGAGTATTTGCTAAAATCTCAGACAGAAAATACTTCAGGGTAGACATACCAACTGATAGTGCTGTGCTGTGCTGTGCATCTCCACTAGATTCAGAGCTTGTGGGCTTGGGGTCAGCTTTATGCATATGGGTTCTAATGCAAACTATGTGTTATTTGTTTGTACCGGTAGCCGGCCGGGTCATCAAATACTTGGATTTCTGACGAAAAATATGCGCAATTGAACTATTTGACCATTGCATGGGCTGTAAGAATTCCAGTCGCTTGAAAGAAATCGCAAAGGCTCATAAGAGTACTATTAGTCCTTGCCCTCGACTCTAATGCTACATGCATCCTTGCCCTATAAGAATATTCTGAGGACAATCCGTGAACACAAACAGTGTATACTCATAGCTCAAACCGACCCTGAAGTTGAAATCGATTGTATGATTCATGAGCGACTAGCTTGTGGGTTCGCTCTGCGTAAAATGACATCAGGCCTCTTGACCTACTGCGACTTAGTCATTTGACGTTTACGGGTATATTCAAAAGACATCTAGTGGTGTCTTTCTGGAGCATGATCTCGTGGCTTCCTGAGGTGATCACAGCACTGACGGTATGCGCCCTATCGTTGGCAATTCCCTACACGAAAGTTGAGGAATCATTCAACTTTCAAGCGATTCATGATTTCACGATTTACGGGTTTGATCTGGCTGAGTTTGATCACGTTCAATTCCCCGGCCCCTTGCCTAGAACGTTTATTGGAGCGCTGCTCGTTTCACTACCTCTAAAGGTTGTAAAGTCTATCAACCCTGAAGTTTCAAGCTATACACTCGGTCAACTCGCCCGGATCGTGATAGGGCTTGCCAATTCTGCTGCCATTGTAGGCTTCTCTAATGCTGTGGTTGCAATTGAACCAGCTAAAAGACGGAAGTTGACCAAGCTGCTTTTATATGGAATGTTGCTGGGTCAATTCCACCTAATGTACTATGCATCAAGGCCTCTGCCAAATATGCTTGCCTTCCCGCTGTTCCTCTACTCCTTGCAGCAGTATCTACAGAACTACATGGCTGGGGGTTTGGCAGTTGCGACTTTTGCATGTGCAACATTTAGGTCGGAGCTATCTCTCTTTTTCGGAGTGCTGATCATTATTTCTTTGCTTTTAAAAAGAGTCTCGTTCAAAGTAGCAGTCGGCTCGTCGTTGCTAGGCCTACTAGCCGGCGTAGCTGTCAGCCTCACACTGGACTCTTACTGTTGGCAACGATGGACCTGGCCAGAGCTCCACGGAATCATTTACAATGTTTTCGAGAACAAGTCCGCCAATTGGGGCACAGAGCCATACTGGTACTATTTCAGCCGCCATCTGCCTAATATAATGGGCACCAATGTACTCTTTGGACTGTGCTTGTTAGGAGTTCCTTTCTCTTCGAAACCGTTGCGGACACTGGGATGCACAAGTTTAGCATATGTGGCAATCTACAGCCTTTTACCTCACAAAGAGCTACGCTTTGTGCTCTACACTGGCCCCGTCTTTGCGGCTATTGGTGCCTCGGCATTCAGTCGCTGGTTCAAACCAGGATCCACATTGTGGAGGGTGTGGGGGAGGCGCTTGATTGTGGCCCTGATTGGATTTAGTGTTGCTACAACATGCTTGAAATCATTCATTTCCTCACAAAACTACCCCGGAGGGCACGCCCTCAGCATCGTCAATGAGCTTGTGGACCGGAGATTCGAGACGAGCCAACAAGAATCGCTGGTTCATTTGGATGTTTTGACATGCATGACTGGTGCGTCACGGTTTGCCCAGTCAAGTCTACATGCCAAATACGACAAGACTGAGGACGATCAACCCGAGTTACCCTCAGTGCTAGAGTCCTGCGACTTTTTGGTAGTGTCAAGCACAACAGATGTGGACAAGACTAAATGGGATCAAATAAGGGCAGTACAGTCGTTTGCCGGGATCTCAGTGCAGCCTATCAAGCAAGCCGTCAAACTGGCACTCAACCCAAAGGCAGTCAAGAACGAGCTGTCAAACTTACGGCGCTTCGTCCTGGGTCCCATTTCTACAGTAGCGCTCCAGGCCGTGAACCAAAAGGATGCAATAATAATTTATGGGAAAAGGGTAACCGAGCTTTAAGCTACTGGAGTAGTCAAAAACTGCTTGAGCTGCTGATCGAATTGACTGACACCTCTACCAATGACAATTACCTTGGATACCGAGGGCTCATCATCCCACGTTGACCCCACAGCCGCGGGGATGATCTCGTAGGTCTCACGCACACCCTGTAGCAGTTTGTAGCTACCAGAGACACTCAAACGTCCCTTGATCCGATGTATCTCAACTTGCGGACTGATTGTGTCCTGCTCCCAGAGCAGTTTTTGAAGTCGGCGTTCGAAACCTGCCAATGCCTCTTCGTCCTTCAACGTGAACCGCATAACGATTGTCGAGATATCTTGATCATGTTTTGCAGATGGCTTCGAATCCATTGAGACTGAGCTCAGGTTTTGGAAGGCGTGGATGTCCAAGACCTCGCTTGGATCTAGCTGGCCATAGGTGCACTGTTTGATGGGAGATGCTGCATTGATCGATCTTATAAGGTCTTCTGCTTCAGATGTGTCTTCAACAAGGTCCACCTTGTTTAAAAGGATGATGTCGGCTGCAGCCAGCTGCACTTTAGCGGTGTCTCCAGCGAGATTCTTTGCAAGATTTTTAGCGTCCACAACGGTGATGACCGCATCAATAAATAGTTCTGGAGAAAGCGCATCGTCGAGCCAAAACATAGATGCAATTGGCGCAGGGTCCGCAATTCCTGAAGTTTCCAAGATAATGTAGTCAAACTTTCCCTTGTGCTTCATCAAGTTCTCAATGGCTGCAACCCCTGCATCTTTGGCAGTGCAGCACATGCATCCATTATCCAGCTCGAGCCATTCTTCCACCTGAGTGTCGTCTTGAGAAATGGTCAACGACTTTTCAATATCTGCCGAGTCACCGAACTCGTTCAGGATAATGGCAATTTTTTTGCCGTGATTTGCGGTCGTAAGGTGCTTCAGTAATGTGGATTTACCGCTGCCCAGATAGCCAGTGACAATTGAAACCGGAACCGGATCTGACCTGACCTCCTCAGAAACTGGTTTCGCGAGCTCTCTTGTATCAACAAGCATTGGAACCAGATCATCAAACTCCATTTTTGGCAACAGTAACAAAGTGATTCGATTCAAACTTGGAAATTGCACTGAGTGAGCTTTGCCTGCTCCGGACTCGAATATGCCCGTTGACGCTTGCTTTGTCAGGATCAGGCGACCTTGGGGTTTACCACCATTATTTTGGGGCTGGGTTGAGGTGGACCTTCCAAACGCGCCTCAGCACCAGGAACAGATAAGTAGGCGATCACCTGTGCCTGAACGCGCGCGCCGCGCCTCGTGCACAAGGGCTGCTTCAACCCCTTGGCGCGTTCGAAACGAGGCATTTATCTAGTAAACGAGAGCCGTTGCAGTTATTTAGTAAGCCATTTGGTGTGGCTCAAGGTGGCATGCATTTAGGTGGAAAAAGGTTATCGGATAACGGGCACGGGATTTTCGCGCGCTAATCTGGCCAAGTCCTTGCGCTAGCACATCAAAGTGCACGCGTCTTAGGTTGTTGTTGCGCAGATTTTGAGATCAACATCACGAAAGGAGAGTGATCATCACAGCCCCTTCGATGCGCACACTTGAGGATTGCGGGGATTCAATTCACGCATGCCATGCCATGCAGATGCATGTCTATGCCTATCGTCAGTATGCACAGTTGCAGATCTACCACAAACTGTGCATCAAGCGGTTCAAAATTAGGCATAGCATACCTCCTGCTTAAGACAGCTATAAACACGGCTAGCCACCCCAATATTCGCGCAGGCAACATGTTGTCTCTGCTAGATTGCTCAAGTCGGGGCCGTTATTAGAGCATTTGAGCTTATGAGGAGCGAGTGCTGGGATTTAATTTATATAACACAAATGAGAATCGCATTCACTGATGCTGCTGCTGAAGTAACTGAGCACGGTAGTTTGGAAGGCTTCCAAGCACATAAAGCTGAGTCCAATGCCCATGCTGTGCATTATGGTCATGCTCCAAATTATGAGCTAGTTCATGCGCGAATGTCAGGTACCAATAGTCAAAGCATACTTGGATACCCTGACCAGCTAGAATCTCATGAGCTTTTAAGTTGAAGAACAGGCTGCCGTTGTAATTAAATGCAATTGTAGAGGGGTTGTCCGAGAATACAGATATGCAGTCGACTGAAACAGAGTACATCTGGGCGCAGAGAATTAGCAGTTCGGACAGCGATTGTCCAGCTTGTAGTTCCTCTTGATTAAGGTCTCGCTTTTGATTCTTGGCAACAAAAAGAGGCATACCATTCAAAAGGTTCCCCCTTAATTCAATATCATGGACACGCGCGGTGCATTGCTTTTCGTCTAGGCCATGTCCAAGAGGAACATGCGCATCCATATGCTGTGGAGCAGTCAATTCTGCTCTTGTATGGGGTCGACTTCTATCAATACCCATGCGCAGACTGTCCATATTGATCAAATCTTCGGGGCGCTTAGGCTCGACATCACGATTTCTGCTGCCCGGATTGTTGAATGGATTCCAGCCATCGTTTTTACTCAAAGAGGCCACAGAGTTGATCTGCTTTAAGACTTTTGACCTCAAAGACTCGTCCTGCGAGTCTGTCTTCGTAGACGCAATCTGTTGGTTGTTGCGCGGTTCTTGCGGCAAACGCTGTTGCTTCCGCTGCTGCTGCTGCTGCTGCTGCTCAACTGGGGCAGGCTGACGTGTAGGTGTATCCTTCGCCTTCGAGGGATTAGGGGTTTTGCGTGGCCATGCACCAGGCATGCCTTGCGGTTGTGGCTCTGAAGGCGGCCGTTTGGAGGGGTCGTCCCGGTAGGGAGAATGAGGCCTCATAGGCTCCTTCGAACCCCCGTTGTCACTCATCGGGACATCTTCTGCTTCATTGGCATTGGTAAACTGTGCAGCTTTGGCTACCGGTTCCTCCTTCTTCAGTAACCGCGACACATTATAGCCCTTACGGCTTAAAGCCTCCAGGTCATAAGTCAGAAGCATTTCCATGACCATGACAGATTCAGGATCAGGGCGTATTAAGATCAACTTTGTGAGTACCTCGGCCAGATCGAAGACATCAAAATTAGGGGTGATGCAAACACCCCAAGCCCGCCTGGGAGAATGGCATGCGGTCGTTTTTGTAACCACAAGAGGAGCGCCTGGAAGCGACTCTTTTCTTTCGATCATTGTGACCGACTCAAAGGACAGCTTGTTGAGATCATTTTTAGAACACTTCTTTTTCTTGGATGTGCTTTGCAAAAAGATCTGTAGTCTGTCCCGAAAATTCTCAATAGCCTTGTCGTCAATGATGCTTTGCGGTAGGGCTTTCCCTATTTGCCACTTCTGATCGATAGCCTCAGTGAGTGTAGACGCACCCAAGTTTTTGTAAAGGGATTCGATGGCCGCGTCCTGAGGAGCCGCCTTGACGTAAAGTTTGAATCGCTGGAAGATCAAGATGTCATCAACAATCAGTGCATTACCTGGCCGGACCAGCTCATCTCTTGTCTCGGCGTTCTCGGTGCCAAAAGTCTCGACGACTGCAAACGGTGATCTCGAAAGAGAAGATACGAGAGACTTTATCCGGCTGATCTGCGACCACGCTGCACTCATTCTTGCCAGCACTGCCCTGTAGCCCGTTGGCGACCCAGACATTTGATAGACACGCTCTGGTGAATTAGCCAAAATCTTGGCAATTTCAATAATCGTTGGAGCCTCTTTCACCCCAATACTTGTCAAGAATGGTTTTGTCTTGATACTTGTCTGAACATAGTTGAAAAGGTTGTTCAGCTCTCCATCATCCTGGGAGCTGAAGAATACATCTACCGGAGCAGCCAATTTACAAGCTCTGTCAATAGGGACAATATCTGCTCTGGCAGCTATGCGGGAAACATTATTGCTGATTTCAAAGCTAATGCCTGAAAGATAAGTGTACATTGCTTCAGCATCTGCAACTGATGTGGGCGGTTTCCTGATCACTCCATTAACTAGGTCATCGGCAGATGGACGCTCTTTGACGCCCAACAGGGATGCTTGACTCACTAGAGCCGGCTCGAGAACTGGTAGACCAAATAGCCTTAGCTCTTGCTTTGAATAAACCTGATCGCAGCGAAGAATTCCAGCAGACGATGGAATTGCCTTGAGCTGAAATTTCGCAATGGTCTTAGCGCCATCGGGATAATCTTTGCTAAAATCAAAATAAAATTGTAGGGCGATTGTCAATTTGCCCGAAGTAATGCCCTTCCCCAGCACAAAAGTCAGATCAGGGACTTTCATCAGCCCCAAAGTGTACAGTAGTTCCGATGCATCATTCTCGGTCCAGGTATGATCCCACTCAAGACATGGGAATCCCAACTGGACAACGGCTGGATGGGGTGCATAAAGCGTTGAGACCTTGCATAGGGCACCTGATGCAGCATTGCGGAACATCTGCCCTTCCTTCAATACTTGCCAGTCACTTGGCTGCAAATCTGCCTTGTTGAGGAGCAGATACTCTATGAGAGCTGAGTTTGAAAACTTCAAGGGGGACTCTGGGTTGTGAGCTGCTTCTAGAATAATAGCCATATCCAAAGATTTCCTAACACCCAAAGCCTGTAAGAATTCTCTTGATGCTGCTAAAGAATCTGCCAAGATCGGCAAATCCTTAAAAATTCGATTACGTTCGAAATAACATTCGGATGGCCGACTCAAGCCCAAATTTGTTGGAATACAACAGACGTTACTCAAGGATTCCACAACAGCCTTTCGATGTGTTGGCCTCAAAGCTCTCCAGCCGCTAGAGAAAGTGTTCAGGATCCGGCCTGCCATGATTGTTTCTCCCTCACCGGGAGTGAGATTGGCGTAAAATCCCTTAGCCAAAAATTGTGCCCAGGATGGAAGCGAAAGCGGCTGGATGTCAACAATCGTAAGGTCGGATTTGACAATGGACTGGATGAATGATGCCGGGAGCGTGTGATCTGGGAGAGGCAGTCCAGCGGGTATTATTACCTGATCTTGGTAAGTCTTGAAGCTTCTAAGTGGGCGCGGAGTGTCGCCAATTCCGTTCAAAGAGACATTGTCTAGAATCATACCAACTTGTTCGGTGGGGATAGTTGATCCCTTGACTTTGTTGGACCATTCAAGGATCTCCTTCAGTTCATTCTGAGTTAGAGGCTTGTTCGCCAAAATAGAAATGAGATCTCGAACCGTCACATTCTTTAGGCCAGCAACCTCTTTTGCTGCTGCTACAAATTTGTCGTTTGCAACACCCTTTTCAAATACTGGTATACTACCGAGCAAAGCTTGAGGAATATCAGCAGTCAGCCTTGCAGAGGTAGATGCGCGTATTCCGAGCGTGGTCGGTAGCAAGATGACTTTCAGCGCATCCCAAAATCCAGCAGTGATACATTGGTTGACTATGTCGTTGGGCGACGTCTCGGAAGTCTCCAAGAGGTTGAGAATGGCCTTCGCTTGCGCAATTTGCTGATCTAGATTCTCAATCTTTGCATATTCTCGTGACTGGTGCTCGTACAAAAAGCGTGATACTTTACCCAGCATTTGTAGCAGTTCGGCATTCCAATCCTTGACTGCTGCATTTGACATGTCAATTGCGGTACGCTCCATCGAGGGGATGAGATTGTTCACAGAGGCATGTACCTTCATCCAGGTTGTTTGTTTGGTAGGAAAACCAATAAAGATCTTGGAATCACTATAAGATTGTGGGAACAGGTATTGTGCCCACGGCTTCGCGTTACTGTAGTCATGGCCAGCCTTTGAGTACAGTATGCTTAAACTTGCAGATTTAGGTGGCGGTTTCAACAGGCTTGCCTTCAGCTCACCTGTGAATTGACGAGGAAGTGATACGGCCATATCTGCTGTGAGCAGCGAAAGTGGCAAGACAGTCTGTGTGTATTCTGAATTCAATGCCTGTGTCTTGACCATTGACGAAAGCATTCCGCGGCCGAACTTGAACAGCCCCGACACCGATTTGAGATTTGTTTGCTCAACCTGTGTAGCGTTGAGGTACTCAATTGCGACAACATACTCACAAATGTCAATTCCGCGTAAGGAAAAGAATCCTCTACGAGATTTGGGGTCGATCTTGAGCATATCGTGCTGTTGTGTTGCGTGTGCTGCTGTCTTTTTAAATCCAAAGATAGGTTTGCCATTGAGCGTGACCTTTACTTCTTTCAGTGGTACAATTGCTAGGCTCTGCGTCAAAAACGCAGTGAATGCCCGCATATCTGGAAGCTTTTGCAGCTTCCCATAGGGCATATCAATCACAGTTCCCTTGACAAAGGGACCTTCCATAACTGCATAATTAAGCTGATCGCCCTGGTAACTAAACCCCATCATCTGTGTACCAGAGTGAACTACTGGCTTCTCAGTCAGTTCGAATACAGAGTAAAAGCCAACACCGAATGCACCAATCTTATCTGTATTGGGGTTTCCCGATGCAATCTCACTGAGGCGCGACCAGTCTGATGCGCCAAACTCGGCACCATCATTCGAAACACGCAGTTGACAGATATCAATCTCTCCCAAAATGTCAAACCAGTTGTCTGGCAGGTTTGTCGTTGTGAACTCAATTGCCACTGCGGATGCGCGTGCATCTGCTGAGTTCTGCAGCAGTTCACGAAACAGAGCAAAGTCTACGGGATATTTGGTCAGAGTACGCGTGATCAGCGCCCTATGGTTGACTGCCACCGAGCGTGACTTGGCATTAGAGCTCTGGCGTAGCTGGTTATAGTCCATGCTTTTTGTGCACTCAGACGGACATGAAGCCTCAAACCTCCCAACTCCAAGGTGATGATGGGTGGGTAGATGCGATCATGCAGGGTACATAACCTAGGTGCTGAAACAAAAGTTTCGGGTAGCTGAGGCGAAAAACATATAGATGATAAAATGTCTACAAACAGATTAGTAGCTTTCGCTAGATATAAATTAAGGTATGGCAACTGGCGTCTGCTCAGTAGCGAAAGGGGCCGCTGCTAGCCTTTATCTGAGGAGCAGAGCGTGCATCAAGAACGACTCTTGAGTCATTTGCAGTGCCATCGCGAAGGTGAATACGACGATGGCGAGCCAAAGACGAAGAATCGCTGAATTGGCGATGGCACATTTGGCACGAATACGGCTTCTCGCCAGTATGTACACGGAGATGCACTGTGAGCGCACTCCGTTGCAAAAAGCTCTTTTTGCAGATTTGACAAACATTGGGCCGAATACCGAGATGGATGCGTTCATGGCGAATTAAACCACTCTTGCGGCCAAAACTCCGACCGCAAGTCTTGCAACTATGAACGCGCAAGCCCCGGCGCTGTGCCTCAACATCTGACAAGTCTTTTCGTGTTGGTTGTTGTGCATCAGCTAGTATAACGGCGGTGTTGTTACTAGTGCTGGTATTGTGTTTGGTAATTTGGGTTGCCTGAATAGGCTGAACTGCAGGACTAGCTTCAGCCAGCATCGGACTGGGGAAGTTCTGAGCATGGTTGCCTGTTGGACTGCACGAAACAACAGGATGCGTTCTTTGATAGCAAAGTGTGTTCGCCGCGTCGTAGGCAGCCTGCGACATCTCTACTGGCATTTGGGAAATCCTAGGCATCATAGGCGAGGGCAAAGGAATTGGATATCCGCTGGGTATTGCGACATGATAGATTTGGTACGGCTGATTCGCTAGTACTGGCAATGACATTGGGGCAGGTAATGACACTGGTTGTGAAGTAGCTGGTTGTGTAGGCAACCCAGTACTTAACATTGTATATGGTAGAGATGCAACTCGTTGATGCTTCTCAAGGTAGCCCAAGTTTAAGGAGAGCTTGTCCATAGTAACTTGAGTTGAACCAGTAGTGAAGGAATGCCTGTGTGCAGCGTCGCGAGCTCCTGTTCCCACTGGCAACGAGGTAAGCAGAGACGCAGCGCAATGCGCTCCTGCAGTAGCTTGCAGTGATGTCCCGTTCTGTGAGAGAGACTCCATGCTTTCCACCTCGGAAAAAGCAGGTGAATGCAGGTGCTGAATCGGCGAAAGCATTGCAACTGACTTGATCATTGAGGGTGTATCTGGTTTTGAAGCTGGCTCAATTGGAGTCCCTAGCATGTGTGGGATGTCAGTCGGCTGTGTATTAATTTGGTGTGCAGCAGATCTCGCTGCAGTGTTAATTCCGTCAATGCAGGCTGTGCTGATTGCGCCTTGGAGCTTCGCGGTGTTGAGATCTCCCAGGGCCAGTGTGCGAGAAAGTAAAGCGTGTTTCGCGACACTTTCTGTGCAACAGTCATGAGAGGAGATGGGGCTTTCAGGCTCGGCAGAGAAAGACTCATCGTCGGAACTCGGCGGGGATGCGATGTGGTTGATATGACTTTCCTTGACCTGAATTTCAGCGGACGGGCTTGTTGGGCGGTCCAAGCCTGTGTTCGCAAACCCGCTTACAATTAACGAGAGATCCATAAGTGATTAAGGTGTCTCAAGTATGGTAGTGTGTATAGGAGCGTTCGTTGTTAAAGCTCCTAGCAGATCTTGCCTTGAATAGAAAAAATTCTGGTATGCAGCCTTGTGAAGTACCACGCGTCTACTGATGTCGATGTCTCGATGAGATTTCGATCACGATTCAGAGTATAATCGGGCTGATCTGGCTCTGGTGTCGAAGTGAATGTATCCAAGACGTGCAACGTCTTTGTATCTTGCTACTAAAAGTGGTGTTGCGTGGTGTAAGAGACAAAGTGCGCGTTGTGCGGCTATAGAGGGGCTTTATGTCTGATTATAGCCTTCTGGCTGATGCATACAGTATGCACCTAAACATGCATAATGTTGCATGCAGAACGTTGGCTTTTATTCCTGCAGCTTTCAAGTCATGCATAGGAAAATCTTACTGCACCCTGGAACCCCCCAAAGCGGGGTCAGGCATGAGGTAGATACTGGTACCACTAAGTAGTTTAAGGGCTAGGTGCATTCGGAGGGTCCCAGAGAAGTAAGTCCTGGTACATCGTTGCGCTGATGAACACGGACAGTGTTCGGCAATCTCACTTACTAAATTTGATGGACAATAAGGTCCCAGGAACGTCACTATGTTATGGCCGTGCACATATCTTGATCTCATCAGTAAGCACAGCGATTCAACTTCGATTTGACTGTGTCGGGTCCTTATCTGTTCTCGATCTAGATCTATTCAGATCTCGAATACGGCATTAGCTAATGCTTCAGTATCAAGGATACACCAGCCACAAATGCAGTTCGGTCATAAAAAACCCGCGAAACTCGGCATGCATTTACTGCACGTAGTCTGAAAGCGCTGTTGTGACCGCTCTGTCTTAGTGCTCGACCAGACAGAAGCACTTTTCTGCCGAATCTGTTGTCTGTAGGTGCACATGTGAGACATTGCTGTCGCCTAGCATGGTCATGTGTCACAATCGAATTTCGGGTCAAAATCCTGGCCATTGAGCATGACTACAGGTATATGGTAAATGTATTTGGCCCAATTTACCGTTCACGGAGATTGCGCTTATTTAGTAAAGTATATATTTAGGAACTCTGGTTAGGTATGTACCAATCTACTGTTACCACTTCTAATCACTCCTGTCTGTTTTGAATAGACTACACGCAAGTCTAATAACAATAGCGGCAGAATGGCTGAGCATCAACTCTCAGACTGACATGAGTTCTACTACATATATTGCATTGAGATAGCCCTAATTATTGAGGATAGAAAATGTTCAATATCAGGCTATAATCTAAGACAGCGCAGTCTGGCTACACAGACATTACTGTACGTGTCGAGCTCTAAAAGCAGGGTCCTCTTGGCACACTTGCAACTTCTAAAAAAGCAGATATAACCTTAGGGTTGCAGATCCTCCTGTGAGACGATTAGACCTTTAAAGGAGGACCTCCCAGATCATGCAGGAGCCCACTAAGCAAAAGCAGCGCGTGAGGCAAGGATAAACTTAGCGAGGTGGGAGAGAAGCACATGACATCAAGACAAGGGTATGTAGTGTGTACTTAACCTTTGAACCTAATCATACGGTAACAAGCCGAACATATTCAAGGTTCAAAGCCAAATTCCGACCAGTTCATAGGCATGCGCAGGCGGGGCTGCATCTGAAACAGTCAATGTCTCTGTTTGAGTATGATAATAATGATGCGCTTTTCATGCCTCTTGCGTCAATATGCATGTTTCACCTAGCCCTTGGAGGCACCGACGCCTACACAGGTAATGTGCATGAACTACTCCTGAAAGAATGTCTTAAGTAGGCCATGGGGATCATCACACATAATGAACGCAAATTCTTCGTAATTGCTTTCGAGTGTACAGCCACTTTCTTGCAGAATTTATTCGTATCATTGCACTGCCTAGGTGCTACACTGCTGTTTCGGGCCGCTATCCGGATTGCACTAATTTAGACAGGTCAAATGTTGTGGCCTGCGAGGCTGTAAAGTAAATTATATGACCAAAGACACATGATTATTTAGAACTATGGTGTCCAAAGCCGTTGACTCTTGACTCTCATTTACGACGATTATAAAAACAGCTAGCAGACAGTTGATTTGCTTCAAGGAGAAACGCTGTCCGTGATTTTACTTTCTCTAGGAACGACATCGCTGCCCATTCCGATCAGTACATCTGCGGTAAGATTATTGCTCTGTTCCCAGAGAGGAACATTTACTCAAAAATGCGCGACTTTTAAGAAAAGTATGTGAGCTTTACAGCAAAATTGTGAGACAGGTAGCTTAGTCGACCTCTTGGACTCAAACAGTTTTGTGCTCGTATCCCCACCATCGGAAGTGGCAGTAGCTTGAAACATCTGCGCCCACTTTAGACCAACAGTGTTGACTCTTTGACCTGAGCCAAGCTTATTGCAGCAATTATAATCACTGGTTGCAGCTCCGAGATCATGAGCTTTCATGTAAACCCTCCCGTTTACAGTAGAATGCAGTTGTCAGCAAACTAGGACCACACCTCCGTTCTGACGGTTGCCCCCCGCCGCACCATCAAGCCGCAGCCCTTCTGGGCAAGCTAAGGAATGGTTGGTCATTACATGCACAGTACACATATGGCGAGACGATCCGGCGGCAAATCATTGTAAAATAGCGCAATGGAGACGCACAGTTTATCAACCCTTATTTTAGCTCATGCATTGCCGGCATCGACGCACATGCAACTGCCGAGCTGTCTCTGTTGGCCGAGGGTTCACATGGCCTAACAATAACAATAACAGCTCACGAAAAGGAGTAAAAACAGAAAGTATTCCCGAAATGCGTTAATGCTTTTAATTAAGCCATAAACTACTAATAGTTAGGCGGGTTTGTATTTTTCAATATTTAGTGGGCCCAAAGAACGTACAAAGGGCATCTATCTTCTTCCAATTGCTCCAGATCTCGATCAGTAAACGTGACAAGGTCTTGTTCGACACCGTGCTTGTTTTGAGATCGCCCATCTTTCGAACAAGGCATAAACCGCAATGTCAATCAATTCAACTCGACTCAGGCCAAGCATCCACAACGAGAGCTGATAATTACGAGTTCGAAAGCGAAATCTTACCCTGATTATATGGAAAAAAGCTATTTCAAGCGGCCTTTGCAGATTGACATCACCAAGCCTACTTTTACTCAGATGCTATTGAGGGGGCTGCAGGTTGCGTGCTTGAACATGTTCAACGCGAGTTCCCATGATTGTTTTAGACTTAAAGTCCTGTGAGTGCATATGACGCGCACTTAGGCCTCAGGATCATCTGCCTCTCGGCCGCGGATCGCATGACCCAAGTGAGCCATGCACACTGGCATTGCACATTTGACGGACAGTGTACGTGTGGGCGTTACACCCGGACATCTGAGCGCCCGTTTGTTTGGAGTTTCAGCCTCGGCAAGATCCGCGTGTAATTGTGGCAATCGCTTCTCTCTCTAAACTCGTACTGTGTCTGATCCTTTATGAATTATATGGGAAGTTGATTAATTTGAAGAAATTCATATGAGCCACATCTTCACGTAGTATAGTGATCTAAATGATCTCATAGACACGGCTGTTACACCTTACTTATTCAGCCCTCAAAGCTCAGGTCCCACACCGTTTGGGGCTCTCATTCCCAACGTCCCAAGATCACCTAAGGTTGTAGGTAAAATAGCATATGACAAGTACGGTTATGCAGGGTTAATTATTGGACAACTCCGTTTAGATCCGAGAGCCGAGAGTCTTGTCGTCAGTTTTGATCCATTCGCAGCTCGCTCACCAATTTCGGTTGCCTTGAAGTCAAACTGGAACTAAAGGCAGTGAAACAGAAAGTTCATTTGTGATAGCGGGCCAAATTCTCGTCTCATCAAAGTGTATACAATGAAACTCCAGATTACTCCCACAATCAAGGCGTTCATTGATGCTCTTCCCTTGTCGATCCTGGAAGACAGTCTCGAGTTCATGGGATCTGACTGGATAGAACATGAGGCGTTAGTGAAGCTCTATTGTGCTGAGAAGGCAAGGAACAGCGAGTGCATGGCTTTGAATGACATTCTAAAGTCTACGGGTGTGTACATCGAGCCGCCGAGCCCAATTCCGCCGAAAACACCAGAATATATAGCACTCATGAAAAGGCTAGAGAGGGAACAGCAGGAACGTGAATACAAGGAGCTTCTACAGCAAAGACCCGAGGGTGGAGCTCTGTATGGCCCAGACAACCGTGTGATGGATAGTCTGAACAACCGCGAACTGAAGGCCGCCAAGGAACAGGTCTCCACTATTGTCAACGTGCTTGTCTCAGCAGTGGCAGTAGCATGGGCAACCTGGATTTGGACAAGCTCGTGGGCCATGACATCCCGCGCTCTCGCCTGCATTCTGACGTCTCTTGTCACATTGATCGCCGAGGTAGTCCTCTACTGGGGCTATAAAAACAAAATCAGACTGGCAAGAGAACGAGAAGCCGCCATCAGAGAAAGCCATGAGGCAGAGATTGACGCGGCAGCATCAGCACCTGCAGTCGCTAATTCCAAGCCAGAAGACGCATTGGCCGAAGAAAACACCCCATTGACAACTCATTCTGGCGACATCAAGAGAACTGAAACTCCAACAGTGGTGCAAGCCTCGGAATCTCAAATGAGTGAGTCGAAATCGGGCACTCAGTCCTCGAGCGCCCAGGTGCCCAAAGCCAGGCGGCGCAAGGCTTAAATTAAAATAACATACTTAAATTATATTTGCCCACGTATTCAAGCGCGGTTGCGCTTGTCAGTAACACTGATGCGAGGAGGAGCCTGGGGAAGATCGCTCAATTGCACTGTGGCGCGGGACTTGCGCTGCACCTGATCATACCCCCACATAAGGATAATTTTGTACAGCTCGTGCAAACGGAAATCGGGCCAAAGGGTATCAACGAAATAAACCTGGCTATCGTCGTTAGCTTCCCACACCATAAAATCGCTCAATCTGGTTGCACCGCTTGTGCGGATGAGAATATCCAGTTTGGGACTCGATCCTTCGATGTACAGGCGATCCTCATAGTCCTCAATTTTAAGCGATTCAGAACTGATCTCCTTATTCTCGACAGCTTTAACAGTGTGCCTCACAGCTTGAGCAATATCATCACGCGATGTGTAGGGGCAGCAGATATTCACAGTCATTGCGGTATAGCCCTTCGTGAGATTCTCGATCTCTACAATGCGTTCAAGAACATCCTTCTGCATCATGTTACGGTTGCCCTGGAATTTGATTCTCCAGCCGTTCATACGCGCCTCAGCTTGCTCTCCTCTCACAACATCCCACATCTTTGTTCTGATCATATTGAACAGCAGCTCAGACTCTTCAGGGGACCGGTTGAAGTTCTCAATTGAGAAAGCATAAACAGTCACAGTCTTTATGCCTATGGAGGAACAGGCACGTAACACTTTCATGAGAGCCTCAAACCCGGCAAAATGGCCCTCGCCTCCCTGCAAATGATTTTGTTTCGCGAAGCGACGGTTGCCATCCATAATGATGGCCACATGGTTGGGGACAGGACCAGTGCGCAAAATGCTTGTAGCGAGATCGTGGCCAAGCCTTTCGACGTATTCGCGGATCATCATAGAAGGCAGAAAGCCCATAAATCCCATATTGTAATGTGCAAACAAAGTTGGGGATACTTAGTAGGTATGAAACGTTGCGTCTCCTCCTTTATACCCTGGATATTACTGGGGTAGTCCTCAAATGTGATGCGGTTACCTGGGCAACGTGCATCTACAACCCAAAAGAGTATGCGCCGCGTGATAAAACCAATACTTTGACATAAACGATCAATAATGACGCCCTAGGCTAACCCCAACACTTCAATGTGAATGTGAATTTGGCTCTGGTTGTATAAATGAGTTCAGATTGGTGGAATAGATGGGCAATATCTTTAAGCATCATGCACACCTAAATTGAGAAACGCATGCAAGTTGTATGTCTAGACATTTATGCAGCCCGTGGGAAACGCTCGGTATTCTTCAATACAACAAGCACCATATTACTAACCATATCGCCCGCATGCATACCTTCAACAGCAAGCATTGGAGCCGTTGAAAGTGGACAAGAGTAAAAGTCTGTAATAACGCGTCGCAATCCCAGCATTCAAACTGTAACAATGATACCAATACTTCAAAATGTCTATGCAGAAAAACCCACGACTCAATGCCTTCGAATTGGCGGTTCAAGGTGAGATAATAATCACAACAGAGCCGAAAGCGGCTTAGTCATAAACACATGTATGTTATAGGGGGTCTGGTGCAGGACAGTACTTCACCTCCCTGTTAATCCATATTCAATGTCGTCAAAAGCTGTTATTCTTGTTGGTGGTGATACCCGTGGAACCCGTTTCCGCCCCATTAGTTTGAGCGTTCCCAAGGTCCTGTTCCCTGTTGCTGGCAAGCCCCTTCTTCGCCATGCAATTGATGCAGTTCTGGACCAGAAGTCCACGCAAGTTACTGAGGTATTGCTTATCGGATTTTACGAGAACTCCATCTTTGACAACCTCCTCGCCGAGTACAGCAACATTCACCCCGATATCAGCATTCGTTACCTCCGTGAGTACAGTGCAATGGGCACTGCCGGTGGTCTTTACCACTTCCGCGACCAGATCCTGCGGGGCAAGCCTGAGAACATTTTTGTTATCAATGCCGATGTCTGCTGCTCATTCCCTCTCGATGACATGAAGGCTTTGCAAACTAGCACTCAGGCCAAGGCCATTGTCATGGGAACCCGTGTTCCCAAGGGTATTTCCTCAAAATTCGGTGCCATCATCAGCGATGACAACGGCAAGGTGCTGCACTACGTCGAGAAGCCATTGGAGAGTGTCTCAACACTGATCAATGGTGGTATTTACCTCTTTGCCAGTGCCGTATTTGAGACAATTTCCCGTGCTGATGCCATCCACGACAGCAACAACGCTTCTGTCTTGGGAGGAGATGAGGACTACACTGGCGAGAAGCTGCAGCTCGAGCGTGATGTTCTGCCATTGCTTGCTGACGATGGTGAGCTCTACGTCTATACTACCACCTCATTCTGGCGCCAGGTCAAGGTGGCCGGTTCTGCGCTTGTTGCCAACAAGCTCTACTTGGACGAGCTTACCTCCAGATCCCCCAAGGAGCTTGCCACCGGTCCCAACATCAAGGGCCCCGTTTACATCCATCCTTCTGCTCGTGTCGACCCCAAGGCCGTTATTGGCCCCTATGTTGAGGTTATGGCTGGTGCTCGTGTTGGCGCTGGCGCTCGTATCCATGATGCCGTTGTTTTGGAGCGCGCTGAAGTCCGCGATAACGCCGTTGTGCTCCACGCTATTGTTGCTCCTAACGCGCGTGTTGGTCGTTGGGCTCGTGTCGAGGGTTCCCCCACTGGTGTCCAGGACTACGAATCCTCGTTCGTCAAGGACGGCCTCAAGGTTCCTCGCACTGCTATCCTTGCTGCTGATGTTCACATTGCCAACGAAGTGCACCTCCAGAACTCTATTGTTTTGCCTCACAAGGACATTAAGAATGATGTCAAGAATGAGATCGTTATGTAAAAGAATATTTAGCCCCTTGTAACATACAACTGCTAGATTTCTCTTTTTTTATTCATGCTCTAATTAACCAATAAACCAATTTATCTAGAGCAGACCAGTCCCTCGGCAGCAAGAGTCTTGACCAAGAACTCAAACTCGGCGCGTTTGCGTGCCTCTGCCAGCCAGTCGGCAGCAATCTCGCGGGGCCAGCCGCGCAGAGAGTTGACTTCTGCCACAGCCTCGATAATCTGGCCCTGTGAGAGCTGTGTTTCGGCACGAGCCAAAACAGACTCGATATCGTCGCCAACTGGCAAACCCTGCTTCTTAACCAGCAAATTTGAAAGAACAACCGAGCTGATATGGCCGCCAACGCCGGCATTCTCAGGAACAAGACTGGATCTTCTGATTTGGGGAGCAATAAGTGCGAAACGGGCCGCCAGCTGTTGGTGGCTCAAGACGCCATGCTTCAAAGCGTCCTGGGGCACTGCAGCCAAAGCAGCATCCAGAAGCTCATTGTTCTTGCTGTTCAATTGAGAAGCAGCCTTGAGGCGCTCAAACTGCTGCAGCAATGGCTGTGCCTCGGACTGGAGCTTGTTCTGAACATCAGCGAGTGCTGTAAAGAATTTCACGACCTTGTCGTTCTCGGCAATGGCTGATCCGGAGTCAACAACCTGTTTCTGGAGCTCGGAAACCTGCTTTTGAAGGTCTTCGAGACGGGCCAATCTGCCGTTGCGCTCAGTGTCAACTAGAGACGACACCTCCTTGGCAAACGCCTCGGTGAGCTGTGTTTCCTGAATGCGGAGACGGTTGTTGGCCTCAGCGACAACAGTGTCGCGAACCGACTCTGCCTCACGCCTGGCTCTACGGTTAGCAACTTCAACAATCTTTTGCTGGCGGCGCGAAAGTTCCTCCGACAACTTCTCCTCCAAGTGCTGACGGTAGGCTTCTTGAGCTCTTTCCTGCTCAGCAAGCTTCTCAGCGTACTCATGCTTGGCACCCTGACGGAGGTTCACAATAGCAGCAGAGGCATTGCGCAGCTCGGTTTCCATGGCGTGCAGGTCAGACTCGCTAAGGGCGTGCTTGTTTGCAGCAACGATCCAGCGGTTGAGGCCGTCCAGAACATGGTTCAAAGCAGGGTCGAGATCATGAGAGCCAGTAAGCTGTGGAAGGGCGGCATCAGTGGGGGCAACCGGTTCAGCAGTAGCTGGTGTGCTAGCAGGGACAACAGCGGGGATAAGACTTTCGGTAGCCTTGGCAAGTCCACTAGTTGGTTTACTCTCTCCAATCTTGGCATCTGATACGGTAGCTACAGCCTTGGCATCTTTACTAGAAGAGGTCACAGCCCTGTCGGATGACTTGTTTGGGTTGTATGTCGATGAGTTACTGCGGTTAGAAGGGTCGCCAGCACGCTGAATAGTGGTACTAGAGCGAGGTTTTGATTCGGTAGCCGAATCGTAGTGGTAAACGTGGTTGCGCACACGGGCATCTTCGGCAATAGCAACCAGACTGGCAGCACCGGGGACGTACTCTGAAAAGTAGTAGTATACACCATCGCTATCCAACGAGAGGTAAGTTCCAGCACCATAGAAAAGGGCAGTTAGGAAACCAGTGGTGTAGAGGAACCGGCGAAACGGCCGGCGTTTCTTGCCCTGGCCGTTGCTTTCTGATTTTTGCTCGGCAATAGGGCGATGGGCTGCAACTGGCGGGACAGTGCCAACCTCAATCTTGGACCGCAGCGCGGAGGCAGTGCTGAACGAGCGGATTCCCCTACGAAACATGGTATGAAGGAAGCAGCGCAAGATACGGAGGAGTCACGTGTGATATTTCGATTTGATAGGTTTTGACAGATTAGTAATCGGTTTCTCGATGATCGACCTCTCGATGATCTCGGGCCTGGAGCTGGGGCTGGGGCTGGCTGGCTGCCTGCCTGCACAGATCCTTAGTGAAATTGGCTACTGAAATAACAATAGAAACTAAATAATTTGTAAAACGTAGTTGTGAACGAATAATATTTTTGCAAAACATATAATTGCTCACTTGAATCTCCGCTGCACAAGCTGGTCAGCGCCAACTTCGCTATACTCCTGTTTCGATACCCATAGTTGGTGGAACGTACCTAAAGACGCAAGAATACTGCCTCCAAGCCAGGCCGATGCGCAGCGCTCAACCACGTTTCCGGGCGAAAATATTCTGATCTTGGACGCGGGGAACTCCTTTAGCAGATCCTGCTGCACTCGGTCGTTAAAGCCCTGCACCAGCGACGTTCCGCCTACAACAACGATATTGCTTAGCAGATTCGGGCGCGCATCCACATCGCAGGCATTGATCGCTTCTGCAAGCAATGCAGACAATCCCCTATCGGAAAATCCGGGCACCCGTGGCATCTTCAGCGTCTCGACAGAAGCAGCCGGCTTTGTTTCAGGCTTTGTTTCGGGCTTTTCGCTGCCCTCGGTTTCTGTATTTTCCGGATCAGCCTCAGAAGCAGGCTCTGCTTCTGCCGGTGTCTCGTCCACTTCCATTTTGGTGCTGCTGTCCGGAGACCCAGGTTGGCTTGTAGCGCCCTCTGCAAACAACCTTTCGCCAAGCTCATACCTTTCGGTTGACATCAAAACACTGCGTCCATCGGGGAACTCGTACTTTCTCTCGGTTCCGGTATGCGCCTCTGGTGTTTTAGGTGCTACCTCCCATACTTGGGCCATATGCAGCTTGAAATCTTCCAAAACTCGCTGGCGGTGGTACTCTTCAAACGACAACTCAAGCGATCCCAAATCAGTTCTTGACTCGTACTGTGCAGCCTCACCGGGCCCAACTGGTGTCTTGGACTTGATTCTGTACCGTGGAACTATGTTTTCTGCACCACCAAGAAGCTCCAAAGAGCATTTGTCAAGGAAATCACCTGCTCTCCTAGAACGCCTTGAAGGTTTGTACAGTGCAAGACCATCAATAACTGGGGTAATGGCCGTGGTTTGTGCGCCCAAATCAACCACAACTCCAGACCCTCTGCCGGCAGCAAAAAGACTGCAAACGGCTGTTTTGGCAATATAAGTGGCCGGGCACTCAAATTTCTCCAGCGCCAGCTCCAGCGTCCGCGATCTGTTTTCAGCAGTATTCCACAGATGTTCAGTCACAAGCAGTGGAGATTCACTCAGTCTATCAGAGCAGCCCTGCAGTGCACGAGTCCATAACGCTTCCGCGGCATCCCAATCAGCAACAATACTGTCCTCAAACGGGTTTGCAACTCCCCAGCCGGGCCGCGGGATCATCAGTTGGTCCTCATCGAATCTGCGCTCTCCAGACTCGGCATGAGCTAGGTAGTTTGTGCTTAGCGTTTCGAACGGAGAGTCATCCCCAGCCCAGCCTACACGGGTCCAGGCTGCTCCGCTATCGAGCACAATCGCGCCGATCTCGTCTCCGCCATAGACTTGAGCCATTAGTCAAGGTGCCTAGAAGTGGGAGTCAAGAGCGACACCTGCAACGTGCATCTCAGGGGGGTCAAACAGAAAATGTACATGTAGATAAAAGCTTTTAGTTTTTCCAAGTTACACAAATACAATCTAAGCAACCTCTCCAGAATAACGGATCAAAACTGGCACACGAGGAGCATCGCGAGCGCCGGTCTTGGTGCCCTCAATCTTACGAACGACATCCATGCCTTCAATGACCTCGCCAAAGACGACGTGCTTGCCGTCAAGCCAGGGAGTGGCAACAGTAGTGATAAAGAACTGAGAGCCGTTGGTATCGCGACCGGCATTGGCCATAGACAAGAGGCCAGGGCGGGTGTGCTTGATGTTGAAGTTCTCATCTTTGAAACGGTCGCCGTAAATAGATTTGCCGCCAATTCCACTGCCATGGGTGATATCACCTCCCTGGATCATAAAGTTGGGGATAACACGGTGGAAGGGACTGTCCACAAAGCCAAAACCCTTTTCACCAGTTGCAAGAGCACGGAAGTTCTCAGCAGTCAGGGGAACATCATCGCCATAGAGACCCATAACGATACGGCCAAGCTTCTCATCGCCTTGCTCAATGTCAAAGAAGACCTTGTGGGTGATTTTGTTGGCCAATGCGGTGGCCACAAGCAGGGCACTCAATACAGTACTGAAGAAACGCATGTCAAGATGATCAAAATTGAGGTTGGATGCTTGGCGGCATCTGAACATGTGGCCCATCCACCCCAGGTTCTCAATGTGGCGAATATGGTGGCTGCACAGCCGCCGCCCGCCACTAAGTGCATGACAAATCCACCTTTGGATGGAGACCCAGAAGGAGAGCAGCTGTTTCTCTAACCAAGATTCACTTGGATTTGGATTCCGGTCCCTTTTGCCCTGCACTCTAGTTCCTGTCTGACCTGGAGGCAGTTGCTTATTAGCCAGGATGTCGACCACGGGTACTCCCAGAGATGTGAAGATCTTGCATCTTATACTGGCCTCTATGGGCGTGAACGCCTACCAGGACACAGTGCCGTTGCAGCTTATGGACTTTGCGCACCGCTACACAGTTGGGATTCTTAGCGATGCTGTTGCCTACAACGATTATGCCCATGCTTCTGCAGCCACACAGCCAGCTGGTTTCAACGCGTCAAATGAGCCATTAACGGTTGAGGATATCAGACTTGCTGTCTCACTGCGTGTGAACCAGCAGTTCAAACCTGCTGCTCCCAAGGGTGTGCTCCTCGAATTGGCACAAGAGAGAAACGCTCGTCCGCTGCCTTCAGTGCCCAATGGCCACGGGCTCAGACTGCCCCCGGAAAAGCACTGTTTGACAGGCCGCAATCGCAGCTTTGATTATGACGATGATATCACAATTTCGGGAGCGGTTCCACTTGATCTGGATGCTCTTGCTGCCGGAAACAGTAACCCCAAGCCTGCCGAGGATGAAGCAGAAGCAGAGTCAGAGAAAGAAGCTAATCCTATCAACACTGAAGACAACGACGACGATGACGATGATGAAGAGGAAATGGAAGCTGTTGAGATGGACGATACTGCTCCTAGTGATATACCAGAACAGCCAAATGGAGAAACCGTCAAGACCGAAGCTGAGGAGACGACACAGGAAGCCCAAGATGCTGAGAAGCACGAAACTGATGATGCCGACCGCATGGAGGAGGACTAAGTTAAAAGTACATACAAGTAGTGCAGGCGCTGCGGTAATTGCTAAACCTAATTATTATAGTCGACATTTATCTGATCTTGTCATTTGTGGTCTTTTTACATCATGGCACCTGGGTCTGGGCACAGCTCCTCATGCGTGCATCCGGACCCTTAATCAGCGGTCTCCGACAGCTGTGAACACTTGACACCTGGTGAGAGTAGTGCTGTGAAGAGATGATCGGTACAATTCCAGAGTAAGTAACTGAATTTGAGGCAGCCCCCCGCAAGAACAAGACCAGAAGCTAACCAAGACAATTAGAAACTGAATTTGGAGAATGTCTCGAGGCCAGACAAAGAGAATGTGGCTCATTTAGGCATTTGGGGCCTCATGATATGGTACAGGTCTCTAAAAGCAACAAAAGCAAGAGGTACAGCACGTACTTTACTATCTCAGGTGTCGATGTCTCTAGTTCTGCATCCGTCGCCGCTTATATGAATACATTGACATTCTCAATCGGTGAAACGCAGTCATGGTTCGGGAAACACCCTGCGTGGCGCATCACTGGCGGCACATATTCTAGTTGGAACGCGTTCAGCATGCTCGATGTGCGTGTCAATGTCAATATTCCTGGAATGACAGAGGCATACGCTATTGATGCGCGTGGCGAGCGCTATGCTCTGACCGATGAGCTCTGGCTTGAAACATACGCCAGCGGCATGGTGCGGTCATTGCTTTTGGCAGATGGCGATGCAAATTTTGTATCCTGCTCGAGGCATGAGGATCCACTGCCTACCAAAACTGAAGCATTGTTGTTCTTCAAGGCATTTGGACAGCTTTACGGCAAGGGACCAGCCCTTGGAGCAACACCCCAGGACTATCCGCCTACAAGAGACCGCAATAACCTTGTTGATGCATTCTTTGTTGCCGCAAAACTTACAGGAATGTACGAGGAGGCATACAATGTGTTGGAAAAAGTGAAAGAGTCAAACAACTTTCCTGAATGCCTTCCTCTTATGGTCAGGCTTGACCTTCTGGCTAGTAACGAGGTAAAAGGCGTGAAGCAGCTTGTGGAAGCCGTTAGAGCAAACCCCAGAGATGCTCATTCGCTCACACAAGAAGCACTCTTCCTACTAGAAAAGAACTCATTGGACCTGGCTCTTGATTGTGCCTTGAGAGCCACCTGGGCTGCTCCGGGCGAGTTCTTCTCATGGCACGCGCTGGCACGTGTATATGTGGCACATGGGAGATTCGACCAAGCCTTACTTGCATTGAATTCGAGCCCTATTCTGCCTTCAACGAATCTTGACACTGTCAAGTTCCCACAGGCGAAAAAAGTTCATACCCCGCTTCCCACAGATGGAGTTTTGGAGGAAGTGTGGAAGCCCGAGGCAGCACAGTCTTCACAACAGGCAGACTCTGCTCTTCTTAGACTTTCTGCACCCAATCTGAAGGGATCTTTTGTGCTTGCTTACCAGGTACTGACTGATATCTACCGAAAGGTCGGATGGTCTGGTCTCATGGAAACTAGAGGAGAGGTCTTTCTTATGGAACAAGAGGCTAATGCAGCAGCAACTGATCCAAAACCGGAGGGATCTAACCAGGCTGCTAGCTCTTCAATCGATGAAGAGAACACCGGACACATTGCTGAGCCAGCCAACGCTGAGTTGGCCGATGAGACGATCGACTCTGAAGCGGAGCAGGCCAATGCAAATGAGGCTGCAGCACCCGAGTCTGGCAAGTCTGCAAACACCAAGACAAAGTACAGCACTCGGAGCAAAAGATTGTGCCAGCGCCGCTTGGATTCGCTTTTCATGGTGCTGCATGAAGACATCTCCGCATACTCATCTTGGCAGCGCGAGGCAGTTCACTTTGAAACCCAACAGCTTCCTTACAACAAGTCTGCGCTCGAGTGGGAAATCCTAGGTGCTTTGGCGCTTCGCCTGGGCTACAAACAGCGTGCTCTTGGTGCTTTAAATAAATCGCTTGCCCAGCAGTTCTCGCACCGCGCGGTTGCATCGCTGCTTGAGGTTTATGCTGGCCCTGACGATGTAATCACTGACGTTGAAGAGACGTTAGGTGCTGCAGTCACGCTCATGGCATGGAACCACCGCTGGTACCGCGAGTTTTCTGTTAAATTGCGTCTCATTTTCCAGCGTCTCATTGCCCTTGAGGGCTTTACAAAAATCTTCAATCGTGTCGAGGCCAACTTCGGTCGCAGTGGTGTTTTGAAGCTGGTCGAGCTTGAATTGGCCAAGATCAAGAACTTTGGAGTTCCTGGCGCCGAGCTTTGAAGGCTATACTACAAACGTACGTACATAAGAAGAAAAGTCCGACTAGTATGCGGCAATGCACTCAATCTCGACATCAGCGTTCAAAGGAAGCTGCTTGACTGCGACAAAAGTGCGGGCAGGGCGGTGCTCGCCAACAAACTTGATGTAGACTTCGTTGACAGCGGCAAAGTGCTTGATGTCAGTGGTGAAAATACCAAGCTTGATGATCTGAGGAACAGAAGAGCCGGCCTCAGCAAGGATAGCAGCGATGTTGTCGAAGCATTGCTGAGCCAGAACCTTGATATCGTCGCTCTCAACCATCTTACCCTCTGAGGTCAATGGAACCTGGCCGGAGATGTACAGGGTGCCATTGGCCTTAACGGCCTGGCTGTAGGGGGCAGCAGGGGGAGGAGCGGCCTTGGTAGAGACAAATTCGAGACTGGACATTGCGCGAGAGAGGTGAGTGGAAAGAAGAGAGAGACGTGCTTTAGCTACAGAAAGAAGCATGCTTACTGGACCGGGTCAGGAAACACAGATACACACTAGATCAACTTTGGGTAAGGGGTAAGGGCTAGGACCGGAGACGACCTGGGTCTGTGGGGTCTAGACCGACTAGGGAGGGCCAGTTTTGACACATATTTGACTTCCATTGCAAAGCGGGGATGGCGCAGCAAGTTGTCGCGCCTTTAGAGCCAAGCAATATAAACTCTAGTTGAACGCCGTTGAGTGTTATATGGGACCCTCGACAGGGCTCTGTAATACTGCTTTGTCTATCATGCGATATTTATTTTTAATTTTGGCATGAACTTCTCGTAAACGATACAAGTAAAATATTGAAATGAGACGAGAGCTTTAGATACCTGGGCAGATTTTTCAAACACAATTTTACAACAATTCTGGTAGAAACCCTATAATCTAGACCATGGCCCACTGGGCAACCGAGTTGTTGTATGGCAAGACAGTGACGTAAAGTCATCAGGCGATAACCGTGTATCAAGATCAGGGTTTAACTTGGAAATATACTAGTACAGGAGTGGGGGGATTTTAGCATCAATGACCATATACACTCCTTCGCCCTGACGGTTGACACGCAGTAACGACGCTGTTGCGTTGAATAAAATCGTTTGAAGCCCGGCATGTAGATCAGATCGCGATCGAGGGATGGCCACCTACCGAAATGGGACTTTAAACCAGCCTAGCGTAAGCGGGCTAGTTTGTCTGTCGTTAGATCAAAACCGTTATGCACCTTTCAACGGTTGCTGCTCAAAAGAGAATATAGGTTTAGCCCTAACCACGACACAGCTATCACATCTATCCTGTCGAGGCTCTGAGGGGAACTATCTGCAAGAAACATATCCATTGTAGCTTGATCAAAACTATGAGACGTGAAAGTTTGAAATGTAGAGGGATTTTTGTTTAATGAATAGCCTATAGTCACCATATTTTAGTGTTTGAGGATACGAGCTAATTTCGACAGGGCATGCGGAGATGCTTATTCAGGGGTCTTGTGCATTGGTTCGCGCTATATTTGCATCCATGCGCAAAATAAAATAGGTTGAGAATGAGAGATAGTCTGTGGGTAGGCATTAATCCGCATCGTGGAGGCGCGAATTAGTTGAATGTATCAACGACACAAAATTTGGAGATAAAGAAATGAGTGCAGTCTTAAGCGCCGATATTCACAAACGCGCTTGAGAAACAGTTTCTATTCGACTTCGCTTGATAAATTTCACTATTTCCTCGTGTACCTCCCAGCCAGAGCCCGTGATCGTGCGGCGCAAATTAGTATTGCACATGCTTTCCGCATGTTTGCGATGATGAGCCTGTTGCAGGATCCTCGGTCTAAGATGTATATCTCAGGGCGTCTTACTTGCTGCGTGGGTGCAAAGACGATCACACAAATTCTGTTTCGCCAAAATCATTTTGTAACAATCTCCAGTCGATATAAGGGGCTCGCTACATAGAATTCTGATTATTTGACTATTATCTTCGAAAAATGGATACCTCTCTAGTCATGCAATGCAAAGGTACCTCTAACAGATGCCGTGCAGGAAGCTGTCATGCGAGCACGATTCGCACCCTGTGGTCTAGGAATGATCTAGGAGCAATAAAGACGAGGACTAGGTACCTTCATCTTGATAGACTTAGAGTCTACCAAACTCGCCGCAACAGTAGTGGTCCCGAAAAACTTACATTAGAACCAACCGTATTTACAACCCAGGTATTCGCAAGCAATGTCACATATGGCACCGGAGTCTAAGAAGCCGAAGCGGATCTCTCGTGCCTGTGATTCATGCCATCTCAAGAAGGCGCGTTGTGATGGTTGTAACCCATGTGCGCGGTGTCACCTGGAAAACCGTGTTTGCACATATACACAAAAGCGCCGCCAACCAGTAAAGGTTCTAGAGCGCGGGTACGTCGACATTCTCGAGTCCAAGTTCAACAAAGTCTTATCAAGCTTTATGATTCTCGTAAGCGAGCTCAGTAAAGGCGAAGACTGTCAGAAATACGTGAGAGACGCAACAACCAGCCCTACGCCTTCAGATGAGAAGACGCCAACAACCACATCCAATGTGGTTAGCCTTAATACAGTTATTGATCGCCTCCAAAAAAGCGCAAACGCAACCTTGATGCAGAACGAGTTGGATGCAATCCGCGGGTCAGAAGCAATCGACAACTCTGCACTTCGCGTCCCCCCTGACGCCCAAGAGAAACTGCAAATGGAGACCGGGTCACACCAGCCTACTGCAACACCACTTTTGAAGGCAAATGATGAGCCGCCAACTCAAACACAGACACAGACAAACTTACAGTCTGATCATCAACAGCAGTCCAATACAGACAAGGATTCTTCGAAGCCGGAAGGAGACTTTATAAAGCAGGAGAAAATCATGCAGGACTCGCATGGCCAGCATGCACAAGCCACACAGAGCGCTCAATCAAGCTCTAAACCAACAGAGCCAGTCTCGGGCGGGCGGAACACTCAATCGAGAATGACTGGCCAAGATAATCAGTTTGGTAACAGTCAGGATGCTATGCCCGGAGTTGGAAATCTTCAACCCTCATTTGTGTCAGGGACAGGTCCTGAAGCACCTAGTGATGCTTTAGGAACTCCCATGCAACAAGTTCAGACGCAGGAGCCACCCCATCTTGGCACTCCGTATACCCCTCAACACCCAATGAGCTATCAAGATTTCGGTAAACCATTGATGGCGCCCACCCCGAGCAATCGACTGAAGCGAGTCGGCCCCGGTTATGGAAATGGGCCTGAAGACAGAATACGCTCCTGGCTGCAGCAACAAGATACAGTCACACATCCTACGGCAGGACCGAGAGTGGCTAGAGCAACACCTAATAGTTCACGGGTGACTCCCATCGCAAGAAGACGATCGTTACCCAAGGTTCACCCACAAAAGGCTACTCCACAGCGGGTGTATGGACACAAACCCTCCAAGTCCGCTCATTTGTCCGGCCTCGGCGTGCCTGCGGCATATTCTGTCGGACCACTCCCTGTCAATGCTGATGCACGACCTTCATTCTTGCCAGTGCCACAGCCCTCGGGACAACTCCCGTCACCATGTGACAGTCTTACTCCGCCAAACGAGAACACAAGGGACTTTTCCATGAACCCAAGCCTACTGTCCACAGGCTACGGCCCAACGCTAGGATATCCCTATGGATCCCAGTTTGAGGCTACTCAAAACTTGAAAGGAGGCGCGCAGGCGCGCCCCGCAGAGTACACGGATGTCTCACAGGTGATTGATGGCTTACAAGAGCCTCTATTTGATATGTTGAATACAGATTGGCAAACTGGAGATCTCGGTAACGCAACGGCTCTAGCTAACATTGACCCACTAGAGGATATTCAAATGCCACCGGACCAGCCATTCGGTTCAGCCATAGCATCTCCCGAGCCTCAACCCTTGTTCCATTGAACAATAAATATAATTTTGATCTTACACAGATTTGTAAATAGTTTATTATTGCACTTTCACATGATATGGTCTCAGCTGTTCAGGAGAGACCTTTGACGGACTTCCAATTACTGGGTCTGCACCTGATATGGTTTTGGGGAACGCAATGACGTCCTTTATCGATTTTGTGCCACAAAGCATTGCAATCATTCTATCCAACCCGATTGCTAGCCCAGCATGGGGAGGACAACCCGAGGCAAGAGCTGCTAAAAGATGCCCAAAGAGTTGCTGAGAGTTGGTGATCTTGAGAATATCATCAAAAATCTTGCGTTGTAACTCAGCATCATGAATACGAGTGCTACCACCTCCAAGCTCGACGCCATCGACAACAAGATCATAATGCTGACCATGGCATGATAGAGGGTCTTGGAACAATTTAGGCAGATCGTCCAAGGCCACCATTGTGAAAGGGTGATGGGTTGAGGATAGTGAATTATAGTCATAAACTGGATATCCATCCTCAATTGTTGTCTCCTTGGGTTCAAATAAGGGGAATGCTTGCATCCACACTGCTACCGATGGGTGAGTGGTTTTTTCATAGGTTTCAATTTGCTCGATCAAAAGCTGGCGGGCTCTACCCAAAGGCGTGGGATTTTCATAGCCAGCATGCGATCCAAGACGGTCTCCTAGCAAAATCACATCGCCCTCACTGGCGTTTAGTTTTGCGATCTCCTCTTGCAATTCAGTTTCATCAACGTTAAAGTGATTAGCAGCGTTGTTGAGATCTTGTTCATTCCCATGAACAATGGAAAGAGGTACTCTGTAAGCATAAAGATCAGGCCTCATAACAGTATCCAGCGACACATTGTTGAGTTCAGTCTTGGAAAGCCTTAATGCTTCTAAGATCGTGAACTCAGGGCGGCGGTTGGCGGTAATTTTTAGCGTTTGGAAAGTGTACGGGTACCTCAGGTCGGGCTTGTCGATTCCATAATTTTCAATTGCTTGAGCATAGGTCATAGACTCAAGCGGCATACCGGGTTTTGCAATTGAAGAGGGGCTCTGTGCACATTTTCTGGTATGTAGCGGTTCATCAGAGTGATTTAGCCAAACTGTCTCAACTAGCCTTTCAACCACACGCCGTACATCAGAGCCATTGGCGAATCCCATCTCCATATCAAGTTGTGTGAACTCCGGCTGTCGATCCTGCCGCAAATCCTCATCGCGGAAGCATTTGGCGACCTGGTAATATCTATCAATGCCACTGGCGATCAATAGCTGTTTGTACTGCTGTGGACTTTGTGGAAGAGCGTACATCTTGCCCTTTTTCCGTGATGGGACAAAGAATTCGCGGGCACCTTCTGGTGTGGACTTGAATAGCAGAGGGGTCTCAACTTCAGTAAATTTGGCATCGTCCAATGTGTCTCTGCATGTCTTGATAATTTTTGAGCGTGCACGAAGATATTGCTGCGACTGAGGCTGACGAAGCTGGATGTACCTGCGTTCTTGCGGCCATTCTTTAACTTCGTGTATCAGTGTCCCTGCTACGCCATCTGACTCACTCAGAACTTGAACGTCTGAGATATGCACATCGTACTCTGGAACGTTTTCTGGTGTGCCCTTTTTGAGAATACGTTGGCCCCGGACAGAGACCACACTGTCCGGTTTTAAACGCCGGAGAGGACTGCTTTCCGAGTTGTCAACGACCTGGATCAGATCTCCCTGGGGGCTCCGCAGAACTGCAAACAAGAGGTTCTTAGAAATTTGGCGAGGCTTCCGGTGCAGCCACCCTGAAAGCACTACATTGTCTTGAGAAAGACCTTCGCGAACCTGCTTGAATGTCGAAGTAGCTGTCCACGGCGAAAACCGCTCGACAAGAGTCTTGATGCTTGCCAGCACTGGTTTTGGCGACATGTAGGACAGTGAATCCAGGCAAGGGTTGACACCAGAATATCCAGGTCCTGCAGGTCCCGCTGGTGAAACAGTATTTATCGTGCAGAGTTGAATAGAAGGTATGATCTAATACGCGTTGAAGAAACTCAGGCATACTGCTGTATTGAGTTTGAAGTTTGGTAATTGTAAGCCAAGCACGCTTGAGCTTTCGAACTTGAAAAGGGTAGAGTTGTTCTAAACATCAATCTGGCATATAGGAGTCTGGACACATATAACCTAAGCCTAAGTAAATTAGAAAGAGACGAGCTTGGCGTAGTCGAGATGCAACTCAATTACGATCTTAGTTCGAGTCCGAGTCTTACGATGTGAGATTGAACCTCCAGTCCACCAGATGGGCCCTCACCCAATGGCATTCACGTGTGTTGTTGAGTGATGGCCTATCTGATGGCCTGTAGGAATATCGTCACATTGAAGGTTCTTATATTTCTCTACGATGTGCGATTGAACCTCCAGTCCACCAGATGGGCCCTCACCCAATGGCATTCACGTGTGTCGTTGAGTGATGGCCTATCTGATGGCCTGTAGGAATATTGTCACATTGAAGGTTCTCTGATTTCTCTACGATGTGAGATTGAACCTCCAGTCCACCAGATGGGCCCTCACCCAATGGCATTCACGTGTGTTGTTGAGTGATGGCCTATCTGATGGCCTGTAGGAATATCGTCACATTGCAGGTTCTTTTTTTATTCCCGCATGTGAAACATTCTTTGTCGTGCAGATTTGAATAGAAGGTATGATCTAACACGCGTTGAAGAAACTCAAGCATACTGCTGAGTTTGAAGTTCGGTGATCGTAAGCCAAGCACGCTTGAGCTTTTGAATTTGAAAGGGGTAGCGTTGTTCCAAACATCAGTTTGGCATATGGAAGTCTGAACACATATAACCTAAGCCTAAGTAAATTAGAAAGAGACGAGCTTGGCGTAGTCGAGATGCAACTCAATTACGATCTTAGTTCGAGTCCGAGTCTTACGATGTGAGATTGAACCTCCAGTCCACCAGATGGGCCCTCACCCAATGGCATTCACGTGTGTTGTTGAGTGATGGCCTATCTGATGGCCTGTAGGAATATCGTCACATTGAAGGTTCTTATATTTCTCTACGATGTGCGATTGAACCTCCAGTCCACCAGATGGGCCCTCACCCAATGGCATTCACGTGTGTTGTTGAGTGATGGCCTATCTGATGGCCTGTAGGAATATCGTCACATTGCAGGTTCTTTTTTTATTCCCGCATGTGAAACATTCTTTGTCGTGCAGATTTGAAAAGAAGGTATAATCTAACACGCGTTGAAGAAACTCAAGCATACTGCTGAGTTTGAAGTTCGGTGATCGTAAGCCAAGCACGCTTGAGCTTTTGAATTTGAAAGGGGTAGCGTTGTTCCAAACATCAGTTTGGCATATGGAAGTCTGAACACATATAACCTAAGCCTAAGTAAATTAGAAAGAGACGAGCTTGGCGTAGTCGAGATGCAACTCAATTACGATCTTAGTTCGAGTCCGAGTCTTACGATGTGAGATTGAACCTCCAGTCCACCAGATGGGCCCTCACCCAATGGCATTCACGTGTGTTGTTGAGTGATGGCCTATCTGATGGCCTGTAGGAATATCGTCACATTGAAGGTTCTTATATTTCTCTACGATGTGCGATTGAACCTCCAGTCCACCAGATGGGCCCTCACCCAATGGCATTCACGTGTGTTGTTGAGTGATGGCCTATCTGATGGCCTGTAGGAATATCGTCACATTGCAGGTTCTTTTTTTATTCCCGCATGTGAAACATTCTTTGTCGTGCAGATTTGAAAAGAAGGTATAATCTAACACGCGTTGAAGAAACTCAAGCATACTGCTGAGTTTGAAGTTTGGTGATCGTAAGCCAAGCACGCTTGAGCTTTTGAATTTGAAAGGGGTAGCGTTGTTCCAAACATCAGTTTGGCATATGGAAGTCTGAACACATATAACCTAAGCCTAAGTAAATTAGAAAGAGACGAGCTTGGCGTAGTCGAGATGCAACTCAATTACAATCTTAGTTCGAGTCCGAGTCTTACGATGTGAGATTGAACCTCCAGTCCACCAGATGGGCCCTCACCCAATGGCATTCACGTGTGTCGTTGAGTGATGGCCTATCTGATGGCCTGTAGGAATATCGTCACATTGAAGGTTCTTATATTTCTCTACGATGTGAGATTGAACCTCCAGTCCACCAGATGGGCCCTCACCCAATGGCATTCACGTGTGTTGTTGAGTGATGGCCTATCTGATGGCCTGTAGGAATATTGTCACATTGAAGGTTCTCTGATTTCTCTACGATGTGAGATTGAACCTCCAGTCCACCAGATGGGCCCTCACCCAATGGCATTCACGTGTGTTGTTGAGTGATGGCCTATCTGATGGCCTGTAGGAATATCGTCACATTGAAGGTTCTTATATTTCTCTACGATGTGCGATTGAACCTCCAGTCCACCAGATGGGCCCTCACCCAATGGCATTCACGTGTGTCGTTGAGTGATGGCCTATCTGATGGCCTGTAGGAATATCGTCACATTGAAGGTTCTTATATTTCTCTACGATGTGAGATTGAACCTCCAGTCCACCAGATGGGCCCTCACCCAATGGCATTCACGTGTGTTGTTGAGTGATGGCCTATCTGATGGCCTGTAGGAATATTGTCACATTGAAGGTTCTCTGATTTCTCTACGATGTGAGATTGAACCTCCAGTCCACCAGATGGGCCCTCACCCAATGGCATTCACGTGTGTTGTTGAGTGATGGCCTATCTGATGGCCTGTAGGAATATCGTCACATTGAAGGTTCTTATATTTCTCTACGATGTGCGATTGAACCTCCAGTCCACCAGATGGGCCCTCACCCAATGGCATTCACGTGTGTTGTTGAGTGATGGCCTATCTGATGGCCTGTAGGAATATCGTCACATTGCAGGTCCTTTTTTTTTATTTCTCGTTTGGTTGAAAGTTGAGGTTTTGAAGCCTTGGCTCATGTATTTGCAGTGTAGGTTTTAATTTCCCCGCAAATTGCAGCACCCGCAGTGCCAATACGTGGTGTTAGAAAGCGAAATTGAGCTCCGTAGCATGAGTCACAGGGACTTTACCTATTTGCAAATACCTAACTAACATCAAACTTTTACTTAATTAGTATTGCGAATCTCTACACAATACCAGTGGCTATATGTCGATGTTACAACCAATGAAGTTGTTCTCAATCACTGGCCCGCCCACATGCAGCCTGCTGCAATGGCCGTGCATAAGTGCGGGTCTGAGATGCAGGACCGGATTATTCCCGTGTAAAAGTCTTCCCTCACAATAATCCTAGTACACTTGTTTTAAACTATGGATTGGTTTTCGAGAAAGCAAAGCGAACCCATCAAACTATACTACTCACCAGGCTCCTGCGCCCTGGCTACCCATGCCTACATGATTGCCGCTAACATTCCCTACACATTGGAGAAGGTGAACCTGCGAACCAAAGAGGTAGTTAGCGATGGGTCTGACTACCTTGATATCAATCCCAACGGAGCAGTCCCTTATCTCACTCGGCCTGATGGATTCCATCTATCTCAGCACTTTGCAATTGCCAGCTACCTCTCATCCATTGCATGCAAGGCCCTCCAGCTTCCTGACATGAAGACAGAAAAGGGATTGCGTGTAGCAGAGGCAATGGGTTTTGCTGCAGACCTCCAAAGCGCCGTTGCACCGATTTTTGGCTCCCCCAATGCGGAGGCCAAGGCAGCTCATACTGGCAACATGGACCGCCGACTCATCCAGCTGGAGGATATGCTCGCTGCCACTAACCACAAATTCTGGCTGGGCGATGAGCCCACTTACCCTGATTTCGAAGTTGGAACTATCCTTGGCTGGCTCGACATGCTCAAAATTGAGCGTCCTGAATACGAGAGATGTATGACGTTGAAGGAACGTGTTCGGGCCCTGCCGGCTTTCCAGCAGGCTTTGGAAGAGGAAGGTCTCAAGAAGTAGCTACCGTCATTACGAAATCGAGATCGAACTCGAAACAAAATGGCTACCTGCCTTCTTTATATCGAGGATCTGAGCCCACCAGCTTACAAGCAGTCAAAATGTTCTAGATCTGCATGAAGCACAGAGCTCCCGAGGACCGCATGCATGCTGATCAATACATTTTTCCAGAAAACGCAAGAGTGCAAAGCCTTGAATCTGTAAAGGTTCAGCTACCAAAGGTTAGATAGCTATAGAATAAGCCAGAGTCGCACATGAGCCTAGCTACTTACAAGATTGCCTATTTGGATCTATCAAGGGCTGAAATGACAGATCAGTGGCGCCGTCATAGTCTCCACCATCTGAGATCGACTCGCCGTTCATGCGCAAGATGATCTGTACAAATTGTCATGCCATGCATGAAACGTCAACCCTGAAATCAAGGCGTTAAGTATAAATTATTCCTCAAACACTGAATCTGAAAGCAAGACATAGATCAGAATGGCTGTCACTCTCTACTACATCCCCAGAGCATGCTCCGTGGCTATTCATGCCCTCCTCATCGCTGCTAAAGTGGAGTACAAGCTTGTTGAGGTCAGCCTTTCCGATAAAAAGCTCAAGGACGGATCCGACTACCTCAAGGTCAACCCTGATGGCACTGTCCCTGCACTTGCGCTGGAGAATGGCGAGATTCTGACCCAATCAGCTGCCATCTCCTCATACATCTGTTCAATCTCCGCTGTTGAGACCCTGAAGCTTTTGTCCCTTGACTCAATGCAGGTCCTCAGACAACTTGAGGCCATTGGCATCTGTTCCGACTTGCACTACACCGAGGCCTCGTGGTTTTATGGACTTGAAGGAAAGGCCAAGGAAATCTTTGACGGCAAAATCCACCACAAGGTCGCTAGTATTGAGAAGAGGCTGGCAGCCAGATCCACCAAGTTTTGGCTCGCTGATTACCCCACTTTCCCCGACTACCAATTAACTACTATTTTGAAGTGGGCTGACTTGTTCAATGTCGACTTTTCTCAGTACAAACACGTCATTGAGCTCAAGGAGCGGGTTATTGCTTCTGAGGCGTATGCTCAGGCTTGCAAAGAGGAAGGAATCTAAATTCATAGGTGAAAATATAAAATTCATTTAGCTTGAATTGATAGCTCTGAAATATGATAGTCTTTACCTAGAGACCAGGGCGCCTCCCTTCATCACTTCGCATGATCAGTCTAGTCTAGTTCAAACGCCGGAGAGGACTGCTTTTCCTCAACGACCTGGATCAGATCTCCCTGAGGCCTCCGCAGAACTGCAAACAAGAGGTTCTTTGAAATTTGGCGAGGCTTCCGGTGCAGCCACCCTAAAAGCACTACATTTTCTTGAGAAAGACGTTCACGAACCTGCTTGAATGTCGTAGTAGCTATCCACGGCGAAAACCGCTCAACAAGAGTCTTGACACATGCTAGCACTAATTTGTCGGCATGTCAAGACTGTATATTCAGGCAAGGGTTGACCCCAGAATATCCAGGTCTTGCAGGTCCTGATGGTGAAACAGGTATTTTTATACAGGGTTCGAAAAGAGTTGTATGCTTATCAGCATTGGCAGGAGTTGAGCATGCTGCTTCGTCAAGTTTGAAATCCGAAAATTTCGAAATACAAGTATTTGACTTTCTGAAGTCAGAGAAGGCAGCGCTTTCTCAACGTTTAGTTTGAATTGAGGGGATCTATACAGACGTAGCTTGGATAAAAGGATAGGAACGTATTCGGCATAGTCAAAAAGCGACTTGATATTAGGTTCAGTATGAGTCCTTGAGATGTGAGACTCCACCTTCAGTTTACCACATGGGCCTTCACCCAACGGAACTCTGCCATGACGGCCAATAACATATAGTCGTGTTGTTGTGTAATGACCTATCTGATGGCCTGTGGGATCACAACCACAGCAATTTTTGATATGGTGGATGTTTAGGCTGTAAAAACAATAGTTTTCATGCCCGCTGTGTGGGTTTCGCTCTCCCCACAAATTACAGCACCCGCGGTGCTCTACCTGGCACCATACGGCGGAATTGAGCTTCGTAGCAGCAGTGACAGGGGCTGCTGCCTATCTGCAGAATACTAATTGACTATATTTTCTGGCTGGGTGATGAGCCCACTTACCCTGATTTCGAAGTTGGAACCATCCTTGGATGGCTCGACATGCTCAAAATAGAACGTCCCGAACACGAGAGATGTACGATGTTGGGGAACGTGTTCGGGCCCTGCAGGCTTATCAGCAGGCTTTGAAAGAGGAATATTTCGGAATATAGTTGTTATGTGCCATAACTACGGAGTTGGCACAAAGACACCACCACCCTTTTGATTCTAGCTTTCAGGCCAATAGTTCACACTCGCTTCGTCTTCCACATCAAGTCGAGTTTTGCAAATGTACTAATTGCCCTCTTAGATCCTTTCTGCATATAATTACATGTACGCGAATGAGTACCTTCAAACATTGCCGGAAAGCCGAATGCTGAAAGCTGTAGAAGGTCAGACCCTGTCATGCATGCAGATCAGTAACATTAGATACTGTGGAGCTCCGAGGCTTCACAGCCATGGAAGGTCAGTCCCTGCACATGCATGTATCTCAATGCTGACAAGTGTGCGGAAGTCCGAGGTTTTGAAGCCTTTCATGCGCGATAAACGCCTGTCATGCGCGATAAACACGCCTTGCATAGCCAGCAGAGCCAGCATAGCCACTCAACCTGAATAGAAGGCTCCAAGTATAAATACAACCACAAATATTGTCAAGTCTACATAAAACAAACTCAACATGGCTGTTACTCTCTACTACACACCCGCAGCATGCTCCCTCGCTATCCACGCTCTCCTTATCGCTGCTAAAGTGGATTACAAACTTGCCAAGGTCCAGCTTCACGAGAAACTCCTCGAGGAGGATGGATCTGACTACCTTAAGGTCAACCCTTATGGCACTGTTCCCGCGCTTAGATTGGAGAATGGCGAGATTATGACCGAGTCACTCGCTATTTCTACTTATATTTCTTCCATCTCGTCTGTCGAGAACCTGAAGCTTGACTCAGTGCGCGAGTTTAAACATTGGGAGGCTATGGGTGTCTGTTACGACCTGCAGGCTACCGTTGCCTCAGTGTTCTACGGACTTGACGAAAGCGTCATGGAGTTCTTCATTGGCAGAATTAACCGCAGTGTTGGTAAATTCGACAAGAGGCTTGAGGCTAGATCTACCAAGTTCTGGCTTGCTGACTACCCTACTTTCCCCGATTTCCATGCTGTCACTATTTTGAAATGGGCTGATATGTTCAAGGTCGACCTCTCCCAGTACAAGCATGTTGCTCAGCTTAAGGAGCAAGTGATTGCTTCCGAGGCATACGCTCAAGCTTGCAAAGAGGAAGGACTCTAAATTGAAGATAAAATTTTATCTAACTCAAATTGGCATTTTCAGTAACAATAATATTTTTAGCCATAATAACACTCTTTTGATAAACAGTACGAATAAAGATATTTCCTTAGCTCCGAGTGTTTCGTTAAAGGTTTGGCGAGTCTCAAAGGAGGGAGAGTGTAGCCCAGTGAGCATTCAGGTAAGCTAGAAGTCCCAAGGATGGCGCTGAGGTCCTTTGTGCGGGATGCATGGATCTCAGCCCAATAGCAGCGTAGGCTGTTTCATAGCATCCTTCAAAGAGCAACCAATGCATATCTGTAGGATATATAGGTCCCCAATTGAACATCAAACAATATTTTTTTTTACAATTTTCTACCTCTACAAAAATGTCATTCAGCTCAAGGAGCAGGTGATTGCCTCCAAGGCATATGCTCAGGCTTGCAAAAAGGAAGGACTTTCATATCATTGAAAGAAACATCTATTTCACTAAGCTTGGATTGACATCTTCAAGCCTTGTTAACATTCACAAAATGACCAGGAGGGAAGGCACTTCCCAGGGCATCTCCCTCCATCGCTTCGCATGAACAATTTAAGGGTTAATAATCAAGGCGATCGTTGTGAGCTGCATTAGTAAAGTCACACATTCGCCATCGATCCAAGCTTAATATCAGTCCGCAACCATGGACTTTCAGAGTATTTTGGCAGGCGGCCTAGCTGGACTAGGTGGCGCTGGCGGTCAGGATATGCCAACCTTTGATAATAGTGAAACAGTCTACATTTCGTCACTGGCTTTGCTTAAAATGCTCAAGCATGGACGCGCGGGCGTTCCCATGGAGGTCATGGGCCTCATGTTGGGCGAATTCGTTGACGACTACACGGTGCACGTGCTGGACGTCTTTGCAATGCCTCAAAGCGGTACTGGTGTGAGTGTTGAAGCAGTTGATGAGGTGTTCCAAACACGGATGATGGACATGCTGAAGCAAACAGGCCGTGACCAGATGGTTGTGGGCTGGTACCACTCCCATCCTGGCTTCGGATGCTGGCTTTCAAACGTCGATATCAATACGCAAGCTTCGTTTGAGCGTCTGAACCCTCGTGCGGTTGCTGTTGTTGTTGACCCCATCCAGAGTGTAAAAGGCAAGGTTGTGATTGATGCCTTCAGATTGATCACCCAGGCTTCTGTAATGATGGGCCAAGAACCTCGTCAGACTACGTCCAATATCGGCCACCTGAATAAACCAAACATTCAGTCTCTGATTCATGGTGTCAACCGTCACTACTACTCCATCAATATTGGTTACAAGAAGACCAGGGCGGAGGAACGCATGCTGGAGAATGTTCACAAGAGCGATTGGGCTTCAGGACTGCAGGTTCCTAGTCATGATGTGACTTGTGGCGAAAATCAACAGCATATTGAAGAAATGGTCAAGTTGGCGGGATTGTACACGGCCCGTATTGCAGAAGAAAAGGATCTCACCGAAGCCGAGCTCACCACTCGCTACGTAGGCAAGCAAGACCCCAAAAAGCATCTGGAAGAAACTGCCGACAAGAGATTGGAGGAGAACATCATTTCTATTCTTGCTTCAAGCATTGATAGAGTCGCTTTCCATTAAATCGTGTTTTCACGTTCCGAAGCAATTGCCCCATCTTTTTATAAGTAGTTCACAGTTATGTAGAATAAGCTGTTTGAGCACACCTCTGTTGATACAAGTCAGCTTGATCGTAACGAATTACTATGGAAATGCATCTCTAATAAACTGTCAGGCGATATTTTGGCATAATTTCCTTCTTGTAATGCCAATTAGCTCAAGCAGCGACTGGCAGCTTTATTTCCTGGGCTAAGGAAACGCTTCCTCCACACCAGGCGATCCGCCATCATTACTAATCAAGCAGATCATCACCTGTACTGGGAACTGGTGAGCGGCTTCATCACTGGGTCGACCTCAAATAGCACTTGGCCTCTACACGCTCAGTCTTACGCCACAATGGACTTTACCTCTCGTGACCGCTCAGTTCGTGTAGCACCGATTGCTGCCAATGCTGAATTACATGCTGCGCCGGCCGCCGAGCAACTAAACAATGCGCATCCGTTGGAGGCAAGACTCGCCACCTGGGATGCCAATCAGTTGAAGATGCGTGATGAGCTTTTGAAAAGAGCATACGGTCTCGGCGAGCCTGTTCGTCGTAACATGGAGCTTGAAATTGTTAGCTCGCGCCCTAATGTTCCAATGCTGGCGTTGGATCGTCCCAGCAATATCCACCGTGATATTTTGCTGAACAAAGACGCAACGATTACTTGGGAGGATGTTTATTCCAATTGATTCTGGTTCTTGTAAAGAAAATTAAACGTAAACAAGTATATATCAGTTGCTCGATGCATCTGCCATTCAGTTAGTTTACAAAAGTAATGAACATGCTTGGTTCTGAGCGACTTTGCGCAGACGTGTCTTGAACCTACTGGGAGGATGCCTAGATAGTTTACTAAACTGTAACTTGTAGGATCGCCAACAGTATAATCATTCTCGTCAAACAATGAACTCGTGTCTGATCAGATTGCTGTTGTGACCAGCTAGTTGTCCACTGCGCTGCGGTATACCCTTCCCCACGAATCCCACCACCCTGCAGCATGTCAAGTTTTTGATTGAAACTTTTGACTACCACCCATCAACACTTGTTGGAAGTGCTCTTTGAAGAACGTCGTTGTTTTCAAAGGATTTTACATTTAGTGAAAATTTTCAAATCAAAGGTCGTTGTTGAAGCCGTTACTCATAGCCAGTTAACCTCTTCAACTTTTAGCAAAAAACACCAGGTACTTTTTGCTATTTTTCTCAGACATGGACAGCAGTGAAAATCATCCCGTTATGGGCGATACAAACCCCGCAGCTTCGTTGTGGGCATCTAGCGCAGCTCCTGGGTCGACTACCCCTCGGAGTCAGGATGCTTCTGGCGCTGCGCTGCGTGGAATATCTCTTGGCAGCCTTCGAGACCCCAGCGGGCTTGAAAGCTCGAGGCGGTCATCGTTCTTCCCTCAGCCAGCAGCAAGAGCGCCCTCGAATCCCGTGGAAAGTTTGTGGGCACAACCTCTGGCTAGTCAAGCTGCCGCGACTGCTCCAGTTGATGCTTCTTTGTTCAATCCAGAGCGACGCTCCAGCTCAGCAGTTGCAACTCCTCTGATGGCCAACAATCCTTTAGTTGGGGCCACCGTTCCTGTGGCTTCTGCGAACATGCCTGTTGACCAAATCTACTGGCTCTACTTTGATCCTTCAGGTATGGTCCAGGGTCCCTTTTCTGGGCCAATGATGCACACTTGGATGGAGTACTTTTACGATGCTCTTTTCTTGCGGCGGGCACAAGATGTTCATTACATCACGTTTGGGGAGCTGAAGGAGCGTATTGGCGATGCCAATCCGTTTATTGCTGAGCGCACGCGCCAAGAATGGGATGCTGTCTTTAGCAGACCGTCCACATTCACGCAGGAGCAGCAGAGCCAAACTCCCCTGCCAGCAATGCAAGATCAGGCTCAGCCAGATGATGTTGGTGGTGGAGCACCTGATGCAACACAAAATTCAGCGCTAGACATGCAGTCTTCGGTTGATCCCTTGGCTTCTGTTGAGCAAAAGTTTGAACAGCTGGATTTCAACCAGAGCTCAGCTGCAGCAGAACCATCTGCCGCTTCGGCAACCAAGCCGGTCGAGATTGTATCGTCTGTTGTGCCGTCGTTGCTACAGGATCACCAGCCTGCTCCTATTCAAAAGCCTAGCAAGCCACAGACTCGCCGCACCGTCAAGGTACCGACTTTGGCACAACCGCAAGGCACTCAAGGAACCCAGGAGTTTTCAAAGGCTGCGGAACTGTCACAGGAAGCTGGTGAGCAGCCTGCTTCTGCTGCTGAAGTTGAAGAAGCTGTCAAGTCTCCTTCTCCTGCACCTGCTCCTGCTTTGGCTCCCTGGGCCTCTGCACATGTTCCTGCTCCTGCTATTTCGATCCAGGAGCAGCGCCAAAAGGCTCTTCAGCAAGGTAAAACAAAATCCGAGAAACCAAAGCTTGCAACTCGCATTTCTAGCAAGACCGGCAAGACCATTGTCGAGCTCACACCTCCTATCAACAAGCCCAAGATCCCAGCAGAGGGAATCATGTCTTTGGGCAACACAGCAAAGGTTCCGGTCAGGTCGTTTGCCGATATACAGCGCGAACAAAAGGCCGCTGCTGAGGCACGTCGTGGTCATAGCAGCACTCCTCCTGTTGGTGCAGCAGGCGGCCTTGGCGCTGGCGCTCCTGTTGTTAGCGCTCCTGCCAAGAAGGCGCCGCTTCCCCGGCAGACCAGCCCTGCTGTTCGTGCTCCTGCCGCTGTGAGCGCAAGACAAACCTCTCCCGTGAAGCAGACGAGCCCTGCGCCTTCTTTGAAGCCCGCTCGTGTTGCTGAGGAGCTTATCAACTGGTGCCGCTCTGTTCTTCGTTCCAACCTTGCAAAGGATGTTAACGAAAGCGAGCTCATGCAGCTGTTCTTGTCTTTGCCCATCAACTCGGAGAGTGAAACATTTATGGCTGAAAGTATTCGCACATACGCTGGCACCATCAATGCTACTCGCTTTGCGCATGAGTTCTTCCTTAGACGGCCAAGTGCTGATGCTTCGCTTGGTAAGGAGAGCTGGAAGTCCGTTGTTCAGCGCATGTATGCCGTGCCAATTGTCGACGAAGCTTTTACTGTTGTTTCACGCAAAAAGTTCCGCCAGATTGCAATGCCTCAATAGTGTAAAATTACAACTGAAACCTTACGACTACTCCTAACATACACCTGATCTCTATGTCAGGCGCTTGTGGTTTATAGACTATAGTATCGTTTATCTCATATTCCAAAAAACGACCAAGTACGAAAGGAATTTCATTTGTGCTTCATAAATACTCTCATTGCAACAGCATTTGCTCCTCAAACTCTTGTCTGAATGAGTCAATGTTCTGCAGACGTTGTCTCAATGCTTTGTTATTCACGACATCTTGAGAGCTGGGCAGCACAGTCTGAGCCCAGCCAGTCACGCGACCCTGTGCTGCTTCGCCAATTTGTTGCAACTCTGCCATCAAGAGGCGTTCGGTTCCTGTAAACTGTGTGACCAGATCATCGTCGATCAAGCCATTATCATTAAGGCTTTTAAGAATGGGAGCGTTCTCCGAGAGCTGGAGCTTTCTTCCAACGCTCTCGGCAGCCCAACAAAGAAGAGCAGCGTTGAGGACACGATCTGGGATACCCTCCTGTTTTGCCAGTGAGTGGTAGATATCGTGGTTGAACTTATTCGGGAAAAACTGCTCAATATTCTGCAACTTGTGGAGCTTCTTGGCTTTGTAGTGTTTTCCAAATAGAAAGAGAGCAGTCACCACCGCGCCAAGGTAGATTAGCGCAAAGCCACCAGATATCATTGTAGGTCGGATGTCAACCTCAAATGGCGTCACGTAAGCTGATATTTGAGACCTCAAGCAGGAGCAGCTTAACCTGCAGCCCACTAACCACCACCCACTACTCGGCAGGTTAAATAACCCTTTGGCTTCGGCAGATACAAGTCTGTTAAACCAAAATGATTTTGAGGTTTCGAACGCGAGAGGGAATGTTCCGTGTTGAGGTGGACTCTCAGGCCACATTTGCGCAAGCAATCAGCCTTTTGAGTCCTCAATTGCCTCCTCATGTCAACCTTCAAGTGGCGGCAGGTGCGACAGAGCAACCAACTGGTGAAACTGAGCAATGGCAGCAGTCCCTGGAGTCTCTCGGTCTCAAGCATGGTACTATGCTGTTTGCGTCCTATGAGAAAGCTATTGATCTCACAGACGAGGCAAAGCCTGTTGAACCAACAGAGCCACAGCTGGAAGGCATCGATAAAGAACTGGCGAACGATCCTGGTAAAATCCCGCGCACGCGGTCTAGTATGTGTAGACACGGAGAGCGTGGAATGTGCGAGTACTGCCAGCCGCTTGAGCCATGGGATGATGAGTATTGTGCTGAGCAAGGGATCAAACATCACTCGTTCTACGCTCACCTGAGGAAGACTCTAGCAGACGCCCCTACATCCACAAAGCATGTTCTTGAAGAGCCAGTATACTCTGTGGCTCCGAACTGCCGCACAGGTCATGCTCCATGGCCTGAGGGACAATGCTCAAAGTGTCAGCCCTCTGCAATTACACTGCTCCCGCAGACTTGGCGTGCCGTTGATCACGTCGAATTTTCATCTGCCGATATTATGAATCGCTTTATTGAGTATTGGCGCGCCACTAGTTGCCAGCGGTTTGGAATTCTTCTGGGTCGGTATGAGCGTTATGACAAGGTTCCCCTTGGTGTCAAAGCAGTTGTGTATGCCATTTACGAGCCTGAGCAAGAAAATTACAATGATGGCATCAAATTCAACTGGGATTTAAACAGCTCTGTTCTACAGGCCGCTAGTGCTCTTCAACTACAACCTGTAGGTGTCGTTACCTCTGACTTGACAGACGCTGGCAAAAAAGACGGCAGCGTCCTGTACAAGCGGCATCGTGAGACATACTTTTTGTCTTCACTTGAGATCGCACTTGCTGCTAATTTACAACTGAAGTTCCCGCTCAAAACACCGTTTTCTGCTACAGGATTCTACTCATCACGATTTGTTACCTGCATTGTTTCTGGAAACGAGGAAGGGCAGATCGATGTTTCCTGTTTCCAGGTTTCAACACAAGCGGAGGCAATGGCAAAAGCTGGACTTTTGGAGGCCTGTGCAAACCCGTCTGTCATGAGAATCAAGCCACCCACTCGCACTCGATTTGTGCCCGAGGTATTTTACAAGCATTTTAATGAGTACGGCCTAGCTGTGAGGTCTGACGCGAAGCCGTCTTTCCCCAATGACTATCTTATCGTATCTCTCACACATGGCTTCCCCGAAACACCCACAACGTCTTTACATGCTACTTTCCCTATTGAGAACCGTAGGGATCTTCGCATGCAGACGCCGGCACAGGTGGTTGATGCGCTTAGAAATTGCGCACAAAACCCCGCAACGCTGGCCGACTTCCACCTGCTTCGGTATCTATTATCTTTTAATGCTTTCGACCCTGAAGACTATGAACATCTACGCAAAGCATTGGACGACCTGTTGAATTCGGGCGATCCGACCAATGTCAGGGCATTTTTACAAACAGATGGTGTGCGTAAACTGATCCAGATGGCTTGAAATTAAAAATTTAACAAGACAGCTATACTACAAAATACAGATCTTTCAATAAACTGATGTACTTTGTCTCCGAGGCCTGAACTTGGCGCGATGGCCCTGCTTGCCTAAACTGGAAACGACTCGAAACTTCGGATCGAATCACGTGTTTCACCAACAAAGAATTGCGGTTAATTTAGTAATCACAAATGAAAATATATATGCAAACAGTTGGTTAGGTTTTCGACCTAGCTAGCTACGCAATAGAAAAATGAGTGTTAGCATCCCTGTTGGTATTGATTTCGGCAATGCTTCCGCCGTCCTTGGTGTAGCCCGTAACCGCGGCATTGATATCGTTGTGAACGAGGTTTCCAACCGTTCTACGCCCTCTATGGTTGCATTTGGCCAAAAGGCTCGTGCCCTTGGAGAGTCCGCAAAGTCTCAGGAGACTTCTAACATCAAGAACACCGTCAACTCTTTGAAACGTCTTGTCGGCCAGTCTTCCTCATCCCCCGCTGTTGAGATTGAGCGTGAGTACAACCAGGCTAAGATCACTGATGTTAACAACCAAGCTGGTGTTCAGGTTAGATTTGCTGGTGAGCAGCGTGAGTTCACTTTTACACAGTTGTCCGCTATGTTCCTTACCAAGCTGAAGAGCACATTGGTTAACGACACCCGTGGTCACATCAACGACGTTGTCATCTCTGTTCCCGCATACTTCAACGATGCCGAGCGCCGCTCTGTCATTGACGCCGCAAAGATCGCTGGTCTCAACCCTGTTCGTATTGTCAACGACACCACTGCCGCTGCTGTTGGTTACGGTGTCTTCCGTACTGACCTCCCTGAGGAGGGTCACCGCAATGTTGCCATTGTCGACATCGGTCACTCTGACTACACTGTTTCTGTTGTTCAGTTCAAGAAGGGCGAGGCCAAGGTCTTGTCTACCGCTGTTGAGCGCAATTTCGGTGGCCGTATCATCGATATGGCTATCGCCAAGCACATGGCCAAGGTCTTCCTTGAGAAGTACAAGATCGATATTACCACAAACCCCAAGGCCTTTGCCCGTGTCTTGTCACAGGCTGAGAAGGTCAAGAAGATCTTGAGTGCCAACACCACTGCTCAGTTCAACGTTGAGTCGCTTATGGAGGATATCGATGTCTCTGCTGTTATGCAGCGTGATGAGCTCGAGGAGTACCTCCAGCCCTACCTTGCCAACATCAACGGCCCCATCGAGGCTGCTCTTGCTGCTGCCAAGGTCACTATTGATGATCTTGACGCTGTTGAGCTTATCGGTGGCTGCACCCGTGTTCCTTCCGTTAAGGAGAAGATCTCTGCTGCTTTCAACGGCAAGACTTTGAGCTTCACCCTTAACCAGGACGAGGCTGTTGCCCGTGGTGCTGCTTTTCTTTGTGCCGCCCACTCCCCCACCGTCCGTGTCAGACCTTTCAAATACGAGGATGTCAACCAGTTCGGTGTCAGCTTCAAGTGGGAGAAGACCGAGGACGAGGATGTCTCCGAGCTCGAGGCCTTCCCTGCTGGCTCTGCATTCCCCTCCACCAAGGTTATCACCTTGCACCGCAAGGGTGAGTTCTCTCTCGAGGCCGTCTACACCGGCACTGGTCCCCTTACTCAGGGCACCTCCCCCTTCATTGGTCGCTGGTTCATCAAGGGTGTCGAGCCTGCCGCCGATGGCAGCGCCGTCCCCGTCAAGGCCAAGGTCCGCCAGGACCCTAGCGGCCTCTACATTGTCGAGAGTGCTTACACTGTCGAGGAGGTCGAGGTTGAGGAGCCCATCCCCACTCCCGAGGGTGAGGAAGAGCCCGAGGAGCCCCAGACTCGTACTGTCAAGAAGTGGGTCAAGAAGGCTGACTTGGAGATCCTTTACGAGGGCCCCGGTGTTGATGCTGAGCAGCTTAACGTTCTCGTTGAGCTTGAGGCCTCAATGAACGCTCAGGACAAGCTTGTTGCCGATACTGAGGACCGCAAGAACGCTCTTGAGGAGTACATCTACGAGACCAGAGATAAGCTCGACGGTCAGTACGCTGAGTTTGCCAGCGCTGACGAGAAGGACAGGCTGCGTGCGCTGGCCGACGCTGCCGAGGAGTGGCTTTACGGTGATGGCGAGGAGGCCTCCAAGGGTCAATACATCGCCAAGTACGAGGAGCTTGCTTCTCTTGGCAACCTCATCAAGGGCCGCTACGTTTCCAAGCTCGAGGAGGAGCGCCAGGCTAAGGTCGCCGCCAAGGAGGCCGAGCAGGCTCGCAAGATGGCTCAGAAGTTGCAGGCCGACAAGGCTGCCCGTGAGGCCGCTGCTGCCAAGGACAACGATGAGGTCATGACCGACGAGGTCGACTAAACTGCATAAATTGTCGCAATATATAATAAATATTCCTATTCTCCAAATCCCCCACTTCAGCTGAAGCTGATGGTCGAGATCACCGCCGTTACATAACGCATATTTAGGATGTCTCGATCTGACTGCCTGTCATGCAGAACCCCAAGCCATTCCTGTATGGTCTAATTGGCAAGAAGGTCTGTGTGCGCCTCAAATGGGGAGAGACAGAATACGAAGGTACATTAGCCTCTGTAGACTCGTACATGGATCTCCAGTTGGATGAAACAGAGGAGTATATCAATGGAGAATCACAAGGAGTACTTGGTGAAGTGCTGATCCGTTGCAACAACGTCTTGTGGGTTGGAGAAGCCCGAGAGCGGGCCACTGAGCCCAGCCCGCTAGCTAAAAGACCAAAGACTGAAGACTCGGAGCCCATTGCCGGAGAGGACTCAGCTGCATAGCTTACACCGGATATGTGCACTGTCGGGTCGCGTGCATTGCCGGGCAAGATTTTGCCGCAGCACCTATATAAACTCCGTATATTGAGCTGTTAGCCGCTAATTATACATCTAAAATCTATTCCACACCTTTATTGAGTGTTGTTCCGAGCAGCACAGCCAATTTACTGCCATTTCCTCCATAGTTGTTACTGCCCGTCCAAATTCCCAGATCCACGTAAGCGGGCGACATCCGTGCTCGTTGCCAATCCATCCTACATGTCGTTCAGACAGCTTGATGTGGACCATTTGGACCCCAATTCGGTCGTGAACAACTTTGTTCCGACCATCGAGCCTACAACTACTCGTGCGGAGGTTGAATCTGTTGCTGCGCAGGTCAGAGGCTTCGTTCAGGGTGGTAAATTGAACGAAGCATTGCAGGCTGCCATTGCAACTCCTCCCTATGGTTGCGATGAAGACACAAAGACAGTTGCCACATCCTCCATTGTAGAAGTACTGATCCAGGCTCGTTCCGCTGAGATTGGGTCTGTACTCAAAGACTTGCAAACAGAGCAAGTCGATATTCTTGTCAAATACGTCTACCGTGCTATGAAGACAGCAGACAGCCAGCAGACTTGTAGCGCTTTGCTCAATTGGCTGGACAAGATCAACGAGCTATTCGGAGTCGCCCCAACAACCCGCTATATCAATGACCGGAGAGTAATCTAGTGTCAGTTTGATGGACAAAATAGATATGTGTATGTATTATGGGTATGGAAAGCTTATTTGACTGGTCTGCGAGGCCGAAGGCGCTGCCTGATACGTTGAGCATACACTTTGTCTAGTTCGTCCACGATTTGGCGACGCAGCAATGCCTCAATTCTGGCACGTGAACGCTCTTTGTCGATGACAGCTTCAGCACCGGTCATTTGATCTCTGCTACCGGGTGCAGACGATGGCTTGTGTTTCAAGGGGTTTCCCTTGACTTGACGTGCCAACGAGGCATACCTGAGAATCTGTGCTCCAGTATGGGCAGATGTGTAAGGATCAAGTGCAACAATAATAGTTGGTGGTACAATGTGAGCATTTGCAAGTAAAATCCTGGTCAGCTTTGCAGCTCTAGATGGAATTGCTCCACGGGCAAGCTGCTGGATGCATTGGCCAAGAATCATGAGCGATTTGTTGATCACACCTGCTTCCAGGCGCTGCACACCAGTAGAGCCAGCATCAACGAGCCGTTCGCTTCCAGCAAGATCAGCAATCACAAGTTTGGCAGATGGGGTGCTGATCTGGATAAACGCATGTGAGCGACTGGATTCTGTATTACAATTAGTGGCATGAACAGCACGGCGTGTGAATCCCTGGTTGACAAGGTCCATAGCTGCCTGCGCGCCTTGTGGGCAAATCATCATAGCGTCAATGTTGAACCCTTCTGAACTTGATTTCAGCGTCAACTGTGGCTTACCTTCACGTAATAGATCATAGAACCTGTCATTGTAGAGCTCGTACATGCTCAGCTCGAATGTAGATCCAGACTTTTCGGACGGCTGTGCCTGCACGCGATCCTGAGTTTGGCCCCAAAGTTGTAAACACACTCGTCTGATGACGCCCGGATCGGACTGAGGACCCATGATTGTGTGTGTTTTTCCTGATCCCGTCGTACCTAGTGCGAAGATACAAGCGCTCTTGCCAGCAAGAAACTTTTCAATTTGAGGCAACACACAAGTCTCAAACACCTCTGTTTGAGAGCTTTGGCTGAGTACTTTTGTAAATCCATAGTGTTCGCCAGAGCGCACTACGAAATCATTGCCGATCTCCTCGAGCCAAGAGTTTTTAGTGTCCTCAGATCTCTTGGCGGGTCTTAGTCTCAGAAAAAGCGGTAGGTTTTGCTCAGATTCACTAGGCAGGGACATTGTTTACTATTGTCTTGTGGTGATGCGGGCCTAATTGAATTGCGGCTAGGGTAGCATGCACTCACTTTAGCGTACAGAATACTAAGAGCCAGCAGGATATCAAGGGGCTAGTCAACAAATTACTTTGGTTCTATCGTGTTTTCACTATTGCGTATGTATTTGCTATCAGTCCTATGTACTGCTGTAAAGGTAGGGCTTTAGTAGTCTAGTTAGTGAGTTGTAAGCTTTATATGATCATTACGATCTGATACATCTGCCAGGGGAATAGGAGATCAATAGCTGGAAGCCGAGTTAACGGTGTTGGTTTATGCGAAAATGATGTTTTAGACGGGACTATAGAGTATTTTTCACGAACCAAAATCACCTCATATTTTTTGTGGTGAGATCTGCGTCACGTGTCAAATTATAAGTGATCTTCTGGGGTTGACGATCTCAAACCAACAATGGCCGGATCGAAGCGCCAGTTGTCCGACACTGAGCAGGAAGACGCTAAGCGCGCCAAAGCGTCGTCTCCCGAGGCTGAGCCAGTTCTTGCTGAGGAGCCAGTTGCGCCAACTCTGAGCCAAGAGCCAGAGCTCAATGCTAATGCTGATGCTAATGCTAATGTATCGGCTGATGCTTCCTCTAAGACCGACTCTTTAACTGAAGAGGTCAAACCCGTTGATAGCAATATCCCCACATCTCAGTTGACTGAGGCAGATGTTTCAACCTCGACTGGGCCTGCCAACGAGGAAGGAAGCACCGAAAAGGACGAGAGCTCGCAGGAAAACCAAAAGCAAGCTGAGGAGACTGACAAGTCTGCCGCCGAGTCTGCCAAGAAAACCCAGGATTTGCAGGAGACAGTCTCGACTTCAAAATCAGCAGACGGTTTTGGAAACTCTACCTTGTCCACCACAACCGCCGATGCACCCGAAGCTGCCACTGAAGCCGAAAAGAAGCCAGTGGCCGATGAAAAGCCAGCAACTGACGAAAAGCCCAAGATGACTGTATTTGGCAACTTTGGATCAAAGTTCTCGTTTGGTTCAATGAACACTCAGCGCAATTCTCTCATGAGTGCAGGATCATCCAACCCTTGGGCTGAACCATCTAAACTGGCCACTTCGGAGACCAAAGAATCTGAGGCGTCAGAGAGTTCAGAGGACAAAAAGGAGAGCGAATCTTCTGCTTCTGCATCGACTTCAGCAGCGCCTGTCGCCGGTGCCGAAACTGGACCTGACAGGTTTGCCAAAGTGAAGCTACAACTTCAGTCTGTAGAGACAGGCGAAGAAAACGAAGAAGAGTTGTTCAGCTCACGAGCTGCTCTCTATGCTCTGAACCTTCAAAAGACATCCGAGGGTTGGAAAAACCGCGGCACCGGCACTCTTCATTTGAATCGCATTCCCAACACTGATAAGGTGCGTGTCGTGATGCGTGCTGACGGCCTATTGCGGGTGATCCTAAATGTGCCTATTCTACTTCAAACAGAAGTCTCACAGGGATTCCAGAGCTCATCGGCGTCAGAGAAGTTTGTGAGGTTCCACGGTGTCGAGGACAGTTTCCCCCACCAGTACGCTGTGCGCATGCAGAGTAAGGAGCAGGCAGATGCCTTTTACAATAGCTTGACGCAGGTCGTTGACTCAATTGTGTAGCTTCTAAATTCATATCAAGCGTATTGATATCTCTGGCTAGGATTTCATGGCCGTAAACTATATAGATTATATCGGGTTCAGGGCATTGATGCATCTCATCTGTTTTCGAAAATAAGTGTGACGACAGTGCTACCCTTTGAGCCACCAAACGAAAATGACGGATACTCGATTCTGGCATATGGCAGTTGGATTAGATCTGACAGTTCCTGCTCAGTGAAGTTACAACTTGTGATCAAAAGAATGGCCCCCGGTTTGAGTAGAGGTTTGATTGCCGCAACATACCTTTCTGGACCCTTCATACCATCGTAAAGCGTTGTGCTCAGCGCAATCGCATCAAGTGTGCCCTTGTCATTAATCAAATCGAATTTTTCATCTGTCCATTCAGGATTTGCCAAGAAATCTACGGTCTTGAATGAAACGTCCAAACCCTCATCAGCTGCGATCTTCTCGGCTAGCTGAATCGATTGAGGAGAGTAATCGATACCAAGAAGTGGCCCTGCGTATTGCTCCTCGCAAAGACGGAAAAGAAGTTGTCCATTGCCTGTGCCCAAGTCAAGAACAGATCCTACAACCGATTCACAGATGAAGTCGACGACTTTATCCTCTGCGCCGCTTTCACTAAACCAGCTTTCACCACGATCGTTGGCGTTGTCGCTGTAATTGTTCAGCTCAGTCTCGTAAAACTTGTCCCAGTAGCCCTGGCTGCCGAGCTTCGATGGATTCAAATCCATGATCTCCGTCAGACAGAAAATGAAAGTATTAGGTGAGACGCAGGTGACCCACAGATCAGATGCAGCTGGGTGATATGCATAAGTCAAATTTGAGGACCAGGTCCCCTTCTAGGTATCGACAACTGAGCAACACAAGATGCACTTTCACATACGTCATTATAGACTCTTTCAATTTACGATTTCAATCGACATCCGCTCCCGATGTATCCTGGGTTCTTTGAGCATCACATCGACTGCTTAAACTATTTTAGTCTGCCGTGTATGTGACTTCATGAACCTCAGCAGGATAGTTTTAGTAGAGCTCAACCCTCCATAGATGTCGTACCAGTTGTGGCCTGCGTTGCTGGGCTGACAATTTCTGTATTTGTTAGTCCTACTTGACATTAAGGGAGGCAGTAACGTCGGGTGTGTGTCTGAAGGGAAATAGAGGATAAGCATACAAAGCAAGTCGTGACTGCACCCACAGGCGCCGAATTATACTTGATTTTCTATGTATTGCGTGTATAGTAAAATTGTTTGACCGACAATCTTTAAGATCTATTTCGTGACTTTGCCCGCGATCGTGTTGATTGAGATCGCAGCGGTTGCATAAAACCATCCGTTAAAGACTTTTGCTGTCTACGAGTCCGCACAATTCTTCATCTCTTCACGTTAGAGAATATGTTTACTTATATTCACAGACTCGTCTTTAGAACAGGCCACGTCCCTTGAAGACTTCCAAGCTCTCAGCTATTGCAGTCAGCGGGCTCCATCAAGCCTATTGATAATGGCGAGTCTGATGGTCTAGAATGTATATGCTGACAGGTCCGACCGCCTTCATGTGGCTGCTTGCTTTCTCGAATATGCAAAAGTTCATGTGTTTGGTACCTGTGGTGATCCTAGTGATACTGATGATCCTGCCATTCTTCTTGATCCCGGTAGACTTGCTCAGGGTAATAGTTGTTGTCATCCACCTGTCCGACTTGATTATGGTTGAGATCGTGAACCTGGTTGCGAAGATTGTAGTTGTCATAATCAATTTCATCGCCCTCGTTGACAATGTTGTGCTCGCTGTCACCTGCAACTATTGTAAAAAGAATACAGGTAACACCAAAAATGATCTGTTTGACTGAGGGCATGTTGGATCCGGTAGAATCTGGCTCTAATTGTAGATCCGCTGGTGTTTATAGAACTTTAAACAGTTGCGCATCACAAACGTCAAGATCATGCAAATTGTTGGAGCATATGCAGTATTGCTTTTGCTGAAACTATCATGCTTTAAATGCGCCTGGTCTTAGTGCAAGGCCAAATCCTGAGCGGTGTTTGGGGTGACGTGACTTTGGTATATACTGCAATCAGCACACATCCTTCTCCTGATTCTGGATGCCGTAAACTTGCGGATACATTTACACTTTCAACTTTACTTGACAATGCAACCTAATGCAGGCCAATGCATCGACCGAACGATACTCTCGGAGAGCACAGCCGATTGAAAGGGCAGCGCTGCTTTGAACATCAGTCGGGCATATGGAAGTTCAGACACACGCAATCTAATATAGAAAAAAAGAGACGAGCTTGGCGTGGTCGAATTGCAACTCGATTACAGCTTCAGTCCGAGTCCGAAACCTATGATGTGAGACTGAACCTCCAGTCCACCAGCTAGGCCCTCACCCGACGACATTCAGCTGTGCTGTTGAGTAATCCTCTATCTGATGGCCTGTGGAAATCTTGTCACATTGATAAATTCTATTCTTTCTCGTTTGGTTGGCGGTCGGGCTATTGAAGCATTGACTCATATATCTGCTCTGTAGGATTTACTTTCCCCGCAGATTGCAGCACCCGCAGCGCTCATACGTGGTATTACGAAATGCAAATAGCATCAAGCACAGATAGATACAGACAACTAAGCGAGATCCCAACTACTGAAATTGAGGTATCTTTACAGCACCTCATGGCAACCCTCACTTTGGGCTGAAACGACGTCAAGGCCAATCGGGTGACCAATAAGAAGCTATTTGTGGACAACATACTGTGAAACGCTCTACAGAATGACGAGTAACTCTCACTCATGACCCAGACCTCTGCTCAGGCGTTTGTCTTGAGTTGTGTAACATCATACGGATGTTGCAAAAGTCACATCACTATGTTTGGCTATTTTGATAAAGGATTCAAGGACATTGCCAGCATTATTACAGATCGGAGGTCCCATGGCATTGCTATGCAAAACGCGACTCGCAAATTCTCCGTAGTTAGTTGAACCCGTTAGCTGAATCGAGACCAAGATAGTGCGGTCCTGCTGTTCAGTGTCCTTGCCGGCCAGGAATGGTAGATCGAAATACGAAGCGCTTGATCACCTGGTCTGGTCTTAATAGCGTTTTGTTGTGTCATTGTAGCGTTGATCATTGAAGTTAAACCAACAGTCCTGCCAAAATGAACCCCTCACTGTATACTTTGATGCCACCAAGCATGTGATCAGCCGCTACAATTTGTTATTACTTTCAAGCTCCGGGGGAGCAGTAGATTCATAAATCCCCCGCTTATTGGCTTTACTTTATATATACAGTGGCTGATACTAGATACTCTAAAGTGGTCCGGTACTAAGGATCATGAGAGAGCTAGCCAATGGAAAAAGATCAGGGCCAAGATAGGCTGCAAACATTCAAGACAATAGTTGCTACCAATACACTCAAACCTGATGCTTGCCCCGAGATGCCGAAGTGCCGATAGAATGAATCTATCGTGCACAAGTTTTACCGCGCGGAAGATAGAAGGCGCTATTGTAGACCAGCATGAGAAGCATGTGATCCATGTAGACCTTGCATTCAATCTAGCTTCTTACAGGGGACCGCGTATAGGTTACTCAGCGACCTCGAGGCGACACTGTAGGTCAAAACTACCAAGCTGGGGTCGAGATTCAATCTGGAGACCAAATTTGAGAACCCTTCGTGCTCATATTTCTTGCTCGTACGACATAATGGATAAAACGGACTTGTAGACAAGGCTGTTCTCCGCGCTCACAATGAGGAGAGTACTCATTTGGCTTAGACGCTTGCTGCACGGTGACTTATACCCAAGGCCGCATGATCGGTGCTTTAATGCATCAAACCCTTGAATTGTTTTGGAGGTTAACGCGCCTGACTTTAGCTATAGATATCCTGATTTCTCAACACTATATCTCTATCAAGCCTGGAACTTGATCAAGAACCGACTGGTACTGGAGCTATTGTTTATGTTCTAGGCAGACGATACCTCCTCAGCTGGTAGGCTCCGATCGTCTGAAAAGCACTAACCCTAATCATATATCTGAGGGTCACTGTAATGCGGGGCAGACTGATTGAAAAAAGATTCATGCACCTTAGTAGGGCATCGGCTCAGGTGTCTGATCGCGTTTCTTGTCACCCGTGCTTACAAGGCAACCAGAACCCGAGGTAATTACTCTTCCGCCAATCCACATACTCTACAGCACTTATTCCTCACTTGAGAACCGTGGACCTTACTTTGAGCGCTGTCACTTGACTCGCTTATGCAAAACAAAGATTATTCTGATAATGAGGGCAACCCTCCAGATATGTCCCCTGGATCAATTATAGAGAAGGCAGAATCTCTCCGGTCCAACATCTCTCTTTCAGACCATGAACTGAACTCGACGGCAGAATCAAAAGTTCAGGAAGTTGCCCTGGAAGAGATCACATATCCAGAAGGCGGTCTCAAGGCATGGTCAGTCGTAGCAGGCTCATTCTTCGGGCTGTTCGTCTCCTTTGGCACATCTAGTATTATGGGAACAATCTCATCTCACATTCTTGAAAACCAGCTCAAAGGCTACTCTCAGCAACAGGTCTCATGGATCTTCAGTTTGTGGCTATTCTTCTTGTTTGCTGGAAGCGCCATTATAGGGCCACTCTTTGATCACTATGGAGTCAAAAGGCTTGTTATTCCGGGAAGTGTTGTTTACATCTTTTCGTTGATGATGGTCTCCCTCTGCAAGGAGTACTACCAGTTTATTCTCAGTTTCAGTTTGCTAGGAGGAATCTCGTGCTCAATCATTTACAACCCTTGCGTGACGGTCATTGGGCACTGGTTTTACAAACGCAGAGCCTTTGCAACCGGCATTGCATTTGCAGGAGCTGGTATGGGTGGACTTACATGGCCCCTAACAACTAACAGGCTATTTGAAGTCGTAGGTTACGGCTGGGGTATTCGTATAGTTGCATTTGCGATGATGGGCGGGCTGATTATCTGCTGCTTTCTTGTTGACGCACGAAAATTCACTAGACCCAACCATGGACCAAAACTTATGCTGGACACTGCGTCTTTTAGGGACAAGCAATTCATGCTGGTATGCACTGGTGTGTTTCTCCTAATTTGGGGCTTCTTCATTCCCCTTAATTATCTTGTGCTCTTTGCCAAGTCACATGGGATGTCTGGAGGCACTGCAAACGCAGTAGTAGCTCTGCTGAACGGATGCTCTGCAGTTGGACGGGTAGTTCCAGGCTACTTTGGTGACTATTTTGGGCCTTACAACATGGCAATTGCGATGAATCTGCTGGCTGGAATCGTCACTTTGGCAGTTTGGCTTACTGTTGGTCATAAAGAATCTGCCGTCTTTGCCTATGCAGCATTCTTTGGCTTTTTCAGTGGCTCCTGCTTGTCGCTCATTCCAACTTGTATTGGACGCATTTCAGACACAAGAAAGTATGGTGCAAGGTTTGGGACATGCTTCTTGGTAGCCAGTGCAGCCGCTCTGACTGGTTTGCCGATCGGTGGCGCGCTAAAGGGTGATTCATACCATGGCACCATCATCTTTGCAGGTGTGTGCTTCCTTGTAGCCGCCTGCTTCTACTTGGCAGGCCGCCTTTGGAACGGGCATCATCAAACACGGTACTTTTGAGCCGATTGCAGGCGATCGGCAGGATAGATTATAGACCTTAGACTAAAACAGTGGCTGCGTAATTATTTAGGGCAAGTTTTTAGGAAAACCGCTGAGGAATCCGAGTGAACGAGCGTGACATGACATATGCATAGCCGCCTCCCCCGCATGCATGATCAGCCCTGCAGGTAAAGAAGTACTTGGGTGTCTGGGTAAGGGCCTTGGCCATCCCTATATGAGCACTGCAGTTTCTCTGTGCTAAAGCGTCTCAGCCGCTGCACACATACCCCAAACTATTAGTGATCTATTCGCGCGACTCAACAAAAAGAGCTGGCCTTTGAAGGAGATTTTGGCAGCTTAATTATAATTGCTGATTGCTTTGAAAGATGTTGGCACTCGACCGCGTGCCCACACGTGAATCTAGGCTAAATGACCTGAACCGCATGCACACTCACCCGCATGCCTCAGATGATGAATTCGCCCACAGCACCTGTTCCAGGAAACAATCGGTGATCCAAGATCAGGTGGAAGAGGATCCTGATGAAAAGGCTGCACAAGATGATGCTGGCAATGAACTTGAGTACCCAGAGGGTGGTCTCAAAGCTTGGGGCGTATGTCTTGGCTCGTTTCTAGCAATGCTAGTCTCATTTGGGTTCTCAAACGCCATGGGTACCATCCAGTCATGGCTTTTGATGCATCAACTTAGCCAGTACTCAGAATCTGAGACCTCCTGGATCTTCAGTATTTGGCTGTTTTGTATGTTCACTGGCAGCGTTATTGTGGGACCTATCTTCGACGCTTATGGTGCCAGGATCATGGTACTTCCTGGATCGATTTTATATGTGCTCTCAATTATGATGCTATCCCTTTGCAAAGAGTACTGGCAGTTTATCCTTGGATTCAGTCTTTTGGGTGGAATTTCATGCTCCATGATCTTCAATCCTGCCGTCGCTGTTGTTGGTCATTACTTTTACAAACGGCGTGCTTTTGCAACTGGCCTCGCCTTTGGAGGTGGCGCGATCGGTGGTGTGATGTTTCCTTTGTCACTGTCTAGATTATTTGACCAGGTAGGTTATGGCTGGGGTATCCGTATTATTGGCTTCATTGTCATGGTCCTGCTCATCATTGCTGTACCGCTTTTGGATGCACGTAATTTACATGACGGAAACTACCAAAAGAAGGCAGTTATTGATCTCAAGTCCCTAAAGGATGTACAGTTTCTGTTCATTTGCGTTGGTGTATTCATGTTGGAATGGGCATTCTTTGCGCCAATCAACTTCCTTGTGCTTTATGGTGAGCATATCGGTTTGGACAAGTCGTTTTCAAGCTCTTTGATTGCAATTCTTAATGCATGCTCGCTCTTTGGCCGTGCTATCCCAGGATACTTTGGCGACAAAACAGGTCCGTTCAACATGTCTATTGCTATGAATCTTCTTACAGGAATTTTCACACTCACTATCTGGCTTACAGTCGGAAACACAAAAAGCGGATTGATCGCCTACGCGGCTCTATTTGGCTTCTTCAGCGGCTCTTGCTTGTCCTTAATTCCGGCTTGCATTGGTAGGATTTCAGATACTAGGCAGTACGGAGCGCGCTATGGTACCTGCTACTTTATTGCCAGTGCTGCGACGCTCACCGGTTTGCCAATTTGCGGCGCGTTGAAAGGAAGCGAATATGTTGGCACCATTGCATTTACCGGCGCAGCATTTATTCTGGGGTCAATTTGCTACTTGATTGCGAGACTAAGCTATGGCAACTACCGCCACCTCAAATACTGATTTATTTATCTAATATAATTTTAACCCGTAATAGTCATGATTTACTGGTCTGACCAATCTGGCTTCGGCCTTGCCAAGCTGTGAGACTTTTTTATTTCGCAATTTGTAAGGTGCACCTCAAATTTAGTCATGATGTGCATGCAAATATCAAGTCCAAATTCAGAAAGATACCCTTGGCAATTCTAATAGCAGCGTGACAGCTCGTCATCTTGACTAGCCACGGTAAATGTTACTGACGCTCGAATACATTTTGAGGCCTGTGTAGGTAAAATTAAGAGGCAATCTTAATATAATGGTCAATACGCGGCCTGGTTACTTTGGCTTGCGCAGGAACAGCTGGTCTTTACTGTTTTACCCTACAGGTATGTTCTGCGGTCACCCTGCCGTAGTATGCAAAGAGTCATGCAGAACCTGCAATATTAAAGGGTAAGGCACTGCACAGGGAGAGATAAGGACCTCAGGACCTTTTCAATGTAAAAAAAAGATGCAAAATACATCGTTTTTCGAAAGTTATGTTATCTATATGTTAGTGATAGTCACTAATAGTAGTAATAGCTAGAAATTTGGCGGATTCAATCCAAAGTAGACCCAAAATCAAGCAGTGGAGTTTTTGCATATTTTGCATTATTGAAATATTACCCGAGGAACCCTACACCCAGGCCCGCGGAGATAATATAAGACAGGAGACATCCTCTCGATTCCGGGGTAGCCCCAAGGTATCTGATATCTTTAATTTTTCGTCAAATCTTGAAATTTTTGACACTTTTTGCCATTAGATGCTCACATTAGAGCGCGTTCCCACAGCTGAATCACTATGTCATAGCACTTGCTCTGGCTCATGTCACGAAATACACCACGGGTCATCTGCAAGAAGCAGCCACGAGCATGACCCTGAGAAGGGGGACCATGTCGAGGAGCCAGTAGAGAAACACCTGGAGACAATCAATGAGGGCAATCTTCCTGATGCCGATTACGTTTATGATGGTCCAGACGAAATCTACAAGCAGCATACTCGAGAGATTGAGTACCCTGAGGGCGGCCTTAAAGCATGGCTTGTCGTCTTTGGGTCCTGGCTTGCATTGATTTGTACCTTTGGCTATGTGAACGCAATAGGTTCCATTCAATCTTACTTACTTCAGAACCAGCTCAAGGGCTATTCAGAGTCCCAGGTCTCATGGATCTTTAGTATTTGGTTGTTTTGCATGTATACTGGAAGCGTGCAGGTAGGACCAATTTTTGATGCATATGGGATTCGTGTTTTGCTTATTCCAGGAACTATTATTTATGTGTTTTCGATTATGATCCTTTCAATTTGCAAGGAATACTATCAGTTCATTTTGGGTTACAGCATCCTCGGCGGAGTTGCAATCGCAATGATCTTTAATCCATGTGTTACCGTAATCGGGCACTACTTTTGCAAGAATAGAGCCTTTGCTACTGGCCTTGCGCTCACCGGCGGTGCCATTGGAGGAATTATCTTCCCAATTATGTTGCCTCGTCTGTTTGAATCTGTTGGGTTCGGCTGGGCAATTCGTATCGTGGCATTCATTATCCTGGCTGTACTAATTGTTGCGTGCTGTCTTGTGGATGCGCGCAAATTGAGGTCAGAGGATTCTCCAAAGCAGGCCATGATTGATTTCAAAGCATTGAAAGATGTCCAGTTTTTGTTCACAAGTCTCGCTCTGTTTGCTTTGGAGTGGGCATTCTTTGCACCAATCAGTTACATTGTTCTATATGCTGAAGCTCAGGGTGGTTCTAGTAATTGGGCCAGCACATTGATCGCTGTTCTGAATGCCATGTCGGTTTTGGGAAGAACGCTTCCAAGTTATTTAGGCGACAAGTATGGTGTTTTCAATATGGCAGTGCTCACAAACGTGGTTTCAGGACTCTTCGTTTTGACCATTTGGCTGACCGTGGGCACATCTAAAGGTGGGTTGTTAGCTTTCACGGTGCTGTACGGATTCTTCAGCGGTGCCAGCTCTGCACTGATTCCAAGCTGTATCGGCAGAATCTCAGATACCCGGCAATACGGTACTCGCTATGGAACCAGCTACTTTGTGGCCAGTATTGCAACGCTCACCGGCCTACCTATCTGCGGAGCACTTGGTGGAGACAACTATACGGGCACAATCGCCTTTACAGGTGCAAACTACATTGCAGGCGGAGTATGCTACCTAATTGCACGCCTTTCTCGTGGTAATTACCGTAATTGGAATTTTTAGCCCGTAGAAGTTAATTTCTTTGTTTATAAACAATTAAAGTGGCTCTCTAGCCGCTGAAAGAAAAGCGATACTGATAAGCTGACATCACTGCGAAATCGGTCTTGGAACCGTATTCGTTCCGGATCAAGCACTCTGGATCGAATGCATCAGGGTCTCATCGTCAGATGCGTTTGCGTGACACATTTGCCTGTCGTCGTAACATTTATGCCAAACAATAGCCAACGGCTAGGTTTGATTGACTATATCATTGGTTCCAATAAACTCGACTAGATTCACGTAGCCTCGAGAATTGACATCTCAAAAAATGAGACATTGGTCTCGCCACGAAAGCGTTCAATTTAAATCAAGGCATCGAGTTCATATCGAAGCCAATATAGTACAATTTACGGGTATGTCAAGCCAGCTATAGGGGCTATTAAGTAAGATGCTGCCACAACGGCCTTATACGGTTTTCTCAGAAGATACACACATTCACATTTGAGAAAGCTTTAAGGGTTTAGGCCTAAAGACTCAAAAAGTAGTCACACAGTCTGCTACAACCCTTTACCTGCATATTTTACCCTGAACCCCAGACCGGGTAAGGAGAGTTCACCCGCATTGTTGCGTTGGAACGGGGACCAGAATTAGGCGAGTTGATCTTGAAAATTGGTGGACAAACATAAACGGGATTTAGCCGCCGCCTGGCTGCTTGTTTAGAAGAGTTTCACGGCAAATACCACAGTCGTCAAGACTCTTTCACTCTAATTTGTGCTCGACCACGAGCGCTTTCTCCAAGTTTTGGCCTGCAGGGTGATGTGCCATGGGGAGCGGATAGAGTGATGAACCAGTCATTCCCACATGGTCCTCCTGCATATTTTTTTAACCCACCTACTAATGTGCATATGCAAGGCAAGAAGACAGTGGAGAGCGTGGCCACAGCTTTTAGAATAAATAGAGAAGAAAATAGCCGTTTCGGCCACGATATTGAATCTCATTGATAATAGAGATTCATGCTCGCACTCCAACGCGCGCGTACTACTGATACCTCTATTTACGAGGAGGCTTTCCCTCCCACGGGGGAGAGACCTTACCTAGACCGTGAGGATTCTCATTATCATAACTATGAAAAATATGAGGGCTCATACAACGACGATGCTAAGAGCAAACGTTCTAGCTACTCGAGTTCGGATGAAGATCCTATTGAGTACCCTGAAGGAGGTCTGAAAGCCTGGCTAGTTGTTGCCGGATCGTTTTTAGGTCTTTTATGCACCTTTGGTCTGTCAATTGCACTTGGAACAATCCAGTCATACCTTTTGAACAACCAACTCAAGGGTTACACTGAGTCACAGGTCTCATGGATCTTTAGTCTATGGCTGTTTGGAATGTATACTGGCAGCATTCAGGTTGGTCCTCTCTTTGATCAGTATGGAATTCGTGCTCTTGTGATCCCTGGAGCAGTTTTGCATGTGCTTGCGATAATGGTGCTTTCAGTCTGCACTGAGTTCTGGCAATTCGTACTTGGCTTTAGCGTGTTGGGTGGGATCTCGTCGGCAATGATCTTCAACCCATCGGTTGCAGTCGTTGGCCACTACTTTTACCGTCGTCGTGCCCTAGCAACAGGTATTGCGCTAACTGGAGCTGCCTTTGGAGGTATTATATTCCCTCAGATTCTCACTAAATTATTTGATACAGTCGGGTATGGCTGGGCTATCAGAATCCTGGGATTCATCATGCTTGTCATGCTCGTGCTATGCTCAATTCTTGCTGATGCCCGGCAGCTTCGTGATGCAGACTACAAAAAGGGTTCTTCGATTGATCTTCGCTCATTGTGCGACTTTCAGTTTTTGGCCGTCGCAATTGGAGTGTTCATGCTGGAGTGGGCTTATTTCTCTCCTATTAGTTACCTCAACTTGTACTCTGAGCATCAGGGTTACTCTGCTGAGTTCTCCAGTCAGCTAACTGCTATCATTGGTGCCTTTTCGGTTGTGGGGCGAATCTTGCCAGGATACCTTGGCGATAATTATGGTTGCTTCAATATGGTCATTCTAATGCATTTCATGACCGGTCTTGTATGCCTAATAGTTTGGCTTCCATTCGGCCACAGCCAAGCAGGTCTTCGTGCATTTGCAGCTCTGTTCGGATTCTTTAGCGGCTCTTGCTCGGGGCTGGTACCCGCTTGTATTGGGCGGATATCCGACACCCGGCAATATGGTACTCGTTATGGAACCTGCTATGCCGTGGCAAGTTTAGGAATTCTCACTGGCCTGCCTATCTGCGGTGCATTAAAGGGATCAGACTACACGGGCACCATCGTGTTCACTGGCGTGATTTTCATTGTTGCAGCCATTTCATTTGCGATTGCCCGTGTGCTCAAGGGCAACCAGAAGATCTTACTATTCTGAAACAGCTTCAACAAAGCAGTGAAGTATGTGTATGCTTGTAACAAGTGCAAGTGCCTATTATTTCGCTCGCTTAAGTCACGTGTAATTGTAGATAACTGTTATCTTTGCAGATACCGACAGGAACAGATTTCTAAATCTACCCATTTAAAGCTTTTTTGAATGACCTTAAATAGACATATCAGTAATCTGAGGTATATCTGGAAACCTATAAGTCAAATGTTTCCCTTAAATGCCGCTATAATCGGGTTCATTGCCCCCTTTCGCACCAGTCATATGCATGCAAGAAGTAAAGAGTCATGAGATGAGGAGCATTCCTGGGGAAATAAATTTAGTAATCTATACGGTGATAAACAGCCATAGCGTACCTGATCCGCAGGCTGGAACTTGTGGATCTCAATGAAGTTCTTCAAGGCCAGTATTTTCAAGTCATCGAAAGAAACTGAAAGTTCTGACCCAGCCTTGAATTCCCCCAAAATTGAGGCCCCCAAAACTGAGGGGCCGTTGAGCGTCCGCGTTGTAGACCTTGAGGACGAGGAAGCACATTTTAACCAAGTTTTCGACAACATCGACAATGAGTCAATAGAAGAGAAGATCACTTATCCTGAGGGAGGTCTCGAAGCCTGGTTAGTTGTTGTTGGAGCATTTTTTGGTCTAATGACAACATTTGGGCTGTCGATTGCACTAGGAACCATTCAAACATGGCTCGTCCAAGGCCAACTGCGAAATTTCAGTGAGTCACAAGTCTCGTGGATTTTCAGTCTTTGGCTCTTTGGTATGTATACCGGCAGCATCCAGGTTGGTCCGTTATTTGACAAGTACGGTTACCGTGCATTAGCAGTTCCAGGAAGCATTTTGTATGTTGTTTCTATCATGATTCTATCAGTTTGCAAAGAGTACTACCAGTTTGTCCTTGGATTCAGTGTACTTGGTGGTATCACTTCGGCTATGATCTTCAATCCGAGCGTGGCTGTTGTTGGTCACTACTTTTACAAACGGCGTGCATTTGCATCAAGCCTTGCACTAACTGGCGCCGGGATGGGCGGAGTCGTCTTCCCGCTGATCCTCACAAAACTTCACAAGGAGGTGGGGTTTGCTTGGACAGTCCGCATTTTGGGGTTCATCGTGCTTGGCATGCAGGTGATCAATTGCAGTTTGTGCAGTTCGCGGAAGCTGCGTCAACCGGGCTACAAAGCCGGGCCTATGATTGACTTCAAGGCACTTGGGGATATCCAATTGCTTTCAATTAGTCTGGGTGTATTTATGCTGGAATGGGCATTTTACTCACCAGTTGGCTACCTTGTCCTGTACTCTGAGTTCCGCGGGTTCGGAACGCAGTTCGGCAACAACCTTATTTCCATCATGGCAGCTGGCTCTGTTGCTGGTAGAACACTTCCCGGCTACTTGGGAGACAAACTGGGTTGCTTCAATGTATCCGTGGTGGTGCTTTTCATGTCTGGACTCATAACACTTGTTACCTGGCTTCCAGCAGGCTCAACCAAGGGCGGGCTCATCTCATTTGCGGTGCTATTTGGCTTCTTTAGCGGTGCTTGCGCCGGCCTCATTCCTGGCTGTATTGGAAGAATTTCAGACACAAGGCAGTATGGATCCCGTTATGGAACATGCTACTTTATCGTCAGTGGTTCAATCCTCACTGGTTTGCCGATCTGTGGCGCTCTCAAGGGTGAAGACTACACTGGTACTATCATCTTCACCGGCGTTACAGGGCTTGCGGCCTCTGCATTCTTTTTGATTGCCCGTTTAGCCCGCGGTCACCACAAGGAACGTCTTTACTAACTTTCTTGGACACAATACACACATCACAATGTCACACAAATGATCGCCTGTGAACCTGGGATTATCGAACACAAACTAATTAATCGACTAACTGTCGGGTCCGTAGAGACACTAAATCATAAGTATGATAAAAGCGTGAAAGCGTGTCTTAGTACCTCCTAAGCTTTCTTCTTTCAGAGCTTGTATCCTCTTCATTGTTTTGAGGCCTTTTGGTGTGACTGCCGGAGCTGGTTTCGGACGAGGGTAATCTCGCTTGTAAATCGTCCGATCTTGGAGGTGCACTCCGGTATTCATTTGATCGTTTGTAGCCTCCAGAATAATTTTGGTATCTGGCGTTGTTGTTATTGTTGTTGTTGCGATTGTTGTACGGTGCTGGTCTTGACCTGTTGTTGTAGTCGCCTGTCCTCTTCGCCAGGCGGTTTTTCTCGGCCTCGGCTGCAGCAGCAGCCTTTTCTGCCGCGCTGACTCTGCCACCAATCCCACCACCTAACCGTCGAGGTAAGAAGCGTGAGCTGGAGCGTCCACGCTCGTAATCCAGCAGTATGCGTCGTCCTGCAAGCAGCATACCATTTGCTCCCTTGAGCGCTGCTCTCACGCCAGCTGGAGAGCTAAATACCACAAACGCATAGCCTCTAGGCTTGTTCTCGGCTGTTTTGACAACCCTCACCTGCGTAATCAGGCCAAATGGACTGAGTTCTTGTTGTAGTCGCTGATCATCAATCTCATATGCCAGCCGCGCAACAAACAGTGTACAGCTTGGATCGCCAACCATCTGGGGGTCATTTCTCTCTTTCCACAACTGTAGTTTGGCTTTCAAACTCTGCTCGTGCTTCGCCCTTGCCGCCTTGCGCGATTCTGCCTCCTTCTGCAGAGCAGTCTTAGTAGGTATATAGTCTGGACGGTAGCTTTTCAGCTGATCCAAAAGAGCTGAGCACCCTGATATGCTTCTGGATTTCCTTTTGCTGGGCTCATAGTCCACTGGTTCTATCCATTTTGGTGGTAAAGACGGGAATAACAGCGTGGACATTGATGCACTTGAGCGTCAAGTGTAGGAATATGCGGTCCGACAGTCGCATGTGCACTGTAATCCTTGTGCATAATTTCTGTCCTGTGCCCATATCGCAGAAATAACCCGAACAAAACAAGTCTCTAATTAACTGATCTTTTTACACCATGAGGCTTTTTCTCAGAAGCACAGCTGCTGCTACCTTGGGATATGGGCTCTACATTTCATGGTTCCAAGCCGAGGCTCAGCGACACATTATTCACCGCCAGATGCTCTCACATCCTGATCTCGATGATCCCACTAAAAAATATGCAGTTTTGCGGCTACATGGTAAGTATTTGAACCCCTTTCTCGAGTACAGGCACCAGACGCTATTTGAGTTTGTGTTTTGTCGGATCCAGGAGCTGTTCAGATCGGATCCTCGAGGCGGTGTGCCATCTAGCAAAGAAGAGCTAATGGCATCTCTGGCTAGCACCACTCCCAACTTTGAAGCAATCTCCAAAACCTACGCTCCTCATAACCAGCTATCGTTTACATGGATAGGCCAGAGCTGTGCGCTGCTGCAGTTTCCTCGAGGTAAAAGCGAAGGGCACATCACAGTTCTCACTGATCCAATGTTCTCAGAATCGGTTGTGAGCCCGCATCTTGGCCCTCAAAGGCTGATCCCGGCTCCCTGCAGGCCCGAAGATCTACCAAAGCTTGATTATGTGCTAATTTCTCATGACCATCAGGACCATATGGACTTTGATGCTATTAAGAAGATTGGTAACGATCCATTATGGGTTGTACCCCTTGGAGTAGGCAGCCGGCTACAAAAGCTTGGAATCACAAACTACCGCGAGATGTCCTGGTGGGAGCGCCAGACACTTCCAGGTATTGCCGCTGAATCTGGCTACGAAATCGCTTGCACCCCGTCAATGCACTGGTCGGGCAGAAACTTATTGGACTCGAACGACACGCTGTGGTGCTCTTTTGTGCTTCTACGCAACAAAAAGCCTCTATTCTTCCATGCTGGTGACTCCGGTTACGCACAGGGACTATTCCGTGGCATTGGGCAGGTTTACGGCCGGGGCTACAGCCTGGCCATGGTGCCATGTGGAGCGTACCTGCCCAGATGGCATCTCAAGTCTCATCACATGGACCCTCTAGAAGCTGTGTCGGTTATGGACGACATTGGAGCTGAAAATGGTGTGGGTGTGCACTGGGGCACATTTGTGATGAGCGACGAGCCGTACACAGAGCCACCGATTGAGTTGCTTGCCCAGGCGGCTGCTACAAACACAAAAACTTTGGTGCAGGCGCCAAAGTTTGGCGAGACACTGCTGTTCCCTGTGAATTAAACAGCAGCATATATGCAAATACAATGTGTGTGAAATCAGGCAGACTCGTGATTCCTGATTCTCCTCAAAAACTCATTAAACTCATCATCCTTAATGCCATAAGAGTGTTTTTTGGTTGGGAACTCACGTTCCATGACCTCTTTGCGGTACTGTGAGAGCGCCTCTACGTTAATCTGGAGGTAGTTGGAGTACTGCTTCAAAAACCGCGGAACAAACGCATCAAATCCGCCGAGTAGATCAAGCTGTACCAGGACTTGTCCCGAGGTGCCTGCACCTGCGCCGATCCCAACAGTCGGAATACCAACTGACCGCGTGATCTCAGCTGCTACTCTGTCGGGCAATCCCTCAATGAGAAGCATTGTTGCGCCGGCCTTTTCAAGCGCTATTGCCTCATTCCATACTCTTTCTGCCGCTTCAGCAGTCTTACCCTGGACTTTAAACCCGCCCGAGGAGATCTGACGTTGCGGTTTAAGTCCAATATGAGGCATTGTAGCGATACCGAAGTCCGAGAGTCGCTGTACAATGGGCACCAGCTCTGCCCCACCCTCGAACTTGACACATTCGGCGCCGCCAGTCTTGACCATCTTGATAGCCGATTTACAGGCCTGCTCCACCGACTCTTCATATGATCCGAATGGAAGGTCTGATATAATAAAGGCGGACTTTACGCCTCTGCATACTGCTTTCGTGTGGTAGATCATATCGTCCAATTCTATCTCTTGCGTGTTTTCGTATCCCATAGCTACCATGGCCAGAGAGTCGCCTACTAGGACCATGTCCATCCCTGCTTGATCCGCGAGTCGCCCTGAGATAGCATCATGCGCCGTGACACAGGTTAGCGGCACGTTGTTCTGCCATTTCTCTACCAGTTTGGGCAAAGTCATCTTGATATTGGCGGAACTGGCGTCATAATGGCTAAACCTCTGTCCGAGGCATCTACGTAGCCCCTGACGTAGTGCAGGTGCAGTGAAAGTAAGATTCATATTTGTATAGAGCAGGATGCCTGCTCTGTTGTGCATAAATACCTTTCCTTTCAAAAATTGAGTCACCCACAGTCAGTCTGCAGATCTCTCTTAATTTATTATTTACCACACCCAACCCAACATATTTTGGGGACTATCCCCTACCCATTGACAACGAGGCCTCTTTCTTTGACTCCCACCAGATCGCAGGCCGCCGGCAAATATGTCAGGGTAAGGGCTTACAAGTCTCGGGTCCCGGATGCTAGGGTTAGCCGTTATTGTTCGAGTCCGAGAAGAGGCCGAGGTTCAAGGAAACCCCGATTGTTGAGCTCGATTGGTTAAACCTTGTGATATTTGTTCAATATTTGTGCGATCGCAAACACGTTTCCCCGAAATTCCTTCATATAAAGCCGTGATTTGATTCAAAAGAACATCGATTGAGCAAGTATACTCGCCTCTTGAACAATGTCGTTGTGGTCTACTGTTTCCGAGATTGCTGCTGAGCAGCCCGCAATTTTGACACTCCAGGATGGATCTCAGATCTCTCATGATGTGTTTGTGTCTAAAAATATCCCCGAAGCCCGCGCTGGATATTGGTATTGGAATGCTCCGGGCCTAGTTTCAGGCCACCTTCAAACCATGGCTGCTGCCAAGCCTGGCGACAACGTTGACCAGGTTTACTATGGCCGCCGGTTCATGTCTATGCCCGATGGCGGAGAGGTAGCAATTGACTATGCTGTGGACGCCCCAGAAAGCAGAGAAGAATGGGAAAAGGCATGCGAGTACCAGCCAATTGCAGAGCTTCCCCCCAAGCCAGTCCGGACCCGTTATCTCACACCTCAAGAGATCGAAACCCGCGATTTAGATGTTGAGACACCATTGTTGATCACTCTGCACGGTCTTAGCGGTGGGTCCCACGAGCAATACGTGCGCTCCACTATTGCCCAACTCAGAGCCAAGTTCCCCAACTTTGAATGCTCGGTGCTCACCTCTCGCGGCTGCAACCGAACCAGACTGACTAGTCCCAGACTATTCAATGCTGCGTGGACTGACGATATCAGGACCTATGTCCGCCATATCCGCCGCCACCAGCCCAATCGGCCAATTTACATCGTTGGATACTCCCTTGGTGCGTCCATTCTCTCCAACTATTTGGGCCAAGAGGGCGACAGTACCGAAATCTCCGGTGCAGTGGTCGTTTCCAATCCTTGGGATCTGAACTTGTCAACTCACCATATTGAGAACAGCTATTTGGGGTCGACACTTTATGGCCCTGCAATGGCGCGCAACTTGGTCACTTTGGCCAAGCGCAATGCTACCGTCATGCAAAAAGACGAGTTATTCAAAACAAACTGGAATTCGTGCGCCAAGTCCGATCTGCGTAGCGTTCGTGCATTTGACAACAAGTTCACCGCTCCACTTTTCGGATTTGAAACTGCCTCTGACTACTACCGCACTGCCTCTCCAATCAACAGGCTCCACAACATTCGGACCCCAACTCTGGTGGTGTCGTCACTGGATGATCCCATTACTGGGGAGGCGCATCTGGAGGAGGACTCGGTCAAGAACCCGTTTGTGCATGCTGTACAGACCTCGGTGGGCGGCCACTTGGGCTGGTTCGGCGTCAATGGCTACCGCTGGTCGTCTAATGTGATTGTGTCCTACATTGGAGAGATGCACCGCAGTGTAGACCGCACCATTCCTGTCAAGGCCAATCTTCACGGCCGGCCTCGTCTCTTTGTTGGCGACAGATACATTGTTGGTGACCACAGTCACTCTCAATTGCCCTCTCCCAGAGCCACTGATTAGGGGATTATATTTTTGATGATAGTTTAGATAAATTACATGGGAATTTCTTCCGAAGAAGAGAAAGACCGCCAGGTGCTCAGATTGAGAACTCCATCGCTGTAGTCTCGAGAGTATGCCGCTGAGCTATACCTTGCGTGTGCCTTGGACCGATGGCCCTGAAATTCCTCTTCTGGATATCGCGGAATGATCACCGATGGCACACTGCTCCTGTTGCGACCGTGGCCGTGGCTGTGGCTGCGGCTACGGTTACCTCTCTGGTTGTACTCCTTAGTTGGCGCCCATTGGGTGCTGATCCTTCTTAGATGCGAATAATCGCCCTCGGGCTGTGAGATTGCCGTCGGTGGCTCCACTGGGGCTGGATCAGCCGAGTGAGCAGCCCAAAACTCCTGCTTCTTCTCGGGGGTCTTCTCTCCGGTTGACTTGACTGATTCCTGGTCCGACGAGAACAGATTTGAGTAGCGTTCGGGCATCCGGCTGAGATGAGAAACACGTCTGCTTGGACGTCTCAAGTCGATCTTGCCATCGCTGGGCTCGCCCCTTGATTCAAGTGCAGCTCTGGCGGCAGCAATGGCGTCATCATGGTTCGACCTGGTTGAGGAAGTGACGAGATCTGGAACGTGGGAGATATCGCTGTAGACTGTGCTCAAAACAGAGTCGGAGTATGAACTAGCAGACGATGATGAAACGCTGGACGCATCACTCTCCGGGTTAGACCACTCTTCGGCTTCTTCTTGCTCCAGTGAAAGGATCTCCTTGCGGAGCAGCGCGCGAATGGCAATACTGTGCCTAAGATATGATCCCCATACCGATACAAACTCCAACGCATCGTCAACAACGTCCTCATCCTCATCAGCCATAGGTTTACGCGCTGCACGAGATGCCCGCGAGCGTCTTGATGTGCGAGATGCTCTTGACAAGCCTCGAGCATGAGCAGAGACATAGGCTGCAGAAGCAGCATTCTCAAGAACATTAGCATTGGAGTTTTGGGCTACCCTAGCGACGGCATCAGAATCCTCAAGATTGAGCTGGGCAGGCTGACTTATTTGGTTAGCGTTCATGCCAATAGGAAGTGGCGGTAGGTCTTTGGATCTTTCAGGTCTAGGCGGTCTTGGTGGTGCCGATGTGTCCTCAGCCTGATCTGGCCGTGTGTTCGACTTGTTGGCAGCAGGAGCAGCTCCTGGTGCAGGCGTCGACCATCTTGGCTCGGCGGTTTCGGCACGTGGTGGCAGACTCAACTTGCCTGTACGCCCAGGAGTGCTTGGGCGATCACTGTTGCATGTATTACCGGCGTTGGCACTCGCGGCGTTGGCACTGACGGCTGGCCCAGAGTTACTGTTTCTGCCAGCAGTAACAGGGTCAGTCAGCTTCATCAACGAAGACATTTGGGGCCGTGCAACGTTCTCGGTATTGAGATGGGGAGTCTTGCCCATCAGTTTGTTGCTTTTGAACCTGAACCGGCGAGTAGAGCGGTCTGGAGCCATGATAAAGGATGCTTTGCGGCGCAAGAATGCCTTGGGGAACATTGGCCGGCGGCCGCGGCGCCAAAACTTAAGACGACGGAAGATCTGGCGAACATACTGAGAGGGCGAAAGTCTGGTGGCATTACGGCGACAGAGATCTGGAGGGGGACTTTTAAGAAGGGGAGAAGGATTGCGGCTGTTGTGACGGGGTAATGGTTGCTGGAGCTCCGGGCTAAAGACCTCAGCTTCTTGGTCTTGTGCACTAGTCAGCTTTGGGGTCTCAATGGATGCCAGCAAGGGTGTTGATGCTGGTTTACGCTCAGCATCAACAAGTTGTGATCTCCAGGGGGAGTGGGAAACAGGTGGTGGTGAGAGTTTTGGTGATGCAAGCTTGTTTGATTGCAAAGCAGCCTCGTCGGCTTCGAGGACTGGCCTGAAATTGGCGGTAGTGAGATGTGACTCGTCTTTGCGTTGGCGAGAGAGTGTGTTTGGGGCAAAATGCCAATGTGGTGTCTCAGGTGCTTGGGATTGTGCGATTTGAACGGGGAATGCAGATGATACAGGAGTCTCAGGCCTAGAAGAGGCTTCAACTACCATAGGAGATTGTAATTTCGCCATATTTCTCTTACCGTGATGACGACGAGACTCGGGCAGCATGGGAAACTGGGTTACGCTCAACTCGAACGCCTGTTCGAATACCTGGCGGCGGGCCTCTGCAGCCGGGGCTTGCATCAAGGAGACTGCCGATAAACGTGAGGGCTGTGGCGAGCCTGGTGCTGTTCTTTCAGCTATAAATGATCTTTGTGAATACATTTATCTCTGGTGGTTTGATTTTGTTGGTCCTTGATAGTGACGAGAGTAGGTGGATGAAAGATAGAAAGAGTCGTTGGGACGGGGTGTAACAGTAGCTGTAAAAATGTAGGGGGAATGCGATGCGTGAAGTATATCTATAGGTAGGAGGACGCGTCTATCCTTTTTTTGACTATTCTATCTACCAGCCATGTGCAGATCAGCCAGCCTCCCCATGCATTGATATGCATACATCAAGTGTCCTATAAAGCGCCCTACCCTACCCAGAACAGTTGTGCAGATAAAAAAAGCCAGAGTTTTGGTGGTGTGTGCTCAAATCGGCCAAATAATCAGCTTTAATGTATTACTGCTTGCATATTACCTTGAGACCTGTCAAGTAATTAAATAGATCGGGCTAATTATAACACATTAAAGAAGAGATTTAACTACATGTATGACAGCCTGTGGGTGCTCAAAGACATTGCAAGGAAGGTGTGCATATATTGGACCAAGGCCACCAATATCAGTAGAATGACTATAAAAAAGAAAATTATGGGTATATAGGAGAAATGCCACGAAAACAGATGTCGAGATTGAGCAGCCACGACATCGACCAGGTCCATGACATCATGCTGTGCAGCACGCACGTATGTGGGGGGTGCAGCCAGCCACTTTAGGTCCTCAAACGGCTTTCAGTCCAAGATTTGCCACGAACGCCGCACTTGTGACGCCACGTTTTTAATGCCAAGTTAGCCCCAGCAGATGTGTTTCGAACAGACGCACATTTGGGAGCGATGCTGACATCGCAGCGAGAGGCGTTGAGTGGAGAAGACCTCAGTCGGTGCTTCTTGAGACACTGATCCTATATAACCAGGTTGAGATCCACCTGATTTGCACTTCCAGTGAGTCGAATTGCTCGCTCAAGACCTCTAGTTTTGCTTCGAGCCAAGGCACTTGCCCCTCATCGCTTTTGAAAACTGAATTACACCGAATTGCGTTATGTCAAGCGACGAGCAGCCTGCCAACACTTCTAGCGATGATTCGCAAGTCGTTGCCAAACCTATCGATGATGGTCGCCCCAGATATCACTACTCAGTAGACACAATGCTGAAGCTGAGACGTTCTCACCTGGTTAAGGCGCCGACATTATTGAACGAGCCGCCAAAGCCACTTTCCAAGGAAGCTAAAGAAGCTGCTCTCCCCAACACCCCAGGAAGCGCTTCCTTCCAGGATACTGTTACCAGAAATGGCAGAGATGCTCAAAGATCATCTACACGCCGCCGCCATGCCTACCAGGATGCCAACGGCAACTGGCAAAATTCCGGACATGGTACTCGCGAGCATGGCGGCAGGCCACACCGTGACTGGAAAGACTCAAACATTGATGACGATGGAGCAGAGCCATCATGGGATGATCCTAATGAGCCAATGATCCTCAATGAGGGCTATTCCAATGAAATTGCTAGCTTCGAGAACTGGAAGCGCGAGCAGGCTCGTAAGCGCGGCGTAACCGTTCACACAGAGCCTGCGGTTGAGACAGATTTGGAAGCAAAGGCAGATTCGAACAACAACGAGACGTTTGGCAGTAATGAATCACCACCAAGTGAACCACAACGACTTGCTTCGCCGGACCAGTCAAAGCCCAGGGACTACAAGCTGGATATCTGGGGATCGAGCGAGCCAGCTTCTGGCGAGCAGGGTGCCTCGAGATTCTCGCAGCTATTTGGCAAAGACCAAGCAGGTAAACAGCCAATTCCGGGCCTCTCGCCTAGCCAACCCCAGGCAGCGTCTGCCAGCCAGGCAGCATCTGCTATGTCACCTCCGCCAATGGGCTTGATGGGCAATGGACTGCCCTCTCAGATGTCGCAGCCTCCAGGTTTGTTTTCCAACTTTGGTGCCCCAGCCCCGAAATTCCAGGCACCTCCCGGTTTCAGCTCACCGCCAGGCTTGCAGAGACCAACTGGTCAGTTCAGCGGTGCTCCAGGCCAGTTCCCACCTGGATTTGGCGGGCTTCCACCCGGATTTGGCGGCCAGCCCAACATAATGCCAGCAGGAATGCCCTCTGGTATGCCCCCCGGACTGGGCCGTCCTCAAAACCTTCAGCCCCGGCCGAATAATACTAATCAAGGTACCGGCAACGCGGTGTCTGACGATGACTTTTTTATGAGCATGCTTTCCAAGCCCGAAACTCGCTCGTAGCACAAATCAAAGTGTTGTACAACTATATGTAGGCTAGATGGTGTTGGCTAAATAACCTCGCAAGCTTACTGACGGATCTCAGAGTCGTCGGGAATTCCCTCGTACTCACCGTAGCCGAGAGCAAGATTGACGTTCTGCAAGCACTGAGTGGCAGCACCCTTGAGCAGGTTATCAATGGCAGAAACAATAACAACACGGTCCTGGGCGGCATTAACGCCAAAGCCGCCAACGAGCACGCCATGCTTGCCTGAGATCTGCTTGACCTCGGGTGCCTGGCCGGTGACGGTAACGAGCTGTTCGCCGGCGTAGCGGTCCTGGTACAAGTTGCGGATATCGCGGCTGGTCAGTTTCTCAGCCAGCGGGATGGAAACAGTGTTTGAAATACCCTGGAACCAGCTGGCAACGTGGGGGGTGAAGCAGATGTTGCGTCCGAGCTGGCGGGAGACCTCGCGCTCGTGGATATGGTCAGTGAGCGAGTAAGGAATCAAGTTGTCACGGAGGTTGTTGACATCATTCTTGGGAGAAGGTTTGGTGCCGGCCCCAGAGTAGCCAGAGATACCAAAGACCATTGGTCTCTCAACGGGCGAGATGTGGTCCAAAAGAGGCGCGATAGCCAGCTGAGCAGCAGTGGCATAGCAGCCAGGGTTGGAGATCTTGGTAGCCTTGGAAAGCGCATCGCGATTGCCCAACTCAGGAAGGCCGTAAACCCACTCGCCGGTCTCGTCAAAGCGGTAGTCGGCACTGAGATCGACAATGACAGACTTGGTGCCGCTGTTACGCTGGCCCTGCTCGACAGCATCGACAAAGGGCTTGCACACACCGTTGGGGAGAGCCATGATCCAGACATCAACGTCGCCGCGCTCCTGCAAGCGCACGACATCAGCAGTCTGCAAATTCTCATAGTGCACCGAGCCGCTCTTGTAGCCCTGAAGCTTCTGGCCCTCCAACTCACGGCTGGAAATGTGGGCAAGCTCCAAGTACGAGTGCCTGTCGATCAGATCAATGAGAGCCTGGCCAGTGTAGCCACGAGCACCAATAAGGGCAACACGGGCCTTGGAAGTGTTGGAACCCTTGGTACGAGGAGGCTGTGGGTTGCTGGACTTTGTAGAGTATGAGCGGCGCTGGATACGCGAACCGGCCATTGTGGAATAGCTACGGGCTCCGCGGGGCGCCATGGAAGACTTGACATGGCCGATAGTAGCGGGAGCGCCGGCGGCACGGCTGGTGAAATTCTGGATCAGGCTGGGCACATTTGATGCCTCGATGCCGTACCAAAACAGAACCTCGCCGTTGTGAGAGAAAGAGCCGTCAGCTTTGCTAAAGAAGAACGAGAGGTTCTCGTCATCCTGGCGAACAACCCACATCAGCGAGGAATTATTTTGACGAACGACTGACCAAACATTCTCGGTGACATTGTTGAGCCAGCCAGCACGCGAGGCAATGAACTTCTCAATGCGGGGCACCTCTGATTTTTGCTCAACCAGAGCAACAACATCCATAAGCTCATCAGCATAGACCTGGATCTGGCGGCCCTCGAGGCTTCTGAGATAAGTGGAAACACTTTCGGAGAGCTCTTCGTCGCGGGCCAATGCAGAGCGAAGTGCGTCCATTGAGGGGATGGCGCTGACACTGTCGTAGCGGGCGAGCTTGTGGCCGCGGCGGATAAGAGTACCGGCACCGCCATCAGTGAACAGCTCCTTCTGCAAGTCGTTGGTGGAGATAATGGCCACAGACGACGAGCGCGGGAGGTAGGTTAGAAGATCGTTGATCTGTTTGATCTTCAGCTTAGTGCCGTACTTGACCCAGGGCTGCTGCATCAGGCCGTCAAACTCCTCGTCCAAATTGATAACAGAGATCTTCTTACCATCACCATCGGCAAGACCGCCCTTTTCGCTAAGGTACACGATCTTCAGTGGCTCAATAACACGGGCAAGTTCACTGGCAGCGACATCAGCATTGACATTGAGGATCTGTCCATCAGGGGTTTCAGCCAAAGCGGTAAGAATGGGCAAGCAGCCTGCCTGAATGGATGCATCAATGGCAGCACGCTCAATCTTGTTGATCTGGCCAACAAGGTTGTACTTGGACTTGTCAAGGTACTCAGCGCCAAAGACACCGCCTGTGATGGGCCGTGCGCGTACACCACGCTCTTCAAGAGCCTCAACAAGGCGAAGGTTCTGATCCAAAAAGGCCTTGCGGACAATGGTCATGGTCTTGGGATCGGTAACACGGATTCCATCAATGTAATCGGGAACAATGCCCTCGGCTTCAAGCGCTACATTGATCTGGGGACCAGTACCGTGGAGAACAATGGGGTAGAGTCCAACATGGTAGAGGAAGGCCAAAGCACTAGCGAGTTGGGGCAGCTCCTGGGTGATAATGGCACCGCCAACCTTGATAACAGCAAACTGCTGGCTGGCAAGAGAGGTAAAGTAGTTGAGGTACTGCTCAACCTCACGTTTGGAGCCAATGTTGTCCAAGAGCTGGATAACAGTATCACGTGTGGGGGACACGGACTTGGTGTGAGCAAAACGGACTCCAGCTGGCGTGCAAATTGCAGCAACAGGAACACGAGGAAGCCGCAGCGCCGCACGCCGGGCAATGGGCGCCCGACACGCGCTAGCTAGCCTGAACATTCTCAATGAGGACATGACGATAAGACTTGCAGGGCAGAAATGCAGTATGAGTCCGCTCGATAATGTAAGCACTATCGGATAAACGCCAAACTGTCATGGGAAGGGAAATGATTTTTTATTCGCTCAGAGTGTAAGCACTTTATGGTGTTGATGGGCAGTGATAGGAGGGCCTGAAAAGTCATGGATACAATTGAGGTTTATTAAAAAAAATATAACTGGTGAATTGTGGTTAAAATTTTGGAAAATGAATTTACGCACCTTTCAAATCAAATAAAAAAAAGATAGCACCGGTTGGTTTCGATCCAACGACATCAGGGTTATGAGCCCTGCGCGCTTCCGCTGCGCCACGGTGCTGCTTGTATAATCAAAGTTGCTACAAAGCTCATGAGGTCTGATTAAATGTAGACCTCGATAGCGTGCAACTAACTATTTCATTTACTACCATTAATTCAATAATTAAATGTACATAGGCTCATATATGAGGGCATTAGCAGCCTGCAGTACTTGCAAACATCTGCTTCTATAGCCCAATACAACCCAAAGCTCTTTTCATCGTCAGAATGATCAGTACTTGAAGCGGCGGTGCAAAGTGTTGAGCTTCTTGGCAGTGGAAGCATTTGACTGAGTACGACCACTGCGAACAGGAAGACCCTGCGAGTGCCGTAAACCTTCAATGTGGCCCATCTCGAACTTGCCTCGGATATTGCCCAAAATCTCGTTCTTCAAGTCGGTTTGCAGTTTTAGTTCTGATAATTCTTTCGTGAGGGCATAAATTTGTGGCTCGTCGAGCTGGTGCATACGCATTCCAGGATAAAGACCGAGCTTGGCACAGACCTTGCCAGCGGTATGTCTACCAACACCAAAAATCTTCTGTGCCAGACCCTCGGTGACCAGTCTGTTGCCGCGGAACGACATTCCCATAATCGTTGTAACCATTTTTACTCTGTAGTGGCTGTATAGAGAGCAGAAATAGGGCCAGAGTAGTGGCTTTCTGGTGACTTTGAGTCGAAAGTACTGTGTCGTGAATTATCTTGAGCGTGAGCATTATGTAACAAGACCACGCTCACATGCGCTTCGAGGCCGGACGCATTGATAAAGAGTAGTTCATATAGTCAGGTGTAGCTAGAAGCCGGCATTGCAAACGGAAGACTTTAGATGCAATTCTACAATATCTAGACTACATTTTCTTTTCAGCTTGCTCCAAGCATTTGCGCATAGTCTGAGGGCCTTCTGTCCATACCACTCTGCCGAATAGTAGCAGCCCCAGATCAGGTCAATATGCATGTAGTGGGCGACGCACTGAACAGGGCGTAAATACTTCTTGAGGACTAGATGGTCTGTTATTATCTGTTGCCACACAGAACAAAGAGCACTGAATGACCAAAAGCGAATATTTCCCCTCTTTAGAAGAGATCAGCATTCCACTTCCGCATGAGGAGTTTGCAATTCTTGAGCGCCAGTACCTCTCAGAGGGCATCATTGCATCTACACAAACACGGTTCAACTATGCGTGGGCATTGATCCGGTGCACTGAGCTGGAGAAGCAGCGCAAGGGCGTTATGCTTTTGACAGATCTGTACAAGGACTCTCCGGATCGCAGGCGCGAGATTCTATACTACCTTGCTGTTGGCTGCTATAAATTGGGCGACTATAACGGCGCCCGCCGCTACTCTGACACATTCTTGCAGTACGAGCCAACGAATGGCCAGGTCAATCTGCTCAGACAAGAAATTGAAAACAAGCTTCACAAAGAGGGCCTTATTGGCTTTGCAATTGTAGGTGGCGTCGTTGCTGTAGGTGCCGCAGTCCTTGGTCAGGTACTGCGCCGCCGCCGCTGATGGAAGAGGCTCAAAGGGAGTCGCTTGAGCAGCTCGAGCGGCCCAATTCACTTTCCGAGGGTGACGCAATCGCGCAACTGGTCATTGACCAGTATAATCGATTACCCTCTAAATTCAAGCCACTGCTCAGGTCCAACGGCTGTCGCGAATGGACGATCTTGGCTGGCGTCGTGCTCACGTTGCCAGGACGCAAGCCAGAATGTGTATCTCTGGCAACTGGAATGAAAACCACTCCCGATTCTATAGTCGCACAAGCTCAGGGCCGTGTGCTACATGACATGCATGCAGAGATTCTGGCATTGAGGGCCTTTGCGCGGTTTATCTTGGAAGAATGTAAACTTCACAGTTCCGCATGGATTGATAAACTTGACGGCAACAAGTTTCGACTAAAGTCGCAAGTAAAACTCAATCTTTATATCTCAACTGCTCCATGTGGAGATTCGTCAATGGGACTATTTACCGGCGAGAGCTGGGCCTCCAAATCTGACGTCAATCTAAGTAAGGACCAACTTTTCCGTGGCCGCGAGCATTTCAATGTTGTTGGCGTTGTTCGTACAAAGCCAGGAAGAGCTGACTCGAACATGTCTTTATCCAAGTCTTGTGGAGACAAGCTCTCGCTTATGCAGACAAACGGGTGTCTTCCTGGCATTGTAAGCCAGCTCCTCAGCAATTCTGTTTATATCAATGCATTGATATGCCCAGACTACATTGAAAGCGATTTCAAGCGCTGCTTTGGGCGTTGGCGGCCTCGTACACGGCTTTCATGGCAGCGAACAAAAGTCGAATTCGAGTTTAGTCAAAAGAGCATTGAACGGCAATACGCAAAGTCCGCACCTTCTAAATCATGTGTTTTATGGACTGCGAATCATGCTGAGCTGCTAATGAATGGCGTGTTACAGAATGCCAAAGCTCTAAGCGGCCGTGGCGCTAGCGTAGTCTCTCGCTACGAGCTAGCAGTGTTGACAGCCCAGCTGCAGCTGCGGCCATCGCTGCATCAACGAGACTATCTGCAGGCGAAACAGCGTCCGAAGTTCCGGCCGGATGGATGGCAGCAAACTGCCGTGGATACATTTTTAATCGAATAAATCACTGCTGTACACTTTAACATTCTTTTCTAATCTCAAGTCCGAGCCCTTTTCAGTCGGAATCCGAGCCCGAGCCCGAGCCAAGATCGCCCTCGCCCTCGTCTACAGCACCATCGGCTTCAGCAACCATGCCGGCACCGCTCTCTTTGGACATTTCAGCAGCGTATACTGCACTTCTTAGCACACTTTGCACTTTGGGGTGTCCGCGAGCCAAATCAGCTGGGGTGCGTCCCTGTTTGTTTTTCAGCAAAACATCAGCGCCACATGCAATCAACAGCTCTACAAGCTCAACCGACAAGTCCTCATCGCGCTCGGCAAGGCCAGCTGCCACGTGCAATGGAGTATTGTTGTTCATTTTTTCCCTGGGATCAATCTCTACGCCCTCCTGGTCCAGCATGTAGTCGAGGATTTCCAAGCTGCCGTTTGCGCAAGCAACGTGCAGCAAAGTGTTTCCAACAGGGTCCCTGGAGCTGTTAATTACAGCGCCTCTTTTGTCCAATGATGCAACATTCTCGGAGAGAATCTGTTCCATCAATTCCTCATTGTTGCTACGGGCACAGCCCACAAGCTGCTCAACAATGGTAGCGCCGTCGTCGGCCATGTTATGTTACTAAGTGCATCTAGGGGGTTTTAAAATAATAGGTAGCGCCGCAGGATGTCGCCCAGCTCTGTCTGCAGCTATGCTGCATAACCGTGCACCGGTTTATAGACTTTATTAAATAACAGCAACGCCGATCTTCGGGTCCAGTTCAATGTCCAAGCCAGCAATAATAGTCGTCAGCTTCGACACAGGGATCCGCTGTTGCGACTCTTGCTGAGCCGAGGCCTGTGCAATCTCTGCTGCCTTGTCGTCTTTGGCACTGTCGTAGTACGTACGGGCAGTTGTTCTCAACCGACTAAAGGGGTCGACTTTTTGTAAGTTGGCCGACTTGCGTCTGTCCTGCTGTGCCTTGGCTTCGGCTTTTCTAATCTCGGCAATGTTGGATTTACGGTTGCGTTGGTTCACTTTTAGCAAACGGGCCAGATGGCCGTCATCCTGGCCAAGACTAGACTGGTCCAGCTGGGCAAGTTTAGTTTCGATCTCTTGGATTCTGATGGTATCCTCGTCTTGCTGAGCCACATCCAGCTCTTGCATGAGACGTGATTTTTCGACAACGACCTGCGCGCCAGTAGAACCATTGAGATTTTGACGTTTCTCAACAATCTGTTCGATCTCAGCAGAAGAAAGCGGCGTAGTTTGAAGCGATTGTACCGCTTCGGCCTTGAGGCTGGCTCTCCTTGAGCTGGGGATTGTTTGCTTGGCAGAACGCATGGCATTGGTCCAGTAAGTAAATTCATCTTCAGTTATGGGCTTGTCGGAACAAATATCCATGTTGATTGTGCGTTCGCTTCCGGCATGAGAGACCACCAAACTGATGTCCACGCGGGTATCATTGAGCTTGTAAGGAGTCTTGGACTTGATAACCCGCTTGATTTGGCAAACACGATAGACATTGACCTGTTTATAAGGGTTGAATCCAATGTTGACACGTACAAATGCACCAATCGCTGCCTCCTCAAACAGGGGGTAGTAGCAGTGCTTGGCCAAAAGGGTCTTGCCAAACTTGATACGGTTCAAGTCGCTGGCAACAAGCTCGCGTTCTGGCTCTTGGTTATCGTCGCGGTGATCACGATCGCGATTGTGGTCACGATCATCCCTCCGGCTGCCTCCTCTGCGATCATAGGATTCATCATCGCTGTAACCGTAATCTGAGCCTTCTGCGCTATCACCGCTTTGCCTATCATCATCTTCAGCGTCGCTATCCTCATCATTGCTGTAGTCGCTGTCGCCCCGCGTTTCGCGGCGGGCTTTGGCCTCTTTCCGCTTCTTCAGTTCCTGTAGCCTACTCATCTTGACCTTCTCGTAGCCCTCTGCGCTCGCCTTTGCGCGAGACTTGGCAGAGGCTGCAGCGCTTCCAGACATAGCCTGCTTCTGTGCTTGTTCACGTTGCTTCAAACGGTCTGCGAGGTACCGACGTTCCTCAAACTGTTGCATCTCCTGACTGCGGTCGAACAGCAAAGACTCGCGCTCCATTTCAGGCAGACCCATGATATACGCACGGTCCTCAATGCTTTTGTATTTGCCTTCTAGCGGGTAGGGCACCTGGTTTGGATTCTCGTCCTCAGAGGAGCTCTCATCATCAAGACCTTTACGTCGTGATCTAGGCTCAGTGTCTTCGTCGTCATCGCTGTTGCGGTCCCATTTACGCTTGGATGGTACCGAGATGTCAGCATTCAGCTCAGGGCCCTGGCCAGCCAACGCCAAAAGATCGTCATCACTGTCCGACGACATTAGAGATACTCTGTTGGTTTCCTTGTTCGACGCTGCTTTTCATCCCAACCGCGCTTTGTCAAGCAAACGATCACGTGGAGCGTTCATACAACTATTGTGGCGGTAGTGGCAACAGACGCCACGATCCGGATCAGCTTCTACTTGAACTAGGGAGGCAGAGTAATGCCCTACCTAGTCTTGTTTTATCTTTGAAGTTGTAAACTTGGTCAAATATCGGTATTTACGCGATCGAGAGTAGTCATTGTGCCGGTGGGCTGAGTGGATAATAAGTTGAGCTAATTTACAGAAGCAGGCAATTATGGTTTCTGCTGAGAGCATATGTGGAGTTGCAGGTGGTCTTCTTTCAGCAGGGGGTTCCAATAACTGTCCCGGCTCAAGCTGAGCACTGTTAGTGAATAGTCTTGTTGTGGATTGTTTTTGATGACATGGCTACTATGATAGTTTTTAACCCTCGGGCCGCTAAAATCCTCTTGTGCCGCCCCTAAAGGGACGTGTTACTGGGTGCGAGGAGCTTTTTTTTCGCAAAAACTTATTAAATCTTGCTACTCAATTTGCTACTCTGCCGCAATTGTTATAGCCCAACACAATCAGAATAAACTAAAACCAAAATCAAGCATGGTAGTTGCTCATTCTTGTGTTCCTCAAAACCTAGAGTATATTTCGCTGCACCCTAACCCGTAAATAAGTGTACGCAAAAAGTACACTGCTACATTGAGCTTTCCTAAGAGTGTTCCCTGCTCTCTTGCTATGTAGCACGGTCAGAATTGTGTTGGTGCATAGTAGGTTAATTAGCGCATTTCTGCAGGAGAACTACACTTCAACACACAAAGTGCTCAATGGTGGCGAACCTTGCATACACCCTTTGTGACTTGATAGAGTGTTTTCAACCTCAAATTTCACCATAAGAAAACATTTAATCTCCTAGTTAAAATCCTGCACTAATTGTCAATCCGACCTCATCATCGTTCCCCTTGAGCCGATGACATCTGCTAAAATGCTCAAAGTGATGCCCAACAAACCCTGATGCGGCAGGTGCGGCTGACTATGTCTTGATTATGCATCCTTTGAACAAAGAGAGCATTTTTCTTCTTTAATAAGAATAAAAACATTATCGTACCAAAACATTTGCTAGCCTCTATCACTCTGATAATGTCGTTCCTCTGTCATTTGAGAATGGCCGCATCATACAAACGACAGGACTATTTGGGCATAATAGGCTTCAATTAGTTCGATCGTAAATATGCAAGGGTCTGCATTCTTATCAATTCTGTCCCGTGCATTTAGCGTGGATTAGCGTGGATTAGCGTGGATTAGCGTGGATTAGTCAAAAACTTTTTAGACATAAATGAGACCATGCATGACTCTTTTGCAATATCCAAAGACTGTTTGACCAAGCAATCACGCTAAAAGGATCTTCCCATTGACCAAAACTATTGCAATGTCAGGCGATAACTCTGGCACTGCCACGGCTTTGGCCACAGTCGGCACGGTTATGTGGTGTATCGTGCTGATCCCTCAAATTGTGAGGAACTTCATTGTAAAGGATACTGAGGGCGTTCCTCCATTGATGATGTTCTTCTGGTCGATTTCAGGTGTGTTCTTTGCAATTTACTTTATGATCGAGCAGGTAAACGTCGTGCTGCAAGTTCAGCAGACGCTGTTTACATTTTTTGCCTTGATATCCCTTGGCCAGTGCTTGTTCTATCCACCGGTGAGTATGCCCTTGAAAAAGGTGATTCTTTTGGTTGGCTCATTGACAGTCGTCTGTGCTGCTGTTGAAGTTGCAGCGATTGTGCCATTGAGACCATTGTATGCTCGGGGGACCCACTGGCCCAGTCTTATCTTTGGTATCATCGCTGGTGTTCTTCTTGTGTTTGGCTTGATTCCTCCTTACTTTGAGTTATGGAAACGCAAGGGCCGTGTTGTTGGCATTAACTTCATTTTCCTGACGCTGGACTGCCTTGGAGCCATTTTCAGCTTGGCGTCTCTGGCGGTATCGAAGGAAGCTCTTGACATTCTTGGTCTAGTGCTCTATCTCATTGTGCTTTGCATGGAACTCGGAATATTTGCTTCGCACGCAGTCTGGGCTGTCCGCGTTAAATGGTTCGGGCTGCCAATCGAACCACTTGAAGCTGACAACAAGAGTGAACAGGTGTCTGAAGAGGAAGACGTGGAATCAAAGGCTCAGGGCCATGTTTCCACCACTCCTTGCCCGGAGCCATGATGATTCTTTGTTGATTTACCAATACCACGCGATATGAACTTTAGAGACTTTGGTCTACAAAATAAAATAATTTAATTCTGTACAATATGCCCTGATTTTTTAACTCCCCATGAGCCATTCTTAGAAACAATGTGCATTTGAGGCCCAGTACTGGGTTCGGGTGAAAAATGAAATTATTCTGCACTGCACGGTCGTCTGTCCTTAGTCAGGGTCATTGACGAGGTTGAAACTTCAGCTGAATTCTACTAGTACCTGTAGATCAATAATTTCTGATGGGTGTCGCTGCCTTTTTCAGATGGATTTCCAGGAAATACCCCAAGATCATCACGCCCGCGCTTGAAGAAGAGCCAGAGTCTATCGATGGTATTGAGCAGCCCATCATCTATAGTGATCCCAACCCAAATGGAGAGCTCGATAATCTGTACTTGGATATGAACGGTATTGTACATCCCTGTACACATCCCGAGGGACGGCCGCCGCCGCAAAATGAAGCAGAAATGATGGCTGAAATTTTCCGTTATACTGAGCGGGTGATCAATATTGCACGGCCACGTAAAGTCCTCATGATTGCAGTTGACGGCGTTGCACCTCGTGCCAAAATCAACCAGCAGCGTAGTCGTCGGTTCCGAAGTGCACAAGAAGCCAAACTCGCAGAAGAGGCTAAGCAGGAAGAACTTCTCAGGGCGCAGAGCCTCGGAGGAGCTGTCGAAACTACAGAGCCTAAAAAGGCCTGGGATACCAACGTTATTACACCTGGAACTCCCTTTATGGACTTGTTGGCTTCGTCTCTACGCTACTGGATCTCTTACAAGCTACAGACTGATCCTGGTTGGAAAGACCTGCACGTTATTTTGAGTGATGCCTCTGTTCCTGGTGAGGGCGAGCACAAAGTGATGGAGTATATCAGAAGTCAAAGGAATGACCCCGCGTATGACCCCAATACTAGTCATTGTATCTATGGTCTAGATGCCGACTTGATCTTCCTGGGGCTGGCTACTCATGAGCCAAACTTCAAGGTGCTCCGTGAGGACGTTTTCCAGCAGAACAAGACCGCTAAGCTCAATGCCAAAAAACCCTATATTTATTTGAACCTGGATATTCTACGCGAGTACTTGGAAATTGAGCTCGATATCCCCAATACCGGGTTTCCGTTTGATCTCGAGCGTGCTCTTGATGATTGGGTCTTTATGGCATTCTTTTGCGGTAACGATTTCTTGCCCCATCTTCCGTCTTTGGATGTCCGCGAAAACGGTATTGACGTACTCACTAGGGCCTGGAGACGAAACTTGCATAGAATGCACGGATACATCACTTTGGACGGCAAGGTGAACCTGGGAAGGGCGCAGATGTTGCTCAGAGGAGTTGCAGCTGAAGAAGATGGAATTCTTCAACGCGCTGCCAGCCGTACCCGTTACATGCAAAACCGCAACAACCAGAACCGTCACGAACCCCGTGCCAAAATCAGCCAGAATGGTAATATTCCCTTGAGCCGCACAAGGGGAGAGCAGAATCCGGTGCATCCCGTTAGTGATATCCCCCTTTTCACTCCAAAGGGTGAAGTCGTTAATGATAATCCTCCTCCTGCTGCACCCGCAAGCGCCCCGATTGAGGCGACCAGTAACAACAACTCTGACAAAAGTGTCTCTGAGGCATTGGAATCTGGCCAACGCAAGCGTAAGCTTCCTGATGGCTCTGATGCTGCTGACGAGACTGGAGACGTCAAACTTGGCGAATACGGCTACCATGAGCGCTACTACATGGCTAAATTTGGTGTTTCCGACAAGGATGCAGACTTTATGAACGGAATTATCCAAAAGTACATCGAAGGTATCTGCTGGGTCTTGGAGTACTACTACCAGGGCTGCCCCTCGTGGTCATGGTACTACCCTTACCATTATGCCCCCTTTGCACAGGACTTGGTCAGTCTTGATGGCGTCAAAGTTGTGTTTGAGCAGTGTGAACCGTTTAGACCGTTTGAGCAGCTAATGAGTGTCCTTCCTGCTGCTTCAGGCCATGCTCTGCCGGAAGTTTTCCGCGATCTCATGTCCAATCCTGACTCTCCAATTATTGACTTTTACCCCGAAGATTTCGAGATTGATCTCAATGGTAAACGCCAATTGTGGCAGGGTGTTGTTTTGCTGCCGTTTATTGATGAAAAGCGCCTCTTTGCTGCTATCAAAGATGCATACACGAAGCTGACCGAGGCGGAAAAGGACAGAAACAGCAGAAAAGAGCCAGAGATTTACACATCTGGCCCGACTGCATTAGGCCACACTTTGAAATCGCTGTACGAGGGTGATGCCAAGCCGAACGAGCTCGTTCTTAGTTGTCAGACTGGCAGCGGAACTGCAGGTACTTATCTTGCTGCTCCGAACTTTGTGTACCGTTCAGAACTGTCGTGTCCGGTTGAGATCGACAACTACGAGAATCTTTCTTCTACAACTTATTTGTGCGCTACCTACTTGATGCCAGAGATTGAATCAAACAAGTCCATGCTTTTGCAAGATTACACCGAAGTTGCTTATCACTTGAGTTATGAAGACCGTGATGGCATCATCAGCCGTCGTCAGCGTAGCGATAGAGGCGACGAGCGCGACAAACGCGATTTCCGCAGTGGAGACGACTATGTCGAGCCCAGAGCGCTGGATCCCAGTGGATACCTCGGCAGCTTGCAGCAGGCAAAAAGAGTGGGCCATGGCAGCTCTGGAGTTCCGCAAGCGAGATCCACACAAGGCGACAGAGGTGGCAACAATGGCTACCGCGGCTACCAAGGATACCAAGGATATCAGGGAAACCAGGGAGGCTACCAAGGCGGCAACCAGGGCAATTACCAGGGAAACAGATCCCAGTACTCAAATTCGGGATTCCAGCAGGGCCAAGGTCAACGCGGTGGTGGCGGTGGCTATCACAATCAAGGAGGGTATCAGAATCAAGGTCAGCATCGGCAAGGCAATAACCGAAACCAATACAACAATCAAAGAGGCAACAACTATAATGGCTACCAGGGCGGCAACCAGAGGCAAAATAACTTTGAAGATAACTCCTGGCGCCGTTGACCCAATTTGTTATTACTCGTTTATAACCTTATTTAACTGTTCGCTTCGCTTCCACGCTGAGTTTTCCTTGATCGAATGCATATTTTCACTATAGCAAGGATGCAAGTTTGACATCTTCGATGCATATGTGCGCATGCCTCAAGGAGGCCTTGCGGATGCACCTTGCCTTCGAAAGCAGCTGGAAGTGGGTTTTCCATATGATCTTCTGCAGGTCGTGTCCAACCTGCATACGTCAATGAATCAGCAACATACATACGATACGATCTTCGAGTCATATAAAGGGTATACAAACATTTAGAGAGAAAAGTAATCGAGCCAGCAAAAAATGAGCTCGACTGGTGCTACAGAAGACCGGCCTACAAAGGTCTGGACCACCCTGGTCACCAACACAAAATACCTCGAGGGCGTTCTTACCTTGAACTTCTCTCTAAAGAGGGCCAAATCAAAGTATCCGCTTGTAGCACTGGTAACCAAGGAGCTTGGCGAGGAAGTTCTCGGCCTGCTTGCTCATAACGGTATTGAGTCTATCCCCGTCGAGTTTTTGCTACCTTCTGTTCACCGCGACTACTCAAATGATACCAGATTTTACGACTGCTGGTCAAAGCTGCAGCCGTTCTCCCTAACTCAGTTTGAAAGAGTGTGCCAGCTGGACAGCGATATGGTTGTTACTCAAAACATGGATGAGCTTATGGAAATTCCATTGGACGAGGAGAATGCTCCCTTTGCTGCCTCTCACGCATGTGTTTGCAACCCTTATAAGCTGGAACACTACCCCGCAGACTGGATTCCCGAGAACTGTGCGTTTACAAACTACAAGTCCGGGCCTGAAGACTGGAGGGGGCCACCCAATAATTCTGGTTTGGCAATGTGTAACGGCGGGTTACAGGTTGTCTTGCCCAGCGCCAAAAACTACCAAAAGATCGTTGATGTTTTAAACGATCCCAACTCTACCATCAATTACGATTTTGCCGACCAGTCGCTTCTGTCCGATGTGTTTAAAGGGAAATGGGTCGCATTGTCGTACAAGTATAACGCGCTCAAGACATTGAAACTGATCCACAGCGATATCTGGAGCGACGATGAGGTGAAGAATATTCACTACATTATCAATCCAAAGCCCTGGGATACGCCCAACGAGGAGGACGAGACCAAGACTTTTGGAGTTTGGCACAAGATCAATGCCGAGAGATTGGAAGATGAGAGTACCCGGGCAGAATTGGAAGCATGAATAAATAGTAACGATCAAGGGTATTATATAAATTAGTGCTGGACAATGGTGTTTTTCCTATACAATAATTAGTCCATCGTCTTCATCATCGTCTTCATCACCGTCCTTTTGGCTACTCTTGGTATCTTTGATATCAGCATCTTTCACCTTTTTGGTATCAGCATCTGCGTCATTATGCTTTTGAGACTTTCTAGGTTTTTCGGGTTCTTTAGGACTTTCAGGATCAACAAGTTTCCCCAAGTAGTCGTACTCCTTTAGCATGTAGCCATTTGTGCGCGAGGCAAGCTTTGCCCTGATCCGCCGCTCGTTGTTCAAGTGTTCCTGGCGTCGTTTATGAAGTCGCTCCCGTTCTGCCCTTGGCATTATTATTTCATCTTCGTATGAATGGTGAACTCCATAGGAATTTGCTGAAACAGGGCTTTGTTCGGCCTCCATCTTTTGGATATCCCTTTGAAGACCATTGAGCCATTTTACACTCCCTCCCTTGATGTTTGCGTAGATGCTTCCATTGGCGCGAGGCTCATACATTCTTGTGACAGTGGAATTGAACTCTGGGCGGTGGCCTGAAGCCACAAATACCCGCTTTTCAAGGTGGTAGTTACAGTACTTGTGATGCCGCGTATCTACCCAATTCGGACATCTTTTGCTCTGTGTTTGGACGAACCGGCATCGACCAAAGTATTTGGACGTTCCCAGTAGCAAAATCGATCTGTGTGCTCTTACAATTCCCATACTTACCGGCAGCCTGGCCCTTGAGCTCTTGCTTATTGTCAGATGGGGGGACGAAATAGCAATCACCGTTCCTGGTTTGAGGATCAGGATATCATCGAGCTTTTTGCCAAATGCGTAAACGTCAATTTCGTATTTGAGGTCAGTCAATGCAAAATGAGCGTACTCGCTCCCATTAGCGCCCCTTTTATGAATTGGTTTGGATGAAATAATTCCGAGTGCTGCCGTCGGCTTTTCCTCAATGGGCAGCTGGAAGTTTGGTGGAGACACGCTGCACAGCAGTTGTTCCACGCTCCTCAGCTCATACTTGTCCAGCTGTTTTAGTTCCGCTCTTGATGAAAGCAAACAATCTGTCATATCAAAGCCACCAGCAGTTTCTGCAGGTTTTAGCAGCTCAAGCTTCTTGGTGCGTTCAGGAGAAAGATTGACTCTTTTAAACTCTGAGGCATTTTCGGGAACTTTTATGTATGGCTCATACTTCTGTGCTTTAGACTGATTCAGATCCGTTAGGAACGCCGACATTTGCAGGATGTATTGACGTGTTTACTGACAACACAAATGGGCTAAACAAGCTAGCGGGATCCAATTAATCTGCATGCAGGACCGCTGCAGGAAAAGTATTATCTAATTGACGCGAAACCTGCTGCACTCAAACAGGCCTGTAATCCTGCTTTTACCACCAAAAAGAGGCAATTCTACAGAGCCCAGAAGATCAGACAGTGGAGCCGCATGACGGCAAATCAATCTGCACAGATCGAGGCGCTCCTCCGGAAACTCAAGCGTCAAAGCAGCAAAAAGCAGTCCTCTAATACCTCAAGGGTTAAGATCTCTCATTCGGCATCGAATTCACAGTCCTCAGACACAAGTCTTGTGTCTCCAAAAGCGAGCGCGCTACCTGTACCAGCCAATACTTCAAGGACGGCCCCAATACCCACAGAGCCACAATCTCACCATAATTCGCAACTACAGTTGGAAGATGAACCAGAAACATCAATACGGAGCGAACCAAAATTAGCCGAGCCTCTAGTTGTTAGTCCAGTTGCGAGTGAACCGCCAATTGCACCTGTTACAATTGCGGAAAATGTTTCGGTTCTACAACCACAATCGGTCCAACAATTACAGCCGGCCCAACAATCACAACCAGTTCAACCAGCTTCTGTCCAGCCGGCCCCCGCTCAACCAGATAATATACAGCCGATTGTTTTCCAACCAAAAGTGCAAGCAGAACAGCGAAAACCGCAAGCAGCACAACCAAGCCACCAGGCCACCCCCACAAAATCAGTACATACACCGACCATTGCTACTTACAAGGCTAGCGCAACAACTCCAGCAGAAGATCTGGAACAAAGCTTTAAAAAGTATATTGCAAGCCTTGGGCCAGCTGATAACGAATCCATAACGCTAATGACGCAGGATTTCCGGAGATACATGCGTTCTTTACGTGACTATTTTGTGGAATCTAACCGGCCGAGATCAGCAGAAAAGTCGTTGACTGGTGAATCACAATCGACCAGAGAGGCAGCAGCAAGCGGAACCCAGCCTGAGAACTCTGCTCAGCCTGAAAACTCTGCCCAGTCCGCGAGCTCTGCTCAGCCTGAAAGCACTCCATCCAAACGGACTTTGAGAGCTTCTGCCCAACAACCTGCAACAACTGCGGCCGAACCCACGAGAACTCCTGCCAAACGCGTTGGTGAAAGTAATTTGGAGCCAAGGCAAGTCGAAAAGATCAGAGCAGTTCAAGCTTCTGCCGCTGCTCCTCCTGCCGCTGCTCCTCTTGCTGCTGCTCCTGCTCCTTCCCCTGCTCCTGCCGCCATTGCCCCCGTTCCTGTTATCCCCGCACAAACGAACAAGTTCGGTCTCACCATCAGGCAGACCTCAACATCCCCCGTACTTGCTAAACATCCGCCGTCAAACTCTGAGCCGAGCATAACCCCAATCGCCAATCCGCGTAGATCTGTGGGCATGGTGAACACACAGTTGGTAAGTCAATCCAACCCCCCAGGATCAATACACAGCACTGCTGATCTGGCCCCAGCCGCAATGCAACCACTGGCACATGCTACACCTATCAAGATCCAGCCTCTTCGGCCAAAGGGTGGCCCACCGCCAGCAGTAAATGTAATGCCTCAGGTTCCGGCTCGTCCGCGCGCTAGAAAGCCCTCGAAATACGATGTTGTACCGTCTGATCCAATCCCCCCCGTTCATGTGCCTAAACCACGGGACACTTCACTGTTTTTAAAATCACTTCAAGGATCTGATCCATTGCCGCCTCCCCCTGCTTCTTTGCTGCGCCCTATTGATGGTGACGCAAACGCAAACAACACTGGCACTAACAGCTCAAATGAACAAGCGCTGTCCAAGCGGCGACCGGTGCCTACAATGGACAGAATGTGGAGACAGAAATGGGAATCGTTCCGTGAGCAGCGAGATAATGGGTTTGCATAGTTGATAGCTGGATATATTATATATTATGAGATTCAAACAGAAACAGGCGCAAGGCTCTGAATCAGCGGTCCGCGAACAACGACAGTTCCGTAATTACGCAGACTTTCGCTCTGTACAATTTCGCAAGTATCGTGGAGCACAAGGTTCATGCCTAGATCGTGTCCCTGCAACGTTCCTCTATAAGTCTTGTTGCCAGTCATGAGCACTTCAACAGTTCTACCGATATACTTGTCGAGATCGAGCTCTAACCGCTTTGCCGGGCGCTCTTCACCGAGCCATGGCTGGAATCCGCGTTTCTGAGTGTCTGTTTCGGGCTTTTTGCTCTCCTTTTGCTCGGATTTCTCGCTCTTCTTTCTGTTTGAAGCGGCCATAGCTAAGATGTAGGATGTGAACCTGCTTAGGTGAGACAGTTGTCCGCATCACCACCCACATTACCATTGCATCGAAAGGGGGGATCTACCAGAAAATTAAAAGATTAAAAGAGTTAAAAAGTACTTAAGATACTCTATATGTACAGTCGTGGTATCGTGACATAAATAAGATGGGACGGACTCGCGAAAGTACCAATGTTTCAAGAAAGCAGTGCAGGAGTTTTGCGGATCCGAAACCCCAGTGCAGTGCGAGGCTGCTCACCGTTTCTTGGGCTTTGTAGCATCAGCAGTGCCAGAGGCGTAAACGCGATCATCTTCGCCTTCAACTTCCTTCTGAATCTGCTCAGTGAGCTCGTTCTGGGCAAACCAAGTGTTGAAGTTAGACTTCTTGGACTTGTCGAACAGCTCCTGGTCCGGAAGACGGTACGAATTGCCAATACGGTCCCAAAGAGTAGTGTACTGGCCGTAGTTGTAGTTGAAGTAGATGTGGTGAATAGTGTGGCAAGCAGAACCGTTGATAACGGGGTCATGTGCCAAGTACTCGCCATCGTGGATCATAACAGACCAGACATTGACAAAGAAGAACAAAGCGACGTATGCGCCCTTGTGTAGAGGGAAGACAAAGGGGAAGAGGTGGTAGGGCAATGACTGGAAGTAGCCATCAACAGGGTGGAAAGCGTGGGAGGCAAATGGAGTAGGCACAATCCATTTGTGGTGAAGCTTGTGAAGGTGCTTGTAGATCGCAGGGTGGTGCAGTCCACGATGAATAGAGTAGACCAAAGCATCGGTAAATAAGATGAAGAGAGGGAATTGAGCGTACATGTACCAAGAGGGGTAGTCGCTAGTGTCCCAGTACAGCTTAGAGTATCCCTGAACCTCTGCAAGGAACCATGGGACAGTCAAAAGCGACATGATGGGAATTGCGCTAGAAGCCATCTTGATTTCAAGCCAAACCTGATTCTTCAAGAACTTGGGGTGCTTGAGATTCTCTTTGTCAAAAACAAACCAATAGGAAAGGCACGCAGTGAAGAAGTAGAGGGCCCAGCCAAACAGTGTTGTAATAACTGTGAGCGAAAGCGCCTGTCTCAAAAGGTTGCCGCGGCCAAGCGAGGATTGATTGGCGTAGCAGCTCTGATCAAGAAGATGTGTGGCGGTCAAACCGTAGCGGTCATTAAAACTGGAGCCGAAATTGAGGAAAGTCGAATTGGCGCCATCAAGACCAGTTAAGGAACTGTCTCCGATTGGGAAGACAGACGCATAAACCTTGTCAAGGACATAAGTGTCGAGCACTTCCAAAACCAAATCCATTGTGCAAAAAGCAGAGGATCTGTGGGGCCAATCTTCAATATGGACCTACAGAAAAGAAATATTTCGCCCCTTTAAGAATAGCGCGTCTGCTTACACATATGCTGACATTTACGATAAAGACGAGGCTTTTGCAGCTCAAGCTGAACGCGTGATCAACCCAACCAAAAAGTTTTGAGGTTACCCTTGCCTCGTCTACTCGTTTTTCCACATTTCATGCACGCCAATTACGAAAGATGTTCTCGACCACTGCTGGAAGATATGCGCAATTGGTCATATTTTGTAAAACTGAATCTAGATTTTAGTGTAGCATTGACAGGGTGCTAAATATACTCGACGGCCACTCTGCAGGTGTAATATTGGCATTGGCACGTTCTATGTGACGTATGCGGCTCCCCGCTACCCATGTCAATAATCGCGTATTTTTTCTAAAAAAATGTGCTCGTGTACGGATCTGCTGTATTCCGCAGGTTTGGGTTAATCCGTGCTTGTGCCGTAGGTTCCGGGACCGATTAACGGCCTGGGCGTTTATAGTAAAATTAAAATAAGCTGTACAACATACCTTAACTGCCATAAATGCTGATTAGTTTGGCCACAAGCGGCTAAAAGCGCCAATGCTTGCTCAATTCGTTTGGTTGTTGCGCCAAAATGTCAACGCATTGAAGGCACGGCGCAGTTTCGGGTTAAGGGCATTTGTGGATGCGGGGCATGTTAAATAATAAGGGTCCAGAGCCAAGTTCAAGGCAATTGGCCCTGGATTCATGATTTGATTGTGGGTCAATAAACATTTCAACTAACAAGGATAGGTGCGCGGAATTCCATCTTGGTATTTGCATAATTCTGGAGATCTGACGTCGAGCTGCTCCTACTGCTGGTGTTGCTGATGGTGCTTGAAACTGGTTCTGGTGCGACGATCTCCAGGGGCTCGTCTTGCTCAAGTTCGCCGCTGATGTTGCCATAGGACGGCAGAGCGTCCCCGCGAGAGACTACGGGGACATGGAAAGTGCTAGTACCAAAAGTATGCTTGATCTCCAGAGCCAATTCGTAACTAACAGCACTCAAACACGAGACAAAGCTAGGAGTGGACATTCCCATTGTGGTTTGCACCTTGTAAAACACTGTCAGTAAAAGCTCAGATCTGCTTTGGTCGCGAGTATTAACCTGAAACCCAACACACATGTCCGGCCCTGGTATCTTAAACGATCGTAAAGTTGCAGCTGACGAGCGTCCAGAATCTAAAACATTCTTGATCCCATGATGGTTTGATAAGACGGACTTGTAGATGCTTACCTTGACTTTGGAGATTGCAAACTCGCTGATGGCCTGTCGTTCTGCTGGTCCGCGCTTATTTCCCTGTGGGATCAGGTTGATTGAGACAGTTGCATGATGCTGGCCCAGTCGTGTGAGATCATGGTAAAGAGGATTGCAGGAAATCATTATCTGGCCAATGTTCTGAGACTTGCCAATAAAATTCTTGCGGCACCAGTCAAGTGTCAAATGACGAGTTCGGCTTAGTTTCCGGCCGGTGCCATCCACGTAGTTGTCCAAGTTCAAATCTGAAGGGTCCGGATGCATTTTGAACTGCTGAGACGCAGACAGCGAAGTATTGAGGATCCGGGCCTTTACTGCGTAAGTGATTGTAACCCTAAACAAAGAATTCTGTACCTCTGTCTCCTCACCGATTGAGGGGGGTAAATCACAGTGGAGACAGGGATGTCCGTCTGCAGACATAGTAGACTCGGCGCTTGAAAGCTCACACGAGCTCTCGACTCCACAGCTACAGGGTGCGTGGCCCAGGGAAGGTGGTAGTTTGAGTGAAAACGGCATGTAGTACCGCCGATCTGGGGACAGCGTCTCGCTGATAGGGAATTGCGTGGAGGTGACTATCTTTCTAGCCATGGATACTTTTTCTCTTTTGCCTAATCCACGCGGGCGATACGCCTTCTCTGTCTTGACGACGCAGATCTCTAAAACAGCAACGGGAGTTACTGAACTGGGGACCACAAAGAGTTGACCAGATAAAAAGCCGCCAGGCCACGCAGCGCGGGTATCCAAATGAACAGAGGCCCGACTCAATACCTGTATTGGTAGTCTATACTCATTTCCTGCTGGTTCTGATGAAACGTTGGAGAAATATGAGGGAGGCGGCTCTGAGGACGATGCGCCACAAGAGGGAGTCCTCATAAGCTGGTCGTCTATCGTGGCTTGTTCGTTCATGGGTAAAACTGAATGCGAATTAGCAAAGTTCGCAGGTATTTGGTGCAATGGGTATATATAAAAATGATATGTGCCAGCAAAAAACGACCGTTAAAATAGTTAAATCCTGGGGATAAAGCAATTACTCATTGCAGGTGAGTGCGACTAACTATGCACACAGTGCAGAACTTGCAGCTAACACATGACTGTAAGGTGTTGTGGGTAAGGGGGCCCATCATCCCCCGCATTATTTGCTGTGTGACTGCTCTAATTTAACCGCACGCTAATGTTGCTATATCCTGAACATGGTCTTTACAAAAGTGCTTTATAGTTTGAGCGCAAAACCGGTCAGTTTGTGGTCAGAGGCCGCACGAGACACAGCTGTCAAAAATACACGCGATGGCACCATTGCTGTTGCCAAGCTATTGACATTAAGCACATCCAATAATTTACCATTAGGGTACGGTTTTGCACATGTCCCCCAGGATTTGTTACTGAGACTTAGCTTCTCTTGAAGACAAATTTATGTAGTAGGGTAATCATTTTAGCCCTAACTACGGCTATTTGTCAAAATCAGCTTTTTGATATCTTGGGCGCAACTATTGTGAAAGTGTCAGCGATCATACTACTAAAGTACCCATGTTTGGGGTGTCCTGTGGTGACGCAGAGCGCTTAAGTCGTGCAGGTTGAGGGCTGTTGGCTGCATGAGTCATATTCAGTTTGAAAGATACCAGCTTTGCAATGATTTGTGAACAGTCCAATGACGCTTTTGCTAGAATAAGGTATGTAGACCATTGAAGTGATTACGGAGCTGAAAAACTTTACGGTCTGCCCTAATCTATTGACTAAATACGAACAAGCAGTGAGATTCAAACAACCGCTTTAATGACTCCTTTTATATTAGCATTCGGATAAACACCACTTGATTCTGTTGACTTATACGGCCTGCCGCACAAACCACGCTTCAATACTCGGCGTTTCTTATTCTAGTTTGTCTCAACGGATGTTCCACGCATCCTCGCAGCCGTGGCAGAACTTTGAGCAGGCGACCGAGGCCGAAAGAGGATAGACACTAACACCGAGCTTGTCGTCCACAAACTCGTCAGCGAAATCGTCGTTTCCTCTTGCGATAGCACCTACAAAGACACAAAGACTCTGGTTTTCGTCGAGCTTTTCAACGTAATCCTGGACGCGAATGACAGGTGCATTGAACGAAAGTGTGACTTTTCTGCAGTTTGCGGGCAAATAGTCAGTGATGGGGTTCTTGATAACTCTCAACAGCTTTTCCTCACTGTCAACAGAGCGAATAGATAGACGATGCAAGAGCTGGACCATCAGGCCTGAGAAGCGCTTGAAAGTACGAGGAATACGCACAGACGGGTTGACCTCGATAAGAACACCGCGGTCAGTCTGAATGTAAACCTGGAGCTTTCCTGCCTTGTTGATGGGCGAATCCAGCAGAGTGAGCAAGCACTGGTGCGTAATATCCGGGCGCACGTCACTGATATCTCGGTTGAGCTTCTTCAAAACACCCTGGTGGTCATCACAGTTTAGCAAAGCATAGCGGTCACCTGAACTAGAAGTAATTTTGTGCGTTTGCAGGCATGCCCTTGAAAGAACAACGATCAACCTTTGTGTATCTTTGTCGTGCGAGGTCAGAGCCTTTGGAGGTTTTGGGGGCTCAGGAATCGTATTTTGCTCCCCAGCACTCTTTTCGGCACTTCTTTTTCTACTCTCGGTTTCGGTCATTTTGAGAAATAAACTGGTGGATGCACAGTAAATAGACCTGATTCTACCTGCTGGTTTTTTGGAAAAAAATTCATCACGTAATCGGTCACTGTGCTGCACATCCCACGATCAAGATCACAAGGACGGATCAAGGCATTTAATTGAAATCAGAAATTAGCCCCCCAATGTGGACTATCTGATGGATTTAACTGACTCTGATGACGACTTGGACTTGAGTGACCTGTATGACCTGCCCTCTCCAGATAGTCCAGCTCCTTTTGTAGCACAACCTCAATATGGGGGTAACAGCACCGAACAGCCTAAAACAGCACCTGACCTGGCCGCCCAGTTGCAGCAATTGAAAGAACAGCTTTTGGAAAAGCAAGGAGAAAACGCAATTTTATCAGCGCAGCTCTTGGAACTCAATAAAAAGGTCTCGCTCTCACAGTCGCGAGCGCACCAGGAATCATTGCGGAATCCGTCAGAAGATGTGATTCGTGAATTGGAAGCTCTCAAAACTGAGCGCCAGATTCTCACCAATGATCTCAAGGTTGCGCGCGCAAGAGCAGCAGCAGTAGCCAGCTTGGGCAGTGTAACGCCCCCAGCAACATTGGCCCCCAGCCAATCGCCTGCTGTGAGGCAGCAGTTTGCTGGGGTTGCTACCCCGACACCAGCTACATCCACTAGGAACGATGGTTTTGTGCAGAAGCGGCTTCGATCTGCACCCAAAGAGGCTTCAGGCACTGGGTACAGGTCCAATATTTTAAGGCCTGATGAAAATGGGGTCGCAGTGAGCATTGTAATGGATTTGTTTGAGAAACATAAAGCGCCAGGCAGCACCAAGCTGACAATGGATCTGCTTTACACTGTCAATTTCCGCGAATCAACGCTGGCTTCACATTTACAAAGTATGAGAACCCAGCCTCCCTGCCGGATCTTTGAAGTGATTGTAGCTTCTGCTTCTACTGCTGAAGTCACGCTCTGCCCTGCACTAATCTCGCTCGGCTATGAGTTATTAGCCGCCTGCAGTTTTGATCTTGAAACTGAAGTACCGGCGCTTGAGCATGGCCTGGAACTGCTACAAGAGCTTGTGGTTCACTGGTTAGAATATGAGCCGCTGCCAGCACTTTTGAGGCAGTCCTTTCGCGACTCCTTCCGGGCCACAACCGCTGCTCAGATATCGGCCGTACTTTACGGCTTGGATATCTTGACGGTCTTTCCAGCAAATTTGTCACATTCATTTGTTTCTCATACAACGGGGGACAGACTTGCTTCAGTTGCCACCAGAGGTTTGCGAGCAGTTTTTGCAGCTGTTTGTGCTGGTAAAACAGTTGGCAGCGAGCCTGCCAGCTTGGTGAGACAGTTGCTCGCAGATACTCTGTTGACCAAGCCACTGTTCTCTCAAGTCCCGGTTGAGCTTGTATTTGGCGGAGTTATGGATCTTCGTGGGTCGCATTTCGCGGGACTACTTAAAGTCGACGACGGGCTTGTGAAGCTCAAAACACAGCCTAAACAAGAACTTGATCGTCTTGTACAAAGGCTAGATGATATTTATTGTGATCTCAAATCTGCGTTTGTCAATTGTTTAGCTGCCTTGGGACCGAATCACTCTTCTACAATGCGTATCCTTACAATTTTGGCTGGCGAGATTGACTCTGCTCCTTCTCCTGCACGCAGCAAACTAATGGATACCAGCATCTCCTTTTTGTGGCATGCTGATCAGGAGATCCGTACAGCGCTGGCGGCAACTGAGCTGTTTCAAGCTTGCGTTGGCCTGATCGCAAATGCTCCTGAGGGCATCGTTTCGAGATCGGCCGCTGAAAGGGCCCATAATATTTTCACAAGCTATCAGAATCCTGAGGAGGAAGAAGCAGTGGCAGAGACTCTTGGTTTGTGGCCGTAGAATTATTCTGCTGCTTTGAGTTTGAAAAGCGGACTTTTGAGACCCCTCCTTCTCGCTAGCGGTTAGGGTGCATTATACATGCGTGTGTGAATTTATTTGCAGGCAAATGGCGGTATGGTTATTATGGCGCGATTTTAGTTATTGCTTGATGGATTATGGTGTTAATAATAAAGAGATATGTTCAAGTGTTAGCTTTAAGAGCTCTCCTCAAGAGCCTTGAGGCTAGCAGCAAGGCGCTCGCCAATCTCAGGGTTGACATTGGAGAACATCTTGACAACCTCCTCCTGCGTGCGCTTCTTAGCACCGGAAACATGGCCACTGAGATTTTTGATCATGGTCTCCTGCTGTCCAGTCTTGCCGTAGACCTCCCAGAGCTTAGCAGCCTGGGCGTAGTCATGCTCGCCTTGGATATCCCACTCGTAGGGGCAAGCAGCTCCCTGCCACTCCTCGGTCAAATTGCTTGCAGAAGCGACAGACTTCTTGGAGTAGGCAATAGGCTCGTAGGAGGAAGGGTAGTTGGGCATGCTGCCGTAGTTGCCATCAACACACATGGGGCCGTCTCTGATGAAGGGGTTGTGCATAACGGGGCATTTGTTAACGGGAATCTGGTGGTAGTTGGGACCAAGACGGTGTCTGTGGGTATCTGTGTATGAGAACAACCGAGACTGCAAGACAGGGTCAGCAGAGGGCTCCCAGCCAGGAACAGTGTGCGAGGGTGCAAAGGCGATCTGCTCGACCTCTGCAAAGTAATTGTCAGGGTTCTTGTCAAGGACCATGCGGCCAAAGGGACGAAGGGGGAACTTGTCCTGGGGCCAGGTCTTGGTCAAATCAAACACAGAGAAGTCCTGCTCCTTGGCCTCCTCGGGAGACATGACCTGGACGTAACAGGTCCAGCTGGGGAACTCGCCCTTTTCAATGTGCTCGAACAAATCAGCAGTGCATGCATCGGGGTTCTCACCAGCGACCTTGACGGCTTCCTCGTCGGTGTAAGTCTTGATGCCTTGGTCAGTCTTGAGGTGGATCTGGACGTAGTTGAAAGAGCCATCCTCCTTGATCCACTTGAAAGTGTGGCCAGAGTATCCGTGCATGTGACGGTAAGACTGAGGGGTTCCACGGTCAGAGAACAAGATCATAACCTGGTGAACGGCCTCCTGGTTTTGGACAAAGTAGTCCCAGAACATAGTCATGTCACGCAGGCCAGACTGAGGGTGTCTCTTCTGGGTGTGAATAAAGTACACAAACTTGTTGGGGTTACGCATGAAGAAGATAGGGGTATTGTTGTAAACCCAGTCAATAACACCTTCCTCGGTAAAAAGCTTGACAGAAAATCCACGTGGATCACGGACGGTATCTGGAGAGCCACGCTCCAAAGCGACGGTTGAAAAGCGGGTGCTCAACTTGGTCTTCTTACCAATGCCAAGGAGGAACTTTGAGGTAGCGATATCAGAGACATCGTGAGTAACCTCAAAGTATCCGTGAGCACCAGCACCGTTAGCGTGCACAACACGCTCTGGGATACGCTCGCGGTCAAAGTGGCCGATAAGGTCGAGCAAATGGAAATCCTGAAGCAAAAGAGGTCCAACTCTGCTGTTGGGGGTGCCAATCATCTGTGCGGCATAGGGGTTGTCAACGGGACAGCCATTGGAGGTGGTATACACCTTGCCATCGTTTTCTTCTTGTGTTTTGGTAACTCTTACGCCTGGCATTTTAATTTACGAACTCTAGTGCAAGGATCTTTGGCCATTTATAACCATTTGAATTGTACATATGCTTGCGCAGCAATATGTAGGTTGTGCATATGTCACATTTTTAATTGCCAGATCTAGATTGGTCAACTAGAATAGTTTGAGCCGATTTAGATGGTTTTGAGAACGAAGTTCGTTCTCAAGATGCTAATTAAAACATGAAACTTGTGCCAGTATTCACCATTCTTTAATTTTATAACTGTGTTTACACATACAAGTCTTTGGAACAATAGCACATAGGCCCCAGCAAGAACAACTCATTGTTTTGAGAGTGTACATACCGCGTGATCGCCCGCTCATGCTTATTATTGCCCCTCTATGATTCAAGTCACTCCGCTTTCGCAAAAGTATCGATCAGCCCCTCTAACCGAGGGATCATCATGGAATGACAGCCCCAGCCGCATGATGCACGGCGCGCTTCCCATCGGTGGACGCCCACGTCATATTCAATCACGTGCACAACGGCGTACAATTCAGGTATTTCCTTGGCCAAACCGACAAACGGACCACTTTCCAGGCAATAAACGGGGCATGGCCTCTGATTTTTGGCGGTCAACACAAAGCCGGTACTGGAAATTCACCCGTGCGGGGCTAACTGAGCTCCGCGATGAGCTTGTTTCCCTAGATGTTGGCGGTGGATCAGAGCCACTAACTGCTTGGAACCCTCACTGCCATTTGTACCTGTTCAATTTAGTGCAATCGTTGGGCCAGAGACTGAATACTCGACAGCGTGTACTGGCTACAGCTCATGTTTACCTCAGTCGAATGTACACGCGGATCGCACTGTTTGAGATCAATCCATTTTTGATGGCCGCAACTGCTGTTTATGTAGCATCCAAAGCAGAGGAATTGCCGCAGCACATCCGCACTATTTCTAACGAAGCACGAATTTTATGGGACGAGTGTATGCCCCCCGAGGCCACCCAAATTGCCGAATGTGAGTTTTACCTTTTAGATGAGCTGCGGAGCTGTTTGGTCGTATTTCATCCCTACCGCAGTTTGATGGAGCTTTGCAAAAGCATGGAGGCCACCAACCCAATGCTTGTAATGAGCGCTGAAGAGCTACAGGGAGCGTGGAGCTCTATAAATGATAGCTATGCCAGCGACATTCCTCTTCTGCACGCTCCGCATATCGTTGCATTGGCAGCACTCTATCAAACTATGGTCTTGAGGCCACAATTGGCGCGCCCGCAACGGCCGCCGGATAAAATCAAGGCTCGGGTTAATATGTTTGCAGCATACATGGGCCGCAGCTCAATCGATCTCGAAGCAGTGGCCGAATGCATGCAGGAATTCGTCTCTCTTTATGCTGCGTGGGACACTTATGATCAACGAACGATGCACCAAAAGATCCAGCGGGCTCTGGGTTTTGGAGGGTGATTTTAAAATAAACTAAATATAAAAAAGCCAACGAGTAATGTATGAACAATATAACGATAAACCAGACACCGATATACTTGACGACCTGGGAAAATTTTAAAGGGTTGGAAATTAAAAGGGTTGATTCTATGTTGGAAATTCTAATTTTATGGCAGCAAATGTCTAATTAAGAGCGGCCTGGAGACGCTTGGCAAAGTCAGGCGAGACCTTGGCAAACATCTCTACAACCTGCTTCTGAATCTCGGGAACGGCTGCTGAAGCATGGGCTGCGATGTTGTGAATCAATGCATCCTGCTGGTTGGTCTTGCCATAAACTTCCCAAAGCTTGGTAGCCTGGGCAAAGTCTGCGGGTCCGGCAGCCTCCCAGTTGAAGGCTTCTGCGGGTCCGTGCCACTCCTCAGTCTCAGATGCAGCAGCGGGCTTAACGGCTTGGCTGTACTGCAAGGGGTAGAACGAAGAGGGGTAGTTGGGCTCGGCACCGTAATTACCATCAACGCTCATGAGGCCATCGCGAACAAATGGCTGTTTGGCGTAGGGGCACTGGTTAACAGGAATCTGGTAAAAGTTGGGGCCCAAACGGTGGCGGTGAGTATCCGGGTAGGAGAACAAACGGGACTGCAAGACAGGGTCGGCAGAGGGCTCCCAGCCGGGGACAGTGTTGCTGGGCGAGAAAGCGGCCTGCTCGATCTCAGCAAAGTAGTTCTGAGGGTTCTTGTTAAGGATGAGGCGACCGAATCTGCGCAAGGGGAATTCGGACTGGGGCCAGGTCTTGGTAAGGTCAAAGACCGAGAAGTTTTGCTTCTTGGCCTCTTCAGGAGACATCACCTGAACGTAACAAGTCCAAGAGGGGTAATCGCCCTTGGCAATTGCCTCGAAAAGATCCTCAGTGGCATGGTCCGGGTTGTCGCCTGCAAGCTTGCCTGCTTCCTCATTGGTGAGGTTCTCAATTCCTTGGTCAGATTTCATGTGAATCTGGACGTAGTTGAAGCCTCCACCTGGCTTGACCCACTTGAAAGTGTGGCCAGAGTAGCCGTGCATCTTGCGCAAACTAGCAGGAGTACCGCGATCAGAGAACAAAATCATAACCTGGTGCACGGCCTCCTGGTTGTTCACAAGGTAATCCCAGAACATATTTGCATCCTTGAGATTGGTCTGCGGGTTGCGCTTCTGGGTGTGAATGAAGAGGGGGAACTTCGAGGGGTTTCTAATGAAGAATACTGGTGTGTTGTTGTACACCCAGTCAATGTTACCCTCCTCGGTGTAAAACTTGGTTGAAAAACCACGAGGATCACGAGCCGAGTCGGCAGAGCCCTTTTCGCCGCCAACAGTGCTGAAACGGGTCAGAGTCTTGGTCTTCTTGCCGACACCCAACAAGAACTTGGAAGTTGCAATGTCGGAAATGTCATCCAAAACCTCGAATTCTCCAAAAGCACCGGCACCCTTGGCGTGAACAACACGCTCGGGGATCCGCTCACGATCGAAATGAGCGAGCAGATCCAGGAGATGGTGGTCCTGCATCAAAAGAGGACCAACCTTCGAGCTGGGGGTGCCAATCATTTGAGAGGCATAGGGGCTGAATACAGGGCAGCCATTGGTAGTAGTGTAGACTTTCTGGTCGGAGGACTGTTGCGAAGACATGTTTATCTTTCTGATGGTACTGTCTGCTAATTTTCCTGGACTATATATACTTAAATCAGGCCTGCAGCGGCGCTGTTCAATTGATCATTTGACAAACCATGCTTATTCTGCATGCACCGGCATTGCATGATGTGCATCAGCATGAGCCAAGCTTTTTCAAAGGTGCTCGAGCCAGCCGCACAAGAAGAGGATTCTTGGGTCAATTAAACACGCTTAGTGTTTTCTTGTTATCTCTTTCTATCTAGACATAGCTGTACGTATCTTCTCAACAGAGTCACTGGCTTCAAATTCATTGCTGCTCCGCTTGCCCACTGTTTTGCTGACGTTGCAACGGCAGATCTAGAATTGGTAGTTAGTGGGGTAAGCAATATTCCAGCTCCAGGAGTGGTCCGCATTATTTACAAACAGCAAAAGTTGAACTATCCAAAGCCCTGTTGATCACTTGAGTTCGGCTTTTTTCTAAGCGCTCTCCATCCTCAAAATTCTCTTGTTTGCTCCTCGAATACCCCCAAAACAAAAACTAAACCATATCGACTGGACTCAGAACAAGAGTCTAGACCACGGTCCATGACTCTTGGAAGCCACACACCCCTTACCCTATTACCATGATGTGCGGTCCGGTGCGATCGTTAACGATGATGAAGGTCGTTCTGCAGAAATTGAAAGTGGTAAATGTAAGCATACATAAAACTAAAGACGGGGCTGCTTCTGGACCTCTGCGCGAAGACGGCGGCTAAGGTCTGGCGATACCTTGCTAAACATGTCAAATACCCGGCTCTGGATCTGTGGGTGAGCACCGCAAACGTGTACTGCGATATTGTGGACTAATGCATCCTGCTGATTAGTGCGTCCAAACACTTCCCAAAGCTTGGTGGCCTGGGCAAAGTCCTCGGGGCCGGCGACATCCCAATTAAATGCCTCAGCAGCTCCTGACCACTCCTCAGTGTTTTTGGTGCTGCTCGGTGCAACATTCTGGTTATAAGGCAGAGGCCTTAACGAAGAGGGGTAATTAGGTGCATTTCCATAGTTACCATCAACACTCATGAGGCCATCGCGAACAAATGGCTGGTTTGCATAGGGGCACTGGTTAACTGGGATTTGGTAAAAGTTGGGGCCCAAACGATGGCGGTGTGTGTCGGGGTATGAGAACAGACGGGACTGCAAGACAGGGTCAGCAGAGGGCTCCCAGCCAGGAACAGTGTTGCTGGGCGAGAATGCGGCCTGCTCGATCTCAGCAAAGTAGTTCTGTGGGTTCTTGTTCAAAGTAAGGCGACCGAATCTGCGCAGTGGGAACTGAGCCTGGGGCCAGGTCTTTGTAAGGTCGAATACCGAGAACTTCTGTTGCTTTGCTTGCTCAGGAGACATCACCTGAACGTAACAAGTCCAAGATGGGAACTGGCCCCGTGCAATCGAATTAAAGAGATCCTGTGTGGCATGGTCAGGATTATCGCCTGCAAGTTTGCCTGCTTCCTCGTTGTTCAGATTGGCGACTCCCTGATCGGTCTTCATGTGGATCTGAACATAGTTGAAGCCTCCATCTGGTTTCACCCACTTGAATGTGTGGCCAGAGTAACCGTTCATATTGCGCAAACTGGCAGGAGTGCCACGATCAGAGAACAGAACCATGAGCTGGTGCACAGCCTCCTGGTTGTTCACGAGGTAATCCCAGAACATAGTAGCGTCTTTGAGATTCGTCTGCGGGTTGCGCTTCTGTGTGTGGATAAATAATGGGAATTTGGAAGGGTTTCTAATGAAAAAGATGGGTGTGTTATTGTACACCCAGTCAATGATGCCCTCTTCGGTGTAGAATTTTGTAGCGAAACCACGAGGATCACGCGCCGAGTCGGCAGAGCCCTTTTCGCCGCCAACAGTGCTGAAACGGGTCAGTGTCTTTGTCTTCTTGCCGACACCCAAAAGGAACTTGGAAATAGTGATGTCGGAAATATCATCCAAAACTTCAAACTCTCCATAGGCACCCGCGCCCTTTGCATGAACAACACGCTCAGGAATCCGCTCGCGGTCAAAGTGAGCCAGTAGATCAAGAAGATGATGGTCCTGCATCAGAAGCGGACCAACCTTTGATCCAGGAGCACCAATCATTTGCGAAGCATAGGGGCTGAAGACGGGGCATCCGTTAGTAGTTGTGTAGACCTGGTTGTCCTTCTGATCGCTGTTAATCTGTTGTTGATCAGCCATCTTGTTGTTTACACTGGATGCAGTATGATCTTTATTTTGTGGATGCGGGGCGGCTCTTTATATATCTGGGGACCATCCCCATATTTCCTTACCCTGGCAGCCGCGTGCAGCGTTTTGGCGATGCGGTTCTTGATTTTAGTGCCGTTTATTTAAACATTTTGCTGGGCTTTGATCTACAGTATAGAATGTTTACCACTCTTTTGTCTCCAAGAACTGGACTGTCCTTATAAACATTGTTTAGATAGTTTGGATTTCTGCTAAAAGTAATCATGATCCCTGTTATTGGCGGGTATCAGTTTACCCCACACTGCAGCCTCTAACGTGCATCAGGTCACAAGCGTCTTGTAAGTCAAATCACCTGTGATTGGTGCTTGGCTTTGCAAATAAGGGTTGGTGAAAGAATTTTGAGCTGTCAAATAGCTAAACAGTTTAATGAGTTGTTGAGTCATTGCTAGATACAGTCCCTATAGTCGGGGGCTATAAGCTTATAAGGCATCTTTGCCAAATTTTATTGAAGAAAAGGTCAGTTGACAAGACTGGAAAATGCCGAAATTCTGCAGCCGCATGCACGCTGATAAACAGGGAGTTAAGCGAGTGTCATTTTTCCTACCAACTCAGGCCAATTAAAAACAGGGTTTCACAACATAACAGCCCTGGTAGCATGTGCTACCATTTAGTGTATAACTTGTGTCCGACAAAGACTCTGGACTGAATTTGAACTGCACAAGATGCTGCAAGAGGGCCTAGACCGGTCTATTTTGACGCATGTACAGTCAAGCTAGACACTTGCCTGTTAAAAAGAAATGTCATTTAGCCGCCATTCGAAGAAGGCTCATATTCACCGAAAAATGGACCAAATTAGTTATGATATACTTTTATTCTATTTCCATTCTTATCAGACGGTGAACCAAGTCTGCAGCGGAAATTTCCGAGCTCTTGTATTTGAGCCAGTTCTGGTCACTGTCCCGAGTCAGTCAGTCTCAGTCTCGGAGCTCAGCCCCGAGCAGTTTTGCGTCCTTAGTCGGGTTTAGAGTTATTTTTGACAGGGCGCTGTGGCTTTTTCCGGTGGCGAACTTCTTATGCTACACGTGGCTACAACGTGGCTGCAACGTGGGTGCCCCCAAGACACCCATTATGTAATAAACTAGGATATGATGACGCAATGAGCCTCTTGTGATAGAACTTGACCCTGTCCTATAGTGGGGGCTTGCATATACCAGGGTGCACAATTGTCCTGACTATCACGCCAGAGCAAGATTGAAGTGGCTTTTGGGCAAGGGCATGCACTACGATTAGAAACTTATGCATACTCCCGCAGATATGCTAGTGGGGGATCACCCAAAAACTGTGTACAATCAAGATCAAAACACGGTTCCAGGCACCGTGTCGAGATAGTGCACGGCACAATCAGCACATTGCGCATGATCGATAGAGTATATATTGCAGCACGTCGCCCCCAAGTAGACGCACACCAAACACACACCATTCCAAATGTTCTCGCCTTCTAGACTAAGTTCATCCTCTCACCCTATCTTTCGAGAAATCCTTCGCACTCGCGCAGACCAGCGGCCCTCTCGCCGGCGCCGCTCCAGCTCTGGCGGAAACAGGCCCGCTTTTATGAAAGTATACTATCCTGAACTTTCAGGCCCCGGCCTCATTGCGCCGATTGCTGCTAAGGATACTACGGCTTCTCTTACATTGAGTTAGCCATCGAATTTGCATTTGAGCGAGCCGTCTGCGCCGAAACGCAGCGTTTGATAGCTTCGCTCGAGACATTTATTTATTCGCACGACACGACAACCGTGCTTTGTTGCTTCATACATCATTTTATCAATCACTAGTCTAAGCTTGTAAACTGTTACATTTCATTTTAGGTATTGAATTTTGTTTTAGTTTATGTTTGCTCAGTTCAGAATTAGCCATATTGAAGAGCACGTTCTGCACGTTGATAGCCATGTGCTGCTAGATGTGCACATCCGAATTCAAAGTTGGAAATTACCTAATTACCATCTTATCGATATCTATATATATATAGCTGATATCTGATATCTGATCATGAAGCTTTTTCTGATGACTAATGTAAACTACTTGCAACCGTCGCAATATTTTTTTAAATAGATGAAACATTCCTATACCCTCAGCCCCCTTCTTGAGAAAAAAAATTAAATAAAGAATGATGACTAATACGTCTTCAGCCACGTCAGACGTCAGATCTTAACCGAATCGCCGTAAACGCCACGGTATTTTACCTGCACCCGAAATAATCTGAAATTGCATCTTATTATGAAACGTTATTATGCTACCCCTGCATAGCAATCGAAGCACACAACTTTCAGGCAAAAATTCGGACTTTTCTGGCGCAGCTAGTTGCTCATATTTATAGGAATTTCTAAAGTCGTTATCTGTCAAACGGTATAGCCCACGCTTCGCTATATCTGGCTGCAGTCAGGGCGTAAATGTGCATAAATTAGTGTCAGTGTGCAGGAGACCGTAACCCTTGGCCCCAGTGCGCTGAATCGCATATGGCTTTTATGCGGCCTTTGACCAGCAGTATTGGCAAAGGCAGTCTCTGTACGTTGCCGAACTGACCCAACATAAGTTTCAGCGATGAATCTGGCGCTGTTGAATCTTGCGCGCGACCCGTTCTGGCTTGTTTCGGCATCGATGTCTGCTGCTGGATGGGTCATTGCGCTGATAGGACAGATCATGAACAACCAAGAGGATGAGTCCAATTTCCCCGTTTTTGCGTGGTGGGGACTTAGTTTCCAGTTTCTGGTAGATGCTTTGGTTGTATATGCGATTATGGCGGGCAGACTGTCCATGTACCGTCCCGCACTGCTGAGTTTTCTGTCAGTAGCACTGGTGTACAGCAGTAATACCACAAACAACTTTGTGTGGCGGGCAAGCAGCAGTGCGAGCACCGTAGCTGCCGGACAGATCCTTGTTTCTATTGTAAACATATTTTGGATCTTCTTTGTTGGCACTACAATCGACGAACCGCTCCACGCGTGGCTGGCCCCCGCAGCGGCAAGAAGAAAGGCAATAGACTACCGGCGCTCACACAGGCATCAGCCACAACCGCCAGGACAGTCGCAAAACACCGGATTCCGCCGGCAAAGCGAGGTTGGCAATGGTTCCAACTTGCCAGGAATTGTGGAAGAAGACGGCCAAATTTTTACAAAGCCAGAAGGGCGCAACTCGTTTAGAGATTCGCGCAGCGTTTGGGGCAACCAGAGCACAATCACACGGCAAACCTCTATGTTTTCAGGCATTTCGGGAAGGTCAGAATCGCTGTCGCTGCCTACAGAATACCCATACAAGGCTAGAGCGCTCTACGACTACGCTGCCAACCCTGACGACGATAACGAAATCAGCTTCGATAAGAACGAGGTGCTGGAAATCAGCGATATCACCGGAAGATGGTGGCAGGCCCGTCGGGCGAACGGCGAAATTGGAATCTGTCCTAGTAATTATGTTGTTTTGCTCTAACCATATTTTATTTCCCCAAACTTGATTGAAAGAATAACAAGTCTGGGGCGCATAAATTTACTTTTACTTTTACTCGTCATCGTCCGACTCATCGCTGCGGTTATCTTCTGCGGGTTCGCCACGAATCACGCGCGCGACAATACGCAAAATGAAGTAGAGCCACGCCAAAGTGATGAGCTGCAGAAGGAAAAGCAGCCACACAAACGTCTTGTGTTTCCCCTCGCTGTAACAGCTGCTGAACCAGACGTCACCCTCTCCGCACGCTGCTGCCTGAGCAGCAAGACGGCGGGGCACCTCATAGAATGCGTACTTCATGTGGTAGATGTACAATCCGTGGCGCAGAGTAATCCAGCCGACCAAAAACACCATAAATGCCACGTCGCACAGCCGTGTCATTCCAAGGTACTTGAGCATCTTTGCAAACGACAGCAGGGCATCGACAAAGTCCATCAAAACAAGAATAATGTGGCCAATTCGTGTGTAGTTGTTGACGTAGCTTCCCGCAGTCAGCAGCACCGTGACGATATGGTGCAAAAACATCTGGTAATGGTCCCGACGCCGCTCCTCAACATGGATAATATACAGCTGCGAGATCCAGTATCCAGTTGCATTGAGATAGTACGCCTTTATTAAGGCTGGAATGCGGACATGGGGGAAGTTATCCCACAGCTGCTCAGCATTGTACCAGGTGTATTCGCTATTTCTGAGCAACACCATTCCTACAACAAATAGCCCGCCATAGTAAAGAAAACTCCATGTCTGTTCAGCAAAGCGAACCTGCGGTTTGCCGTCGTTTTTAATTCCCAAAAAGGGTCCAAGTACGTGCATTGACAACAGTGTCACAAGTGCGCGAGCGAGCACGATAAGAAATAAGCAAGACGTAGTGAAAAGCGCGTCTGCCCAATGTGTGCCAGCGAGGCCGTTGGCGTCAACGTCCTGTAAGATGTAGAATTTGCGTGCAAACTGGCCGGCGCTGCTTCTAGGCGAGTTCAACAACGCAGTAGTGCCAACAACTGCGAAAAATATAAGCGAGTTGCGAGCCTGGACCAGAGCCAGTCGCGTGGCTTCTTGTACATGTGTACACTTTGTAGGTGTGGGGATTTTGAGGTCATGGGTATCGCGCTTGGTCTTTTCTTCTTTTTGGGTGACTTCTTTTGCGCCAGCGCTAATAAAGTCTTGTGGCTCTGCTCGCATTGTCAAAACGGACGAAGTCTTTAGCGTGGGTTTGAATCCATCGTATGGGGCTTTGCCGGCACCGAATCTCCGAGCTGAGGATGAAGTTCTTCCCAGCGATGTGGCTTCCGCCATGGGGTCGTTGATATCTATGAGATGCACTTTGGAAATTGTGCAACACCTATTATTGTGGGCGTTAGGAAAGAACGCAAATGCCACCGCAAATCAGGTCTTTGCAAAAAAATCCAACGTGTATAGTGGAGGGTCGGGGCTGTTCTGCCCACGATTACCACCTAACCCTGTACTTTATATGCGCGTTAGAATATATTTTATATTTTTCTATTACTAATAAAACCTCCGCCGCATATCTGCATATGGGGACCTGTCCGCCTTTTAGCGGCCCAGGAGCACTGCAGGCTCATCGACGTTGTTGTGCTCGTACGAAAGAGTGCCAACTCCGCAGGTAGGCAGCACCAGAGGCATGTAGTTTGAGACAGACTGCCGCAGCCAGCGATGCACAAATACGCGTAGCGAGTGGCCGTGCGCAAATACTACAACGTCCTGACGCTGCTTGGGGTTCGTAATGCACTCTGCATGGAAACTGTGGATATCAGCAATAATTGAGTCAAGGCGGGCTTCAATGTCTTCTGGCTGCTCACCATTGGGGCATCCGTCGCGCCAGATGAAGAATTTACCGTCAGGCCTGGATGCTCTGATCTCTCGTGGGGTCAATCCCTCGTAGTCGCCGTAGTTCCACTCGGTGAGCCGCTCGTCCTCAATAACATCCTCTGCAGGCAGCTGCTTCAAAAAGTCGCCCAGGAACAGCTCCATTGTGCGCTTAGCACGGATCCGTGGACTGGTGTAGACACGAGCAATGCGGCTGGTGTCGACTGTGAGGCCTGGGCCCACGCGGCTTTTGGCCTCGTTGAGCACAAGCTCCTCACCCACAGCCGTTAGTGGAATATCAGTGCGGCCGGTATGGCGTCCGTTCTCTGACCATTCGGTAGGGCCGTGGCGCACAATGATCACGCGCGGCGTATTGTCCATTGGAGTTTATGTTTCTACAAAGTCAGATCCACTCTGATCCAAGCAAGCGAGTTATAGTCTATCAGGGTAGGGGTGGCCGGGAAGGGCGCGCGGGCGCTCTGCGGTTCAGGCGATAGGCAGCCGCTCTGCCGGGTCATGTTCGAACTGGCATTTCCAACAACTGAAGCAGCTAAGTAAATCAAGTTGCTGTGTAAACGCGGCGTGCACCTGCACCGCAGCAGCGATACTGGTAAAGTGCACTGCAAATACAATATGGTGCTGCTGGAACATGGGCACAACTGCCAGAGGTTCCTGCACGATTTGGCCCATAATTCGCTGCAGCTTTGAGATATCCAGATTTGTGTGATAAATCTGTCTGACGCCGCGAGGTACATATGCAGCTGTGTAAAGCCTTAAAACGCGCCGAGCAGAGCCGTTGCGGGTGCGACACACAATAGCTTCAGCACCACTTGGTTGAGAGCTGACTTCAGCGAGTTCTATCACTGTTTGGCCTACAACAAACCGCTTCTCAGCACAAATTTTCCGGAAAGTATGAGATGCATGCTGGCCAGCAAACTGCAGCGCTAATACCCCATTAGAAATAGAAACATTAGCGATAGGACCGCCAGCCCTGACATTTTGAAGAAGAGTGAATAGCGAGACCTTGGTAAAATCCGGGCATTTCAGATGAACAACAACGGACTTGTTGTCGGGGTGGGTACTACGGGGGATAGAAGAAGTGGACAGATCAGCTTGGATCTTAGTTTCAGGTTTTGCAACCTTTGAAGAAGCTGAAGCTGAACGGCCGCTAAACCACCACTCGCGGATGCCAAATGTGGGCACTCTCAGGGCAGGCGAAAGGGACTGAGGCGATGAAAGCACTCTCTTACCAAACGCACTGGCGTGCTCATGCAAGAAAAGATATGCATGACGATTCTGCTTGCCTCTTTCGTTTGTTCGTGGCTGGCTGTTGGACTCGGCATCTTCAAGAGGACGACGAAATGCCTTTGAGCGAGAGAGGGTAACTTCAGAGCCTGCACTTGGTGTTTCGACAAAGTCCATGATAGTTTGTAGTGCCCTGCCGGAGTATGCGGATTCATTTAATATATACTGCTAAAGTTCTATACAGTTTGCACCATAATCCAAATCGGAAAGACATATGATGACATATGATGACATATGCACATGTATGCAACATCGTACATACGTTCGCATTGTGCATCAAAAGAAGAGACCCCCCTGGCGGCCAGTGTCAACCTTCATTACTTCTCTCAATGCCATAGTAGCATACTGAGACTGCTGAAGTTGCATCCTCACAATCACTGCAAACTTTTTCTCTTTCTGAGCCTGGGTGTCGCAGAGTGGAAGACAAAGCCAAGGAAGCTCAGGGTTAGGTGCCTCTTTAGATTGTGCAGGGGATTGTTCTGTTTTGAGGTTTGGCTCAGTTCCATTTTGAGAGCCCGAATCTTGAGCGTTAGCCTCAAGCTCATGACCAGTTGGCAGCGTGTCCGACTTTGGCACGATTTTTTCCATATCGGTACGCAAGATCTGCTCGTTTTCCTCGCTGTACTCAACTGTAAACCACTCGACCATGGTTGGTTTTGCCATAACAGCTCTATAGTCGCCAGATAGCGAGAACTCGCGGGTATTGCGGCGCATTTTATGACAGTCAATACCGTCGCCAACATTCATTAGTTGTTCGTAGAAGTCTACTAGGTTTGGAGGGTACAGAACGTCAAATCCAGGAGTGGGAAGCAGGATATCAGTGATGTTAAACTTTTTCAACGAAACGTCCTCGGCAGTCACCGCCCGCGCCCGTCTAAATGCGCCTTCCATTCCATCATCAACTAAATCGCCTTCCACGACCTCGGGACCAAAACGTTTGAGCCGTTCAGAGGCTGCACAGTTCCAGACATAGGACTGGTACGCATGGACGTACATGAGCCTTAAATTGCGTGGGATACGCAAGATCGCGTTGATTCCGCTTGGCGAATCGCAGAGCGCAGTCAACAGCGAGTGTTCAGCCAGACATTTGTGTGGCATAGCCTTGAGCGCTGCAGCAGCATTCTTTGTTTCGGCCCAAATCTTGCGTGCCTCCTGGGATTCAGGAAGGGCCAGTTTTTGGGGCGAGAGAATGAGGTTTACTGCCTCGTCAAAGTCACCACGTAAAATAAGCTTACCCAGAGTATGGGTAGATACCGAAAATGTACCGAACCGTTGCAGTCCAAAGTAGTTGATAAATCCATTTTGTCTTAGTGGCTCCAAGGCCAAATCGACGTCTGCGCGGCTCAGAGCGCTTCCATCAAGGTTTTTAGCATCTCTGATTGCAATCAAAAACTCATTTCCGCTGAGATCACCAAGTCTTAGCTGATCGCGAGCGTAGACAGCATCGCCAACCTTGATCTGCTTAAGAGCTCCATTGAGGCTACCAATTCTGTCCAAATCAACTCTTTGAGCGCTGAATCTCTGTGTGGTTACGCCGCGACGGTCCTTTGTGCCTGCAAACGCGATAGCGCGAGGCTGTAATCTCAACAGCTTGGCAATCAAACTCGCTGCTTCCAAAGTTTCTTTGTTCTCCTTGCAAAGTGTGAAATGCACAAACGGCTGTCTGGCTCCCGAATTGCCTCCGGCACCAGCAGGGCGTGCTTTGCGGCTATCGCGAGACCGTGTTTGCTGTGTTGCAAGCCTCACTTCGAACTGGTTGCTCTTTAAAGTACTAGTTTCGAGTCTCTGTTTGAATGCGGCCGCCAAAAGCTGGTGTGCGCGCGTCCGCTCGGTTTTATCGCTTATTTCACGGTCCAGCACAATTTTGCTGCCGGATTGGAACAGTCCTAAAATCTTTGCGACACCCTCGGCCCCAAAGATCTGTTCCAGCTCTGCTTGGTGCTCTGAAATGTCGGGAACTTCTTGTTTAACCGGTGCTTCCTTGGACTCTGCATCGACTTCCTTTGGTTGGCGCTTTGCGGGCTGCGGAACATTGATTAGCCGAATTGTTTTGCCGTCGAGCCCAATCTCGTTGACCTGAAAATCGCTGTACCGCTGTTTGAGGCATCCTTTGAAACCTTTACCCGAGGAAACAAATTGTTCAATACCAACATCCCGTTCGACCAGCCCTGGTTCCGTTGCTGTCTCTGGGCTTGACTTGACCAAAGCATCTGAGCCTGCTTCCACAGTTTCGTCTACAGTTTTTTGCCTCTTGGCAGCGGGCACATCCAAAGTCGACATCCAGCTGACGATTATGGACTGAATTTTTCAACTCTTTGGCCGCTGATCTGAACCATCCCTGAACAGCTCTAACCCGTAACCTGCATATGCACGATTGCAACAGGGGACAATCACCTGTTGCAATCGCCCTGCCAGCACCTAATTTGGCTGTCTTTGTACCGTAAAATGACGGCTTCCTCGCTCAGTGCGACATATGTGAATATCCTCAAGACCATTATCGGTGCTGGCGTGCTTGCTCTGCCCTTTGCCTTTCGTGCACAGGGCGTTTTGCTGGCGCTATCGCTATTATGCGTTGCATTCATAGCTACATGTGAGGGAATTCAGCTGCAATTCTACTGCTCGCGGTTCATGCCAGCGGGAAAAGCCAGCTTTTCTGGTCTTGCAAACCTAGTCGACCCCAGATTAGGCACTTTGTTTGACGCCACTATCGCTGCCAAGGCCTTTGGCGTTGCGGTGTCTTATTTGGTGATTGCAGCCAATTTGGGCCCAGAGCTGGCCAGAGATTTCGGGTTTGCAGCTATTTTTGAGGAAAGATTAACCTGGATCGTAATCAGTGCGCTGCTTATTGGGCCCGTGTGCTACAAACACTCGCTGGATGCTCTTAAATATACCAGTATGGCTGCACTGGTTGCAGTGGCATATGTTTTCTTGTTGGTCTTGACGCACTTTTCAAGGGCCGACTACATCGAAAGCCGGGGTCAAGTGCGGCTTTACAATCCGCTTGGCACCGGAGCAGTGCTTCAAACGTTGCCGATCTTTGTTTTCGCCTTTACTTGCGCTCACAACTTTTTCACAGCCGTTAATGAACTCGAGCCGTCCAGCAGGAAGCTGTCCAAGGCAGTTGTTTATGGCAGTTTGGCTACAAGTTTTGGTATTTATGAACTGCTGGGGCTCTGCGGGTACCTCAGCTTTGGCGATAAAGTCGGCGACAACATCGTTACCATGTATCCGCCTTCAGCTTCTGCTTCAATTGCCAGAGCATCGATCCTGTTTTTGGTGCTGTTTTCATTCCCGCTGCAGCTGCATCCCTGTAGAGAGTCGATTTTGGGGCTGTACAACGCCATCAAACCAGATTCGGTAAGGCTGGGATTTCCTGCTGGAGCCAGTGACGAGAACGAGCACCGAGGCAGGAATTATGCCATTGCAACAACTGCGCTGCTGTTAGTGTCCTTTACAATTGCGGCAAATGTAGTCTCGCTTGAACTGATCCTTTCATTTGTTGGCGCAACAGGATCCACCGCAATCTCATTTATTTTCCCGGGATTCCTCGCTTACAAGCTAACAACGAACGTCGACGAGGGCTTGCTGGAACCTGAGCCTGCACTAGAGGCCAGAACCAGCTTTTTCAAGCATTGGCTCACGAGCCAGCCCGTTATTTCAACTGCAGAACTAAAGAGACAGCATCTCAAGGGATTGGTATTGATGGTGTTTGGAATCGCAGTTCTGATCCTTTGTTTGGGCTCAAACTTTGTGAGATTCTTTGCATAAACATATAATTTAATCACGACCAGGCTCTGACGGCTCGTCTGGCCGCCATTGTAACTCTGCGAGGTTCTGCATCTGGCTGAGAGACAGTTTCCGCTTATGTCTTGCTGGCAGCACCAGGGGAGCAACAATAAGGGGCTCTGTAGCAACGCGGCGGCCACGGGTAGGTGTTGAAGTAGCATTAGCGACCATAAAGCGGCTGCCTCTTCTTGGGGGCAATATTTTGAGGTCGTTTCCACCCCCAACACCACCAACACCTCCTCCACTACCACCACCACTGTTGTTGAGCAGATCGTCCAAAGAAGTATACTCTTCGCGTGTGTCTCTATCGTCATTGCTGTTGTTACCAGCATCATCAAGCGCTGGCAGCAATGCTGGCGGCACATCGTGGTACGGCTCGTTTGCGAAAATCATCTCGTGGTCTGTGTCAATAGTGCTTAGCTCTTCCCTTGACTCGAGGTGTGCTGCAGAAAGTACGCCCACTCCTGCCAGCAAGACGAGCGTACCCAGTGCAATAAATAAGATTTTGGACTTGGTGGCATTGCTGCGCGCGTCGTAGTACGCCAAGCCATTCACTAGCGAAACAGCATTGTAAACACAAAACTGTATTGGATACAGCAAAGACGTTGAGCACCATTTAAGGCCCCTACTCGAAAGAAATAGCTGCGAGCCGGCCAAAATAAGAAACGTAATGGCGAACCCAACAATTGCAGCTGCCAAGTTAGCCTCGTAGCGTCCATGTGCGGCCTCCATTGCCAGATCAGCCATATCCTTTGCCAGCAAAAGAGCAAGGGCTGAAAACACACCAGCAGAGCATGCCAACGCCATTCCCCGTGTTGGCAACAGCCAGCAGCACCGTTTACGTAGTGCCAGCAACGCTAAAACAACTGCAAACACCAGGCTACATGTTGCAAACGTTGCAAACAGCGGACGCGCAAACGCGGCAAGCATATCGCTTAATGTTAGTGTTGGCGGTATCACTGCGCCTGGCCCAGCGACTATTGCGGCACCTGCTGCCACCAACAACGTTCCCAGCGCTGCGGCGCGCGTGAATTGCTCCCCCAAAAACTGACACGCAAACAGCACGTTGAACACCAGTCCGGCAGCCTGTAATGGACACAAGATGACCAGCGGCAGCGTCGCCAGCTGGACAGCAGATCCAATGATGTTTCCACCTATGAACAGCGCGACTCCAAGCATCCAGAGACGCGCACTTTTTCTGATAGTCGCCAGCGAGGGCTCCTCCGGCAACTGCGGCTCTTGCTCGTGCAATTCGGGGCGTGTAATGACATGTGAGTAGCGCTGAAGCACCAATCCCAGAGACTGGATTGCGCTAGATACTATTGCGACCGCCACGCCAACTAAAAGCATGGCGGCAATTGATTAAATCTTGCTCAGAGTTGGATCAACTGGTGCAGATCAGGAGAGCAGTGACCCACAGAACTTTGTTGCCACCCGCCACACTGCCAAGAAAGCACGGCCGGACGCCACATCCTGACGGACGCCAAGACAAACCTGACCTTTTCCTGTTTACCAGATTGAAATTACCTAGTTAAATCTATATGAACGCCCCCAAAACCCTGCCGGCGGTGCTCACCCCGGCATCCGGGCTCTGGAACAAGGGTAAAGCCCAGTTCAAGTTCTTCAAAACAGGCATTGCGAATGTGTGGCAGAACCGCGCGGTCAAAAACGAGGTTCTTAAACGCACAAAGGCTGCAAACGGATTCGCGCTAGCCCGTGCTCTGGTGGAGTACAGTCATCTAGCAGCGATAGAAGCCAAGGCAACACCAACAGGTCCGAAAAGGGCAGTCCGACCCAGTGCTACATCAAACGCAGCCCCCCAGCCCGGTTTGGCACCACTCACCAGATTGGAGCTGCAAACAGTGCTGAGAACCGAACGTGATTGGCCCAAGCTACCGGCATTTGCGGTCATCTTTGCAGTATTTCTCGAGCTTACGCCGTTTGCATTGCTTGCAGTGCCGCGGCTAGCGCCCTCGACTTGCTACAGTGCTGGATTCCGCAGCAAGGAGAATACCCGCAGAGAAGCCGCCCGAAACCAGATGCAGAAATTGGGCAACAACATAGACTGTTCCTGCTCCGTTTACCGCCTTGCAAGGCCTGAACTCGAAGCACTGGCTGCTGCGTGCTTGCCCGGATCACCAGTGATGTACCGGTACCTGTTACCGCTGTCCAGTCTCAGGGCAAGGCTCCAGCGCCATCTGGTCGAAGTTAGAGCCGACGACGTGCTGCTGAGACAGCTTTCTAGCCAAGGGTACAGCAAGATCGACGAGCTCGATGATGCAGAGCTGCACGAGGCACTAAACGCCAGAGCGGTGGAGCATGATGATATTATTGATACTCCAACAAGGCAAGCAGCCAGGCAAGAACTCAAGCGCTGGGTGCAAGAGTTCAAAGAGCCGGCCGATGCAGGGTACTTTTGGACGCAAAAGATCGACTAGTCGTGTTTCAACAGCGACGTCGAGTCGTCATCGCTTACACGCCAGCCATTGGTCTTTTGATCCCACTGCAAGAAGTCGAGCGGCATCAGTTTTGGCCAATTGACGTACTGGAGGCCGTTGTCCAGCAGCAGCTTGCCGGAGATCGCAGTTGCGGCAAAGAAGAAGAGCGAAACAGCGACGTTGAAGCGTGCAGAGTGAGCTTTGCTGGGGTACAAAGCCGAGAGCAAAAAGACAAACAGCGAACCAGTAAATATATAAGGAATTGCCTGCACTGTTAGCGGACGCTGATCCAAAAACGGAGATGTTGGTCTGGCATCAAGGGCCTTCCAGTCACCCAAGAACAAACTAAATCCATCCTGGCGGGGGCCGTCTTTGTAGTTGTTGAGCCAGTACCGGTTTATAGAGTTGCGCAGATCCTGGAAAGCGCCCTTGCGCGTGCGTTTGCCGAGTCTCGTGAAATCTGTTTTCAGTGCGCCGGTTCCAGAGTACGCGCGGGAGACGCCATCGGCATTGTCGGCCCATGCAGCACGGAACAGTGCCAAAAACCGCTCGTCCTGCTGCCAACTTTCTGACGGAGTTAGGACCTGTGCTTCCTGGAGCTGCTGCTGCAAAACGTAGCCGCCAAGAGTAGACTGGACAACGTTGGTACGGTCCAAACAGTCCATACAGTTTGTGCGGACCACCGATGATTGGGCCTGGGTCTGGACTTTCTTTTCCAAATCGAACGCAAACCATTTCTCGTTGTCAAAGCCCTGGTCCAAAAGAGTATCCACCAAAAGCTGAACACGGTGCCAGCGCATCTTGGAGCACTCGTGGTGGAAGTCAAAGTAAATGTAGTGCAGTTTCTTGTCTTGCAGCTGGTCCACAACTGTTTCGTATGCCTCCTTGACGGGTTTTTCATAACCGCTTTGGTTTACCAGGTTGACCAAGTACTGGTCACCATAAAGCTCTTCCTGCTGGGTAAAATGCTTGCGGGCCGATTCAAGCGCTGCGGGCCCCACCTTGAGCTTGGGACGATACTTTAGGCCATTGACTTCTGACCATCTAGCGGGGACTGAGCCGCGCGTTTGCAAGAAGCTGTAGAGATGAGTTTTGGTCTGCAAGATCTGTTCGGTCTCGTTGAAGTTTGCTACGTTGCCGTCAGCATCAATTCCACGTCTGAAATAGCGCGTTCCTGCACGATGCACTGATCGGCGGGAAATGACGCCAAACTCAATAGCAGTGCCGTGAATATAGGTGGTTTGCAAAGAAACAACACCGTAGATAGCAACACAGACATAGGGCGCCAGCCGCGAGTCTGCAAACGCGGCAGCAGTGATTTCGGTGGCAACGTACTTGTTCCACCAGAAGCGTTCATCAGCGCGCTCAAACAAAGGGGTAACGTCGGATTTGTTGAACTCTACTGCAGAATCGGGGCCTGCCAGCAATTCCGGAGAAGTACGCTGCAACGAAGTGGTGAGATCCAATGTCGGAGACCAGAAAAGCGTGGCCTGGCGGAGATGCGCTGCTGCCAGAGCAACCAGCTCCCGTTCGGCTGAATCGCGCGCTGCTCCACCCTCCAGAAGCGGGATCAGCTGGTACTGCGAGAGCGCAAACAGTTCATGGCCTGCGATACGGCCTACAGATACTTTGGTTAGCGCCACAACGAGGTACTGAGAGGTGCGCAGCTGCAGCGAGCCCAAAAATGCTGCGATTTGGCGACCGCCGCTGTGGGGTGGCGATACTGCCTTGAGACTGCCGGTGCGGCGGTCAATTGATAGTGCGACAGTGGCACCAGCAGCTAAAAGCCTAAAATCTTCACGGCCCTGCCAGAGAGAAAACATTTATTGCCGGTAAATTAAAGGATGGGGACTGATAAAGTTGTCAATTCAAGTTGATGCGACGGCACCGAACCGAGCGCAGGGACTGTGGCGCTCCATTGTGGCGTCAGCCGCCACACATCTGGACTTGCCGGCCATGAGCCAAATAACAAGCTACACATCGTTTATCTCAGTAAATTAAGCCACAACACCAGCCGTTCCTCGTCTGGAAGCATTCCCTCAACCGGCGGGGGCCCAAACGGTCTTACCATACCATGTTCGTCCCCCACAATTGCCGAAACAGTCACCTGATTAAGGCCAGGAGCCAGCCGCACATCGAACTCTGCAGGCAATGCCATCATTGGAGGTCCCTGTGCTGGCAGTGGCATCAGTCTGCGGCCATTGAGCAGCACTGTAAGGTTATGTGCGCGCTGTCTGAGCTTCTCGTCCACGTAGATACTCAGTTGCAGCGCGTGGTGCCAGCTGGCAAGCGTTGCCGTCATTGACGTGAAAGTCCTGGTTCTACTGGCAGGGACTCTAATTTGCACCATATCGCTGGATGCGCGCGGCAACACTGTGCGGCTGTGCTGTGCTCCATTGGGTCCCAGTCCGCCTGGAGCGCCCGGCGGCATTGGTAGCAATGAGGTTAACGTTGTAAGCTGTATCAGAGCATCGCGCGGGCCAGATCCCTTTGGTCGGTGCACTAACTCGTTGCAAACAACTGTTGGGGGCGGCGGCGGGGGTAAGTTTTGCTGCTGTTGTTGCGCCTGCGCCTGCTGCATTGCCCGCTGTCTCTCCACCAGGTCATCATTATCGATCTCATCGTCCTCTTCTTCTCCCAAGTCCTCGTCGTCAAGGTCGTCTGGATCGGCCTCAAAGTCCTCGTCGTCGTCATCGTCGTAGCGGTGCTCAACCACGTCCTCGTAGCCGTCGCTATCGTTGTCGTCGCCGAGATCGTCATGCTCGTAATCGTCGCTGTCGTCATCGTGATCAGCAATTGCCGCTCGCGATGTCCGTCTGCCTCTGCCAGAGGTTTCGGGACTTCCTCCACCAACTCTGAGCTTTAGTTTGAGGGTGTTGCTCTGTCTCTTGCGTGTGGGCATGGCCCTGGCGTTGTACATCTGCTCAAACTTGGAAACCCGGTTCTGGAGCTGCCGCAAAAGTGTTTTGGCATCGTTGTAGATCTCGGAGCCTTCCATGTTGTAGAGGATGGCATTGTTGAAAATCGGCGACACCAGCGCTACAAACGAGGGCCAGTCGGGCTCCGGCTCGCTTTCCAGTTTGCTTAGAACAGTAGTAAAGCTTGTAGGGTTCTTTACAACTTCGTAGTAGCTGGGGTATTCCTCACGGCTTGGCTCGACAACAAACGCGTCTCCCAGTCTCCGGCCACGCACTTTATAGTTTTGAAGATCAGTAACCACCTTTAGCTGTTGGCTCTGGCGCGTGGATGGTGAAAATTGCCTACCAAGCTGTGCCAGAACAAAGTCCAAGATAAAAGTAGCATCGTCAACAACCGGAGAGTCAGAGCCGTTATAGATACGCGCATTCTCAACCATCTGCTCTACATCGCCAATAAGATCATCGTCAGTATCGTACGCGCCCAGCTTTGCGCGCTTGGAGATCTCAGCCATCGAGATCGGGACCTCAACTAAGTCACGATAATCAGGGTACAGTTCTGCACTCGGCAGCTCGCGGAACAGCTCAACAATCTCGTGTGTGCCATCTTTGAGCTCATAAATGCCTTCGATGATATCAATATACCGGTCTGAGCTGTCGCTACGCGCTTTTTTAGCCATACCATCTCCAGGACCAGCCTTTCGTTTCGACATGATGGACAGATTTGTCATGACCCAACTGCATATACGGGGATATTTAACTACAGATTAATCTCGGCTGCCAGCAGTTGGAGACGTTCTTCCGGCTGCAACAGCATAGTTTTGATAGGCGCAATGGCTTCGCGTTCATCATAACGGTCTTTGCGAAGCCCCGCTGCCAAACAGAGGCGGTAGCGGGACTCTGAGTCGTGTTTCTGGTTAGCGAGCCAAGTAAAGGCCAAAGAGAGCGAGGGCTCAAATTGGTGGATTGATAGATTTAATACCAAGGTAGTCGCAGCTAAAAGATAAGCCGGCGAAACAGTCGAGCTGGTAGAGCATGTCATTGCCAATGCGGATGCAAACAAACTGGAATTACGCTTGACTTGCTGCTCTCCGTCTGGTCTCGCAGCGAGATTTGCCAGCCCGCGCAGGGCCAGCATTGCAAATTTGGGCAGCTCAGGGTCACCGCATTTGATCAACAGTCCGGCAGTTTCTGCAATTGGAATTTTCGGTGCATAATAAATTGATAAACGAAGCACATCAAGACAGGGCAGCAGGTTCTCGACTGGCCATGTTTGGCCGGCATTTAGGGCCAGTGACAGCAACTCTGGTGCTGACGAGGGCAGATTTTGCAGTAATGCAGAGATATCGCTGGGCACATTGCTTCCAGTGCTCGACGAACTGCTGCCAGGTGCCGAATTTGCAGAACTGGCAGCTGCCGCCCATGCACGCGCACAGGGTTCAGCCGCAAAGCTGATCATTGCAACTGGTTTCAAGCCAGTAAGGATTTTGGGTGTCGATGCCAGATTAGATGGCTGAGTAGATGGCTGAGTGGATGGCTGGGTGGACGTCTGGCCAATCTGCTTGCCGGCAGTACTATCGAGAATAAATCGCACAACCTGGTCTTCATACGAAGCGGGGAGATCATTGTCGGCTAAAAATTTGGCCGCGGTAGCGTAGATATTGTCGCCTCTGTTGAACGGCAGCTTCAGGGGCGGCATCCCATCGCGTACATCCACGTCAAACACATAGTCATAGTCCTTGCCGTTGAAACTTATTTTGGCGCCGTCGCTAGACGACTCACCCAGCTTGCCCACGCAGTGCCAGCTGCCGCAAGTAAAGCGGTATGCCAGATAAACTGCTCTGTCTTCAATAAACACCAACTGGCTCTCATACCCAGGCGACTTTAGCACTTTTTCGTCTGCCAGCGCTGATCTGTCGGGTACTGTCATCTGGTCCTGGCCAATGACGCAGTCCGCCAACGCTTTTTCAAGGGCCGCTGCTGGCTCGGCTTGGGCGCTGGCCAGAATGCTAAAGATCCGTGTTTTGCAGTCTGATGTGCCCACTGCTAATGCCGGCCATTCGGGCTTGGCACCAGTGCTAGAAGATCCAGACGCTGCGGCCTCTGGCTCGGCCTCGGGAGCAAATGCCACGGTCCAAACAGATACCGCTGGCAGATCAATCGTCTGCACCAGAGCCATTGTTGCCATATCCCAGACCCGCACGGTCCGATCCTCTCCAGCAGTGGCAAGAACGCCAGAATTCGGAGCATATGCTAGCGCATAGACAAATGATGTGTGTGCTTTCAGTGTGTGCACGGGCTCAGGCTCATTTAGCGCATAGATCCGGGTAGTGCCATCGTTACTGGCAGTAGCAAACTTGGAGCAGCCAATCCGCACCAGGCCACGCACTGGTCCTGAATGTGGACTATAGCGAAGCACAATCTTGCCGTTGCGCCACAAGAATATGTTGCCATCGGCACCGCCAGTGATCACTGCATCGGTATCCACGCCCAGCACTGCCCACACTGCGCCATTGTGTCCATCCGTGTTTTCACCAAGCACCGCACTTTCCCCAATGTTTGTTGCATCCCAAACACGGGCGGTAGAGTCCCAGGACCCGGAAACAAGGCCTGCGTCCCCAAATTCAAGGGCGGCAACGTTTGCGGTATGGCCCAGGTACAGCAGCGGATTTGCCTGATCCAGCAGGTCAATCCCGGCAATCTGGCCATCCTGACAGCCAGCAAACACTCTTTGCTGGTCTCTGTCGACCGCAATTGCATTCACAAAGCAGTCTGTCCTGAAGATCGGTTCAGGCTGGTTTATGGGTTCAGAAACGCCACCAACCAGTTTCGGCACCCAGTTTAGCAGCACGGTGCCGTCCCGCGATGCAGAGACTACACGTCGCTCGTCCACAAACGCCACAGCCTTGACATCGCTTCCCTGAGGAGCAAATTCGGCTTGCAAATGGTACATGGAGGAGGGTAAGGCACTGCGACATTGGATCATGCATTCACCTTGGCGCCTGCATTTGGAACAATTCCAAAAGCTACCATTTCCGCGGCATATGCTCTAATTCCAGCTCCAATTCGTCCAGCGGAACTACCCTGGGAACGTGAATATGGCCAGAGGATGTACAGTGCTTGTGCAGCTGCCCCAATTCCCTGGCCTCCTTGACGTCCTGTTCGACTGCCCAGCGTAGCTTTTTAAACAGCGCTTCCAGATCTGTTTCACTGTCAAAGAACATCATCTCCTTTTCAGTGCCCGCCGTTACTTCCAGTGCTTTGGCATCAGTACGGCGCCACCTGCACCTGGTCACACATCTGGTTGCAATGGGCATTTCGACGCCCTGTCTACACCTGCAGACGATCACCGCGTGTTTGGTGCCACTACAGGCCTTGGGATCCTTTACCAGCACTGCCAAACACTGTTCCCAGTTGTACACGACGTGCGTGTGCCAGATATACGCCACGTACTCCTTGCGCGGCCTGGCGTAGCCGTGAGAAACACCGGCAGAATCGGCCATATGCTCTACAATTTGTTCAATAAATAAAAGCTCTTCCTGCCACTGCTGATCAGTTTCGTGGTGGTCCACAAATACACCTGTTTTCCCAACATTGGCACCACGCATTTAATCCACTAAATCCAACTGAGGTCAAAGGGGGCCCAAATGAGGCCCAAATGAGGTCCATGCTGCTGCTGTCTCATGCAGGCAGATGCATAGCGGATGGAAATACATGTCTACTGAAACTACAAAATTCACGCACTTGAAGAACAACTATTCGATCATAATGTCCTCAGCAGCCGGTGCTGGTGCAGTGTTTTGGGGCTGGGCCGTAACAGCAGCCTGGGTGGCGGCTGGGACCTGATTATTTTGGGTCGGAGCAGAGACTTCTGGCTCGTTGCCGTCGCGCATGTACGCATCCAACTCAGCGTCCAGCTCCTCAGCGGTCTTTTGCACAACCGGCTCGCGTCCGCCACGGCCTCTGCGGCCACGGCCACGGCTGCCCTTTTCGCCCTCCTGGCCAGATCTGTTATCTCTCCTGTCGTTGTTGTTATTACTGTTGCGACGGTCATTTCCGCCTCTGGACTGGCCAATTCTGCTACCAAGCCCGCCGCTGTGAAGCCTCCTTGTGCTGCCCACATCAGAAACCTGGTGCACCGTCAGAATCTGGCCCTTGGCACGACGGCCGTCGTAACGTCCAGCAGCAACAGCAGCATCAGAAGGGTACTGGTACTGCACCCATGCAAGTCCAGTGCGATGGCCAGAGACGTCCTCTTCAATTGAAACATAGGTAACAGGACCAACCTCGCGGAACAGATCGCGGAGATCGTCGCTGTAGATATCGCGGTGCAGGTTCTTGATCACAACTACAGTGCCAGCGGTGTCGCGTCTGCCGTTGTTACCACCCTGTGCACGTAGCGGCTCTCTAGAATCGCCGCCAACGCGCTTTCTGTTCCTTCCACCACGTCCACGCCGTCTGGGAGGCCTCACGTCGCTGCCCTCTTTACGGCCAGCTCCGTCGCTACGGTTGGCGTCTGAGTTACCGCCAGACTGCTGGTTAGAGTCTTGGTGCCCTGACCGGCTGTTCTGGCCGTCCTGCCCAGAGATAATAGCGTCCAACGACTGATCCATTTGTATCTAAAGGAGAGAAATGGGGTGGTGACACGCTCTGAAGCTGATCGCTTGTGACTAATCAGTAGGCATGCAAATCGAGCGAGCGACCGCTCGACTGCACCGCAACGGCGATACTTGCAATTCCAAGACCACTTTGGGGCTACAAGACGCTGATTCCGGGGTAAAATTATCTGGCAAATAGCAGCTGCTTGTTCAATTCGCCTTGTAAATCGTGTTGCTCGTATAAAATTCAATATTTATGGTCTATTCACCGCACACTTAGTCGTTATAGTAGCGGCCCTCTTCAAGAACACCAACAGCACGCATGTAGTCAGAGTCGCTATGGCTGTTCTCGTGAGCGGCAATGATCTGTCTCTTATTGCGGTCCCAGTACTTCCAAAACGACTGTGCCGGCTTCCATCTGTACGTCGGCGCCCATTGGCTGAGAAGACTCTCTAGACTGGCCAATGTAAGGCTCTGCGACTTGGCAACTTGTCGTGAAGTCTCGTCTCCCTGGCTCAGATCGGCTGCACGGTCCTCGGCCAAAGTGATTGCATCTCTTAGGAACGCCATGCACCGTCTTTGAGCGTCCACGTCGTCGCCAGGCATATAGCCCGACATGTAGGTGATATATTTCCACACTGGCATAGCTTCCAGTGCGTTGCAAGGCCCGAATACCTAGGCTAATTAAAGGGTATAATGGCAGAGCAGGCTGCTGGCCAGCATCATCTAATGATCATCTTATCACAGTGGGTGGCGCATTCAGGTGGTGGTGGCGCATGCGGCTGCTGCGGTGCTACTTCTTGCCTGCATAAATAGATTGAATAAATAAATAATAAGTTAAACACTGGCCAGTTCACTTTGCTGTTCACTAAACGACTACGACTCTGTGAGCCATGCGACTGTTTCCTTACACCTTGAATTGAGGCTCTCAATTTCACCGAGTTTTGCCATAATCTCGGGAACATCCGTCTCATCGGCTCTGGCCTCCAAATCGCGCAGTTCTTGGCACATGGCCTTGAGTTTGGCCTCCAAATGGGCCAGCTCCTGTCGCCTGGTGACCAATCGTTCAATTATAGCTGCTTTGTTCCGGTTGCTAACACCCAGTTTGTCGGATTCTTTTGCTGCCTCTTCAGAGAACTCTACTTCCTCTTCCTCTGGATGCCGGAGCCAATGGCCCCTCTCCAAACTTGACTCGTACAGAAAGAACTTGTTTAGCATGTAGGACTGGAACTTGCTAAGGACCTGGAGGTACTTGGTCTTCAAATAAGCTTGCATTCTCTCGATGCCATGATCAGAATTGGCAAATCTCCTTCCACTCTCTGAGCGGTTGATTTTTACAATGCCATAGTGAGCCGCTCTCAACGCATGTACCAGTCCGGCATCTACGCAGTTTAAGATCTCGCGCACAATGCGCTCTAAATTGAATCCCAACGATAGTTCGGCCCATGAAAGACGACGCGACGCTAGCAGACGCAGCGACGCCAGATCCATGTCTGTATCGTCCAAGTCGTTGTTTTCGGCATCTTGCTGGTTGTTTTGACTGACGTTTCCTACAGTAACATCGCCAGTGACATTGAGAAGATGGCCTGGCGAGATCGATGCAGCTCTATACGGAGACGGGTTCGGTGCGCTTGCTGGCCGTTTTCGCGGTGTTTGCGGCAGCTGTAAATCTGGTGTGTTGTGTGTGGGGTTTTCTGGTGCGGACGGGCGCAAAACTGGCCCCTCTGCTGGCATTTCGTTGCAAATATACCAAGTGAACAGGAACGTCGGGGGCATAGCTGTTTAGTTTCATTATGTAATTGCATCTGTCCTGGCATTTACTTTAACCGGTCTTTTCAGAGTGTCTTGCGGCTTTAAATACAATGTAAATACGACTTGAATACAACCGAAACAGTTTGGTATCTCAATTCTGTTCTTAAAATCGAAAATGGTATGCATGGCATAAATCAGCCATGCCAGATTTCTGTTCCCGCATATATGCCCAGACTGTACATGCACATTAACTGGCGTAATGCAATACCAACATGAGATTCGGCTACTCCAGCGCTTCCGCAGTTGCCGGCAAACCAATTTGCATGATACTTTTATGCTAACAACACACCGTTGTACCGAGTAGCGCCAAGCATTTTGCAAATAGACCGAGACCTGGGCAAGGATAGATAGAGACTGTGCTGCTACAGGTTCGATCATCAAACTAGGTATCCACAGCTATTCACATACAGCTAGATTTTCACCGGCTTTCGTTCAAATCACGCAGACCCAAACCGATCATTGTTTAGCAACACAATACTTGACCTACTTTAGTTCTTGCGATCTGAGATCACTTATCACCGTGCATGACTACACAGCACCCTAAACGTTGTGCCGTCTCTTGTCTGGCAGCCAAACCGGATTGGACTTGTCAATTCAAAGCCAATTTTTACACCCAAACCACTCAAACCATACAAAATGCCGATCCTCAATAGTAATATTGCTAAATACATCGAATCACTCCCCTTTTTGCCACTGAAACAAGCCCTTTTTAATTAAGTTCCCCACGATCGTGACCTGTCTTGAGCTGCAAGGGTTATGGTCGCGCAGCATGTGGCGTATCTGCCACCTCCAGGAAGTACAGTCTAAAGTGCAAGAGCAGCGTTGTTTTATCCTAGATCATGCCACGCCTACGGCTGCTGGGGCTGCTGCTGCCAGTATTCTGGTCGCTCTGTGCGAGCGATAACACCACAGCGCAGATCGTCACACCCAACGCCAATGTAACTTCTGGAACAGTGAATATTCAGCTCAGTGTCCAGGCCAATGCAAATGCTTCTTCCTATAGCACCTCGGAAACGGTGCTGCCGCTTGGCGACTTGAGCAATCTGGGGCTTGCCGGGTGCGTTGGCACCCTGTACCTCGCTTCCAAGTACTCGACCTTAAACGGGTCGTATAGTTTCCCTAATACCGGAGTACCTCTAGTTGACTGCGGAGATGGGACACTTTCCAGTGCAGTGCTGAAGCAGATCACGCGAAACAGCCTTTCGTGTGCAATTTTCTTCTCGTCCAGTGGCGGCTGCTCGCTTGTCTCCCCCACAAATTCGGTAGCAAATACGTTTTCGGTGCTTGCCGGCTCGAATCTGGCGATCATGGTATCCTCGGCCAAATCAGTCCAATTGATGAGGTTCACATCCGCTGGTAATGTTGTTAGCTTCTCAACGGCTGTCTTGGCAATTGTGCTGCCCGTGGTGGGCGCTATTCTGCTGGGACTGGTCTTGTTTTGGATGCTCACCCGCGGCCCGCTGGCATCAAGAAGAAGAAGAAGAGCAGGACTTGTTTCGCACCACCGGCACCGGAGACACCGCAAAGAGACCAAAAGACTCACAGCGGAACAGCTGGCGGCATTCCCAACAACTATTTATGGCGACACTGATGAGGAACATGGCGACAAACCCACCGAAAATGGCCAAGACTCGCTCACTGCTCCCACGTCTGTTTCCGCTGATGAAAGCGATCAACCGGCTGGTTTCTCACGGCTGGCAGCGCTTGTAAAGCCGATCTTTGCCGGTAATGCACATACAACCCCCTCTACAGCCGGCAGCAGCTCGGCAATCCCACTTGATAATCTGAATACGTCTGCACACACTGAAGACACTGAACCAGACGTTGAGGCTGGGTTGGAAGCAATACAGCAGGCTGTGAGGGACTCTGTTGACGAGTGGGAAACATGCACCGTTTGTTTAGAGGGCTACACTGACGGGGAACTGCTCAGAACCCTTCCGTGTGGACACCGGTACCATGCAGAGTGTATCGACAAATGGCTGCTTACCCGCAGCGTTTGCTGTCCGCTATGTCGCTACGATTGTATGGAAATGCATGCTGCCGTGCCTGAAGCGCCCGCCGAGCCGCCAGAGCCTGCAGCTGCTCGTCCTGGAGCCTGACTCAAATTTTGGCCCTTTGGGTAATATATATACATGTATGAATGAACGCACCACTCTTTATTTATATCTCTGGGAGCAAAACCAGTCTTTCGCTGAGTGGCCCAACTTGTGCAGCACGCATGGTGTTTTTGTCAAGCAAGATTGCCTCTTCGACTGATGAACAGGGTATTGATGGAGCCATTTCGTAGACCTTGTCGTTGATAACAAGCGTTATCTTGCCCGATTTGTGTTTTCTGATAGTCCCGATCCGGCCAGCGGTGCTAATTTCGGGTTCTGATGACTCTATTTCCATTTTGACAGTCCCCTCATCCTTGTTGTCCTTGGCAAACCCGAGCTTTTTTGGGTCAAGACTCAATGCAGAGATGTTCAAAAGACCGGGCAGTTCAAGCTGCGTTTTGCGCTCGCTAACTTCAGGCTTGATAGCAGCAATATTAACAGGGAAAAAGGGACTGGCATTCATGGGGTCGGAAACGTCTATACTGCGTGTGGCATGGCCATTTGACCCGGCCAACGGCGGAGCAGTTTGGGTGGCAGAGCCCGAGAATCTTCCGGCTGTGGCTCGGCCTCCTGCAGACCTTCCGCTAGGACCACTGCCCCCACGGCGCTGGTACCCGGCTGTGGCTTCTGCAGTAGGCACTGAGATCCTTACCTCGCGGCGCCTGCGCTGCTCTGGCTGTTCAGCCTTTGAAGGTTCTGGCTCTGACGATTCGGGTTTGACTGCCGGCGCACTGGCCTCGCGGTCTTCTTTAGACCTTCTTACAACTGATTTGGGGGCAAACCGTCTTTTCGAGAGACCCTGGAGACGGCCTGACATTTTGTAGTCTGATATTATTGACTTGACTTGCTTTGATTTAAAGCACAGTGCGCAGTGCCCTGAATTTCTACCTGTGCCTTGGTCTTTGGGCAGAGGAAAACTGGATTTTCGACACGTGACACATAGTGCATGGGTGTTAAAATCGGGAGGCTGGCTCCAGATCCAAGATCAGTAGAGGCATCATCAACACCAAGACGCCAATGCGTCCGGGCACAGTATCTGGATATAATCAGTAAAGTGATCGTCGTTTGACTTATTAACTTGCTGATTTGAGCTATACACTGTGCAGCCATCGGTAATCATGCCCTTGTTAGATCGGGCCTAGCGTTGGACTAAACTGGCAGCAAGAAAAGAACTCTCGGAATTTTAGCACTATCAAATACTCTTAATCATGATTTGGTCGTTAAACAACCGTAACCTATCAGCACCTAACTGCATCTCCACCCTCTATCGGGCATCGGAGGAGCTTCCCAACATATTTCGTAGATGAGCTGTGGCCTGGTCTCCTTATTTGGTGTTCAGGGCAAGGGCTTTACGCATCGCAGAGGGAAAGGAAAAAGTGCAAGGCTCCATTTGATCTGCGGCTGATCGCAGGCTTCTTAACCTGATTCTTTTTTCTCCTGAACACGTCGGGACAATTGCCCTTGGATCAATTTGCGGGCAATCAACACTGAAAGGCAATTTGTGAACTTATAGCGCTTTACAGCCCTTCAAAGTTACCTGCTTGCGCCCCTATTTGACTCGCTTACCCCCAAATTTGGCCACTACCAAGTTCTGGGCCTTAGAACAAGCAGTCAAGCTATCGTGCGATACTTTGTGTTTCACACCAGACCTATTTAATCACGTCTGTCTACTCTACCCCACACTTGCAGGGCCTCAGCTAGACTTGCAACTGCTTTGAATCATGACACAAGACGAGCCAGAAAATAGCGTCGCGTCCGAGTGGCAATTCAGCCAGTGCTTTGGCGACAAAAGCGATATCGACTCCATCACCGAAAGCGACGTGATCTCAGCCGTTGAGTTCGACCAAAGCGGTGACTATCTAGCCACTGGCGACCGTGGAGGCCGTGTTGTTCTGTTTGAGCGCCAGGAAACCAAGAGATCGCGCTGCGAGTATCGTTTTCTGACCGAATTTCAGAGCCACGAGCAGGAGTTTGACTACCTCAAGTCTCTGGAGATTGAGGAGAAGATCAACCAGATCCGCTGGTGCCGCCGCCAAAACAACGCTTTGTTCTTGCTCTCTACTAATGACAAGACCGTCAAGCTCTGGAAGGTGTTCCAGAAGAACATCAAGGTTGTTGCCGAGAACAATCTTGGCTCCGGCGCGTTGCCGACCTCATTTTACGACGTTTCGCAGCTGCGGTTGCCGCGGATGAACCTCCACGACACAATAATTGCTACGACTCCTCGCCGGATCTACGCCAACGCCCACACCTATCACATCAACTCTATATCTGTTTCCAGCGATAACGAAACTTTTTTGTCGAGCGACGATCTGCGCATCAACCTGTGGAACCTGGATATTGCCAACCAGTCCTTTAATATCGTTGATCTGAGGCCCGAAAGCATGGAGGAGCTTACAGATGTTATTACAGCATGCGAGTGCCATCCGATTGCCGGTAACTTGTTTGTGTACTCGACCTGCAAGGGCCTCGTCAAGCTGGTGGACACGCGCGACCGTGCCAAGCTCGATAATGGCGGCCAGCTGTACAGCGACACTTGGGATCCGGCGCACGACTCGTTCTTTGCCGAGATCACCTCTAGCATTTCCGACATCAAGTTTTCGCCCGACGGAAACCATATTGTTGCGCGCGACTTTATGGCAGTCAAAGTCTGGGATGTCCGGATGAACCGCCAGCCGCTAAAGACCATCAAGGTCCACGAGGCGATTCGCAACATGCTCTGTGCCACCTACGAAAACGACACCATCTTCGATAAGTTTGGAGTGTGTGTTAGTGGAGACTCCAAGTCCATTGTCACTGGATCCTACTCCAACACTTTTAACATCTACCCCGACGCTCTTGCACACAACGACCAGATCCCAGAAGACACGGCGATCTCATTGCAGGCCGATAAGAACGTGTTCCGCACCAAGCGCTCGGGCTCCCCGAAAACACGCAAGAGCGCGCGGATTATGAACAGGCGGCCGCGCAAGCAGATCGATTTCCGCAAGAACATTCTGCACCTCAGCTGGCATCCGTTTGCAAACACAGTGGCAGTGGCAGCCACTAACAATTTGTTTGTGTTCAATGCTCCCTGAGCCAAATCGCGCTTTTAAAAAAACAAGGCTAAATAACGGACAGCGCCGGACGCTGCACTTAACTTAATATCTAGACTAACAATGGAAACGACACTTGAGTGTGACACTTATTGGCCCTTGTGGTGGTTAGCCCACGACCAGAAGGGGGTCTTGTCGCCGTCGCCCCAGAAGAACTTCTTGCTGCGAGTGTTCTGGTACTCGAGCTCATTGGGCCACTGCTCGTCAGGGACCTGCGAGATCTGGTAGGCGTGCTCCAAGTGGTGGGACTCCTTGCCGTAGACGTACCATGCGGTGGCCAACAGAACAGGGATAGTGGCAATAGAGATGTTGCGCCAGAGAGAAGTGGTGCCCTTGGCGTGCTCGGCAACGTGCTCAAGCTTCTCGGTAAAGACACGGGCCCTCTGGGCATCGGGCTGGAAGGAGATACGGTGGTTCATGCGGCGGGCGGCAACGCGCGAGACAGCAGAGCGGGTGGTGGGTGCAGTGAAACGCAGCATCGTTGTGGTTGTGTATATGGCGGTTCTGTTCGTGTAAAACCAAGAGTTACAGACAGGTAGACAACACAGCTCGGCTGGCTCGTTCTTTTGGGGTTCGTAAGCGAGTCGTCAGCAGCCGATTGGGTATAGTACTATAGGACAGAATGACGCCCTAGCCCTGGTCGAAAACCTAACTCTCACCCGCCACGTAGACTGCGAGGATATACGGTATTTGGCTGAAATTATGGCTTTCACTAGACTCGGAATTGGTTTGGAATGGGAGATAGCGCGTTTTGAGACTAAGATTGCATGACAATCCTTGCCAAAGGGCCAAGTAGCGAAGCAGACATTTTAACACGACAATTGCTATACCAGCACTATACCGACTACTCGAATAGTTTAATTACGCCTTGAGAACTACATTTTCAAGCCTAGTTTACTGTTAAAACCGCACCTCCTGATGAGCACAAGATCATTGACCCCTTACCCTCTCCAAGAAGCGCTGAAAAATACCCCGATTTTCTCCACTTAGTAATGGGCCAATGGCAATTCTCAGCTGGGCCGTGCTGAGTTACCCGGCAGCAACAGTCACATCTCCCAGCCTATAGGACGCCGTAAGCAGCGGTCTTTGAACCTTTTCACCTGTACCGTGGACGACCTGAGATATGTTCCGCTCTGTTCTTCGCCAGTCTGCTCGTCGCGCGGGTGTCCTGGCATCTCCCCGCATGCCTTTGGCATCTCGCCGTGGCTTCGCCGCCAAGGCCGCACCTACTGAGGTTTCCTCTATCCTTGAGGACCGTATTCGCGGTGTTTCCTCTGAGGCTTCTCTTGAGGAGACCGGCCGTGTTCTTAGCATTGGTGACGGTGTCGCCCGTGTCTTCGGTCTTAACAAGATCCAGGCTGAGGAGCTCGTTGAGTTCTCTTCCGGTGTTAAAGGTATGGCCCTGAATCTTGAGGCCGGCCAGGTTGGTGTCGTGCTTTTCGGTTCCGATGCTCTCGTCAAGGAGGGTGAGACCGTCAAGCGTACCGGCCAGATTGTCGATGTTCCCGTTGGACCCGAGCTTCTTGGCCGCGTTGTTGACGCTCTTGGTAACCCCATTGATGGCAAGGGACCCCTTAACACCAAGGAGCGCCGCCGTGCTCAGCTCAAGGCCCCCGGTATTCTGCCCCGCCGCTCCGTTCACGAGCCCATGCAGACCGGTCTCAAGTGTGTTGATGCCCTTGTGCCCATTGGCCGTGGCCAGCGTGAGCTGATCATTGGTGACCGTCAGACCGGTAAGACCGCCATTGCTGTTGATGCTATTCTTAACCAGAAGACCGTCAACGCTCTTGGTGACGAGAAGAAGTCTTTGTACTGCGTCTACGTTGCTGTTGGCCAGAAGCGTTCTACTGTCGCTCAGCTCTCTCAGACTTTGGAGGCTAACGGTGCTCTTAAGTACACCATCATTGTTGCTGCCACTGCTTCCGAGGCTGCTCCCCTTCAGTACCTTGCTCCCTTCTCTGGATGCGCCATGGGTGAGTGGTTCCGTGACAACGGCCGCCACGCTTTGATCATCTACGACGATCTTTCCAAGCAGGCTGTTGCTTACCGTCAGATGTCGCTTTTGCTTCGTCGTCCTCCTGGACGTGAGGCTTACCCCGGTGATGTCTTCTACCTCCACTCTCGTCTTCTCGAGCGTGCTGCTAAGATGTCTGAGGCTCACGGCGCTGGCTCGCTTACTGCTTTGCCCGTCATTGAGACCCAGGGTGGTGATGTCTCTGCTTACATTCCTACCAACGTTATTTCCATTACCGATGGTCAGATCTTCCTTGAGGCCGAGCTCTTCTACAAGGGTGTCCGTCCCGCCATTAACGTCGGTCTTTCCGTCTCTCGTGTCGGATCTGCTGCTCAGATCAAGGCTATCAAGCAGGTTGCTGGTTCGCTCAAGCTTTTCTTGGCCCAGTACCGTGAGGTTGCTGCCTTTGCTCAGTTCGGTTCTGACTTGGACGCCAGTACCAAGCAGACTTTGACCCGTGGTGAGCGTCTTACCCAGCTGCTTATCCAGCCCCAGTGGAGCCCTCTCCTTGCTAGCCAGCAGGCCCCCATTATCTACGCCGGTGTCAACGGTTTCCTTGACAAGGTTGAGGTTAAGGATGTCAGCCGCTACGAGGCCGAGTTCCGCGCTTACTTGGACGCTAACGAGAAGGAGATTCTCGAGGCCATCAACAAGACTGGTGAGCTCTCCAAGGAGAACCTTGCTAAGCTCAAGGCCGCCTGCGAGTCTTTCACCTCGTCGTTCAAATAGGCTATAAAACTGTAGACGAATGAATGTGTTTTCTTCTTAATCCTGACTGCTAAATTCTAATCTCATAGCTGCCGGCCTCGACATAGTACCGCACCCATTTCAAGGTGCTGTAGTTGGACGGCTCCTTGATCCTGAGGTACCGCACATCGACGCCAGAGCACGAGTGCATGCTGATTGAGAACTGCAAAGTCACTGGGGGCCTTTGCCACGGTTTGTTCGCTACCTCGCTGTCGGGCTGGCTGTTGGCCGGCATCAGCTCTGCATGGCCCGTTAAACTAGCTGACGACCTTCCTGACATCCGCGAGATCGTCCACTCGATGCTGTTGGCCCCGGGTTTGTATTTCGCCTTGCCGCTGCTGGACTTTAGCTGTGTTTTAGTAGCATTTGGTGGCACCGGCACTTGCACCACCAGCTGCGCGGCCGTTAACCGTGATGGGAACTTGGACTCGATGCGAATGTCATAGTCCACATGTGTTTCGCCCCTTTTGTTTACTAGTGCCCTAACATAAAAGGGCATCTTGACGTTCTTTCGAGCGCCGTATCTGAGCAGCTCAAACTCGCCGTCTGGAGGCACAAATGCAATGTTATGGAGCCGGCTGTACTTGCGCAGCTCGACGCTCTGGTGAAGCTGGAAATCCTCGAGGTATGCCATACGTTTGGCAGTCTCGGCAGGCGTGTGATCATCGTTGGTGCCACCAGCAAATAGATCGTCACTAATTTCCAATTGGCCAGCGTTTTGGTCCTCGTCAGCCTCGTCAATTGCCTGGTCATTAAAGCCAATTTGACAGGTCGGCATTCCGCTGAGCCGGGTCTTCATCGTCACTACACCATCAACGCTGGCCTGCACAACCTCGCCGCTTTGTGCTTGCACAAAGTTGATCTTTTCTAAAACATCCAAAAACACTTCATTTCTTCTGTACTTGATTCCTTCTCGTCTCCACGGTCTCGAGGATGCTGCCTGGGCCGTTTGCTGGGCATTGGGGATAGAATGTCTTCTGCTGGGCACTAAAGACGATGCCAGCGACGACGCAGCGGCCTTGGGCTTGAGACTCACGCTGCGCATCAGCGAAACAACCGCCGAACGCGAGGACTCAACTGCTGCTGCTGCGGGAGATTCGTCGCCCAATCCGCCGGTGTTTGTCCTTGAGGGAGCATTGCCCTGGCTGCCAGAGCTTAGAGTACTGATCGTAGTGTTTGTAGGCCGCGAAATAAAGGGCCGTATTGAGTCCAAATCGGTGTTTGTGGGGTACCCAAACTCGACAAGCTCTCCCAGCACGTCGTAAACAGTTGGCAAGTTTCTAACAACCGATTGCTCGTCCAGGTGGCCCAAAACAGTAGTGAGAATGTCTACAGTGCGGTGCAGCACCTCAAACACCAGCGCAGCGTCCACATCGTGCCGTGTAACTGCCACCACAAACAAATTTGACTTGCGGATATGCAGAAACGATGTAGAACCAAGCGTAAGAACAGGGCCGCGGTTCTCGGGATTGGTGATGACCTGGACCCGGAAAACATCAGCAACTGCTCGTCTAAGGCCGTCTCGGTAGATCCGCGACGCCAGCATATCGCCGCGGAGCCCGAATATCAATATGGCCGAGATCATAACGACAACTTCTCCACTGCCCTGGGAGATGATGCATGCATACATAGTACTTGACATATTGTACATATAAAGTCTACCATTCAATATCTATAGGGCCAAAGGGCTGGTTAGTTTCGAGCTCGCGAACAAGCCCATCAACATTGGATAAATACTTGCCGAGAAGTTTTTGTTTGTCGGCCGTCGTTTTCCGCGCGACGCCGCCGCCGCCGCCATTATTTGTTTTCTTCTCTTCACCCAAACGGGTTTCAGGAACCATATAAAAGAATAAAAAGCCAATAATTGCAAACTTGATCTCCTTTGTAGTCTCCATGCGCTTGAAAACATCTGTAATGATCCGCAAGCCGCCAATTGACTCAAACTTCCTGATTGCCTCAACGTGCCGTACAAGCACAGTGGGCAGCGATTCGACGATTACTTGCTGAACGCGGGCACTGCTATGGTCAATGGCCCGTACAAGTGGAAGCAGCATCTGCTCCTGAGCAAAAATATACCGGCTTGGACGGTGCAGCAGACAACAGCCCTGCAATAGCTGTAGCAACGCAACTGCAGCCTCTTGCCACTGCTCGGCCTCGTTTTGGCCCGTGTTTGCGAGTTTGAGCACTGCTGGAAGCCTTAGTGCCACTCTGCCGCTAATGTTATAGGCAGCACAGTCCTGCAACTTGATAAAATCGGCCAGTTCAGTGCCCTCGGCAGCCTGTTTTCTCCGTAACGTGCCAGAGGGAGTAGCCGCACATAACTTGGCTATCCGGGCTTCTAAACTATGGCAAGCGCTGATTATCTCATTGTGTCCCTGTTCTAGTTGTGGCAGCTGCTTTACCAGTGCCAGTTCCATGGCCAAACCTAATGGGCTGGTGAGATTACAAATGGTTTCGTCGCACATACACTGGTTCTGGTTCTGCTTGGATGTCCCTGAGGGTCGTTGTTTGCGGCGATGACGGCGTTGGTAAGTCGAGTTTGATCACATCGCTTGTTAAAGACAGGTTCTACCCCAGCATTGAGGATGTTCTACCGCCCCTTACCATCCCGCGAAACGACATGCGGGTTTTAGTCGTGGATACGTCCCCCCAGTTGAGCAAGCGGGACTTGCTGTCCAGGGAGATCCGCCAGGCCAATGTGGTGTGGCTAATTTACTCTGATCACTATACATTTGAGCGTATCGCACTGTTTTGGCTGCCGTACTTGAGGTCTATTGGCGTCAACGTACCGGTCATTTTGACCCAGAACAAGCTGGATATCCAGGTGGTTGCCAGCGAAGACGAGGACATTGTGCCGCTGATGCACGAGTTCAAGGAGATCGATTTATTTGTACGGTGCAGTGCCAAAGATAAAGTCAACGTGAACGAGGCATTCTATTTCTGTCAAAGGGCCTTTACCCATCCAATTGCACCCTTGTACGATGCAAAGGAAGGCTGCCTCAAACGTGATGCCGTTAGAGCCCTTTCGCGCATTTTCACGTTGAGCGACCGCGACCAGACCGGGTTTGTGAGCGATATTGAGCTGCTGGAGCTCCAGTACTCGGTGTTTGGGTCCAGCTTAGATGCCGAAGAGGTGGAGGAAGTGCACAGCTGTCTTTTGGACCGACAGCAGCAGGACAACAGCGTTTACTTGGTGCCCGGAAGAGGAATCACGCGACAAGGATTCCTGTGCCTGATGCGGATCTACGCCGAGCAGGGCCGCCACGAAACGATATGGGGTATTTTACGGCATTTCCACTACACAAACTCCCTAAGTCTGGACGACAAGTTCTTGCACCCCAAGCTGGATGTTCCCGCATTGGCAAGAGTTGAGCTCAGTCCTGATGGATACAGCTTTTTCGCCGATCTTTTCACATTATTTGACAAAGATAATGATGGCGGGCTCAACGACCACGAGCTGGCAGAACTGTTTGGCCCCACTCCGGGGGTGCCCAAGCTATGGCTTGAAACAGGGTTCCCCGACAGCACTGTGCGCAACGACAACAACTACGTGACGTTGCAAGGGTGGCTGGCACAGTGGGCAATGACTGCACTCTTGGCACCAAAGGATACGCTGGCGTACCTGGCAATGCTCGGGTTTGAGACTCGTTATGGCCGCAGAAAGATCTCTTCGGCCATCAGAGTCACAAAGGCCGCACGCCCGCGGAATTTGAGGTCCAAAATATGGCGCAACACCACAATCACTGACCGCAACGTCTTTAATGTCTTTGTTCTTGGCGGTCCCTGCTCGGGCAAGTCAGAAGTGCTGGCATCGTTTTTGCAGCGTCCCAGCCTCGAAGCGGGCGCTCAGCCAGCAGCTTATAGGCCAACTCTTGCCATCCAAGTGGGTGTAAACTCGCTGGAGATGCCCGGCGGCAAGCAGTGCTACCTGGTGCTGCAGGAGCTGGGCGAGCTGGAAACAGCGGTGCTCGAAAACCCGTTAGCGTTAGCGAGCTGCGATGCCATCTGTCTCGCTTACGATTCTGCTGATCCTGACTCGTTTGCGTACGTTTTGCGGCTGCTGCAGCGACACCCTGCTTTGGAGGACATGCCAATCATCTTTGCAGCGCTAAAGGCCGATTTGGACAGAGTGCAGCAGAGAACAGACGAGCAGCCCGATGAATTTGCTGCTAGACTGGGGCTGCCGCCGCCGCTACACGTTTCGGCAGCATGGCAAGCCTCGTTGTCTGCATTACAGCAGCAGCTGGTTGAGGCAGCACAGTCACCGGGCAAATTCACCGCATTAAAAGCCGGGCAGATCGAGGAGGACGACTCATTGCTGGAAAGAGGACTCGCAGCTGGCTCTGCAGTCCTGGCGGCTTTGGCAGCTTGGTCGCTGTACCGAAAGCTGTCGAATTAAGCAACTTACTGGTTCTTGGAATGAATCTCGGAAAGCAGCCGGAAATGCTGGGTCAGCTCAGCCGCCAGCTCTCCTTGGACATCCGACAGCATAGTTGTAACAATAAAGTAGTTGTTAAACATGGCAGTTTCAGGCACCGACGATGATTTGGCAGCTCTGGCAATGAACATCTCATAGGCTGAAGTGATCTGATGAAGCGGGGCCGCAAATATGCTGGCATTAGAGGCATCTTCACCATCACAAAGTTGGAGGAACCCAGCAAGCGAAGCCGCCAGTGCTGGTGTCAAACTGTGAGGTGCAGAGGGAGCCTGGACGGTTAGATTAGACGCTTTGTTGGCTGCCTGCTCGATGTTCCTGGCATGATGTTCCAGACCTGTGCACAGCGCCCGTTTGGCATCGCTTGCAACAGATTTGCATAGATCTGAAAAAAGCGTGCTAGTTGTAGACGGGGCTTCAGCGGTAGCTGCCTGATTGGTTGGCAAGGTATACTGTTCAGCAATTCTCGATATCAGCAGCAGTCCCAAGATATCCTGGTGAGAATGCTGGAGTATACGGCTCAGAATCGATTTGGCATGAGTTATTAGCGCCTCAAATACCAGGTGGATAGCTGCTTCCGATGCGCGGCTATCGCAGCCAAACGCACGCTCGTGCACGGCCCATTCATTAGTGGTTGCCTCGAAAACGCTGGCCAGCAGCGAGTACACAATTACTTCAGGCGCAAATCCGCCCTGAGGAGGCGGCGAAAGATCCTGTATCGCCAACACCGTGGGGGCAGACGCTGGCTGGCCAGTACTACTTGTTTGGGGTTTGACCACAATGCCCGGACGCGTAGCAGCAGCGCCGGCAGCGCCAGCCGAGCAAAACAGTGTTCCCAACGAGGCACCAATACTGGTTGATTTGGCAGACGGCTCAATAACGGCTGCCAGCTGGGCACGATTGAGATTTCGCAGGTACTTGCCCAGCAGCATATGGTAGTACCATCTGGTGGTGTTGATATACGCCTTTTGCAATGTAGCCGCTAGTTTGGGGTGTCGCTGGCGCAGGAATGCAAACAATGGCGCATTATCAATTAGTTGGCGTCTCAAAGAAGCGGTATCGGCACCAGGACGCCTTAAAGCCCGTACTTTTGACACATAAAACTCCTTGATCCGCTGTGCCGCCTGCAGCAGCAGCAGAACAGTAAACTCAGAGCTATCGCGCTCAAGACCAGCGGCCTTTCGGCTCTTGGACCCGGGAGCATCGCTCTCCGTCTCGCTGTCCAGCTCCAATTCCGTCTCAGTATCATCTTCTGCAGCTACAATTGTGCTAGGCGCCAAACGTATTGCAGCAGCCAGCGCAGACCGGTACTGCGATGTGCCAACATGATGGTTCACCAATTCACGCACCACAGCCGCAGGCACAACGTACCGTCTTACCAGCGGGTCTAGTTTGGCCTGTGCAGCTGTTCTGGCAGCATGGCGAGCGTGCAAAGCAACTGAATGTGATTGGAGCGATGCTGTATCGCCTGCCAAACGCTCTATCTCTGCACAAAACGCGCCAGCAGAGTCGCTCACAACGTCCAGGGCCTTTCGTGCTGTTGTTAGTGCTGAGGAGACCTGCTCAATGATAATTTCGTCTGTCAAACATGCGCCTAGCCGTAAATTGGTCATGTCGTCTTGCACGGCTACATTTGAGTCCAGGGGCCCAGTGGGTAGCCCGCTGGTGTACCGCTGTAGCCTCGCAGCAATTTCAGAGTCCATAAGCTTTACAGAGCAACAAAATGCATCGACTTTTTGGGCCAAGTCGTACAATTATGTTGTGGACATTTTGGCCTGGGCACGGAATTTGGGACATGCTGTGCTGCCTGCATAAAACCACCAAACCCGAAACCAGAATCTGGGGGATCATGCTGAGTTTAGCCAGTCCAAGCATTGGAGATGCGAGACTGCTGAGCCTTGCGGCTGCTGGCAGCTACGTTGCGTCAGTCTATATTGGCAAGACTGCGCGTGGCAACCGCGATGCTCAGCCAACGATAGTACGGAGAATGCTAAATATCAGTAGTGCGACTGCTGCGTGGTGCCTTTGGGCTGCCAATAATGTTTCGGCACCTCTTTGTATGAGTTTAACGCCAATTAATTTGGTAGCTCGTTGCTGCGCTGGTGCAGCAGCTCTGACAGCCACACTTTTCGTGGGACCGCTGGCAAATAGAATATGGGCAAAAGGCCAATATGAGCAGCACGACAGAGACGCTAGCAGTGTTGTTATGGCTTTACGAGACTATGTAATAGGCCCACTAACGGAAGAACTGCTTTTTAGGGGTGTTTGCGGTGCGCTATATGCTGCAGCGGGCGCATCTGGCCGCCAACGCGCTGCAGAGCCTGCTTTCTTATTTGCACTGGCCCATGTCCATCATATCGCTAATTTGCGCAAACAGGGAGCTTCCTGGCCGGTCGCAATTGCTGCTACAGTCGCTCACGCGCTTATGACGTTTGTTTTTGGGCTCTATGCTGGCTTCCTTCTCGTTAAAACCAACTCAATCTGGCCAGGAGTTTTGGCCCATGCATTGGCCAACTATGCTGGCCCGCCTGATGTTAGCAAACCAGGAGCTTACCGTGCTAGTTTGGTGGTTGGACTTGTTGGATTTGTGGCCGGGTGCATTTACTATAACCCTGTTGTGGTACAAGCCTACTGAACTTTGGTTAGCCGGGCTAAAAGACCTGCAAGCTGTAACTTTGTAGCAACGCCCTCGAGGACTCGCACATGCACAAAGCCAATTTCCTTGATGTACTCGAGCCTAACATTATCGGAAAGGTTCTCCAACGTTTTGCACACCCTAAACATCGTACTTACGATATCAACAGGCGAGTACCCCTTGGACCAAAGCTCCTCAAGACGGTCAAGCGCTGTGTGGTAGGCGCCCTGGCGGCACTCGGTAAGCATTGCTCTAACCACCAACGGATGGGGCGAATCAACGACTTTGAACACATTATCGCCGCTCACAAACCCGAATCCGGACCAGGTGCTCTGCAAGTTGTTGATTGCCTGGCGCATATCTCCATCGGTTGTAAACAAAAGAGCGCTTAATCCATCGTCACTGTACTTGATCTTTTCAATCTCGATGATCTGCTTGAGTCTGGCCAATACTTGTGCGTCAGTAAGTCTGCCAAACCTAAGCACCGCACACCGGGACTGCAATGGCTCGATGATCTTGCTGGACTGGTTGCACGCAAACGCAAACCGCGTGGTGCTGGCGTATATCTCCATAATTCTTCTTAAAGCCTGCTGCGAGCCTGGCGTCATACTATCTGCTTCATCAAGAATAACAATCTTGTGTCTTCCGGGAGGGAGCTGTACTTTTTTTTGCGCAAATGTCTTGATCCGCCCTCTAACAGTATCGATTCCACGTGCATCACTGGCATTTAGCTCCAAAACCGCATCGTGGAAACTGTCGCCCAGCAACGACCGCGCCAGCGCCAGCACCGACGTTGTTTTGCCAATTCCAGGCGTTCCCGATATGATCAGATGAGGCATATTGCCGTCACGAGCAATGATTCGCAGCCGTGCAAGCGTCTCCTCATTGCCGACCACATCGTCCAAAGTCTCTGGTCTATATTTTTCAATCCAGGGAAGCTCCAACTCTGAAACACTAGAAGGTTCGAGTTTAGGCCGCTTTGACGGGCCCTGGCCTTGGCTCATTGTGGTAATAACAATAATTCAATTTACTAGCTAGCTCGTCGCGTCTAGTTTACTAATAATACATCAGGTAATTTATGGCTTCAATCTTCCCAGAGCCCAGACCCCGCCGCCCAGATCTTACATTTCCTAACCTTCTCCGCACTGTTGTGTCAAGTGAGTTCATGCATCATAGTGACAATAATTAATTGCAGTGGCTGGTGTAGTGTTTCGCAGAGAGGGAAGAGACCACAGACGGGGGTCTTGTCAGAGAATTAGATAGGGATAGAGAGAGAGGCAGACGGAGAGAGTGAGTGAGAGAGTGATTATTGCTCCGTCGAGCTAGCAGTCATTGGAGGAGGTGTAGGCCCGCGTGGAGATTTAATCGGATCCTGAAAGGTTTTGCCCTGCGCCGTGTTAAAGTCCCGTCGATTAGACGAGATCGGAGTAGGCTGTTGGCCCCATTGATGCATGTAGACACCACCCTGCTCATAGCCGGGATTAGCTGTAGACACCCACTGCGAGTCCTGCTCAGCGCCCTCCTCAATCTTGACGTCCCTGTCTGGCCCTGGAAGGTACCGGCCGGACCAAGGAGCAGATGGTTGAGCAGAAGGTTGAAAAGGAAACCTGCCAAACTGTCCATATCTTTGTGTATAGTCCTGAGAGACTGGCGACAACGGGATGTTCTCAGGAGCAGCGTTATTCCTGATCCAGGTGTTCATGCGGTCATAGCCGCCATAGTCATGCGCATGGTGTGCGTACATGGCCATCCCAGCGCCAGCGCTAAGATTACCGTAGAACGCGCCATCGTGGCCGTAGCCCTCTCCTTTGTGGTACCCTCCATACTCATATGCAGATGCAGGGTGATACTGTAAGGGCTGGCTGTGAGGACGTGCGTTGTATGCGTAGAGCTTTACGACACTGTTCTCGTGATGCTGGCCCTGTTCGGCAAGAGCAGGATCCATAGCATGCTCACTACTGTTCTCTGCTGCATTATAGCCAGCTGGCGCAAATGGGACTAGCTTGCCCCGGTTATCCTCCGCAGGGTGGTCTGGGTCAGCATAGGATGCATTTCCTACAGAACTTGCAGGACCAGCTGCATACGTCTGAGGTCGGCGAGGAGGAACAGGGCTGAAGGTGTTAGCATAGGCCGGAATTGGTGAGAGCGGACGGTACCAGCCGCGACGCCCAGCACTGATAGGGACACGCAAGCTTCCAGAGTTGTTGAGAAGCTCGGGGTTGATCTGAAGAGCTGCCAGCTTGGGATCAGAGCTGGGGATATGTAAAGACTTATTGCACACATCAGAGGCGCGGTAGTAAGAAACCATGTGAAGACTGTCACATCCAAATTGAACGCTAATTGTCTTTTTTACAAGTCCACCCTGAAGATAGGCAAACCTTTGAGGGTTCCCTTGAATAAGCGAACCATACAAACTCCATTCGGGGTTGAACTGGCCATCTTCGCCACCTTCGTGGTAGAAGCTGGCATTCTCCTCATCCAGCTCAGACCAGTCGTAATTTTCGGGCTGTTGCTCTGCTTTTAAAGGAGCGCCAACAATCGTACCGCTACTGTAGCTGCCGGCATTAGCCTCACGTTTGTCGTCGTCGTCCTCTCCCCGCAACTCAAACTGAGGGCCCAACTCATGTGAGCCACTCAACGAGTGTGGTCTGGGTGGATGAGCGCAAGTAGAGACTGAAGAGAGCCTGCGAGTGTGCGAACACTCCGGATAGGTGTTGTTGATGAAAGATGGGGAGTGGTTGGGGCTGTTGTCGTCAGGGCAGGATATGGCGCTGTTAGAGCGGTAATGTCCAGTCGTAGAAGAATAGCTGTCTCTGCGGTCACGCGGAGGAGGTTTATCCAGCTGGCGGTAAAGGAGAAAGTTGCCTAGAATACGCGACGGGGACCAATTGATGTGGTCGGTCCATCTTCTGATTCCAGATTGGCCTTGGTAAAACACAAAGATGCTGCCGCTCTGGATCATATCTCTTCTCTCCTGGTCTTGAGGACGACGGGTGATAGGCTCAAGCACTCCATCGATAACAGCCTGGAAAAGCAGAAGCGCTTCGTGAGTTTCAGGCACGTACCCAATAAATGTTGGCTTCATCACCATTTCTTACGAGTGCGAGTATGTGTAGACCTGCTACACTGGCTCCCCAACTTTGTTGATATTTTGTGGTCTCGCTGTCCGTGAACAACTCTGTTGTACAGCTGAGTGTCTCAATGATGCCTCAAACGCTAAGAAAGTTGCGACGTGGGGTCCAACTGTATTGTGTTCTTGGCTTGTGTTGGTGCGGACACAAAGGTAAAGGTGATGGCGAGATGAAAGGGAACCTAACTTACGACAACTTAAAAGCAAGCCTCATATCTCCCCCACATATGCAAGAGGCCCTCATTCTGCTGCAACCCAATATTTAGAATTTCCTAATCAGGCAGAAGCTGAAACTTTCGTTGCACAGCTTAGATGCATGAAGCTGCATACAAGGAATACCCTGAGAGAATTGGCTTCAAGTGGCGCAATAACCACATCCTAACGTCCTGTGCCCCGCCATCTAAATATTTGGTCTTTGTGACTGCTTGATTATTGGGCCGTAGTACAAATTCTAATTGAAAGCACTTTTTAATATACCAGCATGGCTGCTGCACATATAAAGAGGCATGCAGCTCAGGCATTTGCACCGTCCGTGCATCGGCCACATGCTGCACGTGATAGAGTATGCATATGGCTGTGGCGATAAAAGTAGGTTTAAGTATTCTCCTTGAATTATAATAAAAAATTATGGAACTGCAATGAAACGAAGTGTTTGGCTAACAGGGCCCGCCAGGCAATAATTTGGCGCCCAGATTGATCGCAAATCCGGTTTTATACCTGATTGATCTGCTGAACCCAAAATTATATTAAGCTCTGTCTTCCGTGTTATTTCAAGGTTTTACTGTTATACAACCTTATTTTAAAAGATAAGACAAGTAGATGACAGCAAAAAGCATATGGTGTCAAGTACATTACGCTCTAGATATGAGACGTGCACGCTTTGTGAGTGCCCAGCGAATAAATTGCCCAAAGGGCAGCCGAATCTTGCCGTACTCCTACACGAATTGTAAAGAATATGAAGTGAAAACTCTATAAATAAGACATATCACATAGCTTCAATCCAGCTTGCCGTCCAAAATGGGTCCGTATCTCCTTCTCCGGCGATAAAATTTGTAGCCCTGGATTAGAATAGTGATGCCAAGCAAAGAAGCCAAGATAACAATCACAATGATCTTCACAATTGGGCTGTGGATATCAGAGTTGCTGGAAACAAAGCGTGAAACATCGATCTGGTTGCCAGGAATATCCCAGCTGCGCATGCCCTTCATAGCCCTGAATGTCTTCTTCTTGAGGCCATTGGGCGACTTCTCCCAGTCCATCAAAGCATTGAGCATCTGGTCGGCATTGCTGATCTTCTCCTTATTGTTCTCAGTTGCGTACTTGCCTGCGCGGAAATCAGCGACAATGATATCGCCTGGCTGGAACTTTGACATATCAAGAGACTTTTTCAATCCAGCAGTGAGATCGTCAAGGGTTCCCATGACAAAGGCAACATCAATTACTGGCTGAATGTCAATCTTGGTAGAGTAGACATCGCGCACAGCATCGAACTGGCCTAGCTCTGCGAGAATGTCCATAGCTTTCTTCTTGGAAGAGCGGAACTCACTTTGTGTGTCCTTTTGACGATCAAGATCGACCTTGGCCAGCTGCGCAGCGATACCATTGATCGCTTTGATAGTGTTTTTCTCGGCAACAGCATCAATGGTCTGGTGGCCCTGATCGAGCACGTAAATAACAGCATACTTTCCATAATCCAAAGCATCCTTAATTGTCTTTGCAGTTACAAGCTGCAATGAAGAAAGACGCATGGTCTTGATCCAATTGACAGACTTCTTGACATCACGGAACACTTCAGGGATGAAACCGTTTCGGATAGCAAAGACGTTCGGCTTTCCAGACTCTGTATCGAGCCACTGAATCATTGTCAACCCAGTCAATGCGTGTTTAATACCACAGAGATCACGGACAGCCTGGCTGTCGCAAGCGTAAACAACAGCACGCAGATCTGCGACCTTGTCGTTGATCTTTCCCAAAGCCGCAAGGTCCTCGGACACAACTGCTTCATCATGGAAGTACACAAAGGTGCTGATATAGCGGTTGTTGTTGGATGTGACAATCCTCTGGAACTCCTCAGCTGAATTGATAGGCAAAAGCTGGCGGGCAGATTGTTTACGAGCAAACTCTTCGAACTTATTGGCGAAGTAGCCCTTGGTGCTGTCGTAATCCACGCTGTGTGAGGAGCCGCGCACGAAGCGCAGAGTGGGGTATTGCTTGATACCCAAATCAAGGCAGAACTCGGTGTGCTCGAAGCAGTCAATCTCGCCCACATTGATGTGGCCCTTGACATCAGAAGCAAATTGTTCCCATTTGGGTGCCATATTGACGCAATGGGGACATCCGGGAGAGAAGAATTTGATCATCCATGGCTCAGAAGATGCGGCAACCAAAGACTTGTAGTCCTTGGGAGTAAGAATCTTGGACTTCCCAGTGGAGTACGATGCCTTGAACTGGGACCAGCTGGCAATTTGAGAGCTGGCAACTTCTGCTTTGGATTTCTCTTCTTTGACTGGAGCCTTGCCGGAATCGGCCTTTTTAGCGTCGGGCTTAGTGCTGTCCTCTGCATCTTTGAGATTCGCGAGAGCAGCCTTGATGTCGTGTACCTCGTCATTTGCCTTGGCGCCGTTAGCCTTGCCGTGCCCAGCCGCGAGCTTCTCAATCCAATCAATAATGTCCTTGATATTGCGGTCTCCCTCAAATTGAGCCACCTTCTTTCCGTCCGAAAACGCGAAAATAGCGGGGATACCACTGATGCCTGCTTTACCGCAGATATCGCCCTCTTCAACACAGTTGACATCACTCATGTGCACACCCATCTTGGCAAGGCCCTCGTCGCCTCCAAGTTGATTGAAAATATCGACATAGACGGGTGCAAAGTGCACGCAATGAGGACAATATGGCGAGAAGTACTTGACGATCCAGAGACCCTTCATGTGCTCCTCGTTATAAGTCTTTCCCGTAAGTGCCTCAATGGGCGAGACCTCTTCCTCTTCTTCGTTGGAATCAGTCTGTTTCCCATCAGCTCTCTTCTCGTCAGCCTTCTTGTCATCAGCCTTTTTGTCATCTTCGGCTTTAGCCTTGACGCGTGAAGGAGGTGCGAGCTTTCTAGTAGTAGAAGCCTGGGCAGTGGCTACAGAGCTTGCACTGGCACTCGCGCTGGAATCGTTGCTGTCCTCGAATGTGACATCCTTCTCATCAGTATTCTCTACCTTGACATCCACATCTTCAGGGATACTGGCCAAGCCGGGGCCATTAAGAACTGCTCCTGTGGACAGAACATTTGCCAAATTCTCGGCAAGTTGCTTGGGTGAAAGGACCTTCCAGTTTGAGACAGCCCCAACAAGTTTTTCGTTGGAAACAGCAGCAATAGTTGGCAATTCCTCAATTTTAAATTGTACGCAGAGCGCTCCTCTCTTGTCACAATCGATCTTAACCCAATCAATGTGGCTAGCGGCTGAAGACTTTTCCGCAGTCAGCGCGATATTTGCTCCCTGCAAAAAGATCTCTCCTGCCTCTGTGCAGCTCTCGCAAGAACTGGCACCGAAAAGCACGACTTTAGTCCCTTTGAGATCGCCCTCAAAGTCCTTTTTCGGGAGCGCAACGTCCAGTTTCTTCTCAGACTCAGCAGCCTTGATAGGGATCGCACTCGCAGCCGTAGCAGTTGCCAGCAATAGGCATGCCAAAGAGCGCGGAATCCACATCTATTTGGCTAATTCCTAGTGCAAATCGTGTTGGAAATTAGTTATATATTCCTGCATAATCTGCTGAACCCAAAAATTTACACGTGACCTGCCGCCTCCCTCCCCTGTCTTGCAATTCAATGCACTCCACAATCTGAATCGGCTATCTATCAAACCCTACATTTCTTGGTACATTCACTCGATTGCTTGGTTTACAAACCTACTCAGAAGCAATGACTACCTCGAAAACCCAAATTCGTATCGCAATTGACCGTGGCGGTACTTTCACTGATGTTTATGCTGAGCGCGGCACCGAAACTCATCTCATTAAACTGCTGTCCGAGGATCCTCAGAGCTATAGCGATGCCCCCACAGAGGGTATTAGGCGGATCCTGGAGCATTTCAGAAAAAGTAGTGTGCCTCGAGGCCAACTTCTAGACCTAGACGATGTCGAAAGCATCAGAATGGGAACAACTGTGGCTACAAATGCACTACTCGAACGCAAAGGAGATCGGGTTGCGTTGCTGGTAACAAAGGGGTTCAAGGATATTTTGGAAATTGGACAGCAGTCTCGACCTGATATCTTTGACCTTAGTGCAACTAAACTCAAGCCTCTCTACGAAGACGTTTATGAGATCGATGAGCGGCTGGTCCTTGCCCAATGGGGTGCCGGTCGCGATAAACCAGCAAATCACTCGAGTTCCAAGCAGGGTTTCAAAGTCGTAGAGGGTCTCTCCGGTGAGAATTTGCTGGTGGAACAGCCTCTTGATCTTACCCAAGTTAACCAAATCTTAAAAGAGGTCAAAGCCAAGGGCTTTAATTCGATTGCAGTAGCGCTCTTGCACGCCTATCTCTGGCCAGATCATGAGCTTGCTATTGCAGAGGCCGCACGCGCAATGGGATTTGGCCAGGTTTCTGTATCCTCTGAGGTTCAGTCAATGGTGAAAATCGTTGCCAGAGGGCACTCGGCAGTGGCAGATGCATACTTGAACCCAACAACTGCTAGGTACATCAGCCAATTGGCCAAAGGTTTCAGGGGAGGATTGGAAGCGGTAGGCCACAAGCTGCTATTTATGCAGAGCGATGGCGGGCTGGCATTTTGGGATAAATTTAGCGGCCTGAGAGCTATTTTGTCGGGCCCGGCAGGTGGTGTTGTTGGCTATGCCCGCACTTCTTTAGCAGATGGGGTTGAGTCTCCTGTTTTGGGATTCGATATGGGCGGCACATCAACCGATGTAAGTCGCTATCAGGGCGAGTTCGAGCATGTCTACGAGACTACAATCGCCCAGATCAATATCCAAGCTCCGCAACTCGATATTCAAACGGTCGCAGCTGGCGGTGGTTCCATTCTAAGTTGGAAAAATGGGTTGTTCAACGTGGGGCCTGAATCAGCAGGTGCGCATCCTGGACCAGCCTGTTATCGCAAGGGAGGGCCACTAACAGTGACTGACGCGAATCTGTGTTTGGGTCGCATTGACCCCTCAACCTTCCCTGCTATCTTCGGCCCCAACGAGGACCAGCCGCTTGATACTGAAATTGTTCGAGTCAAATTTGAGGAGATCACTCGTAAGATCAATGCTGATCGTGGGACTCAGGAGGAACCATTTACCATTGAGGATGTCGCTTATGGGTTTATAACTGTTGCAAACGAGACAATGGCCCGGCCTATCAGGGCGATGACAGAAGGAAGAGGGCATAATACCTACTCGCACACTCTGGCATCTTTTGGAGGTGCTGGTGGCCAGCATGCTTGTGAGCTTGCTGAGCGACTGGGAATTAACAACGTGATTGTTCATCGCAACTCGTCTGTTTTGTCCGCATTTGGCATTGCTCTCGCCGACATTGTTTGCGATTTGCAGCAACCTGCAGCTTGCAAACTAGTTGCAAACAGCGTTGAATTTGCCAAAGATATTGGCCGGTTGAAAAATCTGTGTGAGGAGGCAACATCTCTTCTCAAGCAGCAGGGGCATGCCAACATTGAGGTAGACAAGTACCTCAGTCTTCGCTATACTGGTTCTGATTCACTGATCATGATTCGATTACCATCCGATTTTGACTTTTCTCTTCCACAAGGCACCCTAGAGTCTGTTCAACAGTCGTTCAGCAATGAACATTATGCCAGATTCGGGTTCAATCTCGACAGAGTTGTTGAGCTGTGTGATATCAGGGCAAGAGGTCGTGCAATCTCCGGCTCGGCCAACACAGATGACTTGCGGCCCCCTAGCGATACTGCATCTTTCAAATTACTGGACACTAAAGATTCAAAAACTGCGCCAGTCTATTTCAAAAACGGCTGGCAAAAGACCACTTTGTTGCAGCTCAACAACATCGAACTAAATTCTGTGGTAATGGGCCCAGCAATGATTTTAGACAATACGCAGACGATTCTTGTACCTCCTCAAACCAAAGTCTACATTTCACCCCGGCATCTTATCATGAACCGTGCAGACACCACAACTGTCGAGAGCAAGTCTGCTGCAATTGATAACGAGCTGAGCCAGAAACCGGACCCGATTCTGCTAAGTATCTTTGCACATCGGTTCATGAGCATTGCTGAGCAAATGGGTACAACGCTGCAAAAGACTGCAATTTCTACAAACATCAAAGAGCGCCTAGACTTTAGTTGTGCGATCTTCGACGCGAAAGGCGGGCTTGTTGCCAATGCTCCTCATATTCCGGTACATTTGGGCAGTATGTCCTCAGCTGTTGCCGCTCAGATTGAGATCCTGGGTGCCGGAGTCCACGAGGGTATCTTTGTAGCAAATCACCCTGCCTTTGGTGGCTCTCATTTGCCCGATATCACGGTGATGAAGCCAGTGTACAAGAACGGGGAACTGCAGTTCTGGGTTGCAGCCAGAGGCCATCACTCTGATATTGGTGGAATCTCGGCAGGTTCTATGCCCCCGTTCTCGCAACATTTGTGGCAAGAAGGTGCAATCATCAAGAGCTATGAGTTCAAATCTGACCTCAAAGGATTTGAACAGCACTTGGTGCAGGAGCCAGCTCAGTATCCTGGGTGTTCAGGATCAAGAAGCTATGCCGACAGCGTTTCTGATCTGTACGCTCAAATTGCTGCTATTGAAAAGGGTATTCACTTGCTAGATGACCTCTGTGTGGAGCACACAATGCCCGTAGTGCAGAAGTACATGACGGCGATCCAGGAGAACGCAGAATCATCGGTACGTGGGCTGCTTAAAGCTATTGCCAACAAGCACGGACCTGAGCTGTTTGCCGCGGATTTCTTGGACGATGGAACGAAGATTGCTCTCAGTGTGGAAATCGATAGCAACAGCGGAGATGCGGTCTTTGATTTCAGCGGTACAGGGCCGCAAGTCCTGGGTAACCTCAATGCTCCAGAAGCCATCACTAAAAGCGCAATTCTATACTGCCTACGCACTATGATTGCAGAAAATATCCCACTCAACAATGGTTGCATGATCCCTTTAACCATCAAAATCCCAAAGGGTAGCGTATTGTCTCCTGGACCAGAAGCAGCTGTCGTAGGTGGTAACGTCGAAACGAGTCAGCGTGTTTGCGACGTTATTTTCAACGCATTAAAAGCAGTTGCTGGTTCACAGGGAACGTGTAATAATTTCACATTTGGGTGCAGCGGCGACGAGCACACACAATCTTTTGGATACTATGAAACAATCGCTGGTGGTGCTGGTGCTGGGCCTACTTGGAATGGACAAAGTGGTATTCAGGTTCACATGACCAACACGCGTGCCACAGACCCGGAAGTTTTCGAGCGGAGATACCCTGTGATCCTACGCCAGTTCTCGCTTCGCAACAATTCTGGCGGAGATGGAAAATTCAAGGGCGGAGATGGAGTTGTACGTGAAATTGAATTTCGCCAGCCAGTCGAAGCGTCAATCCTCAGTGAGCGGCGTGCTAGAGAACCTTACGGATTAGCAGGTGGAAAGCCAGGTGAGATGGGCAAGAACCTCTGGGTGCAAGCAGCCTCCGATTCAGAACCTAAAAAGGTGATCTCGATCGGCGGCAAGGCAACTGTAAAAGTTTCTGCTGGCGATAGAATTATTATCATGACACCTGGCGGGGGCGGCTATGGCGAGCCAGAATCGAGCACTTAGGGCCCTTTGAGATAAATAAATATGTGCAGATTATAAACGTCTAGTGTCTTTTCTTCAGATTTCATTCGAGAAGCTGATCTCTTCAAACAAATCTTCATCGCAAAGTGTGCAGAAATCGTCAAAATTGATCGTTCCGTTTCCCTGTAAGTCAAAAGCATCGATCATGCCCTTCAAGTCTCGGTCCTCCAATTGCAGATCAGCAAAAGTAGCAGCACGCCGCAGGTCGGCAATCCCAAGGCTGCCTCTCTTGGTTGTGTCAATAAGGTCAAATATAGTAGCAAGCTTCTCCTTCAAAGGTTGATACTCGTACAAACGGCGACCAAAGGAGATAAACTCTGCCTTTTTTATGCCCCGCCCCTCTTCAAGCTCGACACCACGCCCGCTAAATACAAGTTTCAGATCTTTCGCGGGAAGATCGAACCCAAGACCCTTGATGGCCGATTTGAATTCATAGTAGGTCAAATAGTCCTTGCTGCCAATATCAAATACGTCGAATGCATTTGCAATCTCCTCCTCGTCTTCAGGGCGCGCCGTGCGATACTTCCTATCGTTGAAGCCTGCAGATAACTGTGGCTGAATTAACTTTGTGGATGAAGATGATGATAGTGGAGGCATCTGGTACTGTGATTTCTGTGGATAGTTTGCTAAAAGCTTTGTTTGTCTTTAAAGAGTCGTGTATTTAACTTGACGACGCGTTATACTTATTCATGACTAATCAATTTCGAAACCCTAAGTTGATCATGTAGCCTGGTGTCCTCAAAAAAAGCGCGAGCATATGAGTTGGGGCGCTTGTACATGTGGCTCAGAGTAATATTATCTTAGATCACCAACTACTCAAATTCACTTAGTATGGATCGTGTGATTCAAAATATGATGGTTATTTTCGCTCTTTTCGGTTTCCTGGTACACTGGACCACTGTTGTCGATGAGACGAATCGACTCCTCTCTGATTTCGAACTTGATTATGCTGTAAGACTATGGGATCCAATAACTCTTTTTACATTGCTGATTGTCTTGATTGAATCGCTTATGCTTTCCTTGTGTGAATCGTTTTTAATTCTGCTACCTTAGCAGATCCAGACTGTATAGGAGTATACTAGTTGTTAGTGACTAAATTAAATAAGGGTATTTAAAGAAGCAAGACGGCAATCATAGCGTATGCTGCGTTTGCGATCTTAATTCCGTTTGTGGAGGCAGCGTTGGCGCTAGCAACACCAGTGCCAGTAGTGGCACGGCTAGCGGCTGCAACAACCGGGCTGGAGCTGCTGCTGGTATTGCGGACAGTAGCAGCGACAGTGGTGCTAGAGCTAGAGCTGGTGGTTTTACTAGTGCTTGAGCTTGAGCTTGAGCTTGAGCTTGAGCCCGCAGAGGCAGCAACAAGGAGCACAGGACTTTGGACGACAGCTGCGGATGAGGATGCTGAGCTAGTGGTAGTTTTGGCTTCAGCATCGACAACACCTGTGCTTGACGACGACGAGTAAATGGTAGAAGTAAGAGTGCAGGGGCAGTCTGTGATTGTGATAGTAATACCCTCTGTCTCAGCAGCGTAGACAACTCCGTTTACTGTGATCGAAGAAGATGCAGGGCAGTAAGTAGTGAATGCAGTGACGACTGTGGTGTAAGTGCTGGCAACGATGGGGTCAGCAGAGGAAGTAGACGTGGATGCAGAAATAGCAGCAAGAGAAGACGCATTAGTAGAGGTGGCAGTAGAACTGGCCACGGTAGCAGAAGAACTGGAAGCATCAGTAGCAGAGCTTGAAGTAGCAGTAGCAGAGCTAGAAGCATCAGTAGCAGAGCTGGTAGAGGTAGTAGCAGTGACCGGGCAGATCTCGCTGTATGCATAGAACGAAGATGCAGTGGTGATGGCGTATGCGGCAACAAGCGTGTCAAGGTTGTCGCTGGCATCATTCAAAGAAGTCCCCAAAGTAGTGTCGTTGCAAGCGTAGGGCTCAACATAAGCCAACATCACAGAAAGCAAGTCAGCGATGGTGGAGATATCAGCGCTGGCAGCAGTGAAAGTGCCATCAGACTCAAGAGCAGACTGAGCGGAAACAAGAGATGTGAATAAAGTAGAGAGCTCGGTGAAGAGAGTGCCAATGGTGGGCAAATCGCTAGTGATGTCGTCGGCAGAAGCGGTGGACAAAGCGGAGTTGACGGACTGCAAGCTAGAGATGAAGTCATCGAGCGAAGAAATGGTTGCAGCGTCACGACGGCCGAGAGGCTGGATAAGAGCCTGAACATTTGCAATAAGGGCCTCGGTCACCTTCAGAAGAGCACTGAGAGTGCTAGTAAGAAGGGTAGTGGACTTAGAAGAACTGCTGCTGCTGCTGCTGGAGATAACAGAACTCGAATCGGCAGAAGAAGAGATGGAAGAGGAGACTGGTGCGCTGGTAGACAAAGTTGTGTTGGAAACAGAGCTAGAAGTAGACACAACAGTGGAGGATGGGACAACGGCGCTGGAGTTCGAGCTCGTCAGAGACAGAGCAGATGAAGTCAAGATAGAATCAGACGATACGGCAGGGGTAGACTCAATAGAAGACTGAGACTCGGTAGCGTTAGCGCTGGAGGCGACAGAGCTCAACTCAGAGGATGAAACATCAGAAGAAGAGCTAATAAAAGTAGAGGAGCTGGAGGCAGCAACGCTGGAAGAGGTAACGCTGGAAGAGGTAACGCTGGAAGAGGTAACGCTGGAAGAGGCAACGCTGGAAGAGTTGGTGTACATGGACCCAGGAACGCTGACAGCGCCAGATGAGGCAGTGGTAGTGCTAGCACCACTAGTAGCGGCGCTTGAAGCAGCATCTGTTCCTGCTGCAGTGCTTTGTGCGGCGACAGGAGTGCTAGTAGAGGTAGTATCAGTGCTAGTAGAGGTGGAATCAGTGCTAGTAGAGGTAGTATCAGTGCTAGTAGAGGTAATGTCAGTGCTGGTAGAAGTAGTGCTGGTCGAGGTAGAAGTAGCATCACTGGAGACATCGGAGGATGTGCTCTGGGTCGAGCTAGTAGATTCAGAGGTAGAGGAAGTCAGAGTAGAAGTAGAAGAGGAAGAGAAGGTAGAACTGTCAGAGCTAGAGACAGCACCAGAAATAGTTTTGGTGGAAACAATGGTGGTCTCAGAGTCTGAAGCGGCCTCACCGGCAACAGTAGAGCTCTGTTCAGGAGTGACGACAACAGTAGAGATGGAAGAAATGTAGACATAGGAGGTACTAGGAGTCTTGCTTAAAGCTGTGCTATTACCATATGACTGTGTGGCGTTGACGTAGCTCGAAGTTGCATTGGCAGTAATTGTTGAGTTCAAAGACTGTGTGGTATTGGTAGAGTTTGAGGCATCAGCTCTAACATTAAGGATAGCAGGGGAGCCCGAAACGAGGGAGGCGCCCAAAAAGAGAGTGGATGAAATAAAGAGTGACATTCGAGTTTTGGTGGCTTTGAAGTGAAACAACGAAAGACAGCGTGAGATATCTGTCTTTATAGTTCTTTTTCGTCAGTATGCAAGCGTTGAGGCAGCACCTGCATAGGATGCATGATATGCACTCTGTACGCGTACTCACAACCCTTTTATGCAGCCCGTTGGAACGGGATAGAACAGCCTAAAGGTGATTCTGTTCCATGAAACTCAGCCGCGCCTACCGCCTCCAACTTGTGTTAGACCATATTTATGAGAATAGGTATCCTGCTTATCCCTGTTCTTTGAAAACAACGGGGGCTTCTTCAGCTGAGCAGTAGCCTTGTGATCGGCTTGGTAATGTCAGCTAAGGAGAGCAGCCTCCTTGTATGCATCACGTCCCAATGCTGCATGACACGATCGCGCTTTGACGGTTATTTCACCCTTTTCGAGATCAGCCGCAATGCTCGTTTAGCTTTGAGTAAAAATAATACAAAAACAGAGCTATCTGGACAAGCTCTGGTGCCCCCTCGGTTTGTTTGTTGCGTTATTAGTGTACGGTCCTAAATCTAGTGATTGTGCATAGTGAAATAGTTAATTGGTGATTTCTGTACCAGACCAATGACATACGCTAGGCTGAATATATTTCACAGCCCTCAGATCCATCGACATGCGAGGCCGGGCTAAGCCTCTGCAGCCCTGTCGACACCATGCTACCCCTCATTGGGAAAGATAGGTGGTGAATGCTAATAATAGTAATAACGATGGTCTTTCTGTTTGGGTTTCTCTTGATTTACAGCTTTACTTTTCACATTAATTCATAATATCACCATGTCACGCGCTAAACACTGATCAGTTTGAAACAACTTCCTGCACTAAATCATGGCATTGGTCTTGCGCGATCACTGAAGGACAAAGCGACATATCATAGTATTCAGTCAAATCCCTGGCAAAACACTGGCTCATCTGATTGCAGCACTCAATGTGAATCCTTGTGCTAGCTTCTTGATAGATTGGGCAGTAGGTGAATTTTATTGAATCGAGGGGACCGCGCTAACGAGCTAAATCGCAAGTATAGCAAAATTGGATTCTCTTTACCAATTAGTCGAGCGGCTCATCGGCTATACCCCCCTTACATTCTCGTCTGTGGTTTTACCGTTGTTCGATCGAGGCCGATAGGACCTGCTGCGAGTCCCTGCATCTCGACAAAAGAAGTAAACAAAAGGGGTCCAGCCTGCAGATGCATAGAGGCGCCCCTTTGTGTAGCCCGTGGCGCGAGGAGGGCATAGCCTTGAGAATATTGTTATGTAATCCGTATATGTATGCTTACGTTATTGGTAAACGTCCCAAATTCGAACTCGCCTGCTTCCAACCCCAAAACTGCAGGCGCATTGTTGACATACACATCTTAAACTGCAAGCTCAATCCAGCCCAACTACAATGTCCTTTCTCCAGACATTCAATGCGCGCACGTCGCGGACATTCAGGTCGAAGCCTAGCAATGACAAGCCCACTGCTGCATTGCGTGAGTATGCCGAAGCAGCACTTGGATCTAGTGCTTTGAGAGAAGCAGTGCGCCTGCCACAAGGAGAGAGTCTTGAGGAATGGGTGGCAGTACATGTTGTTGAGTTCTTCAACCAAACGAATATGCTCTACAGCACAATCAGCAAGCTGTGCACTACACAAACCTGTCCTCGAATGATAGCTACAAACGAATACGAATATTTATGGCAGGACCCCGAAAGCGAAAAATACCGTGTTCCTACCAAGGTGCCGGCAAGAGAGTACATTGAATGCCTGATGGCTTGGGTCCAAAGATACTACGAGAATACTGAGATCTTTCCTACACAGCTTGGCGTTGAGTTTGGACCTCAAGCAATGCCTGTATTCCGCAACATCTTGAAGCGTTTATTCCGCGTTTATGCGCATATCTACTGCCACCACTTTGACCAAATGACAGAGCTTGGCCTCCATATGCACTTGAATACCTCGCTCAAACATTTCATCCTCTTCTGTAACGAGTTCAGGCTCGTGAGCCCTAGCGAATGGGGGCCACTGGCCGACCTGCTTCCTTTACTGCTGGAAGACCAGAAATGAGATTGCAAATCATCACTATATACCTATTTTCCCTCCCCATCCCCTTTCTATTAATTTAATTCCACTATAAATGTGAGTCCAAGCACTCAAAAGTCGGATCGCGATCTGCGTGACATAATGCGGATCTCACGCGTCAGAACCCCCAATTCTTAGAATCTGTACTTCGGCTTAGAATTCAACAGATGATTTTGCAGTGGGTGCTGATCGTCCTGGTTTTGGCGAGCACCTCTTTTGGTCTCATTCTAACTGCCAGAAACTACTTCCGGTGGAGGCTCCAGGCAAAACCAGCTGCGTGGCGCGAACTAATCGAGCTGTCTCAGGGCTCAAAAGCGCCACTTCCGGGCTCGGTTCGCACTCCAACCATTAGGAGGGAGCTAATTCTGCGGTCCAAAAAGCCTAACTTGTTCTCAAACTACTATGAAATGTCTAGTTTGCACGGCGTCAAGCTCTCAGATGAGATTCCAGCTGGCCGCCGCATTGTTGGCTTTTTGCATCCCCATGCGAATGCAGGCGGTGGTGGAGAACGCGTTTTGTGGGCTGCAGTTCGTGCCACACTGAGATCAGAGCCTGAAGCGGTTGTGGTGATTTATACAGCTGCCCAAAAGGATGTCACGCCCAACAAACTTACTGCAAACGCTGCAGCCAAGTTTGGCATCCAGTTTTCCGAATCGGAGCATGCCAGAATAGTTATTATTCTGTTGTCGCAAACCAGACTCATTGAAGCAGCCACATACCCGCTGTTCACGCTGCTGGGCCAGGCAGCCGGATCTGCCATTTTGGCATACGAGGCAATCTCAAATCTCATGCCTGATTGTCTGGTGGACACAACTGGAATCGCATTTTCATACCCCGTTGTGGCCCAGCTCGCAGGAATTCCAATCGTTGCATACGTCCACTACCCCTTTGTCCAAAGCGATATGCTCGCATCGCTCAAAATCTGGTCTCCCAAACAGATCTACTGGCGGGTGCTTCAACTGGCATACCGCTGGGCCGGCAGCTACGCTACGGCCGTCGCAGTAAACTCCAGCTGGACTTTGAACCACATGAAGGCTATTTGGCCGCAAACAAACGGCCGTGCTTGCGAGATTTTGTATCCTCCCAGTGACGTTACTTCGTTTGGCGAGCCGCCCGCAACCGAAATTAGATCAGAGGCAATGGTATACCTTGCGCAGTTCCGGCCGGAGAAGCGCCATGAGATCGTTCTTAGAGCGTTTGCGCGAGTATTGGCAGCCCCGGCCTCGACTTTCGGCAAGTCCAAGCCAAAGCCCAGTCTGATTTTCATTGGGTCTATTCGCAATGAAGAGGACCAAAAACGTGCCGACAGCCTTCAAAAGCTTGCCGACGAGCTTAAACTAGGCGACAAGTTTGTGCTTGTACCCAACGCGCCATGGGAAGCGGTGCAGCGCATCCTTAAATCGTCGTTGGTGGGTGTGAATGCCATGTGGAACGAGCATTTCGGTATGGGCGTTGTGGAAACAATGGCCGCAGGTCTTATTCCGGTCGTCCATGCAAGTGCTGGTCCGCTAAATGACATTGTAAAAGACGATGAGGGCCATCCTGGCTTTTTCTTCAAGTCAAAACGGGATCCCGATAATTTGGCTACCGAAAAGGATCCTCGTCTTAGTGACGCAATGATCTCGGCTTTGAAACTCTCGCAAGATGAGCGTGCGGCAATGAGACACCGGGCCTGGGCTGCCTCGCAAAAGTTTAGCGACGAGAACTTTGATGCCGGCTTTGTTGCCCTCCTTTCAAAGATCGATAAAAAGACCCAGTAACAGGATGTAACGGGATGTAAATGTTTTATGATTAGATTCGGCTACAGAAAGCAAAAGCAAAAGCAAAAGCAAAAGCGAGAAAATGTCTATTCAATGGCAGAGCCAGTAGTTGTGGCCGGCAAATCAGACTCAAAGAACAGCGACTTCTTGACATCGCTAGCGGATGACAATGGCTTCAAGTCGCTGCCATAAGAAGCAGTTGCACGGCGACTGTTGCGGCGTTTGCCCGCAAGGCTGACGCTCGAGCGGCGGCGCGAGATGTGCTCTGAAGTTGACTCGTTAATTTCCGTTTCAGTGCGTGCTGCTCCGTGGGTGCCGGCTGCAGGGTCCTCCATCTTGTGAGATGTCTGAGTTAGGCGGCGCTCAGTCTTGGGATCCAGAGGAGCAATGTCGGGCTTGTAGTCCTCACCGGTATAGGTGGAGGCACGGTGCTTGCGGTCATATGAAAAGACAGAGCTGGCATCGTCTGCATCATCAATTGCATTATCGTTTGAGGCAGCAGCAGCCTTTGCTCTTACAGCAGCAATGTTTTCAAGCTCAAATCCGCCATCGCCAATGGTGACAGAGCCGTGTGTATCATGAACAGGCTCATTGCTGGGGGGCTGGATCTCGGCTTCGGCACTTCCACGAAGAATCTGGAGATCACGCTCAGCCTGCCACGCAACAGTGCCTTCGACAAGTCTGCTCTGGGAAATATCAGAATCGATAGAAGATGAAGCACTGCCAGAACGCTCTCTAGTCTCGGTCGCAGCAGCAGCAACAGCGGCAACAGCAACAGGTGCAGCAGCAACAGGCGCAACAGCAGCGACAGGTGCAGAGTCGACAACAGGTGCAGTTTCAGCGACGGCCACAGATTTCGTGACTGCCACTGGCTCGACAACAGCAAGAGGAGGCTCGGCAGCAACTGCGGCAGTCTCGCTGACGGGAGCGGGAGTAATTGGAACAGCAGTTGGGGGTGCAGAGCCGTCAACAAGGCCCTCAGCACCAATGTCCGAGGCGAGAACACCGCCGTTGCCAACACGAGTGTTGCCAGAGGCAGCACCAGCAAAGATATTAGAGCCTGCCACGGGGTAGGCTGCCATTGCCTTGTCGTGGACGAGACTGGCTTCAGTGCCAACTAAACTGGCGGGTGCAGCCACCAACTGAACAGACTCCTTCATAGCAGCAGGCGTGTCAGAGTGAACAGCGCCGGCAGCAGCGCCTGCACCAATGTCAGCAGCAACGTCGGCGTTAAACGCAGAAGCACCAAAGATGGCAAGACAGCGTTGAGTGACGTTGTCCTGGCTCAGCAAAGTTGCCAAGTCCTCGGTCCAGCCCTTGGCATCATCAGTGCGGAAAACCCAAGTATGGCGTTTGCCGCTGGCAGAATCGACCTGCTGTGCTTCGAGCACAAACTTGGTGGTGCCGTCGTGGTGCTTGTGGTCTGTAACGAGCTTGGCATCCAGCAGATTGATTGCCAAAGTGGGCTGGCCCTCGTTGTTGAGCTCAATAAGCGACAATGGGGTCAAAACGTAGCGGCTAGCAGCGTAGGTCTTGAGGAACTTCGTGCGGCGCTCTAAAACACCCTCACGGACAGCACGGGCAAGCGGACTGTCGCGGCCACGGAAAGTAGCTGCTGCCAAATTGCGGGCCTCAACATCAGCACCAAAGAAGGATTCAGGATGGTTGAGCACAAACTGGCGGTACGAAGCAAGAGGCGAGAACTGGTCGATCTCGAACTGAATGTTGGTGGCGACACCAGAGGCCGGGGTTGCGACTTTTTGCATTCCAGCCAACAAAATCTTGGCTACCTCTTCAAGCTCACGTTCAACGTTCTTCTCAATGACTGCCTGCTTTTCCTCACTGGCTGCAAACTGCGAAAGCAGCTTGTTCTCCAGCGAGACCTGCGCCTTGAGCCTTTGCGCCAAGAGTGTCCGCAAAATGTAAGGATCGCCGCCTTCAGGCAAAAGACCTTCTTCGGCTCTTTCCAGCGAAACCTGGTAGCGTTTCAAAAGGCTTTGCGTGTTTTGCTGCGCCGAAACCACTTCGTTTGAGTGCTTGTAGTTAGCTGCAGTGGCCTTGAGCTCGTTCAAATCGTTGCTCAAAGCACGCTCGACACGCTGCAGTTTGGGCACCACCTCGTTGGCAAGCAGTGCCGCAAAGTCGGTGGCAGCATTGGCGGTGTTGTTTTGGGCCTCCTTAGTGGCAACGCAGATTCCCAGTAAGGATGGAAGTGGAAGCACCGATGCCTGAGGAGCAGCCTCAATGTTGCCGTACGACGAAACCGTCTTCTGGTGCAGCTTGGCAAGCTGGCTGTAGAAGCTGCTCAATTGCGAGGCAAAGCTGCCAAACTCACCAACTCTCTTGTGAAGTTCGGAAAGACGTTCGCTTAGTGCTGGAACGGGTGTCAAACTCTTGGGGAATACCAGCGGCAAGACGGGATTGCTTGAGGATGTCTGGCCAGTGCCGGCCGCGGCAGCGAGAGCAGCGGGCATTGGCTCTTCTTGAGGACTCAAAGTTTTTACGGGGGTAGTCATGTTCAATTCCCAAGCCAAGTCAAGGTGGGAACAATAAACGATTTAATCCGGAAGGGAACAAGCGTCTAAAGTTATATGTCTCGCAACCAGCAACCCATCTGTGGGGTAAGGGCATGGAAGCCGAGCCACAGGATGCCGTCAAATACATCAAGAGGGGACGTGCAGATTTTTGACGGGTGCATTTGACGGGAGCATTACGGCGCCAGAGGCATGCTTTGCTGGGGAGGGGTATTTAGCTCGGAATCTACAGAGAAAAGGGCCAAGATCTTATGATTAGGCGCTGCGCGTTGTGCCAACTCAATGTAATTGTCGGACAGGAGCTGTCATTACCCCACAAGCTCCGATTCTCACCGCTGCGTCCGATATGCAAGCCGCAGGTGCCTTGCATATTGCTCATCACCGTTAGCAAGAACCCTTCATAAAATTGAAACCCTTAACCTATTATGACGTCGGCGTGTTTCCGATGTATGTGTGATTTGACTTACATCAGATGGGGTGAGATAACGACGTGACGGGGGGCATGGCGGGGCCTGTCACAATGTGGCAATGAGGCGGCAACCCACAATGTGGCAATGATGCGGCAATTAAATCCCCCCCCCTCCCCCCTACAGATCAGATCGAGCCAAGACTAGAGAATTTTTATAAAATTATTTTTTGTAGATTCTAAACCTTGGTGATCTTAAGGCTCTTCGAGACCATCATGCATCCTGCCGTAAAGAACACAAAAACAAGCGGGTGTACGGCCAGCATAGTACCCGCAAAGAGCTGTCCTCCAGGGATGTGGTCGTGAACTGTTCCTGCACGCAGCAAAGCAGCCATTCCTGCTACCAAAGCCAAGGACGACGGGATAGGAATTCCCTCAAAATGAGAGACTTTGAGAGAGCCCTTTGACAATATGGCAGCTGTGACGTTGAAGCGAGCCAGTCTAAGTAGGCCGCACAGCACAAAGAACGACAGTACTGCAATATCAGCGCGCGTATCGAGACCAATGGAAAAAGCGATAAGCGCAGGCGCCACGCCGAAACTGACCAAATCAGCCAACGAATCGAGCTCTTTGCCCATCAGCGACGATTTGTTTTGCCAGCGAGCCACGCGGCCATCGAAGATATCAAAGAAGAAGCCCAAAAAGGTGTAGAACATGGCGCGGTAGGCCCATGTTGTTTCCCACGAGATGTAGTGCGTTGCAGGGTCGGCAGCCAAAGCGGCGATATGGCGAGCTGAGCAAACAACGGAATTGAAGCCACAGTAGCAGTTCATCATTGTGATATAGTCTGCAGGCTGCAGCTGGCGCAGCATGCTAAAATGCCTAGAATCAGAGGCAAACGCCAAAGCCTCGCGCTCGCCGGGCGGGGGCGGTGATGGCGACGGTGAGAAAAAGCTGGAACGCCTGCGCTGGACAGTGCGGCCCCTGGCGGACCCTGATTCGCTTTGAGGCATGTGAGATAGCAAGATCGGATTGAAGATGAGAGGTTACGGCAGCCCTCAAGGCCGCCACAGGGGACGCCACATGTAGAGGCGCCACATCGCGAGGTACCCAAAAATACACCAAACACCAAAATATACCCAAAATATACCTGCCAATTTTGAACTCTGTTTGAGCTCTTTTTGAGCTCTTTTGGGCCGTCTGTTTGGGCCCTTTTTGAGTTTTTTTTGGCCGTTTAATGTTTTCGTGGCTGGAGAAATGAAATGTAGCGTCTAAAGCAAAGCTCAATAAAATATATAGTCGACCAGCAGCTTATTTTCGTAAAGCGCTGCCGAGAAACAGAGACAAAATCTCAAAATTTGGCGAGGGTAATCACGCGCGGCGGCCTTTGCACATGGATTATTCCGGGTTGGCAACATGCAAGATTTGGCGGGAATAGTCGCGCGCGTCCGTCAGAGAGGCAAACGAGATGCGATGGTTCAGCATTTCCGGATTTAGTCGTTGGTCAATCACCGGGTACGGATTAAAAGCGCCGTCCTTCTCGGCTGCTGCTGGCGGGCCCAGTCCGCCGCCGCTGCCGCCAAACGGTTCTGGGAACTTTTTGGCCGACGCTTCGGGCGAGTAGTATCCGTCGTCATCATCCTGGTCGCGCCTGCGCCGCCAGAGGAAGAATGCCAGCGCTGCTATTGCTGAAACGCCTACTACAACTCCCACAACAATACCGGCTATTGCACCGCCAGAGATGCCTCCTGAAGACCTGCTCGAGGAAGCAGCGCCACTGGACGTGGCGGAGGAGGTCGCACTGCTAACAGTGCCAGAGCTCGATGCAGAAGTAGCGGCAGTGTGACTCGCAGAGTTGCTACTACGAGAACTATCGCTCGTACTGCTCTCGGTGGTGGAAGAGCTGACCACTGTGCTGGATGAGCCAGATTGTGTAGTGGACGAAGAAGAGCCTGATTTTGATGTAGATGAAGACGATTTTGAGACTGCAGCTGCTGTGGAGTATGAGCCAGTCACATAGACATTAAAGGCATTGTTGCCACCACAGTAATCGTCTGACCATCCAGGACAGGTATTTGTGCAAGAATCTGACGAGTCTGCTGAGTTGGGCACAACGTTTGCGCACCAACAACTGTAGCCCTGTAGCGCATAGACAGTGGATCCAGGGCACAGCTTGGCGCAGGCGCCCGAACTCATATAGGTGCTGTTGCCAACGTTTGTGAATTCAGATGGAAGTGACGAAAAGCATCCGTACGAGACGGCGGCAGAGGGCGCGATCATCAGCAAAGCCACAAACATTGCAAGTACGCTTTGGGCGCGTGAGCGCGATTGGGCCAGCATTCGGGTCGGAGAGAAAATGGGGGGGAAGAGGAACCTTTGACGAGGGTGCTGAGCCTTTGTGGGTATAAAGATGGCAAAAGATTGGGGGTTACTTACAAGCAGAAGAAACAATGGCTTGCAAATGCACGTAAACGCTTCCTAAACGGGGGCTGGGAAAGAGCGTTGACGACGTTTTGAGGGCACTTTTTGTGTAAAGTGGAAAGGTTTGACTGTCGTCAGAATGAGGCCCAGTTGTGGGTAATGGTCAGGTTCAGGTTCAGGTCAGGTTCAGGTTCAGGTTCAGGTTTCGGTTTATGCAGCTGGCAGTTAGGACTGGAGGGTCCAAATTTTTGGAGCGGTTTGGTGGTACTAAAGGATTAGGGAAAAACCACAAAGAAGTACTAAAAGAGGCTTAAATCGAAAATTACGTTCAAATTGAACGTCGAAGCGCTGCCGACCTGGTAAACGCGAAACTATTTCTGATGATAACAAAAGGGGTCAGGTATGTTTAATCAGGGGTTAGGGCCCGTAATAAGGGGGGGAAAGAATAGGAGGAGGAGAGGGCAGGCAAAACGCTGCTTAGAGAAATGAATCGTAATAGCATCCCAACCAGCAAAGTCAGCATCTAAATTTGGTCAATCTCTCATGCAGCGACCGGGCGCGCGCGTATTAATCAGCACTATTTACTCTAAATACAGGCACTGGATATAGGCACTGGATATAGGCTAGCAGGCAGTAAGAAAGAATAGAATAAAAAGAAATATAATAAAAAATACCCGTCTTTACGGGACCTGATTAAATGGGACCCAATTAATGTTATAAATATTCAGTACTCAACGGACTCGTGGAATCCCACCTGGAGTACGCTGTAACCTGCCCAAGCCGGGTGATGGCGTAAACAGGTTGAGGTACTCGTTGAAATTAAAGTCTGGAGTTCTCGGAGTACGCGGAGTTCTCGGCGTACGGTTGGGTCCAGGACTGGTTGCGAGATACATCAGCAGGCTGGCACCGTCTCTATCGGCTGTACGCGCTGTAGAGCGATTAGAAGGAGTTGTAGGCATAGCAGGAAGCCCGTCTGAACCGTCAGAATTGGAGTGGTTGTGGGAACCAGAGCTATGAGTACTGGAATCCTGATCGAGAGAGCGAGATTGAGAAGCAGGAGGAGGAGGAGTGTGTAGCGAAACACTTTCGCGAGGATCTTCAACCACAATTCCGGGATGCTCAGCTTGTGGTGGCAGAATATCATGAATATGGGTTCTCTCCTCATGAAGGCTGTGTGATCTGACTGCTGGCATTGCCGAATCGTGTACTAATAAAGTGGAATCATGAGCCATGCTTGCACGCTCGTGGTCCATCATCAAAACCGATTGCCGTAACGAAGAAGAAGAGCTTGATTTGGGGCCGAGAAACCCCCGTTGTTCCAAGGTGCGGGCGCGCTTTTGCGGCGAGGGTCGAAGCGGAGAAGATACAAGAGCAGGATGTGAGCTGGAATGGTGGAAACCAGTGTTGGAGCTGCCGTAAATCTGATGGTGTGGATGCTGGCTGTGTAAATGATGTGGTGGCAGATGGGGAGACTGTGTTGCTGAAGTAGGCGACGAGAACAGGAAATTAGACGAGGCTGGTGAGCCACCAGGCGTCATATCGCTAATACTGTACTTTCTCTTGGGCGAAACCTGGCGTACCGGCGCATCAGAGCCCACAGCAGCAGCAACCGCGGCCGCAGCGGCAGCAGCAGAGCTGCCAGCGCTGCCAGCACTGCCGTACTCGTGAGAGCTGCGGCGCCGCCTTTGTGGACCAGGAACTTCACCTGACGTTAAAATTGGCCCCGCATTGGACAGTTTGCTCAGATCGGGCAGCTCGTTGAACTTCTTTTTGTGGGTGGTGCTCAAGCCGCGCAGCCCATTCTGGGCTTTCAAACCAGCCATTGCTAGCTTGGATTTGAGGTCGCGCGCCATCCGGCTGACTTCGGCGCGGCCCAAGGCCAATTCGCTAGATTCAGGCCCCAAACTCGACATCGTAGGTGACATTAAGGAGGGGTCCACAAAAGTTAGCAACTAAAGTGATATGGGCAAAAGGGGAGGAAAAAATCGTGTGGCACTCAAACGCCAGTGGCAGCAACAGAGCGGGCTGGCGTGGCGCGGCGGAAAGGGCTGGTTGGTGGCAGTGTAAGGCTGCCTAAATCGAAAACTGAAACTGGTACACAGGTGTGATCTTTTTTGGGGCGCGAGAGAGCATGATTTATTAATCTAATTTGGATATGGCAGTTGCCTCTTGCATGATGCACCAGGACATGCCAGTACCCTAAACCCAAAAGTCGCGACTGGTGGTTCTTCTGTCGCATCGCTCAGCGCGTCCGATCAGCATTTGAACTTGAGGAACGCGTTAAAGCGGCTTGGTGGGGGGTCAGCGTTAGGGCTGTGGCAATGACAAGAGAGTGGCAAGAACGTATATACTAGAAAAGGTACGAAAGGCGCTGGCAAGAACTCTTTAATTTGAATTTTTAAAGTTCAGGCCTTGATGTGCAGCTGTACACCAAAGGGTAAAGGCTGGATGCACCCGATCGTATCTGGCAAGGGTAGGGATTCAGCCGCGGGAATTATGTGCGGCAATAACTATTGGCTATCAATGTGAAGAGAAAGTTCTCACGCGTTGGCTAGCGGGTATACCAAAGGCTAAATTATTAATTTCTTAATGACGGGCCGTGTTATACAGTGTGTAGTTCAAGCCTAGTCATTCAAATCAGCGACTCTCATCAATCAGCTTACAGCTCGTCAATGCTGACCTTCTGGTGTAAGTAATTAGCCTGCATGCTATGGATACGGTGATGTCAGATGACCCGGACCGGCGTAGCTCACCTTTCCGTTTACATTTACCTGTATACTAAGGCATAGCCCCACTAGAATGAGCTAGCTGCAAGTCTTTGCCATGCTGAAATGTTGAATTGTGCTCCACTTTGATGAGTATTTGATTACAAGGCTGATCTCTTAGTTCGACGCGATAAGCATGTTCGTATGTAGGGCAAGGACAGGTAAAAGTGGAAGTAGCGGAAGATCAATCAGTTCTGGTCCGAAGGTTCCATATTAACAAGCCAAAGTTATCGATAAGTACAGAAAAGATCTCAAGAGTAGTTGAAAGTCTCAGTTGAGCTTCCTACTGGCTTTTAGTGCAAGGGCTCCACGCTCACAAAAGGGACGTGCACCAAATGCAATGCATCGTTCAATTAATCTAAGAACGCGTCAGGCAGGAAAAGGGCTATTAAACGCTCCCCAGCGGGTGGTGCGCGCCAACAGCAAGAAGCGTGCTAAAACACAATGTCGGCCGCACCAAATAATAGGTCTGGCGCAGCTATGAGTTAGATCGTATAGGGTTGCTAATATTCTGACTTGTATCGCATTTTAATACGCATCGCTTAACCTTAAAACAGCGTGCAAACTCTTTAGCCCAGGTCATACCCCTAACCTAAAAGGGTCAAGGCGTAACCTCGTGCATACACGAACCACCACATTCTAGCAACCGAGATGATTCAAACTGCGGTGAAGGTCTGGAAACAGCTGCAAGATGGCTCAGTACGTGCCTCGGCGTAGCAGCGTGGTGTCCATGTGGTACCCAAGCTGCCAACAGTTCTGCAAACTTAATTAGGGTGCCAAAATTTAACGAGGTACTATCAACTGTGCGGCTTCCGGAACATCTCCATGGCCCGCAATTTCCGGCAAAACTGCTCAAATGACAAGTATGCCCTAATTGTTTAGAACGTAGAGGTAGTGTCTTCTGTACTAAAGAGTTTATAGGTCACACACGTTTGAGCCAAAGGTTCTCTGCGAACCCCTGCAACGTGCACCGGTTTTATAACTTGTTTCAAGGTGTCGAAACAGGGCAATCCTAACTGCCCTGCCTAAAAATAAACGAGTCAAAGCTAAATTTACTGCCAAGGGTCTTTTCTATGCTATTTTATCAATTTGAGAAATACCCTAAAATGAGAGAATGTCAAGGAAGCCCTATGGGTGGTTGCCCTATGGGTGATTGCCAAGCTGTCAAGCCGGAATTGTAGTTCTAAAACCTTACCCTGTATGTTCAACATGATTGGTCCTTTCCAACTCTCGATAGTTGGGCCTCTTCTCGAAAACAGGACCCCACCCCGCCCGTTCTCTCGGCGCTGTGCATTGATCACCTAACCCACACTGAGGACAAGGCTTACCTATACATCCTCCCATGGTAGGATTACCGTTACATTCAAACCCACTAAATTGATCAAAAAGGCAGTCTTTAACCCAGAATTCCGATGCAAAACCCAATGGAAACGTTGGACGCCTTGAAGGATCTGCGCGAGAGGCTCATACAGCTAAAGCGTGACCGGTCTAAGTAAGTATTTCCCCAGCAATTGCGCCCCAGACAAACTGACACGGTGCTGTTCCCCCCCACAAGCAGTACAGTGGCAATTACTTGCTGCGCATTACAAAATATGGCTGAATATGAAACTAACAAAGACCATTGACTGAAGAAGAGTTTACCGAGCCCTACGCAGAGTTTGAGCGGATCGTTGAGAACTGCCCGGCGTGGAATCAGGAAGATGCCCTTCGGGATATCATTACCGACCTGCTGCTGATTTTCTCGCTCGGATTCCTCACAGTTGGACTTTGCAGGCAGGTTCCAGCGACCTATGCATCGCTTCTGGTTATGCGGCAGTTGCTGGCACACCTTACTTATGTTCCAAATTTCACGCCTCAGGAACTCCAGGTTCTTGAACGACGGATCACAGAGATCGAGGAACTGCTTCACGAGGAGCCGCTTGAGGGCAAAGTCGTTCGGTCAGGCCCTGTTGTCAAGAGCATCATAATAAAGTTGATTGCAGACTGCCGTTTGCTTCGGGAAGATGTCCAGTCCAAGCTGGATTTGCTCAAGGAGAGTGAGGTCAAAGCGTTTTCACAGATCCTGCATGTCCGTCGTGAGATCCTCACCACTGTTATGGACGATAAGTTCGACCCTTCGTTGCTAAAGGCTCATCAGGACAAGGTCGAGCTTATCGTGCAACATCTTTGCGATAGTGGCTCTACTCTCGAAGACTTTTCCGAACCAATTAGATTCCAAATCATTGCCTGCCGCAAGTTCTGTTCAGACTTTGCCGATGGCGCATTTGTCAAGAAGAACTTTAAGGAGGAGTACGACGAATTGCGCAAAATGGGCAGCTCATTGCAGCTGTTCCTTATGACGCATCGCTGGACTCTTCGTGAAACAGACCTTTACAGCTACATCGTCCAGACATCAGCCATCAATAAGGTCATCACCAAGGAAATCTTTGTCAAGGAGAACTGGGACGATGACCACTTCCTTTTGAAGCGCTTTTTGGCCCTGCCATTCTTTGAACTCAGAAGGTGCTTGGCAACTATCTATAAGCTGATCGCTGCTGCCGAGCCGGTCACAGAAGCGCTGCTGCCAATATTCAACAAACTTCTTACCACCAGGAGATGCCTCAAAGAGGTGCGCGACTGCGGCGGGATCTCAAACCTCCGTGAACTCTACCCTTACCAGATGAAGCTCGCCAGTCTCGATAACCTCCGGGTTGATGGCAAGTTCATGGTGGGCGACGAGGTTCCTACCGGCCAGGGACGGCTCATTTGGCTTCTGGCCGAGTGCTTCGACTTGGTTTACGAGCTGCAGGTGGATCTCGAGGAGAGATCTCGCGGTCTAGATTCGGAAGCCGAGATGTCCTCGATTGCTCAGGGCGAGGATGAAGACGATGACGATGAAGATGAAGATGAAGATGAAGAGGAAGAAGAAGATGATGAAGAAGACGAAGAGGATGAAAGCGATGCTTCAAACACCGCCACAGCCCCAAGGTCTTGATAGATCATTATAAATACGCATTAAATAACTGTACACTTTGTTCCCCTTTTACCTGTTCCATCTTTCAGTACCATGTTTAGTCCATAGTGATAGGTTGAATAGGCGCCATTGCCAGGATAGCAGTAATGATATCTTCCAAACACAGCTGGCCAGGCGTCCCGTCTTTATGAATTTCAATTGTAGTCTCAGTCCGACGGTCGGTCACTTTGCCGCCATGAGCTTTTATAATCTGTCCCACGACATGCGGCCCTGCTTTGACTTGAGAATCGAGCCAGAACGAGAGACCAGAAAAAAGGAACTTTTTATTCGCACGTAATTCCTTGGCTCTTGTCAGTGTTTCAGTAAGCTGCGAGTCGCCAATTTCAAATTCATCAAATGGCGCAACTGACTGCGACTGGATGCACGCTTGCAGCCACCCTTCAGAGACGACATGGTCTGCATGGGCCAGCGCAGTAAGGAATTTTGGAGTACGGAGAACGCGAGGAGCGACTAAAACTTGTGCCTTGTTTTCAACAGCTTTGATGCCGATTTTGGCCAGTTTCGTTTTGACTGGCGGGCCGTCAATTCCAGTGATTGTAACTAAGAGCGGACCAGAAGATTCAGTTGCAGGTTGATCAAGAAGGCCTGGTTGAGCAGAAGATTGACCCGCAGAGGCCCGCGGACGCTTTTGTTTGCCAGCTGGAGCTGGAGACTCTTCCTCGGTACTTGCAGTAGTATCTGTAGCAGCCGGAACTGGCCGTGCTCTTTTTTTGCCAGCAGAGGGGGGTGTCTTTTTAGGCGAGGTTTTGGTAGCTGGAATAGATTCTTCCTGAAGTTTCGGAAGATCGTGGGTCTTTCGCTGGCGCTGGAACTCGTTTTCCTTTAATACATTCGCATGCAGCATCTGCTCTGCCTTGTCCCTGGCAGCTCGCGAGTGACGAGGCTGTCGCTCCATTGCTGGTTTGGAGTCAAAGAACTGCTTTAGTGCTTGGGGCGCCAACGAGGTGTAGCCGATCAGAGTGCTGAGATCAAGCTTTTTAGGGTAGTGCGTGTACCGCGGAAGCGACGTAGACTGGACCTGCCAGTTTGAGTACGTCTCCTCGAGCCACAGATGGTTGACTACCGGAATGTTCCACTGCACTGCTGCCTGGCATTTTGCACCATCGGTGTGTGCTGCAATCAGATGAGTGGAAACGCCCTCAATCAGCGTACCAGAGTACTTTGCACCCAGCGCCTTGATGAGCATGTGTAGGTACATTCTGGAGTCGCCGGTATAGTTTGTAATTGCAATAACCGCACCACGCATCTCAGGCATTCCATCTTTAACCTCTGGGTAGTGCAGAAGGTGTCTCAATGGTGATTCCCATCGCTGCTGTATAGCCATCCAGTAGAGCCATGTTAGATTGCCTACCGTCAACCGGCGTGAGCATGCCTCTTTGTACTCGTCGCCCATCCGCCATTTCCCAAGAAACACTGCTGCTAGTCCGAGCTCATCCACCACTTGACCGCCGTTTGTTTCGATTAGGAAAACAACAGTCTTGTGCAACGCCAAAGAGATGTCAAGATCCGTGGCCAAAAAGAACGCCTTGTTCTCAAAAATGGACGATCCCAGGGCAGAGCGCATTGAGCGCTGAACAGCCAGCCGCGGATTATGGTTCTCGCTGTCGCCTGCATCGAATGTAGCAGCAAGTGCGCCAGCAGAACCGTTAGCAGCGGCGCTAGCAGTGCTGCTGTTAGCCGACTGATCGCCTCCCTGAGACTCGTCATTGCTCACAAGGTAGCACGAGTCGTCAAGCTTCCGCTGGAGCTTCATACAGTCGTCGATCCATTCAGGGCTCACAATATTGATATCCAATCCACTATCACGCGCGATTTCAGCATGCGGATGTTTGGGGTCTAGTGTGACAACATGAGTAGTGAATTTTGTAGGCACCTCGGTCCAGTCGCCACCCAAAGCGCGAACTCCAGCCTCTAATGCGTCACTATCGCCTCGTGAGAGCCCCGCGCAGCAGATAATGACGTCGCTTAGTACTTTTTTGGGGTCTGGCGAGTACGGCCTTGTGGGCACCAGCTTTTGGGCCGTCACACACTGCATAACCCACGCTGGTTTTACCGTTGGAACCATCAGATTCTCCAGCTCATTGTAGTGCGAAAAGCTAGTTGTTTGGGCTACCACAATCAGGTGAGGCGCATTTTTGCCATCAAGCCGGTCTCGCCAGTCTATAATAGTGCCCCCATTTTCTTCAATTAGCGTTTTCAGATTCAAATCGCCAAGTTCCTGCTCTCCATCGCTGTCATTATCGGAAAGCTCGCCAGTTGCGCGGCCCAGCTCAACTATAAATTTGTGACCGCTAAAGAGCATAAGGACGGGACGCGACTGCATGGATCCGTGCAGCGACTGTGATTTGTAGTAAGCCTAAAGGTATGGATAATTGGCGATTTTCTCAGCAACATGCCGCCTGGTTATTGATTTGAATTCTTGTTTGTATTTTAAATTCCATACAATTACTTGGTTCAAAGTTAAGTTTATTGTGCCCAGCGCCAGCACTGGTCCTCAAAAAAATATCCCCAGCACTGGTCCTCTACCCACGCTTTGCCTTGCGAAGAGCTTCACGCCGTTTGGCACGCGATTGCTTCTCCTGCGGCGGTTTAATTGCAGTACTGTTGGCACTTTTAGGCCCAGTAGTGCTCTTTTCCGTCTCTTGCTCAGCCTTGGCCTCTGCCTCTGCCTCTGCGTCCAGCCTGGCTTGTTCGGCCAGATCGCTGTTGATGGATTCAACAATTCTAGGCAGAAACAGAGCAGCCAGCAGCATGAGAAGCGAGAGGTAGACTGTAGGCGACTTTAGCTGCTTGTAAAGCGAAAATTTGGGTCTCGCAACGCTAAACACAGTCTGTTTCGTGGGGATGGAGAGCGGCAGCTTAGAGGGTTCTCCAATCACTGGCTGCAGAGTCCCCGGATTAAGGCTTTGCAGCTTGGGCTCAGCAGTGAGGTCCAAACTATAGTATCGCAGTGCGTAAAGCGAAACAGACTCGACTCTTACCAGGTACTTTTCTGTGCCATGCAGTTCGGTGCTGAATTTGCCCTCTAAATCCGGGAGCAATTCGAGCACCTCTTGATCGCTGCTTACAATTACTTTTGTATTATCGCCATTGCAGGGCTTGTAGCCTTCCAATTTACCATCCAACGTGAACCCGAACGCCAGGGGCAGCAGAATCAGGTACAGACCTAGCCACATTCTGATGGACAAGTGCCTTTCGGTGGGAATGACAAAGACCACTTTTTGAGGGAACCCTCTTCCCCTGCGGCTTCCTTGAAATCTGTTTGCATAAAGGTAATTATTTTTGTTGTACATTTAACTAAACGTGAAACGCTGCTGAGCTGCGTGCCATTGTGGGTGATGATCTGCTGATAGCATCAGTAAAGTAGAAATCGGCAACGGCATTGTCAAGAGGCTTCTCCGATACTCTTCCGCCAGTCTGGGAAGCCAAGCTGTTGATAGCCTCGGCAGCAAGGCTGGATGTCTCAAGGGACTCGTGGCTAAGCAAATTGGGTGCGACCTCGTACAAACGCTGGCGGACCTCAGAAGCGGTTTCATAAGGCAAAGGAACGCCAAGAACGTCACTCAAAGCCTTGATAATCTTCCAGTCTTCGCGGGCAGCGCCGGGAGGACCGACAGCAGCACGAGTAATCTGGGCACGGCCCTCCGTATTGACAAAAGTACCGGCCTTTTCGGTGTACGCAGCACCGGGCAGCACAACATCCGCCAGCGGAGCGCCTACATCGCCATGGTGGCCCTGGTAGATGACAAAAGCATCCTTAGAAATGTCTGCAGCCTTGACCTCATCAGCTCCAAGCAGGTAAACGATCTTGGGCACGGTCTTGGCCACCTCTTCGCTAGGAACGGCAAAGCCAATGTCGTAAGCGCCGGCCCGCGACGCTGCACGCTGCAAAACGCTGAATCCATTGTACTCATCGTTGACGATGTTTTTGTTGGCCTTGGCAAATTTGGCGAGCTGGGTGTAGATGGAAAGAGCATCAGGCGACTCGGCAACCTTGCTGCCCACGATGATGACTGGGCGCTTGGCAGACTTGAGAATCTTGCCGAAATCGCCCTTGAGGGCCTTGGAAAGTGCAGAGCTGGAGTTGCCCAATTTGGTGTACTCAAAAGTGGACTCGAACTCAGGACCCACAAGACCGATTTGAAGGTCAGAGCCGATCCAGCGCTTGCGGATCCGTGCGTTGAGAACAGCAGCCTCGTGACGAGGGTTGGAGCCTACAAGCAGAATAGCGTCGGCCTCGTCAATTCCACGAATAGAAGAGTTGAAAAGGTAGTTGCTGCGGAAATCGACACCGTGCACCGAGGGCTCGCTGCCGCCAACGTAATCGTGAGCCAAGTTCTCGCTATCGAGCTTGTTGGCAAGGTCCTTGAGCGCGAGCATGCTCTCAGTGTCGCAAAGATCACCGACAACAGCCTTGAACTCATTTGCCTTGGGCTGCAGCTCGGCGAACTTGTCCTGGATGTAAAGCAAAGCCTCCTCCCAGGTAGCATTGACAAAGGAATTGCCCTGCTTGACAAGCGGAGTAGTAAGACGCTGAGTATTGAGACCATCAACGGCAAATCTCGTCTTGTCTGAGATCCACTCCTCGTTGATCTCCTCGTTCAGTCTTGGCAAAACGCGCATGACGCTTTGGCCGCGAGAATCAACGCGGATATTCGATCCCAGGCCATCAAACACATCAACACTCTCGGTCTTCTTCAGCTCCCAGGGACGGGCCTTGAATGCATAAGGCTTGGAAGTCAAAGCGCCAACGGGGCACAGATCGATCACGTTTCCAGACATCTCAGAGTTGAGGTTGCGCTCCAAAAAGGTGCCAATCTGCATGTCGTTGCCACGGCCAGACGTACCGAGCTCAGGAGCACCGGCAATATCGTTGGCAAAACGAACACAGCGAGTGCACTGAATACAGCGGTTCATGCTGGTCTTGATGAGGGGACCGAGATCCTTGTCTTCGGTTGCACGCTTGCCGGCAATCTCGTGGAAACGGCCACGGTCAGAACCATAACGCAGAGACTGGTCCTGAAGATCACATTCACCACCCTGGTCGCAAACGGGGCAGTCAAGAGGGTGGTTGGCGAGAATCATCTCGGTGACACCCTCGCGGGCCTTTTTGACGCGCTCAGTGTCGGTACGGATAACCTGGCCAGGTGCAACAGGGAAAGCGCACGATGCAACTGGTTTTGGAGCGCGCTCAACGTCAACAAGGCACATACGGCAGTTTCCGGCAATAGCGAGCTTTTCATGGTAGCAGTAGCGGGGCACTTGAACGCCAGCAGCCTCAATAGCCTGGATAAGTGCGCTGCCTGCGGGGACAGTGACCTGGCGGCCGTCAACAGAGACTGTGACATCGGGAGCAGCTGCCCTCAAAAGAGCACTGGCCGAGAGGTTGCGAACTGACCGGGCTGTGGGGGCGGCGCCCAGGTTAACGCGCGCAAGTCTAGCGAGCATCTGTGAAAAAATAATAAAAATAGTGCTAGCGTGCTAAGGAAGCCAAAATGCCTGCCTGCCTGCTTAAGAACGCTGCAATGAAGCTTGGAAAATAACGTGCGTTTACTGGGACGATACTTGTCCTCGCTCGGTAAGCCGTTTGGTCACGCACTGATTGGCCTGAGAATCGTGGCGCCGCCACCTTCCACTAGAACTCCCAGCCCAGCCCTAAGGCAAATAAATTGGGATTTTCAAATACCGATTTGTCAATTGTTCATGGCACTATTTTGTGGGGACTCGGGCCTCTTTTCAGCAAGACTCCCTCTATCATTGTGCCTAGAATAGACGTACTGCTCCAACTGGCGCCTTCTGATTAACACATGAGGTCGGCCCTTACCGGGGGCGGAACATTCCGTATATCATCTATTTCACTCCTTTAAACTAAGATCAAATCGCCCAGTCATTGCTTGGCTTGGTTTTCTTGCCAACAATTTTAAGGGATTGTTGAACTGAACATGACTAACTCAGGCACTTTGGTTATGCACGCATGACTTCAGTGCATCACCCGACCGCTGATTGGGTCAAGAGATAGCAGCCGGTGCTAACGGTCGAACAACCTCCTCTTGTACTTTGTGGGCCGGCAACAGTACTTTGTTGACAGTATTATGTCTATTTAATTGTGTTTCAGTTTGAGTTTACCCTCAATTTACTCTCGTTGAACATGATTTTCCGCTTAAATCTCTGGCGTGCGTGCACGTGAGTATGCATTTCATGTAGGACAGTGCAGAGTTCCTGCACCGATATATAATCCTGTCAATTCCACGATCCACGATTTTTCGTCAGGAAAACAATTTCTCTCAGCCAGTCTAATTGCGAAAGCAGTGCATAACTGAAAGAATTAGTCCGACTGAAAACTTAGAAATGTCTCTCGCGGCCGAATCAAGCATTCTCACTTCGAGAAGTGCTCTCAAGGCAGTGATGGATACTGTTTCCAGTCGTACTTTCCACCTCGTCCGCGACATTACATCGCATCCCAAATACGGCTCTGAGTCTCGGATTCAGGAGAATATCGATATCAATGGCGAACCGCTTGCAATCGTCGCAGATTGGCTCGAGCATCATTGGAACGCCGACGATCTCGTTTCGGTAGCCGCTCCCGCTGATTCGCTTTTGAAGGAGCTCGCCTCCTTTTTGGCACTGGGGAAGTATCCTGTAGTTTTCCATGCTGAGGTTCAGAACGACTACGGCGTTGTTTCAGCTTTGAGACATTCCGGATTTGTGTTCTTGCAGTCGTTTGGGGCCCATGATATTACCCAGACCGCTGTGGCAGCTTACTTGACTGCCAAGATCACTAAAAAGCCCGTTGTTCACTTTTATCACAGCGCAGAGGGATCAGCGCCCTTTGGGTTGACTTTGGAACAGGTTGGCGCTATGCTTGCAGAAGCAGCCATCCCTGATTCTGAGGTTGCACCTGAAACAGCCGCTGAAGTGGGGGGCGAAACCTCTTCTGCTCCGCTCAATGCTCGTGAGGCTGCTCTCAAGGCATTGAAGATCGCTGGTCTCGATGCTTACGAGTACCGTGGACCCTCCACTGCTGCTGAGGCACTAGTTATTTTGGGTAACTCCGAGCAGCTCGCAGTTGCTGCTTCTGGCCTCAATGTCGGCACTGTTTGGCTTAGACTTTATGCTCCCGTCATTGCCAATGATCTTTTGGCGGTTTTGCCCGAGAGCGTCAAGGCCATTGCCATCTGTGAGCAGATCGCCAGACCAGTTACCACTTGGTTGCCTCTTGTTCAGGACGTTTTGGGCGCCGATGCTGCATTGTTTAGCAAGTTCAAGAAGATCACTTCCGTTCAGCTCGGCCTTGTTCCAGAGGAGGCCGCTGCTGCTGCTGCCGAACAGATCATCTCAATTTTGCGCAATGGCCCCGCTGAGGCGGAGCACAACATCAAGATTGGCGAGCCAATTCCCGCTCCCAAGCTCAGTGAGCGCCAGCTCGCCAACATTGCTTCTGCATCCGAGCTCGAGTCGTCGTACATCCAAGTTTTGCAGCATCTCTTCACAGACCTCGAAATTATCAATTCTGCATCGGAGCCTACAATTGGCTCTGAAAGCACCCCCGAGTACGGATTTGGTGCATTTTTGGCTCAGGAGAGATCCAAATCTGAGGCTCTGGCTACTCTGCGGAAGACTCTTTCTAGCGGTAGCTCTTCCGGCTCTCAGCAGCTCGATGGCCTTTTGGCACAGCTCTGTTCAGGTGACAACTCCGCTGAGTTGGTTACCAAGATTGAGGAGGGCGCCAATAGTCTGGACAAGGATGTTGCCGCTCTGGTTTCGCAGGCAACTGCCAAGTCCACCAAGTGGATCATTGGTTCCGACCAGTGGTCTTACGATTTGGGAAGCTCTGGTGTTCACCACGTTCTTGCTTCAGGCAAGAATGTGAATATTCTTGTTATCGATTCAACTCCTAGATCGCAGCTTCGCCATGACGGCCAGCGCAAGAAGGATCTTGGTCTCTACGGTATGGGCTTTGAAAACGTTTACGTCGCTTCCGTCGCCGTTTACGGATCCTACACACAGCTGCTCCAGGCTTTCACTGAAGCAGAGGCCTTTAACGGGCCCTCGCTTGTTATTGGATACCTCCCATACTACAAGGTTACTGACGATCCTTTGTTGGTGCTGAAGGAGACCAAGCAGGCTATTGAGACTGGCTACTGGCCTCTCTACAGATGGAACACCAGCCTTGGCGATGAGGAGAGATTCAAGCTCGATTCAAATACCATTAAGCGCGCCCTCCAATCATTTTTGGATCGCGAAAACAAGCTGACCATGCTTGCCAATAAGTCCCCTAACTTTGCTCGCAATTTGCAGGCCTCGCACGGCAAGTCCGTTCGCGCTGCTCAGAAGCAGGCTGCCCTGGATAGCTATGCTGCTTTGCTTGATGGTCTTTCGGGACCTCCAATCCTGGTACTGTACGCCTCTGATGGCGGCCAGGCTGAGAGCGTTGCACGCCGTTTAGCTCGCCGTGCAAAGGGACGTGGCCTCAAGTCTAGCGTCATGGAAATGGACGCATTCGAGGCTGATGACCTCGCCACTGCTGTGAACGTCGTTTTGGTCACTTCTACTGCTGGCCAGGGTGAATTCCCTCAGAACGGTCGCACATTCTGGGAGGCTCTCAAGGGCTCTGAAGCTGATCTTGGAGCCACCAAGATTGGTGTGTTTGGTATGGGTGATTCCGAGTACTGGCCTCGCAAGGAGGACAAGCACTACTACAATAAGCCCTCTCACGATTTGTGGGCCAGAGTGAAGCTCTTGGGATGCCAGGAATTGGTGCCCCTTGGACAAGGTGATGACCAGGATGCTGATGGCTGGTCGACTGGATACAACGAGTGGGAGCCTCTTTTGTGGGTTGCTCTTGGTGTTGATGGCGTTGCCGGCGCTGACGAGCCGCCGCCTAGGACTAATGAGGATATCAAGCGTGAGTCCAACTACCTTCGTGGTACCATTGCCGAGGGCCTCAAAGATAAGTCCACTGGTGCAATCTCTGCTGACGACCAGCAGATGACGAAATTCCATGGTATCTACATGCAGGACGATCGTGATGTTCGTGACCAGCGCAAGGCTGATGGTTTGGAGCCCGCCTACTCATTCATGGTTCGTGTCCGTTTGCCTGGTTGTGTTGCCACTCCTAAGCAATGGCTCATGATGGACTATCTGTCAGATCTTCGCGGTAACTCTACTTTCAAGATCACAACCCGTGGTACATTCCAGCTTCACGGTGTTATTAAGGAGGACTTGAAGCCTGCTATCCGTGGTATGAACGCTGTCTTGCTTGACACCGTGGCTGCTTGTGGTGATGTTGATCGTAACGTTGTTGCCGCTGCCCTCCCTGGTAATGCCAGCGTTCACCGTCAAGTTGTTGACTGGTCTGAGAAGCTGTCCGAGCACCTCTTGCCTCGCACGACTGCTTACTACGAAATCTGGCTCGAGGGCAAAGACGACAAGGACGAAGAGGGATGGACCGACGCTTGGGAAAAGCAACCTCGTCCATTCTCTAAGAAGCCTGAGCGTACTTTGGTGAGCCAGGCTCCCTTCGAGGACCACGAGCCTCTCTATGGACCTCTCTACTTGCCTCGTAAGTTCAAGATCAATATTGCTGTTCCTCCCTACAATGATGTTGATGTTTACGGCCACGATATCGGTCTTATCACTATTGTTGACAGCGAGAACCGCAATGTCGTCGGATTCAACGTTCTTGTTGGTGGCGGTATGGGTACTACCCACAATAACAAAAAGACTTACCCCCGCACTGGTTCTTTGATTGGCTTTGCACCCAAGGAGAAGATCTTGGAGGTCTGTGAGAAGATCATGCTCGTTCAGCGCGACAACGGTGACCGTACTAACCGTAAACATGCTCGCCTCAAGTACACTGTTGATGATATGACGGTGGAGGGCTTCAAGGCTGAGGTTGAAAAGTACCTCGGCTACCAGTTGGAGCCCGCACGTGAACACGTTCCATTCGAGACCAATGTTGATACCTACGGCTGGGTTACTGATGAGGAGGGACGTCACCACTTCACTACCTTTGTTGAGAATGGTCGTGTTGAGGATACCCCTGAGCTGCAGTTCCGCAGTGGTTTCAAGGAGGTCGCATTGTACCTTGATGGCTCCGATGCTGAGTTCCGTTTGACTGCTAACCAGCACATTCTCATTTCAAACCTCACTGATAAGCAGCGCGAAGAAGTTACGCCCATTCTTGCCAAGTACAAGCTTGACAACGTTGCATTCACTGGCCTGAGATTGTCTTCAGCTGCATGTGTTGCTTTCCCCACCTGTGGTCTGGCTATGGCTGAATCAGAAAGATACCTCCCTATTCTTGTCACAAAGGTTGAAGGTATCCTTGAGGAGCTTGGTCTGTCCAGAGAAAGTATCGTCATGCGTATGACTGGTTGTCCTAATGGATGCGCTCGTCCCTGGCTGGCTGAGGTTGCTCTCGTCGGAAAGGCTTATGGTGCTTACAACCTGATGCTTGGCGGTGGTCACCACGGTGAACGTTTGAACAAATTGTACCGCTCATCGCTCAAGGAGCAGGAAATTCTGGACACTCTGAGACCGATGTTTAAGGCCTGGGCTTTGGAGCGTGAAGACGGCGAACCATTTGGCGACTTTGTCATCCGCAAGGGTATCATCTCTGCTGTTCGTGAAGGCAAGGATTGGTGGGAAAACACCGAGCCAGGCCTTGATGTTGCCGCATAAATCTTTCTTAATATATAATAAAATCTCATCTACTAGAATCGCCCCTACCTCCAAATCTGGATTCTCAGAAAAGATATTCCAGTGTTCACAAGGCGGCCCGACTATAATTAACTACAAGTTTCGTGGTTCCAGGGGCGCATGATAATTGGAGCGATATCGGATCGAATAGAGAGGTATAAGAACAGCGGCGACCTATTTCCGTCCCAACATTCAAGTAACTATGTCTCAGTGAATTAGAAACGATTTGAGCTCATAAGGTCTAAACCACACTCAGCAAGACAACATCTGTATTGCATCACATATCGCCTCTTGTAAAATAAAAATTGCGCTGGTGCTTGTCCAGACTTGAGACTGTCGTCACAAATTATATCAATGGAGGAGAGCTTCATTAACGAGAGCATTTCGCTCACACGCTCAACTTCTGTAATTTTATCATTTAAATTCATTTATTTTTCCTCAAGTCAAGCCACATTCTTGGCAGCAGGATGTATCACAGGTGCTCCTCCTTGGTTGCAGCGCCAGAATTGCACTTTCGAGCTCAGTTCAAAGGTTGGAATAGAAGCCTTAAGATTGACAGTAGATTCAAGGCAGCTTTTTGTTTTATCAAAGTCATTCCCTATAGCTCCAACCTTATTAGTATGCCAAGTCATATGAGGAAGAGCTAAGTTCTCAAAAGAATCGTCTAAATTAATCGGGTAAGAATATCTTCCCACTGGAGACTAGAACGAGGCAAGATCTTTATCGTAGGGAGTGTAGAAGTTGCTATTCAGCTGGCGCAAATACCAACCTTCGCTGGTGTTATCATCATCATTCCATGTCTGCGTTATGTTATCAAACTTCAGGGGGTCCGTCGGATCTAAAGCACGCATCTGCCTGATTCTCTCAATCATCCAGCCTGTAAAAACCGTATTCGATCTCTCCTCTGATTCCAACCCAGTTTTAACGTGATTGACTGCTCTTCCTAACGAAAAACCACTGTATGATAATTCGCAGAAATTACCCACATAACTCCATTGCCAGCAATTCTTGGTCAATTCGCAAGCTCGTTTGCATAAATCCTTGGATTTCCAAGGATAGAGGGGCTGGTCGCCATCCTTAAGTGGAGCATTGGACGGCTTTTCCTCTTGGGGCTTAAACTTCTCATCTGATTGAGCCATTCTCCAGTGCTTACGCTCAGTCGTGATATGAGGCAAAATAAAGTCGCGATATATCTCTGCGACGGAAATTGGACTAGTTCCACGTCGTAGTCTCTCATATTGATAAAGTAACTCTGCTTGACGACAATTGATGTGATGGAATGAGATCGGTCTTTGATAAAAGCTTCCTGGAACAAACTTGTAACCCCAAATAGAACCCCCCTGGAATGGACCTCCAAACTCTGTGTAATTATTGAAGCCGAGCTTGTCCAATCGAACACCCCTATCAGCGAGCGCATCTGCCACAATAGAGTCTCCACAGCACTGACCTGAAACTTGGCGGGCGTATTCATCCAGCATCATCCTGTTCTGTTGATCGCTATGATCAAACAGCACGGCCATTGCGCCCTGGCTCAAAACAACACCTGAGCCACCGTGTGCAAATGGGTGCTCATTCTCCAGACTTACAGGCGATCCAAGATAAAACGGCTCGGTGGAATTGTACTGGTCAAGCAAGTGATACAAGTTGTCCCATAAGATAAAAGTATCGTCATCAATAAAAAAATACCATTTCGCATTGGGCATTGTCTTATACGCATGATGTAACATTGGCAGATTCTTGAATTTGTCTAAACCCCAGCCACCCTTGGCGTCAAGAGTTTCTGCATCCCAGCACCAGTGCTCCTCTGTCATCTGGTGAGCAAGTTTGTAACGCCTGAAGTCATCTTTTTCCTTCATGATGTCCGCTGGTATGTCGGTCAAGATATCGATGATTTCATAGCCCGCGATAGAACCTGGTTGATCACTGTATAGTGCAAAATGCTTAAGTTTTGTAAAGGTTGTCCAAATATGCCATGGCATGCGCCTCCACTGCGTCTCTGACCCTGTTTTGATCATCACAAAGGTTTCATTGACTAGAGGATGGTCTGGATAGTCTGCAACAATCTGCTGCTCCAACCATTCTCCCTGACGTTCAAATCTATGCCTGGGCTTAGCAAAAGGCCGCTCTCTTGAACCTCGTTGGGAAACCATGTACCGATCTACGGGAATGACTTCGTCCTTATTACGCCAAACCTCGACAGCTTCGTGTCGATTGCGGATCTCTGGATTCGGAAATATACCGACAGGTACTCCTGTGTACTCATCCTCGTCTGTTAAATTCGAGGGACGGTAACTTTGGGGTGTATCCGGTTTATTCCAATCATGTTGGTTTGACCTCTCTGCGCTGCTTGGTTTCGGTGCAAAGGGATTGATACGGGCAGGCCATCGGCCTTTGTCAAAATCGTTGGGTGAGTGGCGATCACGGGCAGGGTGAGGGGGACCATTTACAAAGAAAAAGACAGCAGCCAACACCATAGATGTCAGAAGCACAACTATCGAGGCCAACAGTCTAGACTTCCGTAACAATAGCAGCATGTTGTCAAGTGGTATTTTTTGCTGGAACAGCAGTACGTTGATGTAGACGTGGATACGTTAGTCACGACATTGCATGCTACAGAACCGAGGTGCAGCAGCTCTTTTTACATGCGGCTGAGCGAAAAGCATGCGGCTATTAACGCATCCTTGAATTCATTTTAAACCTAGATGAGTAGGGAGAATACTGCCGCCTTGAGCCTAAGTAAGGTTTTGACAAAAGTGACAGCTGTCTGAGCCTCACTTGAGCCTCGCTTAATTAGGTAAAGCGCCAAGAGTCTCCTTGCCCCTGCCGGAATATACCTGCATATGACCTTGCCCTATAGGTAATGACTGTGCTTCATTGGTCCGATCGGGATCGGCCGATCGAGTGATTCGAGTAATTCGCGTAATTTGAGTGATTCGATCGACTGTACCTTTGACCGTATTGGGGTTTCTCCACAAATAAGCTTCCGCATAAAGTTTCACCAATAAATCGATAAACAGCCTTTGTGCAACAGTCGACGCTGACCACTGCATGTGTTCCGCAGACGTGCAGCGCACAGTCAGGTCCACTATTACGAGCACACCAGAAGACCAACAGACAACACTTAGGGCTCAAATGTGCTTTGCAGGCGGCTTTTTCCTGGATTTGACCGTACTAGCAAAAAACCGATCAGATTCAACCGAGAAAAGACTGGTATCTACTTACGGAGCTGCATACTAAAACTTATATAAAGAAGATTTCAACCCGTCTTCGCAGAGCTAGCCGGAGATAGCATAGCCCTGGTTATCCTGTAGTCAAGCGGCGCTATTGCATATAACTCACAGCGTTGGTCCATCGCATCATGTAATGAGAGGATCGAAAGCCATTTGACGGCTACTGATGCCAAAGATTTTGGCGAATGCACAAAGAAATCAATTTACATGAAGACATCGCGTCACCTGGCGCATCGGACTAATTCATGACTTTTAACAGCCGTGACTTCACAAGATCCCAGGGTATATAAGATAAACATTCATTCTCAAATGCGCTGACGGTATAACTAAGATAATAAAAGCCTACACAAGGCATATGAGACATTGAGGCTCAAGATGCCTCAGCTAGTGTTTCCGGATAGTCACACTTGATTATTGGCGTACGCCTCACCCCAAAAGAATTAACTCGTCGTCATCGAAAGTATTTGGCGACGTGATCGGCACTGAAGACTCCCCCAAAGGGTCTAAGCCATCAGAGAAAAAGTGATTTTCAGAGTGATTGCCCGCTTTCAAACGTAAATGTTTAACTTTAGGACACGTTGGGATCGCAAGTGTAAACCGAGCAGGCATCCTTAATTGGGCATCGAGCCTGAATTCTACTGTCCCGTCGCAAAGTCTAGTCAGACGTACGAAGACCGTCTGACCTCCGCTCTTACACGCAATTGACAGCAGGGAAGATTCCTTCATGTATTCGACAAGTCCACAATCATATGCATCTCGAACTCGAATTCCGAAGATTATTGCAAGGCGCTGATATGTTAGCGGGTTGCGTAACAAGATCTGATCCGGTAAAGCAACCAGAAGAAGATGCTGTTTTATGCTCTCTTTATACTCCTCTGGAATATTGTTTCTAAATCTGGGCCTTGTATTCTCTTTCCATTCACTTGACCTCTCGTATAAATCGGGAGGACTAGCGCAGCTAAATGTCACGGGCCTACCCTTGATCTCACGAAATTCTCCATGTTCCCCCAACAACTCCTCTACACCATCGACGAGAAGTGATTCTTCTGTTCGGAGTGCGATCATGCAACATACATGGCTCTCAACTAAAGACGTGGATATCTTTAGTTGAATAGGCAGCGGGCGGCCATCTGGCTTACACTGACCTTCACGGACCTAGATAATTGCCTGCCCACGAACTCCCCACCTGGTCGGGCTCAACAAATAGCCACTAAATACAACCAAGAATGTCGAATCCTGCTCATGCTGAAAAGGGTTGAATTGAATTGAAGGGCTCAGTTGGATAACTGCCAGTGGCTCCATTTGAGCCGCCATACGAACATTATTTACTAGTTTGAATCTCTTTTCCGGGGACATGTTTAATCCGACTTTGTAAATCCCAATGCGCAGCTGTTCAATGGAAGTACAGGCATAGCGCCATGGTAAATTCCAAGGGTAGGCGTGAGTGAAGCCTACGGTGACGAGATAGTCCACAGCAGGAAGCACAGACACCTACTGAGCGTCATCCAGGGGAAATCACTCCCAGGGAGATACATTAGTACTGCTTAGATCTACTGGATTAGATGTTGAAGCCAGGCTCCATAGATCTGCAGTCTTATACGTTTTGAGACCTGCTTCATACAAGAATTTTAGGGAAACATATTCTACTCCTCTGATATCAAAGACCTCACATCCATCATACAAATTGTCACTGAGGAAAGAAATTATGCGAACACGAAGCCGCTTCCCCAACTTGTTTTCGATTGGTTTGACCACGGATGCAGTAAAAGTATGCAAGGCTGTAAAGATCAGCGGGTATAACTTTGAGCTGGCACATACAGCATCCTGAAAGAACATAAGGCTCAACTCAGGAGTTTCTTCTGGCATTTGTATAGTCTCGACACTACCGAACTCGAGTGGTGCCGTTGTATAGTTCCTACGGATTGGATTCATTGTCTTAAAGCAACGCGAGATAGCAGACTGGTCAGCGGCCACTGAAGTGAGCCAAACGCTGGCGGATGCACTATAATTGAGTGAGGTCACATCATGTGCATGACCCCGCTGATACATATATGGGTTAGGGTGGTATAGGAATTTGTCGTCAATAGTTGTTTTTGAGGGTTGACTGCTCAGGGCTTCTTGCTTGAGAATAGAAACACCCTGTAGCCGTGAACAACCCCTGGCTCTTTAAATACGAGCTTCGATACTCTCGTTAGTTGAGCTAAAAGCATTGTGCAGCCGAATCTAAGCACATTTTATTCGCTTATTCATATCGCCGATTCCATGCGTCTCCAACCTCTATTTTCTGTTTTCAATTAAAGGCTAGTTGGGCCACCATGCTTTATCCAGCAAGCTGTCAATCAAACCTTAGAATGCTACAGTTTTGAGCATTGTGTTTCATTAGACTCAAAATTGCAAGGCCTGGCTGATTCACACCAATGAAATAACAGGAAATTACAGAGGTTGTTTTTTTTTCACTGAAAATACTGGTGTGTGGACTGTCTTCTATATATACTGTCTGTGCTCAATTTTATAACAAGCGCTAGTGGTTTAGTGGTAAAATACGTCGTTGCCATCGATGTGCCCCCGGTTCGATTCCGGGCTAGCGCAGTTTTTTTTTTTTGCTTTTATGGAAGTTCACGATGTATGTGGACTGAAAAAGACGTTTTTTTTCATCCCTGCGGTACATGGTCGTCTTCTCGTTGCAGTAATTTAGCCAGACCGCAATGCGATAAATCTATATATGTACATACATGTATCTAACGGGCTACTTGTAAACTGATCGGATGCACAAAGAAAGACACTCATAATTTCGTACATTCTAGACAGCAACGTCGTACTTCACACCGTGAGATTTTTTGTTAGTAGCAAACTTTGCAGCTGCGCTTATATTGTGTCGGCGAAAGATACGTTGACTCTAGCCCCACGAGTATCTGTTTGAGTGCGCCACCCGCCAATTTGAGTGCCCCATGACGAGCAGGCCGGGGTTCGATGAGTCCATCGATCCATTCAAGGTAGACACGATCATGAATACTCGTGATAGGCATCTAGAGAGATTTATACATCTGTAATCGCGATAGCAGGGCTCTTAGTCCAAAAGCGCCTCAATGAAGAAGCGATGCTCAGGTAATGAGCGCTTCATAGTCGAATGGAAATGCCGAGAAGAGATCTGTCATAACCTATCAGAGCAGCTTCATCGGTAAATCTGCCACCAACACTGTAGTCTATTCTGTGGTAATTATTGACGAATCACTGCAAAAATATTCATCTAAACGTAGAGCCGACCCCCATGGGTATACTACATCTCCTACGGGAGTCTGGCCAGAGGAACACCAATATCGGCGTGTTTGGCATAGACGCTGCACCAACAATCATGGCACCTGTAATTTTAGTTGCATCATTCTAGGCTGCCAGAGTCTGCTTTCCAAGATTCTTCATATTTTGCTGATTGCATAAAATAAGCCCAATCTAGGCTTACAGCTATAAATGTGCAACTGGTTTTAATAGCTTTGAACATGGGGTTCAAATTAACCCTCTTTCGTTTGCACGTGGCAGACACTATTGATCTATGAAGTACTGGCAAAGGCTTTACAAAAGTGTGAATAAAGAAGTGCAACCAAATACTTCTAGTTGTGACCTACATACTCAATATACATGTTCAAAAAGAACATTTGGCAGATATGGCCACCCGTGAGACTTCTCTTCCAGATTTACACGGGAAATATATCGCACAATTATATTAGGTCGACCACTCTGAGTCTGTCAATTGCGGAGGCCTCAAAGTAGAGGAATTGAACCGGATTCCTCAAGACTGCCAGTTTCGCTTCCAAGACAATACGTTAGAGCCAGTAGTACCTGAAAGGTGCAAGCAAATGACTTTGTACAGAAACGGGCTGGCCGAGACATGCCTGAGCTTTATTTTACGGCTGTCATCTCGAGCTTTACCTAGAAAGTGACGTGTTTCCATGTGCGGCATAATCCATTTTTTATGGCTGCAAATCTGTCAGACTGAGCGCTAGTGGTTTAGTGGTAAAATACGTCGTTGCCATCGATGTGCCCCCGGTTCGATTCCGGGCTAGCGCAGTTTCTTTTTGCATTTTTATGATTTGATCTTTGTAATTTGAAATACCGATCTCTCTGTTTTTCTAACCATTCAAAACGCATACGGTTACTTCAAATTGTGCAACTTTAAAAAGCTCAGAGGGACACTTTACAATGAGTACTTTCATGATTTCAAAATCATCTTCTTGACAATGTAAATCTCAGAAATAATTTCAGACTTTAAGTCGAATGAACTCTCAGCATGGGTTTACCATTGAGCGCAGGGATCTTATCAAAATGCCAGATGCGTTAAGCATGGCGATAAAACCAGCACACTGCGCAAGCAGAGTTGCCTGCAGATGAGCCGCATCGATAGCTAGTCTTAAATTGTTTGACTGCTCTGAGCCGGACTATTCTGATTTTCCCTACTAACAGCGCCAGTGGTTTAGTGGTAAAATACGTCGTTGCCATCGATGTGCCCCCGGTTCGATTCCGGGCTGGCGCAGTTTCTTTTTTGTAATTTTTTTGATGGCTTTCAAAAGAACGGTATACAATTGTAAACATGACTTTCCTATCGCCTTAAATTTTATTGGTGTTCTGTCTTATGTGACCCCAGGCTTCGGGTAAGCTTCGAATATGAAGTCCGAATGTTTCACCGAATCAATTAAGTTCATAGATTTGCAGGTTATTATATTGACTGTGACTAGAAGCCACTAGGGTAGTGAATAAAGGCTAATCTTTATATTCTATGGACTATACAATCACTGCGGCTATTTTACTCCTAATACAAGCGCCAGTGGTTTAGTGGTAAAATACGTCGTTGCCATCGATGTGCCCCCGGTTCGATTCCGGGCTGGCGCAAGTTTTCTTTTTTGACTATCTCCTTTTTTGGGCTCTTGTAATCTTTCATCCTTTTCGTATTCACAAAAGGGTGCCCATCTGCTTGATTGATGGCTCGCGTCAAGAAACGCATTATTCACAAGGAACCGGTCGCAGAAGATTATATCAGAGCCGTAAAGCGCCGCCAAGACCAACTAATAGAATCTGATTGGTACAAAGCAGTACAGGCAGCTGTCACAAAACTCGATCCACCACCCAACAAAATAAGATGTTTGGCGCTAGCTGGCCCGAGTGAGTGGCAGTCTGCGCAGTTTCAGCTTGCATTTTTGCTTTTAATTCAGGAATTTCTCAATGTTGATGCCAATGCGGTGACTGTTTGGGACCCTGCATTTGGAGACATGGACAGACAAATCATAGAGCTATGCAACTACAGAGTCTGCGAACAGGATGCCGACGCCGTTGATGACAAGACGACGTTGTGGTATATTCCGCATGCTCCACTCAGCGTGATGCTCGCTCATACGCACCTTATTAAACGGTGTTTTGGCAATGATATGAATCTGTTTGACTTGAATGTCTCCAAAGAAGAAACCGAGCGCCAGGCCCTGCTTGATGTCTGGTCCAAAGCAGAGACGATAAAGTTTCCGCTGAGCTCCAAAGATCCGTGGTTTCAGGCCATGCATGACCTGGCGCTACAAGTATTTATTGAATAGGATTAATGATAATAATTTGTGCTATATGTGGTTTGAGGTGCTATTCGCTCAGGCATTGACGTAACTCTCCCAGTTGTCAATGATGCGTTTGATCTCGCTGGATCCGGTCAAGTCGTAGACTTCCTGGAAGTACTCCTTGGTGATCTCGAAGGGCTTGGCAGTCAAGTTAGGAATGTACTTGCCAACAAGACTAGAGGGCTTGACAGCGTGCTTGGAGATACGCTTGGACAAGAACTTCTTAAAGGGGTTGACACCGGAACGCAAGTAAGACGAGTGGAAAGGAACAGAAATACCAGGCAGAGGAATAACGGCAAAGCCACGCTCAAGCTCAATAGGCTGAGGCTTGGCAGTGGAGCGAGCAGAAACCTCATCGACGATCTCAAAGAGGTGTGCACGGAGCTCATCCTCGGACATCATCTCCTGAAGCTTGACAACATCGATCTTCTTGATCTTAAACAAGTTAAGGACGTTAGTCAAGGTGTCCAGGGCACGAAGGTCACCAGCGGCAACATACTGCTGGTTAGCAACATTGTAGTTGACGATCTCGAGCAGCCAGCCGGTACGGGAAGAAATCTCCTTGATAACCATGCGCAGAGGCAGCTCAGAGAAGCTGGCACTGATACGGCTGGGGTTAACAGCAACCATACCGTAGTTCGAGCGGCCCTGGCTGTCACGGGGGACAGCGACCTGCATAGTCATACCACGGTAGAACACAATGTCAACAAGGCTCTCAACGGGCATAACATCGGCCAGCGACGCAAGCGCAGCGTATTCGCCAAGAGAGTGACCAGCGAAGCTACAGTTCTCGTTGATCAGACCGCGCGAGCGCATGTCCTCGAAGCCGGCCTTCTCCATCAAGGTCAAGGCGGGCTGGGTGAACTGGGTCATGGCAAGAACACCATCGGGGGAGATGAAAGTGTAGTGATCAGTCTCCTCGTCAATGGTCTTGAAGATACGCTCAAGCTTAGTCTCATTAGTAGCGGGGTCGACATTCTCGAACATCATAGAAATGTAGTTCTCGCGAATGCGCTTACCACTCTCACCACCAAAGTGAACAGTGAGCTCCTTGGGGTTGTTGCGCACAATATTCAAGATAGAGATACCGTAGGTGGCAATGAAGTGACGATCAGCGCGATCCCAGACCTCACGAGCGACCTCAGAAGAGTTGTACAGGTCCATACCCATTCCCTGCTCCTGAGAACCCTGGCCAGTGAAGAAGTATGCAGTGGTAGGCTGGTCAACCTCGGCCTCAGCCTTGAGGACAGTCTCGCCAGTCTCAACCTTGGAGACAGTGACGTCAATCAACTTACGACCGTTGATCATACCAACGTGGTCAATCTTGGTGTTAAGAGCATCATTGGGAAGAACCATTCCCTGGAAGACACAGTTGAATGCACTGACACGGCCAACGTGGTTCTCAGCAGCCCAAGTCTCAACAAGAGCACGAGTAGAAGCACTGCTGTACATACCATGGGTGATAGTACCAGGCAAACCAGCGTAGTTGGCAAAGACGCGAGAAACGTGGATAGGGTTGTAGTCACCAGAAACCTGTGCGTACAAAACATTGGAGGCAGGAGCACGAGACTCCAAGACACCCTGAGAGAGCTGGAAGGGACGCTCAAACTTAACAGGTTGCTCAATAGTCTTACCAGCGCGCTTGAGGTAGTCGACAACGGGGTTGCCGAATGACTCACCAGCAGTGTACTCAACAGAGCCAACGTTGACAACCTCCTTAGTAGGAAGGACATGCTCAACGCGACCACAGGTCTCAACATGGCTGAAGACCTTGGTGTTTTTGTAACTGACGGAACTCTCGCATCTGAACACAAGAGTCTTGCCCAGAAGAGAATCCTTGTCGACGCCCTCAGCAGGGTGGAACCATTCCTTAGAAAGAAGAATGGCAACATCCTTGGGGGTCTCAAGGTGAACAACCATGGGAAGCTCGGAGTGACTGCTGAAGGTGGTGTCAAAGTCCTCAAACTCACCGCGGTACAGGAACTGCGAGTTGACGCGCATGATGACTTCGCCCTCACGGATGAGGTCGCCAACGACCTCAATGACCTTACCGGCAGGACCGTTAGTGACGGACTTGATCTTAGCAACAGTGCTGACCTTGTCGCCAACAGAAAGAGGAGCAGAAGTGCCACAGAGCTCGAAGCCGTTGCTCAAGTGAACCAGCTTCAGTAGATCGCCATCGATTATCTCGGGGAAGATGGCGCGAATGATGGCCTTCCAGCCCAAAACAATGGCAAAGTCCATGGGGGCCTGCAATTTCTTGCCAGGGAGGTCAACATAGGCCTCACCACGGTTGCCAACAGCATGAACAAAGTTCTTGACAGCAGTGCTGTCAACAGTGACGGGATCCTCAGACCAAGTGCTCTGGATAGAGGGGATCTCAGCATAAGGAATGTCGCCGAACCAGACCTTCCAGTAGAAGGCCTTGATACGGTTGTTGCGGCCCTCCATAATCTCGTGAACGGGGGCGAAGCCCATCTCAGGCTTGTACTGGTACTGGAGCTCAAGGTCGACAGGCTTGCCAGTGAAGGTACGGTGCTCACGAAGAACAGCAGTGATGATATTCTTGGCGTAAGACAGCGAAGCAGTCATAACCTTCTTGCCCTGCTGGATCTCGTAAAGCTTGACGGAAAGGTCCTCAGCAGACTCGCTGTGGTTGACAACAACCTCGCAGCGGTGAGAAGGAGAGAAGACGCGGCGCAAAGCGTTGGAAACGTGGTTACGGCCCTGAACGATGCGGTCAGCGGACAAAATAGCATGGCGCCAGTTATCGCTGCCGTCAGCAATAAGAGCAAGCCAAGCATCGGTATCGGGAAGCTCACCAGTGGCCTCAACAACATAACTACGCTCGGTGCCAGACTCGCGAACAACAACGTTCTGGACCTCGGCGGTGGCATCTTCATGCACGCTGATGGTGCCGAACGACTCGACAACAGGGATCTTAGACTCGTCGGAGTCGTAGGTTTCCTTGAGCAAACGAGCAATGTGGCCATTGTTGATGCCGTCGAGGATGCTCTTAACGGGCTCGTCGACCTTGTTGGCGTAGCGGACAGAGACGGGAGACTGCAAGATACAGGTACGCTGAACATCAGCATCGACAACAGCAGCCAAGTCCTGGGACTGCCACAAAGAGTCCTTCTTGAAGTAGAACTCAAAGTTGTCGTCCAAAACAGGGATGAAGGGAACAGGCTTCTTGGCGGGGTTCATGCAAAGAGCCAAGAAGTAGTCCTTATCCTGGGTGTTCAAGGTCTGCTCGCTGGCAAGAGGGTAGCGGGCAGCAAGCTGCTCAGCGAACTCGAAGGGCTGCTGGAGCTGCTTGAGGCTCTGCAAAAGACTGGCCTGGTTGGCCTCGGCGGTGAAGCGCTCCTCAACACGACGAATAAAGTCGCCGGTCATCTTGCAAAGAGTGGGGTCGATCCAGCGAGACTCAGACTCAACAAACATAAGCTCAATAAGGCGGTTGACAACCTCAATGTAAGTCATGTCACCCAAGTCAACAACCTCATCAGTGCTGCTGGATTTGGGGAACCAAGGCTTCTGAGAGTCACGGTTGAGCTTGGGAACGAGGGTAGCCTTGCGCTTCAAAAGCTCGGGCAAACGCTTGTTACGGGGAATGGAGAAGATAGTGTCATCAAGCTCCTTCCAAAGCATCACACCGCGAGTAGCGATCTTGTGGATAGGCTCACCCATCTCAGACATGACAGTGATGATTCCACCAGTAGGCTTCTTGTAGGTACCCTCCCACTTATCATCAGTGACACCGGGGCACGAAGCGATAAGCTCCTTGGCGGCAGGCGAGGTGGCAAACTCCTTGGCAACCATCATACGGGAACCGAACAGGAAACCGTCGAAAGGCATAGGTGGGTAGTCGAATTTGACGGACCACTCACCAGTCAAGTAAGGGTAGGAGCTCTCATCGTCACCGAAACCGGATCCAGCAACAAGGATGATGTTGTCGTGCTTACGGATGCGGCTGTAAGTGGAAAGCAAGGGCTGGTGGAAGTCCTCAAATGAGTGATGTCCACCACCACGGCCACCAGTCCACTGGATAATAACAGGGAAGGTGGGGTTCTCAGCAGCGATCTGGCAAGCGGCAAGAAGAGACTCAACGGAACCGGGCTTGAAAGAGATGTGCTTGAGGCCAAGAGTGCGAATGTACTCGTTACCAACCTCAACGGAAGGAACACCAGCACCAATGGTCAGACCCTCGATGGGGAAGCCCTGTTCACGGAGGTCACGAATAAGGGGAATGCACCACTGCAACATCATAGGGTTAACGTAAAGGACGTTGAGCGAAAGACCAACACCAGGCTCGGTGCTCTTGGAGACCTGAGACAGGGCATCCTTGAGCATGTTAGGATTAAAGTAGGCACCTCCACCGAGCTCGATGTGGTAACCAGCATTCAAAGTAGCGGAAACAACCTCGGGCTTAACAGTGGCAGGGACCATACCGGGGACCATCAAGTGAGGGCGACCTAACAAACGAGAGAACTTAGTGTCAACGTAGACCTGGCCGTTCTTGGTCTTGGCAAGCTTAGGACTGAACTTCTTGAGCCAGTTGGGGGCATAAATAATGCTGTGGACAGAGCGGTCAAAAATCTCCTGCTTGTATCCCAAATCATCAACGATGGGCTTGCCATCGAGCTGGCCGGCAACAATAACACGGCAGCCAGTACCGTCCTTGTTACGGTGGGTAAGCATAGCCATACCGCTGCTGCCACCGGGACCAAAGTCGATAATGTGCGTAGCACCAGGGAAAGCGGTAGCCAACTCCCATTTGACAGTGAGCTCGGTGATCAGCTCAACAAGACGGTGAGTCAAGTCGGTGCAGTCACGGAGGTTCTCACCGCTGTGGGTGTCGTACACGGGGTGGAGCATCTCCTCGGTCTTGAACTCGGCATTAGCGGCCTTGATATCGGCAACAATGCGGGGAGTGGCAGATTGCAAAAGAGTGCTGTGGAAGGGGGAGGTGATGGGCAAGAAGCGGTTAGACATACGCAGCTTACGCTCAGAGAAGGGGATACGACCCTGGTTTTCGCTGAAGTCGACCTTCTCAGCACGCAAAGCACGGTTGAGACCGTAAAGGGACATAGGAGGGCCAGAAACGACAAAGCTCTTGGGGCCGTTGATCAAAGAGATAGCAACACGCTTCTCCTCAGGCAAGTACTTGTTGGTCTGGTCAACAAACTGCTGCAAAGTATCAAGAGGAACATCCTTGACAGCCAACATAGGAGAAGGAGTACCCTCGTTGTTGTCGATACTGTCTTCCAAAACAGAAGGAAGCATACTAGTATCGGGGTAGGCCTGCTGAGAGTGGAAACCGATAAAGAACAAAGTAGACAAAGTCTTTGTTGAGGTGATGAAGAACTCCTCCCACGACTGGCAGGTAGAGAGAGCCAATGCAACAACAACTCCCTGAGAGTGACCGGTGGCACCAGAGACGTGGCGCGAAAACTCACCAGGAGTGATTCCCATGGCAGCACATGTCACCAAGTAGTGACAAAGCTGGATAACACCGATAACAGGCACCGAAACGGGAGCGGCCAAAAGATACTCCTTGCTGGGGCGAGAGTCTGGGTGCAAAACCCACTTCAAAGGATCCAAGCCCATGCCGTAGACCTTGGAGGCACCAGGGTGGGATGTGGCCAAGTTACGGAGGTGCGAGGAGGCAAGTTCCAAGAATGGGGTAACAAAAGTGGGGTAAACATGAGCGATGTTTGCAAGCTCGTCAAAGTAACTGTCGGAGGTACCCTGACCACCGAAAATAAGATTCAGGCGGGTGTCCTGGTCCTCAGCAGCGCGCAAAAGAGCCGAAACGTGAGGCTTAATGGGGCGATTAGTGAGCTGGCGAGCGAGGTAGTACGAGCGAACGATTTCGTTGGGGTCCTCGGTCTCAATGCCAGCAGCAATGGTGTGGACATCATTGCCCTGCAAGAATCTGGTTTCGAACTCGCCCAAGACCAATGACAAAACGTCGTCAAAGGGGCCAGGCTGTTCCTCAACGGTAGCAGCCAGGAAGCCCAAAAACTTAGCGACGAGGTCGGCAGCGTCAGTGAATTCGACCTCAGGCTCCAGAGACTTCAAGAACTGGTCACGAAGCTGAGTGCAGTTTGCGTGGAGAGCAGTTGAGACAAGGAAAGTGTGCTCAACGGCACCGTGCGCCAACTGGAGAGGGCGAAGCGATGCCGCGGTAGTAGGCGTAGCGAATCCGGTCGCAGACATTACTTTAAAATCACACAGGGAGAGTCTGGATAATCTAAAAGATGCGAAAAAAAGGAACAATCAATCGAACTATTCCAGGCCGGCCTATGAGTTGACAAGGAAAAAAGTAAACTAACCCTTTACTTTGACTTTAGTACTTTCTTCCTCATCCACTCCCAAAAAGCTCAACATGGGCTAGGGCGTCAACCATGCATGAATTCTCTCAACGATGGGTGTAGCCAGCACAGTGTACCTGCAGAATGAGTTTTCTTTATGCAGCTGAATCCTGCAATCTCCGCTGTGATTTGGACGTGTAAACGATCTCATGGCTTAAACGGCTGAACCATCCTTGAGCAGTGATTGAGCAGTGATCGGGCTGCTTGTAAGTGACCCCATTTTTGGTGTTCTGCTCATGCGCTCACTCTCAAGTTGACCCCGCTCTGCCTTTTTCAAATGTGTATAGTTTATGCTGACTAGGATATGCGGCGGCTGTGGGTGGATGCATAGATTTGAGTCTCTTTGAGTAACCCGCTACGTTGTTCGCCGGACCTGGGCTCAACCGATTCATGCATTGTCTGCAAAATCGTTGTTGAAACGTTAGATCTCTCCACAGTAATAATTGCCACTCGATACCCATCGCCTCAACAATCTTGACGCTCTCCGCACAAACATGCAGCCTATAATACTTTTTCTCTGGCTGCATTCTATCGCCAAAAGGACATGCATGTGCCCTTACCACAGCTGAAGAAATCTTTCAAGGGACCTCTAGTGGCTGTGGCTCAAAATATGGCCCAGTATGTGATCAATCGATGGCACGTGATTCTTTAATTCCTCACTCCTGCGGTCCCGCTCAGACACATCACCGCATATGAAATTGTCCAGTAGACCAAAAGCTATTCAAGGTAATTAGAGAATAATGTCTATAAATGAGTGAAGCGACTAGATCTCAGATTCTACACATGAGAAGCCTCTAAAGTGTTCTTGCATTGCAGAATCAATAACACTGTTCATGGGTGTCAGAGACGGAACCTCTGAAGTGAACTCGCTATCGAAGAAACGCACATCGGTGGGTGAGTCAAGCTTGGGTTTGTAGGGAGTTGGAACCTTTAGGTGCAGTAAATCGTCAAAGTTGATGTTGGCGAAATACGGGTGCTCCATAATATCCAACGCATCACGAGGCCCAGAGCCCAGACGGCGCAATGGATCCCTGGTAAGCAGCTGCTGTAAGATAGAAACAGAGTCGCGGGGCATATGGATTGGATAAAGAGGCTCGTCGCTCAAAATAGAATCATAGATTTCCTCATCGTCCTTGCCGTGGAATGGCGACTTGCCCAGCAGCATCTGATAGATCAGTACACCAAGCGCCCACCAATCAACTTCGCGGCCGTACTTTTGGTCCAGCAAAATCTCTGGTGCCATAAATTCTGGCGTGCCGCAGAACGTGGCAGTGGTCTTGCCATAGCCAATGCCCTCTTTGCAGAGACCGTAATCAGCAACCTTGATGTGACCGTCGAGGGTGAGCAAGATATTATCCAGCTTCAAGTCGCGGTAAATCACCTCATTCTCGTGGAAATGGCACAAAGCAAGCAGGACCTCTGCTGCGTAGAACTGGGCCTGTTGGGGTGTGAAAAGTTGCTTCTGAATATGGTACATCAGATCACCACCAGAGACGTAGTCCATAACGAAGTAGATCCGCTTCTCAGTCTGGAAACAGGCCGACAAGTTAACCAAAAACGGATGCTTCTCCCGGTTGGCAATGAGGAATACCCGCTTTTCAGAGCGCATACTCTCCAGTTCGCGATTTTCAAGAATATAGTTCTTCTTCAGCACTTTCACCGCATACAGACGTTGAGTGACCTTGGATTCGGCCAGCATGACTTTACCGAAGTTACCTTTGCCCAGAACAGCAAGGAACGAAAAGTCATCCAGTCCGATCTTGCGACGACGGCCATGAAGAGCGTGCGCATTCTCGGAGGAGACAGTAGGCGCAACAGAAATAACAGACTCTCTTGTTGGCTGTTGAGATGGTGCTGAGGAGGTATAAGCGATAGCCGCAGCAGTGGCAGCGGTAGAAGCAGAATTGGCACCTGCAAGCGGCGCTGTATCGTGGGAAGCAACTGGAGGCCTGGCAGCTGGCTTGACAATCTTGGGCTCATCATCGTCGTGATCATGATGGATCGATACCGACGAAAGCAAAGCAGAAGCAGCAGCAGCGGCGGCAGCGGCGGCAGCGGCAGAAGTGGCAGCAGCAGAAGCAGAGGAAGCAGATGTATCGCTTTCCCTGCTATTTTGAACCTGGTCCTCGTCTTGGGTTTGATAATCATTTTCAGTTTGGTCCTCTTCCATTTGAACATAGCCCTGTGCTTCGGGCGATGCTTCGGGCAATTCCTCCATGTCCTGGTCCTGGTCTTCATCGCCAGCAGGCTCGGTAGCTTCCCGGCTAGTGTCATTATCAACTGTTCTGATGGAATCCTTTGACAGTTTCAGCTCCGAAATAGCAGAAATAGAGGGTCGTGATGATCCCAATGCGCTCTCTGGCGTTTCGGGTATAGTTGAGATATCCGAGTCTCTTCTAGTCTCTGGTGATTCCTGGGATTGAGATGGCGGTTGCGGGAGGGCCTTTGAGTCCTTGTCCTTGGGGCTTTCTTGCGGATTCCACCATGCATTGATTCCTGTTTTGCCCGGCTGGGCTGGTTGCACTGGCTGAGCGGGCTGCACTGGCTGAACTGGCGGCACTGTTGGTGCAGACCGAGTAGGTGGCATTGGCGGCAGCTGGTGCTCGTCAACTGGCTGCATGTGCGCTACCGAAACGGGGGAAATCATTCCAGGACGCGTACGGTCGATTGCTTCGGCCTTGCTCATGATCGAGCTGGCGGAAGAAGAAGAAGGGCCATAAGGTGTTGAGCCTACCTGTTTGCGCTTAATGGGTTCCTGACGCGAATGGCGCTTTTCCACTGGTACCTTGACGGCAGAAGCAGCAGTTCCATAGGGGCTGTATGACTGCTGTTTAGGCACCTGCTGTGAAGGAGGAGGCGGCGGTGGTCTGGCCGGCGCATTCTTGGCTGGTTGTCCGCCAATGCGTTTCTGAGTCTGCTGCGCCTGCGCGGCAGCTTTTGTGACCTGACGGATCCGAGTGCTCTTGATCTCACTAACGATAAGGTACGCCATCTCCATTGACATGCCGCAAAAGTCTGGAATGAACTTGACGCAAGCAGCATGGCACATAACGCCGCACTCTACGCATTTCCGGATATTCTTCTTGCCCAATGGCAGAATCTGGCCACAATGGGCACACCAGTTGGCGCGCATGTTCGACGCGGGCTCCAGCCGGTGCGGAATGCGGTGGTTGAGCTGCTCGTCGCTGTCGATGCCCGAAACACACTTGGTGACCACTTTGGACACGCATTTTCGGTGGCACGCGAACTTACACTCGAGACACTGGTAAGGCGAAGTCATAAACTCGCCGCAGATAGCACACACCATGATATTATAGATTTGAGGGTGCGCAAACTTATGGCCATGGATATCCTGGGTCTCTTCGTACTTGCGCACGGCGTTATGGCGCCCCAAACCGTTGCTGTTGCCGCCGTACGAACGTTTGACGCCATTTACGGTCTTTTGGAATCCAAGTTGGAGATGAATGCGGCCAGCAGGTTCAAGAATAAACCAGTCGTCAATTGTGGGGTCTGTATGGGACAAAGTATCCTGCAAATGAGAATGTGACGATCTGGCAGGCCCTGTCATAGCCTGACCAAGTGGCTGCTGCGACGACGGCTGCTGCTGCTGCTGCTGCTGCGATGGTTGCGACTGTGGGTTTTGGCCCGGCGGCATCATGCTTTGATGCCTCTGAACAGTTGCTGCGTTTGCCCAGCCAGATGTAGCAGTTAGCTCAACGCGTTTTCTGCGAATAGCCTCTACGATCTCGGTAACACGAAGGTACAGCACCGCAATTGGGGTCCTGGACTCGCGGCTCTGATCATAGACCAGCAGCTCGATTTCGTTGGCCTTGTCAACTGCAATTTCCATCTGTTCGTTCAGCATAGAGTCGCTGTTGATCTTCTTTTGTCCCACGATCTGGTTTTCCACTTTGATAACAACATACGTTTCCGCGGCTGAGTCCCAGGCAGAGGACGCAGTATGATCCACATCCAAGATCTGTTTGACCGTAAGGAGCAGCATACCGGTTTGCGGTCTTCTGCTGTTGGTGAAAATTGTGTCTGGCTGAGGCATATCGTCATCGATAACTAGGTGAAGATCAGAGTAGCGTTTGAGCGAGCGCGAGAGCATGGCTAGCTTGGCGTTTGATTCTGCCAGGTTTTCTAGTGCCTCTTCATGGCTTTTGCGGTCGCCGTTCTCATCGTACAGCAGCAGCAGCTTCTGAATACCTGCCTTGTACTGCTGCTCAACGCTCAGCTTGAACTCAAGCTGTTGCAGCATCATCTGGATTCTGGGGCCCATATTAGGCCAATCGTACCGCAAAAGATCCATACGAGTATAGTTTTGTAGCGCATTGTTTGTTTGTGTATCATTTGCAGCTCCACCCAATGCTTCTGAGTTGGACGAGGCTTGGTTGTTTTGCTGGCCGTTTGAAGCATTAGAGCTTTTCTGTGGCTCACGCAGCGTGCGCAGCTTCTCTTCCAAGTACCGAATATTCTTTTCGGCCTCCCGGATATTGGTGTCGCACTGCTGCCTAACCGTTTGGTTCATTGTTGACCGGCGCATGGCTTTGGCGCCCTGGATGAGAACGCGCTCGCGGTGGATCTTGCGTTCGACATCGTCGATCACACTTTCAACAGAGGGGCGACCCATTGTGCTCTGGCTGCTTTTTACGCAACAGGGCTCTTGGCAAGTGCAACAATTGCACGCCACAAGTGGGGTAGAAGTGTGATTGTACTTTTGGCAACAACACGATAATGTAGATGACACAGGAGTGCAGTGGTGGCGCCAAAGAAGAATATGTGGCGCACTACCGCCGCACCTCCCTCCTTTGCAACAAAATTGAGACCAAAAAACTCTACGATGTAAACCTGAGTTGATGGGGCTATTGAAGCTGGAATTTAATGATATTTACATTTGTGATGCAAGGCATGTAACGCGGGCATGCGCTGCTTTATATTTGTGAGTCTGTATGTGAGTGCTGTCAACGCTCATTTGTGTCCAGAAATTACAGGCAGATCTAATCTTTCTTGACACCGGGCAGTTTGCTGAGCACGCGCTGTGCGTGGTAGTTGATCGTTGTTTTGGGCGGCTTGGCTTTATTACGGGTTTGCATGCAGGTACGAAGCTCCGACTCCAAAGACGCACAGATAGGACTGCCCTCGCTATGGGATGCCCAGCAGTTGAGCAGGTTTGTGAGCGACACAATGCACGGGTCGGCCTGGTTTTTCACTCTGGCACTCTTGACCTTGAGCGACTGGACACGGGGGAGCCGCCTGTTTACCGCCGTCATTAGTTCAAAAGTGGTGGTCTGTCCAGGTAAATTGTATAAAGTTCTATGAGTAAGATTTTAGTACGCCACGATATGTGTCGCCAGCCACGAAACCGGACGCCACATTGTTCTTGACCTCTTTCCAGAGTATCTAGTTAGTATACGAAATAGAGACTCCAATTAGAGTGCCTGCCGCCAGCAACAGGACATGCTGTGTATCAATTTGTTTGAAAACTCTTTTGATTGAAGTTGAAACAGAATTGGCAGCCGCGCTTAGGCCGCTACCGATTGTATTACCAAGTGGACGCACGCTTTGCCAGAAAGACGTCCAGCTTGACCAGTCCAATTGCTTAGCCTGCTCGGTGATTTGGGCAAAAAAGTGCGTCTGTTCCAGCTCCGATACAGGTTCTGGCTCACTGACCGCTTCTTTAACTGCTTCAATCTCTTCCTGAATGTGTTCACGCTGCATAGTTTCCAGCCGCTCTTCAAACTGTTTGGACACTGCATTCACAAGTCTCCGACGTTTCCACGGCTCTAAAATCAACTGCACCAAAAGGAAAAACACGATATTGACTGCAGTCAAAACAAGAGTGCCCCAAGTAGAAGCACGCCTGATTTTGTCGCTCCAGATCTGCTCTTCTCGGTACCGTTCGCCTACTGCTCGCTGCAGCTCTGTACGCGCGTCTTCCAGCTTTTCTTCTTGCGCCCGAGCTGCAATTGAAGATTGTTCGACTTCGTGCGCCAAGCCGTGGTCCTGGCGGTAAAGATCGGTAAACCGCTGAACGTCTGATGCTGACCACTCGTGTTTTCTTAGCAGCATCTCGTTGACTTCGCGCTGGGAAACAACTTGCTGCCGCTGTGCATGCACAAGTGCCTCGCGAGCCTGCTCTAAGGACTTGCGCAGGGCGTGAACATCCGCAGTGCATTCGGTGATCCGTAATTTCAGTCGTTCAATCTCATTGTACCCACTGAGCTCGTTGAATCGCTGCACTACAAGCGCCAAAAGCTTTTCGGCTTTTTCACTGAGCCGCGGATTTTGGGAACTGGTGGTTGTCGTATGTGTTGTTACTGGTTGGCTTGGTTGACTTTTGGAATCCAGATCAGCGCTGGTGTCTGTTGAGTACTGGAATTTTGATGCGCGCAGCGGCACAAGACGTGACATTTGTGGCATTTTACAGCAGAGGGGCCGCAAGGGCAACATTCGCGACCTCAGTATAGCCGTAAATTGCAGCATTGGTATGCCCTTTGTAGGTTTTAAGCTATACTAGTTCATGCTACCCCACGGAACCTGAGCACATGTGGAACCATGCTTAGAAAGCTGCAGCTACTGGGTTGGGGCCAGGCGTGCCGTTGAAGGGTACCTCATTGTAACACACAAAAGCACAGCTAGATACACCTTTCACAATAGCCCTGTTGTTGCCAAGTTGCCGGCGGCCTCAAAGTTTGGAATTTGACCGGGCAGAATGAAGATCTCGCTGGCTGCAAGCAAGGGCAAGCCTTTGAAGAAACGTATTCGGCTGGAAGACCAAAAACCAGCTGCCGTTACTGAATCGGTAGCTCATTTGGAGAAACCTAAAGTCAAAACCATTGTTTTGGCACCAAATGAAACCAGATTAGCACAAGGGCCCAACACGGGGCCAAATTCAAGCACCAAAATAGAGTACACCGAGCCAACAGCCGCCACACTGGCTTCTCAAATTGAGCTGCTTCCGCCTGCTCCGGGCGAGAAAGAGTACGAGGAAATGCCAGTGCAAGACTTTCTTGCAGCTCTGTCTCAGGGAATGGGTGTTGACTATGACGAAATTTTAGAATTGGAGCCGGCACCGACAGTGAAAAAGCGGCCAGCACGTGCTGGCATTGGACTCAAGAGTTAAGGCCAAGCGCCAATGCCCAATATTTATTTACGAAAGTTCTGACTTGAACGCATAATGACACCCCCCCTGTCGGTCCCGGTAGTCTTAATTCTCCAACAGTTTCCGGCCACAGGACAAGCCCCAGAATTCGCTTACCCTACCCATCCCAGCTAACCCACACCATGACAGAATCCACGAACCCCGAATCGAATGAGGTTGTTGGCCTTTCCGGGCCATTGCGGCCAAGTTTGGATGCGCAGGAAGAGATTATGGCGGCTATGGACAGTGAAGATGATAGCCATAGCGCTCGAAACGAGCATTCTAGCAGCGAGGACGACAGCGAGGACGACAGCGATATGGACGAAGAGAGCGATATGGAGAGCTGGCAGAGCGATTTGATTGAAGAATTGGAATCTGCGCTCAAGTACGAATGTCAATCCCCCGCTGAGCGTGCCGAAGCCGAAGCGTCTATGGCACAGGGCAACTATGCTGGCCGCATCAGTGTTGCCAACGATATCAAGGACAGGCTAAACAGTGTTTTGTTCAACGAGGGCCCCGTCCAGTTTATCGCTGAGTTTCTTATGCCAGAAGAGCCCGAGTTTAGTGCTGCACAAGTGCTCGCCGGTCTTGGGTTCCCGCTTCCGAGCTCAACCGCTGCCAGATTCACGGAGCAGCAGCTGCAAATTGGCATCCAAATGGTGCTTAAGCATGTCATGTCCAACCGGCGGCGGCTTCCAATGCCGCGTACCATTGACGATGTGGTTGAGCTGATCAAAAAGTCCAAGAATATTTTGGTTTTAAGCGGTGCAGGGATATCTACTTCTTTGGGCATCCCAGACTTTAGATCGTCCAAGGGTCTTTATGCCCAGCTCGAGCACTTGGGGCTTGCTGACCCTCAGGATGTGTTTGAAATCGACACTTTCCGCGACGACCCGCGTATCTTTTACTCTGTGGCAGCCAAAATCTTGCCCGAATCGAGCCTGTACTCGCCCACACATCAGTTTTTAAAGCTATTGCATGAAAACGGCAAGCTGCTGCGTAACTACACGCAAAACATCGACAATCTCGAAGCAGTTGCCGGCCTTCCAGAGTCCAAAATCGTGCAGTGCCACGGCTCGTTTGGCTGGGCCAGATGCTTTACCTGCAACGAACGAGTCAAGGGATCAACGTTGTTTGACGAGATCAGAGCTGGAAAAGTGCCGCGGTGTCCAAAGTGCACCAAAAAGGCGGAAAAACTAGAGATTGACAGCGAGAGCTATGGCGTTTACAAGCCCGAGATCACATTTTTTGGCGAACAGTTGCCTACTAGATTCCATGATTTGCTGCTGGGGCCTCAGGGCGATGCTGCCTGCTGCGATCTGCTTATTTGTATTGGCACCTCGCTGAAAGTTGCGCCTGTTTCCGATATCGTAAGGCTTGTGCGCCGGGACGTGCCGCAAATCTATATATCAATGACTCCTGCTTCGCACCTCCAGTTCGACGTCTCGTTGCTGGGCGCTTGCGACGATGTGATTGAGTTGCTTTGCTCAAAACTGCAGTGGCCGCTCAACCATGAGATGGCAAAACGGCCGCCGATGCTTTCAGAGTCGCAGTACCCGGGAGGAATCATTACTTACAACGGTGACGGTCTATACGAATTTCTGGGGGCGCCCAATAAGGGCGAAGAACGAGCTGAGCACCGGGCTGAAGAGGCAGCCGAAGCAGCAGTTATGCAAGCAGTCAGAGACGGATTGGACCTCTAAATTTGTCCCCGATTTTAAATAGCTACATCCAGCCTTCAAGTGCATTGAGGGCATTACGCATCCGCCTTCTTCCTTCCTCCCTTTTCCGATCATCCAGCTGGATTTCTACGCTCAGTTTCGATAGCGCATCTACGAATCTTTCCATCAAGGAAGCTTCGGTGGGTGGAAGCTCAAGAGCAGCAAAAGTATACGATGTCTGCTCGTCGCGAGCAAGTAAATTTTCGATTGTTTCTTTAGAAAATTGTTGCCTCCGTCTCCGCTCAGTGGCTGCGCGGCTCTCACTTTGAACCCTACGCCTACGCCGCTCTTTATGCTCGCTTTCGCCAGAAGCAGCAGCAAGAAGGACACCAGGAGCAGAAGCTGAGCCGCTGCGTTTGGAGCGACGGTCATTTTTAACGATTTGCAGCACCTGGGGTTTCAGCTCCTCCTGAACATCTCTTTCATCCCCCTCTTCTTCTTCTTCTTCTCCTCTTCCTTCTTCTTCCTCTCTTTCTTCTCTCTGGTCCTTTCCATGAATATCTTCCCGGCCAAGCTCACTATTGTCGTTTGTAGAGGGCTTGAACACATCAGACTGGGATGGAGCCAGGTACGCACTGTTCCTATGGTTTTCGTCTCTAGCCGGAACAGAGGGCATGCGGGATGATGGATGGCTCAGCAGCGATAACGTACCAATAGATGTCTGGCTACCAGACCTTCCATGCGGTGGTGGAACTGGCGCTGTCGATGGTGTATCGCGCAGATCAATTGGGGTGTGGTCCAGACTATTTTGTAAACTCTCATCTGGAATACTGCTGTAGCTAAAAGCTGCAGATGCACGGCGGTCCATCTGTGTAGCATCAAATGTTTGTGCCGATAGCCGCCTCTGGTCCTGGTTCTTGAAGCTAGCTTCCACATCCAGCAGATGGGTAGAGTTTAAAGAGTCAACTGAGAGCATGCCATTGTCAGCACCAGCGCCTGCGCCGATGCTGTATTCGAGAATTTCCAAAGGTGTGCCTACTGAACGAGGCCGTCTCTTGATTTTCTGCACGGGCGGAGAGGGTGCAAGCTTTGACGGCGGTTTGGCTAGCATTTTCAGCGGCGATAACTGCGTGGGGGAAGGTTTCAAAAAGGGGACGCGTGCACCCAGATCGTCCCGTTCAACACTCGTAGCTTGTAAACTGGTATCGGTCAGTGCATCGGTAATATTAGCAGAGTGTAAGCTCTGAGAGGTCAGCACAGACCGGTGGGCATTGCTGCTGTTACTGGTGAGATTTGCGACATTGCTCTGGCTACGCATCGACTGGATCTCGTCTAAAAGTGAGGCCATCTCGTGTATTGAGTCGCGAACTCTTCTAATCTCAATCTCGCGGGCCTTTTCGTCGCCTGCATTCGCCATCCTTGGCGGAACCGCAACAAGATGCGCGTTCTGGACTTCTGGAGTCTGCATCTGAGACCAGAGGCTCTGGCGGTGAAGTTCAGCTGACGGCGTTTGTGGTCTAATAGAGAATTCTCCCTCGTCTTTGGGTAAGAAGCTCGGGGCACTATCGTTGTCAAAGTTCAGCTCGGATTCAGGGTCATTGAAGCACGATGGCGCGCTGTTAAGCTCGAGTTTATTCATTTGCCTTGATGCGGTGGCTGCCGACGCGCCTGAAGCCGTGGCAGGCTTGTTGTGCACCGCAGTTTCAGCATTTGCAGTTGCACCTTGTTTAGAGTCTTTGCCCCTGCTGGAAGCTGTGCGCGGCCCTGCCATGGTCTGCTGCACAATTTCTATTTGGTTCTGCTTCGCACTTGTAGGCAGCCGAGATTTCTGGTGCAAGAAAAATGGGGCTTTTCTATAGCGTGTAACGCCAAGTTTGCGGCCACCCAAAAAGAGGTCTAAGGATAGTATGCAGTGCATCTGCACCTACTGGGAGCCCTGCCGCCTTATGCTTGAGCTGCAGAAACTTGCAGGGTGGCTGGTTGTTGTAACCCGATGACAAAGTCACCTAATGGTTGATGGCAGAGCATTGGAGAGGCAGTGCTGATCTGTTTCAAGCCTGATTGTATAAAGGGCTAGTTTTGGAATAGTGTTGTAAAGGGGTACGAGAGTCCCAGTCTGGAAGATCACCCAAGTTTCAAACATACCTTTTGACTACCCCCACAGCCTAAAGCGGCATTTAGTGTGTCAGAATCTGTGGGCAGCAGATTTGATCAGATTAGGAAGCCGACACTGCCGATCAAGGGGTGTGTTCCTGCATTTGGACGAAATCCAGGGTGAACGGCCGTCAAACCTAACCAGGTGGCTGTACAGAACAATTGCGTGGTTTAGAAATGCACAGGCTTCATTTGCGAGGTATATTTCCCAATTTGACGGCTAGTTCAAGGGTAATTTAGATCTTGCAATAAAGGGCGAGTGTGGCGCACCCGATGTGGCGGGACTCAGTCCCGTGATCTCAGTGCCGCCACTAGGTGCCCCAGATTCGGTAGCCGATGATAGTGCCATTTAACAATGCTTCCCCGCACAATTTTCGGCCGTGCTGCTCAGCTAGTGGCTCAGCGTGGCGTGTCCGCTGGTCGTAGTGCCGGTATGTCCAGTCTTAGGCACTTCAGTACCCGTCCCGACACCGTTATGTCCAATCCGTCCAAGGAAGATGTTCAGAAGATCGAAGTACGTATTGCTCCTATTGTGCGAACTGGCGAAACTGCAGATGTAAAGCGGGCTCGGCTGCTCTACCAGTCGCGCAAACGAGGAATTCTCGAAACGGATCTGCTGCTTTCCAAGTTTGCCAAGCTTTACCTTGCTGAAATGTCGATGGAGGAGATGGACGAGTACGACAAGCTTTTGGACGAGCAAGACTGGGATATTTACTACTGGGCGACCGAAGCCGAGGGCCAGCCGCCGGCGCCTGAACGGTGGAGCAACTCTGCAATCTTGCAAAAGCTAAGAATTATGTCCAAGAACAGCGAGCGCGAGGTGATGAGAATGGCAAACTTATACTAAATAAATTAAAAATCAATGGTATCTCCATCGGCAAGCTGGGCCCAGAGATCGTTTTTGAAAGACGATGTCATCATGGGGTCGTTGTAGCTGCTGCTGTGATCGTCAAAAAGCTGCTGATCGGACTGCTGATCTGGCAGAGGTTGGCTTTGTTGGTGAGTTTGGCTCTGGTTCTGGCCCTGGGTCTGGGCCTGGTGATTGCCGTAGCTGGGTAATATATCAAAGTCGTCTTCTTCCTGCTTGATGACCACTCGTTCGCTCAATCCAAAGTTATGGATGTCGCCGTTCACTGTGGTACTGGACTGCCCAACTAGCTGGCCACCATTGGACATGCCGTTTGGAACCATGTTGGAAGGGCACGGCATCTGGTACTGCTGCTGCTGCTGCTGCTGCTGTGACTGTGGGTATCGCATTGGAACCGGCACTTGCTGTGTTGTAAACATTTGTTTAGGCTTTTGTGCAGATCCAGCTTGCATGCTGTAACCATTAGAGTCACCAGAATCCTGAGAGCACTGCTGCTGCTGCTGATGATGATGTTGTTGTTGCTGTTGCTGTTGTTGCTGCTGTTGTTGTTGTTCGTATAATTGTGGCTCGTAAACCATAAGCTTTGATTGCAGCTGCTTGTACGAGTCCTTAGTCGCCCTCAATTCCTGCTCGAGATGCAAAACATAGTCGTATGCTCTTTTTAAAACATTCGATTTGTGCGACTTCTCAGCATTGGTCAATTCGGCCAGCCCGTCCCCGCTAAAACTTTGTGGCACCAGCGTGCTCAACTCCTTGATCCGATCGGAAATGGTGTCCCGGCGTTTGCGCTCAATGGCGTTGTGCGAAAGCCGCTTATTCGCCAGCACATCTGCTGCTGCCTGTTCGTTATTAGGAGAGCTTGACGTTCTAGAGCTCAAGGACCCTCTTCGGACCTTGGGGTAAGACATCTTCTTATCTTGGGGACTTTGATCCTGCAATCCCTTTTTGGCCTGGCCTGGAGAGGTGCTTAAATTTGTTGGGCTTCGTGCTACTTGCGATGGTCCGTTCCCACTTTGGATTTGATTGCTTGTGTTTGGCGGTGAGTGCACTGCTTGCGAATTGTTTGAGGAGACCCCGCCACTGATATTTGGTTTGCCTAGCCCGTTGTTTATGCTGTTTGCTCTCGCAACTAGGGCTTGGCCATAGGGACTATGCGCTGAGCTAGAGGAAGCGTCAGAGAATCTCCGTGCACGAGAGGGGAACCGCGAGCGTGCCGCCACCCCAAGCATGCTGGGGCCTCCTGGTGTTATCATTGGACTAAAGGGCACGATCCCGTTGGCACCTATCTTGTTCCCAGTGAATGATCCGTTGGCATTGGCATTTGCAATGAGCGATGAGTTCAATGGCGACGACCCCAAAGCTGGGAATGGAACACTCTCGTTGGCTATGGGCAGTCCGGGCGCGTGTGCCATGTAGACTCCGTTTTCCGACGCACTCCCGGGCCACTTTGACGCAGCAGCAGATGCTGCGGCAGAGGACGCCACAAAGCAATCGGTGTCAGTGAACTCCTGGTCAATTCCAGGGCTCTCAACCATCAGGTCCTCATCGAATGTGAAACTGCCTCTGTTGGGCCAGGAATAGGGGGATTCCACCTCGGCAATTTCCATTGGAGGTGTATGTTTGAGTGTTTGTATAGTGGTGGATGTTCGCGCTGCGTAGATGAAGCGCGGATTCCGACTGTTGACTGAGTTGTTTAGCCTTTACTTTGAGCCACAAACAATGGCAAAGAATCTGCGTAATGAGAAAGAGTACTTTGAGTAGTATTCCGTGGGTTGTGGCGACGCCCCATATTATCTATAAAGGTTGATGCAGGGCGCGGGTTCACCCCGCGTTCATGCATATGCTTGAGAGATCGGTTTTAATCTATAACTTGCTAGCGTTCAGGCAACCCGGGCGCTGTTGTTTAATCAGCGTATAACAGGAATTGGAGGAAGATGAGTGAAGTTGGAGTGCGATATTCTGTAAGTATACTTTAACAAATGGTGAACGCATTCTAGCAATAATTTAGTGAATTTAAACTTGGAACACAGTGGGCGCGATCTGTTTTACCCCACGATAAAGTTAGTCATCTTTGGATCCGGGGTAGTATACACCTTCTTTAATGATTGCGGGCTTGCGGAATCAATTACGGATCTGTCAAATAGGTAAATCGAGGGGTTCTGATCGTGCATGGAAGTGGAAGTTGCGTCAGAACTCGTAGCTGGTACGGTTGCTCAGATGGTTGCGGGACGGCAAAAGGATACACCATATTAAGTATTGATTACTTCATCTGGTGCTCACAATTTTTTTATCGGCAGCTCAAAAAACCCGCTGTTACCAATCGAAATAATGAGGAGACGACAACAAAAATCTATTGATGAGTGTAATCGAGCTTGTGAAAGTGCAGCAGCAGCCCGATCTGGCAGATCGCATCAAGATTTCAAACCTGCAGGCTTAGATTTGGGCTGTGTATTGTGAACCGTCAATTGCGCATACTTAAATGTGAGGACTTTGTTGAATAATACACGCTTACAGATTTTATGGATTATGAACAAGAAAGCGCAAGCCATCGCCTGGTTAGCACGTCAAAACAAGTGAGATCGCAACCGAATCTTTCCAGAAGAGGTGAGCAGTAATCACTTATATAATCATATATCCGTTCCGTCTAGCTAGTTTTTCCATGCAACTTCAGAGGGTAGAGGTTATGAGAACCGTAATGGTCCTGACAGCCGCAGACCAGACCAAGTCAAGACTGGAAGCGTTTGATCTTGCGAAGAATGTATTGCTGGTGTAAGATTTCTCTGGCGTAGAAACCTCTAGCTTGACCTTAAATAAATACATACTGGACGAAAGTATCGATCTCGGGGCAACAAATGTGTGACCTTGATTTTGGATCTTAAACTGCCAATTGAATAACCGCCCGTTGTGGCAGTCAACGATGACTTTACTCTCGACCTTGACCCTGCTTGGCCTATTTTAGCATCAGAAATGGGTTATTCCCTATCTAAATCCATTTGCTTTCTGCTCTTTCTCTTAGATCAAGGGCTACGTGTATCGCAAAGTTGATGGTCATTGGCAAGAAGCGGTTTCAATCCACGCCTCTCGCGCTGCGTGCGTAGCACTGCTGGAGGTTAGATCTCGCTAAGCCATGCTAAATGCCAAACATTTTAAGGCCCTAGTGTGTGTATTACGAGCTAAGCTAGGCTTAATCAAGTGTCGTCAAGGCATGGGCTACAGGCGAAGATTATACTAAAAGCGTGGGCAGTGGCGCTTCTTAGCGGTTTGCCAAGCTTGGATAGAGCCCCAATATCTGGACAGAACAGCATCAGGACTCGTAGAGCTGCGACCTTGACAATGCGTACGTGGGAGGCAAATCTATTTACGTGGACAGAATACCGGCAATGGACGTCCAGCTGCTTGCGGGCGAGTGGCTAGGCGCATGGGCAGCTGCTTCAAACGAGGATTCCTTCATAACATGCTCTCAGAAACATCTTACGCTCGCTGCCAAATGGCCATTGGCTTTTTCGAGACTTTTGGATCATGATTATTTGCCTGCACCTAATGTGATGGCTGCGGCTCAGAAGCAGTAAATTCATGCAATTTCATCAGCCGCCAGAAGGTTTGCTGTCGGGAGCAGAGAAAGCCGACAGCTGAAGGGTGTATCCATGTGACTCAATTGAGGCTGCAATGCCTGGTGAGCACGCGACTACTTGGCGTCCTGCTTTAGGCCTCGAAGCGAAAGTTATGGCTAGCTCTGCTCAACTACATACTGCCGAATGTGTTTAGTGCACTGAAATCATTGAGCTGGGCCCAATCGAGGGATCTTTGGTGTTTGCAGCATAAATAAGACACTATCAAATCGAATTCTTGAAAATCCAATGAAAGATGAAAGGTGATTGGGAGCAGTAACTGATGTGAGCGCAGGGCCAATATCAAGAACGGTGAGCTACTTTCGACCTGTGTACGACCTGCAAATGCAGAAGCCCCGTGCTGGTGCTGTGATCACTCTTCAGGTGCTTTTCATTAGACGCCCTACACAACTCTTGAACTGGGAGGCCGCGCATGATGAGGCCGAGATCTGTAGCCGCTAGGCCCCCGCGCCATATCCAAGGTAAAGAGAAGATAATTAAGCTGATCCAAAGATGTGTGAGCCTAAATAGGAATGGCTGAGCTTTAAAGGACAAGTTAGATGGTGTGCTAACAGAATTAGTAGGGGCAATGATGATTAGGCCATAATTTTGGAGCATCCTGTAAAGCCGCTTCGAATAGATTGAGGAGCCACATCGGACCATGTACCCACTACCTGCAGAACCAATCAGAGATTCTGCAGTTAAGTAGCGTGAGAAATCACAACTCACTCGGAAAGTGAAATAGTGCATATGCACCGCTATGTGAATACAGAAGATCATTCTCTTCAGTTTACAACAAACATGGCGATGGCTACTTCAGACCCTTTCTTATTTCGTACGTTGAATCTGTGCAAAATTCCCCAAACTATTTACAACGGGTCTTTCCAGGCAGGGAGGGTCTGCACGACAAGTGATAATAGCAGTGTGCAGATATGCATACATGCATGCGGGTAGGGGTGCAATGAGGGAATGTTTTGAGCAAAAAGCAGAGCGGTCTAAAGAAGTTACAAAAATTAACCTATGTCCAGTTCTATTTCTCATATTACTACTGGATCGGGACATTTTGTATAGTGGAAGTGGTCTGGTAACTTTCAAATTAGAAAGTTTGCGACTGTGTACTTTGTCCGTAATCTTATGCATCTCGCATGTGACAAACATGAGGGTCGAATTAAGGGTTGAGGTAGGAATATAAGTAGGCCTTTTACCAACAGAAATACACCCTTCAACTATCTCCTGGCGACAATCTGACATGGGCTTGAACGATAAAACCTTTAATCAGGAGAAACTCAGCAAGCGGTCTCGTGTCAATTCTAATTTGGGCCCTTCGCTTAATGATGATGGCGATGACAATTTGAGGTCCACTTCTTCTTCTTCTTCTCCTCCTCGCTCTGGACCAACAACCTCTCCATCCCCAAACCAAGCAGAATCCAGCCAGCAGTCTCATGCCAATTCTCAGCAGGGTGCTTTGAAGTCTGCGTGTGACCTGGACATGGCGAAGGCCACTTCTTCCTCTTCTCCTGACCCCAGAGCAACTCCCTCTACCTTCCCAAACCGAGCAGACCCCAGCGAGCGGTCTCATGCGAGTCCTCAACTGGACTCCCCGGTTAATGTTGTTGATGGTGATGACAATCCTAGGTCGACTTCTTCCCCACCACACCTTGAAGGGATCCCCGTATCAACAGTCATCTGCAGAAAGTACGATGAGGCGCAAAATTTCCTAAGACAGAATAGCTATTGTCAAAGCGTTGCCAGCAATTTTTGCTGGTTCGTCGCTTTGCTTATAGTTATCGCGCTATACACCTGGAAGCTCGCGCGATTTATCTGGACCCTCATGCTATCGCGTGTGCTATTTATCTGGACCCTCATGCTACCGCCCTGGCAATACATCTGTGGGCTCGTGCTTCGCTTCGACCAATATATGCGACAACCGGAAACTCTATGCAAGCTCGTATTCATTGGGGTATGCCTCTATTTAATTGAAAGTGTGCTTGAAGAATTCCTTCCAATTGAGATGTCCGCCATTGGTTAGGCTCAACTCCAGCCACTATAGCCTAGTAAAAACCTATTTAAATCTGAGGCTTTAGGCTTCTAGGTTCGAATATTGAGATCAAATAGTCAAGATTAGCTGGGCTAACGCAACGCCTGGCAGTAGTTTACTGTCAGGGCTTGGGCGTGTAATACACAACTCAGAATTGTGATTATTAAGAAATTCTCACTCGATCATGTGACCCTAGCGCCTGTAACCCTGGCGCCCAGTAGGCTGAGGTAAGATGTGGCGAGGGTTAACGACTACGCCACAGCCTTCCCGGAGACCAGTCCAGCTCCGCGGGTTCACGGCCAAGAAGTGACAGGGGGTTCACCGAACGTGGCTCAGTCCGGCGAGCTCACATAGCCGCCATGCCTGGCGGCTATTAACCCCCCTGTCCGGCGGCTAAGGCTACTACTATAAGAGGACGACATGTAAACTAGAAGGGCACCTGATTTCCGAAGAACAACGGTCCCCCCATTGACACTTTGCGCCACATTTCTTGGACGCAAAGCTTACACTTGGTGGACGACACCGGAATCTCCGTCATCGTACATTCAGTCTGTTGATAATTACCTCTTTCGGAAATAGGACCACAAAAATGTGCTCCTCAGTCTTGGCGCATGACGCACAAAAGAAGGCTCTAAAGCCCTCTCTGGCACCTTCTTAGTCTCTACCCCCCGTCTGACCGCAAACCGGAAATCAATTCCAACATGCCGAACTCAGACAACTCTGGCAATGCTAATCGATTGCATCGTTCTCCCCCTGACACTGGACCATCGCCATGTAACTATCAGACCTCAGGTCCTGTCCACAACGATCCCCTCGAACCGCATGCCTCCTCCTACCAATCTTCGGAACCTCAACCTGGCAGCAGTCAGGAATACTTCGCGCCTATCACTCCGCACAAGCCAGGCAGTCGCCTTAAGTCCAGCTGTACCGACAGCTCTCAACTGCACCGGTCCCCTCAAATGCCCGCCAGTGCCGCAGGACCTGCCAACTTCTCTATCACTCCGCTACAGTTCCACTCAAACTCTCCGACCCCTTACTCTACTGGAGCGCCCTCTTCTCCCCACTCTGGACCAACAACCTCTACCTCCTCAAACCAAGTGGAACCCTGCCAGCAGTCTCATGCCAATTCTCAATTGGACCCTTCGGTCAATGTTGATGGTGATAGCAATTTGGAGTCCACCTCTTCTTCTTCTCCTCACTCTGGACCAACAACCTCTTCACCCCCAAACCAAGCAGAATCCAGCCAGCAGTCTCATGCCAATTCTCAGCAGGGTGCTTTGAAGTCTGCGTGTGACCTGGACATGGCGAAGGCCACTTCTTTCTCTTCTCCTGACCCCAGAGCAACTACCTCTACCTCTTCATCCCGAGCAGACCCCAGCGAGCGGTCTCATGCGAGTCCTCAACTGGACTCCCCGGTTAACGTTGTTGATAATGATGACAATCCCAGGTCGACTTCTTCCCCACCACACCTTGAAGAGATCCCCGTATCAACAGTCATCTGCAGAAAGTACGATGAGGCGCAAAATTTCCTAAGACAGAATAGCTATTGTCAAAGCGTTGCCAGCTATTGTCGAAGCGTTGCCAGCAATTTTTGCTGGTTCGTCGCTTTGCTTATAGTTATCGCGCTATACACCTGGAAGCTCGTGCGATTTATCTGGACCCTCATGCTATCGCTCGTGCTATTTATCTGGACCCTCATGCTATCGCTCGTGCTATTTATCTGGACCCTCATGCTATCGCGTGTGCTATTTATCTGGACCCTCATGCTACCGCCCTGGCAATACATCTGTGGGCTCGTGCTTCGCTTCGACCAATATATGCGACAACCGGAAACTCTATGCAAGCTCGTATTCATTGGGGTATGCCTCTATTTAATTGAAAGTGTGCTTGAAGAATTCCTTCCAATTGAGATGTCCGCCATTGGTTAGGCTCAACTCCAGCCACTATAGCCTAGTAAAACCTATTTAAATCTGAAGCTTTAGGCTTCAAGGTTCGAATATTGAGATCAAATAGTCAAGATTAGCTGGGCTAACGCAACGCCGGGCAGTAGTTTACTGTCAGGGCTTGGGCGTGTAATATACAACTCAGAATTGTGATTATTAAGAAATTCTCACTCGATCATGTGACCCTCGCGCCAACAGGCTGAAATAAGGAAGTGGCGTGGCCGCCCTTTCCGCCACGGAGCCTTACAGCTCCGGGGAATAATCTCCAGTGAGAGTTTACCGCCGAAGCTCAGCACGGCGAACCAGTGCAGCCCAGTCAATACCGGCTGGACTCCCTCACTATGTGGGGACTTAGCCATGATTAATCAAGACTGATAAGTAAACTAGAAGGGCACCTCAATTTCGGAGAAAAGCGGTCCCTGCCCCATTGTCGTTCTGTGCCGCATCACCTGACGCACAGCTTACATGAGAACGCCTAGCAGCCTAGCCACCGGACTTCACTCGGCAAACGACACCAAGGACGAACTAGAAGAGGTGGTGCCAAATAAACGTGCCAAAACGGAGAGAAATTCTACGGAGCCGGCAGTTGCTTTCGAACTAGAAGAAATCGAACCTCCCAATCTGAAAGTGACATTCCTCCTCTCATGAGGAAGAAATGCGAGTCACACAGCTAATCAAAGTAGACGGACTGAGAAAGCAATTGGCCCGCCACGGAGGAACGGGTCGCATGCGAATGGGAATAGTTCAGACGCGAGCAGCAACAACAACAACAACAGGAGCAATCCATACGTCAAGAAGAACAACTGAGGAAAAAGGAATTACCTACACAGGACATACAATCAAAGACTTGGCGAAGTCACAACTGTAAATGGCCTCGAAGGCGATAGAAGTCAGATGCCTGAGAAATTCGAAGCGAAAATGTTGGAGATTACCCAGTGTTATACACCTTCAGCACTCAAGACCCTAGTCATCGAGCTTTTCGAGAGGAACATCCCAACTTTAGTTCATACCCCACACCGACCCGACCCAAGCCTCCCTCACCGACTCTCTGTGGACGCAAACGCGACTCGAGTGGGTCTCGGAACAACTACCTCTGCCTGGCACCTCTAGCCAGTAGAAGTCATAGTTGTTGTGGGCTATTTCTCCACACAATTCCAAAGCGCCCAGCTCAACTACGATATTCGCGATAAAGACTTCCATGGGCTCATTCTAGCACTGAAACATTGGCATACAAAGCTAGAGTGCACAACATTTCGCGTAGAAGTCCGAACGGACCATCAATTACTTACAAACTGGTTCACACGGCGTACATTAGACGGGAAAATTACGCACTCCGCGATCGTACGATTTCCCCAGTCGTTTTGATCTAGACTCCAAATATCAAGGGTAAAGTCAACTTTGTCGGCGATTGCCTTGCGCGACCGGACAACCCGTCCCCAATATTTGCAGGCCATCTCTACGACGGCAAGGTGATTCGTTAGATCGCAACCGATCGTACTTGTACAGAAGAAGTTAGCTTGAGTGACCAGCCTGTGGACACCGCTCCACTGATTCTTTCCTCCTTTCACCTGACCAACGCGGTTATCCCCAAATACAGGCTAGACTCCACTAGACTGAAACCACCATTCTTATGTTCCAAAAGATGAAAGCAACCATGGCTGTAAATGATTTTACTGAATTCGCCGCTGCCACCATTAAGCAGTCGACTGAGAGATTATCGAAAAAACTTCAAAACATCATTCTTTGGTGCTTTCCTATCCCAGATCTTTCAGGTAGGAGAGGAAGTAGAACCCCTAACCACGAACGGATACACTGCGGGATGCGTTTAAGGTTTTATCAGAGTTTCAAGAGAGCCTATAGTTCTACCCGAGCTAAATTGACAAGCTCCAAGAAGAGTTCCCAGTTTGGACAATGAGAGCCTTTACTCCAATAAGGAAACCAAGAGCTTGTTGGACAGGATGAACGAAAGCAGAACGACAGCACAAACTCTACCAGTTTGCACTTCCTGTGAGTAGCTCATTGAGCTGCTGTACTCCGGCAACATGCTCCCAGGACATGTTCAAGAATAGAGTGAAGCAACTGTAGGCGGTTACTATGACATTGAAGCACAGACAGCACAGGCTCCGCAAAACTATGAAGCAACAACCTCTACCTCCCAAAATCACGTATCGTGCCAATTCTCAACTGGACCCCCCGGTTAATGTTGATGGTGATCCGCGCCTTATTCACGGGTAAAGAGAAGATTATCGAGCTGATACAAGGATGTGTGAGTCAAAATAGGGATGGTTTAGCTCCAAAGGACAAGTTTAATGGTGAGTACACAGAATTAGAAGGTCACTCGAGGGGCAATGATGATTAGGCCATAATTTTGGAGCATCCTGTAAAGTCGCTTTGGGTAGATTGAGGAACTACATCGGACCATATACCCACTACCTGCAGAATCAATCAGAGATTCTGCAGTTAAGTAGCGTGAGAAATCATAACCTCACTCGGAAAGTGAAATAGTGCATATGCACCGCTATGCGAATACAGAAGATCATTCTTTTCAGTTCACAACAAACGTGGCAATGGCTACTTCGGACCCATTTTTATTCCGTACGTTGAATCTGTGCAAAACTCCCCAAACTATTTACAACGGGTCTTTCTGGGCAGGGAGGGTCTGCACGACAAGTGATAATAGCAGTATACAGATATGCATACATGCATGCGGGTAGGGGTGCAATAAGAGAATAATTTGAGCAAAAAGCAGAGCGGTCTAGAGAAGTTACAAAACTTAACCTATGTCAAATTCTATTTCTGGTATTACGACTTAATTGGGTGATTTTGAATAATAATCGTGGTCCGGTAAGCATAAACTGTTGAAGGTTAGCGACTGTGTACGTTTTCAGTAATCCAATGCATCTCGCATGTGACGGACATATGAGGGTCGAATTAAGGTTTGAGGTAGGAATATAAGTAGGCCTTTTACCAACAGAAATACACCCTCCAACTATCTCCTGACGACAATTTGACATGGGCACAAACTATGGTACCTTTAATCAGGAGAAACTCAGCAAGCGGTCTCGTGTCAATTCTAGTTTGGGCCCTCCGGTTAATGATGATGGCGATGACAATTTGAGGTCCACTTCTTCTTCTTCTCCTCCCTCTGAACCAACAACCCCTCCATCCCCAAACCAAGTGGAACCTAGCCAGCAATCTCATGCCAATTCTCAAGAGGACCGTTCGGTTAATGTTGTTGATGATGACGACAATCCTAGGTCGACTTCTTCCCCACCAGACCTTGAAGGGGTCCCAGCTATCATTCAAAAGCTCAACAGCTGCTTCTCACCCCACGTGGAGAACATCCAAGCTTCATTTAAAGAGTCCTGGATTTCAGTATCAACAGTCATCTGCAGAAAGTACGATGAGGCGCAAAATTTCCTAAGACAGAATAGCTTTTGTCAAAGCGTTGCCAGCTGTTGTCAAAGCGTTGCCAGCTGTTGTCGATGGGTTGCCAGCTGGTTTTGCTGGGTCGTCGCTTTGGTTATAGTTATCGCGCTATACACCTGGAAGCTCGTGCGATTTATCTGGACCCTCATGCTATCGCTCGTGCGATTTATCTGGACCCTCATGCTATCGCTCGTGCTATTTATCTGGACCCTCATGCTATCGCTTGTGCTAATTATCTGGGCCCTCATGCTACCGCCCATGCAATACATCTGTGGGCTCGTGCTACCGCCCATGCAATACATCTGTGGGCTCATGCTACCGCCCTGGCAATACATTTGTGGGCTCGTGCTTCGCTTCGACCAATATATGCGACAACCGGAAACTCAACGCAAGCTCGTATTCATTATGGTATGCCTCTATTCAATTGGAATTGTGCTTGAAGCATTCCTTGATTAGCCAATTGAGATGTCCGCCATTGGTTAGGCTCAACTCCAGCCACTATAGCCTAGTAAAAACCTATTTAAATCTGAAGCTTTAGGCTTCAAGGTTCGAATATTGAGATCAAATAGTCAAGATTAGCTGGGCTAACGCAACGCCGGGCAGTAGTTTACTGTCAGGGCTTGGGCGTGTAATATACAACTCAGAATTGTGATTATTAAGAAATTCTCACTCGATCATGTGACCCTAGCGCCTGTAACCCTGGCGCCCAGTAGGCTGAGGTAAGATGTGGCGAGGGTCAGCGACTACGCCACGGCCTTCCCGGAGACCAGTCCAGCTCCGCGGGTTCACGGCCAAGAAGTGACAGGGGGTTCACCGAACATGGCTCAGTCCGGCGAACTCACATAGCCGCCATGCCTGGCGGCTATTAACCCCCCTGCTTGGCGACTAAGGCTACTACGATATAGAGGACGACATGTAAAATAGAAGGGCACCTGATTTCCGAAGAACAACGGTCCCCCCCATTGACACTTTGCGCCACATTTCTTGGACGCACAGCTTACACTTGGTGGACGACACCGGAATCTCCGTCATCGTACATTCAACAGCCTGTTGATAATTACCTCTTTCGGAAATAGGACCACAAAAATGTGCTCCTCAGTCTTGGCGCATGACGCACAAAAGAAGGCTCTAAAGCCCTCTCTGGCACCTTCTTAGTCTCTACCCCCCGTCTGACCGCAAATCGGAAATCAATTCCAACATGCCGAACTCAGACAACTCTGGCAATGCTAATCGACCGCATCGTTCTTCCCCTGACACTGGACCATCGCCATGTAACTATCAGACCTCAGGTCCTGTCCACAACGATCCCCTCGAACCGCATGCCTCCTCCTACCAATCTTCGGAACCTCAACCTGGCAGCAGTCAGGAATACTTCGCGCCTATCACTCCGCACAAGCCAGGCAGTCGCCTTAAGTCCAGCTGTACCGACAGCTCTCAACAGCACCGGTCCCCTCAAAGGCCCGCCAGTGCCGCAAGACCTGCCAACTTCTCTATCACTCCGCTACAGTTCCACTCAAACTCTCCAACCCCTTACTCTACTGGATCGCCCTCTTCTCCTCACTCTGGAACAACAACCTCTACATCCCCAAACCAAGCAGGACCCAGCCAGCGGTCTTGTGCCTATCCTCAGCAGGGTGATAATGATTTTACGCATGATCTGAACATGGCGAAGGCCACTTCTTCCTCTTCTCCTGACCACAGAGCAACTCCCTCTACCTCCCCAAACCTGGCAGACACCAGTAAGGGGTCTCATGCGAGTCCTCAACTGGACTCCCCGATTAATGTTGTTGATGGTGATGACAATCCTGGGTCGACTTCTTCCTCAGCTAACTCTGGCTCCCGAGCGACACTCGCTCCTTCCCCATCATACCCTGAGGGTATCCCAGCTCCTATGCAAGACCGTCGGCCCTGCCTAACTGTAGTCGATGATCATGACATTGAATCACAGACAGCACAGGCTCCACAAAATGATAAAGTGTGGTTCTCCAGATTTTTCTATGTTGTAGTCTTGGCCTTGATTGTAAAGAAAGCGCTCTTGCTTTACAAGACTGTGTGGTGGCTCCTCTCTTTGTGATACTAATTTCGTGATTGGGTTGTTGTTCACACCGACTTTGGAACTGTTCATATCAGAAGCTCCTAGTCTAAGCGTTCATCCCGTCGCTCACTCTCCTGAGTCGACTCCAGTGACTTCACTATTCCCGTTACCACTGCATCGACCTACACTACTCTTTCGCTGGCGGCAACTCTCTGATCACCCCGGCAACTGGTAATGTCTACACAACTGACCCTGGAGGCAACACTACTGCTCCAGTCGAAATCAAGCGACTGCTGAATATGGAGATATACACTTGAGTAGGGTGTTGGGTATGCCTCCTTCCGGGGACTACCCAATACCCTGCTAGCACAATGGCTTCCTTAAACTGCGTACACATAATTCAAGTGCATATACACCTATATATAATTGAAGTCATAACTCCAGGGAAAGAAATTGTGAATTGGGCCTCGGATTTGGCAATTTCGTCATATCATGCATCGAGTCGATTTTGATAGCTTGTTCTTGTGTATACAATATCCAATCTCAAAAAGACAAGGCAGTTACGCGGGATCTCCACGGTAAAGAGCATCAGAGAAGTTTTTTCTTGGCAGATCACGATGTGGGTAGACAGTTGGTTACCCAGAAAATGTAAAGGTAGAGAAGCTGTCATTAGGAGGAAGTATTGCTCACGTAAAGAGTAGCTGAAAGGTCATATCGGAGTTCTTCGAAGGCTGTGAAAAGAAACGTCCTATTAAATCATCAGTTTCGTGTAACTACATCAACAGAATGCGAAAGGAGGTTGCCATCTCAAGACTATGGAATTGCTGAAACGAGGGAGTATCATTCTCCCGATCAGCCCTGCCCTGTTTGGCTCAAATGAGTCTCATGCCTTCTTGTGACCTAGACACTCTGCTCATTTCCCTCGACTCAGACGTTTTGGAGCTTCACGATCGCTTCACTAATAACTGTTGGCGCGATGCGATCCCGAGAGGAGCATTGTCTCCACCCCAGCTGTTTATCTGAAGAATTAAGTTGCGAGGCTTCCTTCGACTGCATCTGATTCTCTGAGCAGATTTGACATCCTGTCTTTCAAGATCGTTTTCTCGGTGGAACTAGAAGCCACTTCGTCAACAGTCAGAATCGTATTGTTACGGGGGCACTGATGCTTCTTGACAATTCTGTTCATAGCGCAGTCATCAAATACATGTTAACAATTATTCTTGTTCGCGCATCCCACAGGCCTAGAACCCATTCTTCCTGCGCTCGGATATAGTAGATATCTCGTCTGGGGTGGCAATATCATCATGGGAGTGCTTGTAAAATATTGTTGGAAGGATCTCCGTCTCATACCTGAGCCTTATCTCGTGTCTCACTCCTGAAACCTTATCGAGAATGAACAACACAATGACGAAATTGTAGGACACACTGGTTCCACAAAACGAGGATCCAGGGCTGTGGGTGATAGGGTGATCAAACACGTACTCTATTGTATATTCATCTGTAGGCTCCTGAATCCCTCCGCGTACTGCACTGTAAAAACTTTCTGGCATGAAGCTGGATTTGAACTCCAATAAATGTGTCAAAGCCTCACATTTAAACCTGTTTTCTTCATCCAAGAGTTTGATCGAGAGCCGGTTGGAAATTTCGCCCATGGCATGATAGCGAGGGATGCTGACGACAGCTGCAAGAGGTAACCCGTTCAAAGACTCCTCGTAATGCTCGATATTGGGCTCAAGAAGAAGCGCGATGTCTTCAGAGGGCATGAATCTCAACTCAACAACTTTTTCCACAATTCTTGAGAATAGTTTCCCCTTATCTACTCTGATTGACACCATATGACACACTTCCAGCCTTGGTTCATAATCAGGGACTGCAAATGATGCCGGGACCTTCATATAGTTATCGCCATCATGGCCCGGGAATTGTATCGCAAAATCAAAGCTTCTATTGGCCCTCTTTGAAAGAGTTGTCAGGGCAGCTACGGCATCAATTCGTTTGGTCACTTTGTACAACGTCTTTGTATCCTGTATTGTTTGCCCAGTTGCAAAGGTCCTGATCGTTTGGACTCCGCTCAATTCAACGATGATATCCCTTACACCTGACATTTCAGAGCCAAGTACAACGGATCCACGAACCCATTCGCCGCTGGTATAAACGTCAGATCTGTCAATATGCACGTCCATACTTCAAGTCGGTGTTACTCGTCAGATCAGGAGGAAGAAAAGAGCGTCACTTTATTCACAGCCCCTGAAAGACTGCATCTAATAGGCTTAAATGGGTCAGACTGCCTATGCTGCAAACTCTGCAGCCTCGGATTCCTGCAGAAAAAGTGCAACCTCAATGCCGAGTAGGAAAATGTGCATATCCCCACAGCCCACAATCAGAAAAACAGTTTATATTTAGTGTTTTACAATTCAATTATAGTGACATAATTCAATTCACTCGCTATAAGGCGGTGGCGTGCACTTCTCGGTCGCGGTTTCACTTTCTGACAATTCAGGCGACGCTGGTGAAAATGCACCGTGGTCTCCAGCTTTCGCCAGCAAGATAGCAGTTTGCTCTTCTTTCGTGGCAAATCCATCTAGCCCATCTCTTCTCAAGAGTGCCGGAAGAACCGTAATGTGTTTCGAGACAGTTAAACTGTGATGTCGCTGAGTTTTCAAATTTAGGAGTCGAATCGTGGTTTTTGCCACAAAGTCACAACTCAAGTGAGCAGACTGATACCGCGGTCTATCGCACTCCGCTAACGTAACGCCGAGTTCTAATTTAGTAAAGTCTGCAGATGATATTGATGAGTTCTCTACAGTGATGGAATTCAAGCATTCACGGGTTTCTTCATTTTTCTCTTTGCCAAAAGCATTCCAGTATACAATGCAAAACGCTTTGGTGATTTGAAATAATGAGACGTCTGGATCTCGCAACTGGAGGTAAATCATGTTCTCCACACCACCCTGTACAAAGAATGCAGGCATCGTGATATCAATTGCAGCAGCAAGACCTTGAAACACCTCCTCATGATATGTAATATCTGGCGCGTGAAGCAGCTTAACACTTTCGTTAGGCTTGAACTGCAGTTCTGCCGTTTCCTGTCGGCCGATTTCTGAATTCCTGTGACCCTGTACGGTCGCAGTAAGTATGTGACGGCACCGGAGATTTAGCAGACTTCTCTTATTGTTTGCAAAAGTCCCTGGAATTGTTTGAATGTCGCCGTGGTTGTGCCCTGGGAATCTTATTGAGAAATTGACAATCACGCTATCAGTCTGTTCTGCAGAAAGCGAAGATCTACCCGAGAGCTTGGTTTGTTCTCTCTGTAAATAGACAGTCTCGCTATGAGCTATCTTATCCGATTGCTTTGTTAGCGGCTTTGTGACAGCCGTCCAGCTCATGACGCCGCTCAGCTCGATCAAAAGGCTTTTGGCGTTGGCCTCATCGTGGCCCAGCAGGACTTTTCCTGTAACCCAATCTCCATAAGTGTATGTCTTCTCGCTGTCGAGCACCAATTGCATCTAGAAAATCAGGTCTCGAAAGGTAGATAATTTCGAATGCTGTAATTCCACGTCTATTAAATATACTCACGGGCTGCATACAAAGCAAATTGCAATGCAATTTGGAACTCTAATTGTGTTAGACCTATGCCCGCCTGACGTAGGCTACAGAACGCACAGATGTTTCAGCGGATCTGACTGTAGCATTCCATGACAAAACCATGAGCATGTATCTACATCGACAGTCTGTTTCGGTGTGGTTATGTGTATTTCAACAACAATTGCGATGACGACGTGTCGCACTCCCGCACAGCTTTGACCAGTCCAGCTCAAACGAGGCTCGTATTTATTGACGCTCTGGCTTTCTTGGGGCTCTGCTCATTTTCCTCACTATAGAGGATTGAGGCTTCCGGATCGTTTCATTAATATTTGTTAGGTAGAATCTCGCGGTGAACCTTCTGGTCGCCCCAGCAGGTCATGCATCCGCCAGCAATACAATCGATAGTATACGGCCTCCTTTGGTATTAATAAATTATGTATGCGGATCCGACATGCTGTCTTAGAACCGGTTCTTCGACATGCTTACCGCATGCATGCACTGCACCATGCTGGGATTGGGAACATGCCCAGCCAGACGTGGCAAAAGTCAGCCACCCGACCAGCCACCACGTACTTCCAAGTGCTGTGCTGTCTTTACCCTGAAAGGGGTCAAAGCTCCCATCTCAAGCGCACGGTCTCTTATCGTCATCCCTACCACTACTTCGCGTCTTGGTGAGATATCGTACATTGCAACACCCTCAACTTGCAATAACCTTCGCTTCTGCCACTCCGCGCCCTAAAAAAATGAGTTCCATCGATCAGTCTCTTGACGATATCATTTCGGCCCACAAGCCGCGTGCCTCTAGAGCCAGGCGCACCACTAAGGGTGCTTCTGGTGTCCGCAAGGCCAGCGTATCCACTAAAGTTGCCAAGCGCGGCACTACCACTCGCCCCAAGAGTGCCAGCAAGCCTGACAATGCTAAATCCTCTAGCGCCAGATCTAGAGGATCTGGCAGCAAGGCTATTGCTCCTGGTGTTGTTGGCGATGCTGACGCAGCCTCCACTGTCCGTCGCATTGTGATCAGTAACTTGCCCCGCGAAACCAGCGAGCCTGAGGTCCGCGAGTTCCTCCAGGATCGTGTTGGCGCCGTGACCAAGGTCGTTGGTGCTTTCAATCAGCACGGCACTTCTACCGGATCATACACTGTTACCTTCCGGAACCAGGGCTCTGCCCTCAAGGCTTTGCAAACCCTCCATAATTCTCCTGTTGATGGCGGTTCTCGTCAGCTCCGTGTCGAGCTGCTCTTTGAGGCCAGCTCGAACCCAGCCACTCGCTCTCTCAAGGACAGAATCGGTCTGCCCTCCGCGGCTTTGGCTGTTGCCAAGGCAGCCCGCGCATCAGGTAAAGCTGCCGCTAGGTCCAGGTCCAACGCTAAGCCCGAAGCTATCCCTGTTGTCTCCAAGGCAAAGGCTAATGGTAAGACCGCTAATGCCGGTAACGCCAAGGCCAACACCAGAGCTAAACGGGCCAGCGCCAAGGGTGCTGCTTCTGAGGCCGCTGCTCCTAAAGCTGCAGCCAAAAAGGCCACAAAGAAACGTAACGATCGCCCTGCCAAGACTGCTGAAGAGCTGGATGCTGAGATGGACGACTACTTTGCCAACAACAGCGAACCCGAAATCGCATGATGTATTTTAATCTTTGTTCCATTCACTGACAAACACAGAGACACAATCAACCCCCTTTAATTTATACTAAAATCGGGTCTTTCTCGCCAATGAATTTGCATTTCTTCTTTTCACCTTGCCTTGCTCTGGTCTAAAATCAGAGACTTGCTACCGCCACATTTCGCCACACAACCCTTTCTTTGCCACTATATCTTGGGAATTTTGTTTAGAGATTGGCAGTGGTCGAGTCTTGATTTCTTACCACACTATGGACCATGTTTGATCAATGTGCTGCTCAGGAATTCCTGACGGATGTTTATGCAGCAGTACAGCACTCCCGTGGTGCGGACATTGGAATCCAAAATGATTCACGGCTTTCTATTCTTGATCGACGTGTCAATCAGAGCATCTCACGGAGTGAGTCCTTGACCGATTATGTGCGGCCCGACAAGCCATATGAAACGAAGAATGCTATTGAAAATGGGCTAGTGCCGATGCTGCGTCCCATTAGTAGAGTTCATTTGCGCAAAGACTCTCGTCGTTTAAGAGCTGCCATCGGCCTGCCGGCTGGTCCAGCAGAGCCATTTGCGGCTTCTAAACGCACGAAGCTGAATCTTAGTGCGCGCGCGCGTCGAGTGCTTAACCGTACAAACTTTGTTCCTGGATATTTTCGTCAGTACGAAGTTTCCGAAGAGCGAGTTACCAACGATGGGCCGTTTGAACGCGCTCGCATTATGCTGGCTAATATTTTGCATGTTGCGGTCCTCGATAGAGACCCCGAGCTGGCCTCGCATGCTGCAAGACTTTTTATTTATAGCCCGCGGCTCGAGTTTCGTCGAGCAGCGCCAATCATATCAGAAGCTTTGATGCTTGCTGGTGAAAAAGATAGAGCCGCGCAATTTTTGCAGGCAGTAATCATGCAGCACTCTTCAGTCAATTCTGGTCGCCAGGATGCTACGTTAGGCGATCGAGACGATTATGTTGCTAAAATGGCTGCCGAAGCTGCTGCCGAAGCTGAAGCCAGAGCTGCCGAAGCACAAGCACAAATTGGAGATGGAGAAACAGAACAAGAAGACGGCGACGATGGTGACGAAACCCAGTATCGCAAACGCGTTTTTTGGTGGCGAGCAAATTTATGGCGTAGACAATGGTCTCCCGGTGAGTTAGCCGTCTCCTGGGCCAGATCTCTTGTACAGCTTGGCCGTAGAGAAGAGGCTTTCACTATACTGAGAGACTACTCATCGTCAATGCCGTTTGCTCGTGAGCCACTTCTCCATGCTGAACTTGCTCTTATGGAACTGCAAAATCGACACCCGAATGCAGCAGTCATTCGTCGTGCTTGTGATGATATCGTGAAGCTTGGCGGCCAGGCACCAGAAGTACTGGCAAAGTACGGCTCGGATGCCAGTGAAAGGAGCGATGATAGCGAGTCTAGTAGTGACTCAAGTGACTACAGCGGCCCGATCAACGCTGGTCAAGCCTCACCCTTAATGCTGATCAAAGATGAGGAGGAGCTGCAAGATAGACTGCCAAAAGCTTTGCCGAACAAAAGACCACACGAACAGTCGCCGTCTTCTACCAATGCAAAGAAGAGAAAGTTACTGGAGTCCAGCTCAAGCAGTGACTCGAGCAGTTCAAGCTCTTCGCGTCGCTCAAGGAGTGAAAGCTCTGTAAATGTTATGGCTAGCAGTTCGGAAGAATCGAGCAGCTCGGATGGTAACTTGGCTGAAAGAACCGACATTTCCACGAGTCTTCGGCCAGCACATGATTCTGATGTATCTATGGGTGGAAAGGGTGATGATGACGAGCCAGATATCTCGAACACGCAATTTGGAAGTGAATGCTACCACATTGATCAGAATGATGACGATGCCCCTATCAAGCTAGAAGCTCGCGAGGGAGATAATGCTAGTGAAGGGTTTGCTGCTCATTATGAGTCGGATCATGCTAAATTGGTCAAACAAGAATCAGGGGTATCTCAATTGGACCTTTCAAAGAGGCCTCATATTTCACCGTCTTCTTCATCCTCATCTCCCTCTTCCTCCTCATCCTCATCTCCCTCTTCCTCCTCGTCTTCGTCCTCCTCTTTTCCCGCATCACCATCTTCAGCTCCAGCACCAACCTCAACTCATAAACTTGAACGTGAACATGAACATGAACCTGATTATGAAGCTGACTCTGGTTACGAGGCTGAATCTGAGTCTGAGTCTGGTTCTGAGCTAGATCAGGGAACTGCACGGAGATTACTTGGAAATATGCCGATCAAAAGGCGAGCTTTGGCAGTTTTATCGTCGAGCCCTTCCTCAGAAGCAGAGACCGAAAGAGCTAAAAGTTCTGCGCAGAGTTCCTCTGGCTCTGAATCCCAAACAGGCACTTCAGCTTCCGAGACGGAGCACATACCAAATGCTAAGCCGATAGCCGAACCAAAAGACAATTCAGTGTCTGAACAATTGTCGCCTTCTCCCATTGTATGTGAGCCTGAAAGCGGACCAGTTCCCCCATCTAGCCTCATGTCTTCAGCTCCTGTTGGACCAGAGCCTGAGCCGAAACCGGCCCGAGGCTCACCACCAATTCCAGGGTCTACGTCTGAGTCTGAATCTGAGCCTGCTTCGGAATCTAGTTCATCAAATCCTGAATCTACTTCAATGAATTCTGTATCTACTTCATCGAGTGCTGGATCTACTTCATCGGATTCTGAATCCAGCTCTTCATCCGAGCTCAGCTCCAATAATAAGTCAGAGCCAGTGCGTAACTCTGTACCTGCGAAGAAGTCCAAAATTGAAACCAGTTCAGGTTCTAGTTCTAATTCGAGCTATACGTCCAACTCTGGGTCTAGCTCTGAATCCAGCTCTGGGTCAAGTTCCGAGTCCAGTTCCGAGTCAAGCTCTGAGTCCAGTTTCGAATCCAAACCCAAATCCGAAGCTAGCTCTGAAGCCAAACCTGATGTAAAATCCGGAGTCAAGTCTAGTTTTGAACCTGGTTTCAAATCTGAGTCTGAGTCTAGCTGTGGTTCTGGATCTGAGTCCAGTGCTGAGTCCGAGAGACACCCTGCCAGATCAGGCCCTCTGCCTAAGGAGAACTCTAAATCAGCCTCATCGTCTTCTGAGTCGAAGTCGGAGTCGGAGTCTGGATCTGAATCGGAGTCGGAGTCGGAGGCTGGATCTGAATCTAGATCCCCATCTGTGTCTCCATCTGTGCCTGTGTCTACTCGTGCTTCTGCTTCTGAGACTGGATCTTCAGAGTCAGGATCAGAGCACCCAGGAACCAGATCTGCGTCTGCAGAGTCTGCAGAGTCATCCTTTGAATCTTCCACTGAGTCCGAGCAGGAAGCTGAGCCGAGGGAACCTTCCAAGCATGCCCCATCCCAGTCTGACCCTTCAAAAAAGCCTGCATCCAAGTCAGGACCTGATGCATCATCCGAATCTGAATCTAGCTCCTCATCCGAGTCTGGCTCTTCATCCGAATCTGAGTCCAACTCCTCATCCGAATCTGACTCTTCATCCGAATCTGAATCTGGCTCTTCATCTGAATCCGAATCTGGCTCTTCACCCGAGTCTGACTCTTCATCGGAAGCCAAACCATCTTCTGGATCCGAGTCTAACTCCAAGTCTGAACCTACCTCCTCTGAATCTAGCTCCTCATCTGAGTCTGAATTTAGCTCCTCAGCTATATCGGATTCGGAATCTGAACCTGAATCTGGATCTCAATCTGGGTCTCAGTCCGTCACTGGGTCCCAGTCTAAGTCCGAACCTGAACCCAAGCTTGGATCTAAACTAAATCCCGATCCTAAGGCCGAATCTGAGTCTTTGTCCAAATCGCAATCCGAATCTGTGTCTGGAACAGAGTCTGAATCTTCTGGCGCAGAGTCTGAATCTTCTGGCGCAGAGTCTGAATCTTCTGGCGCAGAGTCTGAATCTTCTGGCGCAGAGTCTGAATCTTCTGGCGCAGAGTCCGAATCTTCTGAGGCAGAGTCCGAATCTTCTGAGGCAGAGTCCGAATCTGACTCCAAGAAGACATCAAACTCTGTTGCTGCAACAACCCAGTCTGAGTCTGGCTCAGAGTCTGACTCAGAGTCTGATAAATCCGAGTCAGATGAATCCACATCCAGTTCTGGCTCTGAGTCCAGTTCTGGCTCCGGGGCCAGCTCTGAAAGTGGTTCCAAAGATGACTCTCAGTCTGAGTCCGAGTCTGAGCCTGAGTCTAATCCACAGTCCAGTTCTCAGCCGAGCTCCAAAGCCAATTCTCGGGGCAATGCTAAGTCCGATTCTTGTTCGGGATCTGGACCTGAATTCAAGTCCGGACCAAAGTCCGAATCTGAGTCTGAAACTGAGTCTGAATCCGAGTCCGAGTCTGAACCCGAGTCTGAGTCCAAATCGGAGTCCAAACCTGAGTCCAAATCATCCCCATCTGAATCATCCTCCTCATCCGAATCATCCTCATCCGAATCATCCTCATCTGAATCATCCTCATCCGAATCACCCTCATCCGAATCCTCCGAATCCGAATCCTCCTCATCTGGAACCGCCCCTTCCTCTCTGTCTCACCCTGCCTCAGGCGAAAGCGACTCCGAAGCCAGCACTGTTATTTTAGACACCAGTTCTGAAAGCGAGTAAGCATTGTATATCTACAGAACTATTCGCTGGCTAGATATTTACTATGGTTTCACAAATTGGATAGTATATCCTGCTGCCATGTAGGCGACAAGCGCTGTGCTTGCCAAAGTCACCAGATCGCTTGTGGTCATTGCTTCTTTGCCGCTTGCAAACATCTGCAGAACTAGTGGGGATGCATCGCGTGACACAGCATAGAGCGCATGCAATGCAGTGACTGTCCCCATCCAGCGCCAAAATAACTTTCCAGGCCACAAAAGCGACTCTGGATTACTGCCAGGGCGTGGAGGAGCGCCATTGGCGAGCACTTCAGGATGTAGCCTCATATGGATGTTGAACGCTACACCTATAAGCACAGCCGATCGCATCACCGGAGACAATGTCTTTGACCAAAACGCAAAGGCATTGGCCGACAACGTCATTACGACTACTAGAAGGCCTGTCGTCTGCATGGTATGTGCGATGTTGATCAGATGATGATCAGATGTACTTGTACGATTATGTGGGCAAGTGCGTTGCGTGATTGAGGGCACGGGGTTAATCATGTGGGCTTGCAGTCTCCTCAATTTGGGATGGACTGTTTTGTCTAGCTGTCCATGTAGTCTATCTTATTTATTCTGTATGATCTTATAAATTATTACGCTTCAACTGTACCTAACTTTAAGCCAAGTGTTGCCCACTAGCATCTCAGCCTGACCAGACCTGAGATCGCTAGCCGAGAGGGGTGCTTTGGTCTGCTCATTTCGAACAGAGAGGGACACAAATCCGGGCGCGAGTCTTGATTGCTCCTGGGCTGGCGAGAACCCGTCAGCATTTGGAACGATATCGCGAAGCGGATGCTGGATGAGTTCAATCATCGGGGCGGTAGTGCTGCCTTCAAATTCAGGGATTCCTGCGAGAATTTTAGAGGTTATGCTGGAACTGGCAAAAGCCTCAGTGATTTGATCGGCAGATGCTGCAATTTCACTTTCTTTATTTGTACCAGTGCCAGATGAACTGAGACCATTCTTGTGTTCTGATAGAAGCGCTTCTAAAGTTGGATCTTGTAAAATTGCGGCCGAACGGGGCTGTTCGATTACTGCTTCAGTTGCAGCCTCAATTGGAGCTTCGATTGCAACCTCCACTTCTTCTGGAGCCTGTTCTGTGGGTGTTGGTATTGATCGTACCTGCTCTGATGTCTGTTCTGGTGCCTGCTCTGGCTGTGTCTGCTCTAGCTCCTGTGGCTGAATAGGATTCTGTGCCGGCTGGGGAAGCAAATCGTGCAATGCCTGCAAATGCTGGTTTAGACTGTGTTTATCTGTTTTGAATGCGGATTTAGCTGATTCAAGTGTTTGACGACAAATAGGGCAATTCTGTGAACGTGTGATCCAAGATTTTAGGCACCCAAAGTGGATAACATGCCCACAAGCGAGCTTCGCAGGCTTTTGCCTGTCGCGCACTGCATCAATGTCCATTTCGTCACGACAAATGACGCATGTATTCTCCCGTTCAAGATCATCCTTAGTTAGTGGCACAATGTAATCATTCAGCTTTTTGCGGGCCATTCTGGCCGCCAAAAAGGCTTGTATCTTTTTAAACATTGAAAAGGCCCTGGTGCCACTTGCGCAGATTCGTGATCCCGATGTAAGTTGTAAATAGACATCAAAGCAGAGTAACAAGCAGTTCGAGGTCATATCAGCAGCAAATATGATGATATTCTTGGTCTCCCAGTCATCGAGCTCCTCAGTCTCAAGATCGATATCCTTGTTAATAACTCTAGCCTCGTAGTAATTGCAAGCCAGTGTAGTCAAGCAAACAAATGATGTGAACAGCAGGTCCAGAGATTCAACAAAGTAGTAGAGCGATGGCGGAAAATAATTGCGAGAGTTTCTCATAATGAGAGAAGCTTGGCCAAACTCCTGCTTCACAATTGTCAAGTCATAAATCACCAACCCAATTGAGAGAACCCAGATTCGCCAACTTGGAGCCTGTGAGGGATCTGATAGGCTGTACACATACTGTACACGTTCAGACAATATCGATTGAATAAACCCGCACGAGAGAATGTTGAGGACGTGCGGGAGTTGTGGCAAAACGTTCGAAACAAGGCTGTAGCTTGACCAGATGCACGCAATATCAAATGCATCAAGGCAGATTGCCCTCAGCGCGTTTTGATACTCTTGCGGTAGAACTTTTCTGAAGAAACATCTTGCCACAGCCTTGACTATAAGCACAGAAAACACGACTGCCAAATTCCCAACCGCTAAAGCACTGATAAGTGATCTGGTGAGCGCTTCAGTGGCGGAGTAATAGGATGGATACTGCAAAAGAGCGCGCTGAATGACGAGTCCGCCCAAAGCCAAAGATACAATCACATACTTTTTGAGTGGGATATCCATAAGAATCAATTGGTTATTTCGAACCTCGTTTAATTGTGGTCTCAAACCAAGACTGACGTTGCCATTGAGTATCATAAGTATTTGTCATCCCAAACGCCTCACCAGAATGCGGGGTTAGCTGCATTCTGGTGTTGAGCAAAAAGCAGGTCTTGAAAGTGTAAAGTGAAATGATTAGTCTCTAAAGAGTTTTTATTTATGGTACGTGTTCAAATAAGGTAGCCTGGTGCCTGGATGGGTCGGTTTGTATGCAGATGCAGCAGGGCTCTTGTAAGTAGGGATTGCCCAAGGATGGACAGTGCTAGCACTGGAGATCGAGGCCTTTTCGTGATCAAACATCTCGGATTTGTTCTTTTGGCGAGCCCTGATAAACATTGTCACCTCCATCATTAGTGCGATTGTCAAAAGGGCCGCAGATGTCCATAAACAGCCAGAAGCTCTTTGGCCCTTTGTAGCGTGTGTTAGTTTTACAGCACCATAAACGGCCACTTCCTGCCAAACCGAGGCAACGAGCGCAAACAACCACGAAACACAGAGCAAAGGCAGTGACCCGCGTGAAAGAAGCTGAAAAGCCTTTTCACAAGGAAGTGCGAGCACGATCCAAAGAGAGCAGGTAGTCAAAGCAGTAAAACTCATTGACAAGATCAAAAAGTATGGTCTGATTACCGAGCTTCCAAACTCAAATGCATCCCCAGTGCTGTTGGTGTTTGCCAGCATGTTGCATCCGAAACTGGAGCTGGTCTTTTGACACATGTAGAAGTAGCCGGTCATGTACTCTGTTGCAGTAGAAGTGCCGTTGATTAGAGTTGTAGAGTTGGATGGAAGAGTAAACAGAGTGTTGGCACTTGAAGTGTACGATAGGATGTTCATTCCACTGTACACTCCTGAAGTGCCACAGCAGGCGAGCAAGAGGAAGAGCTGCAGTATCACAGCGATGAAGAGAAGAGTAGGAGAGAGAAGCGAGGGCTTTATAAGCTTGAAGAAGAGTTTAATGAAAGTGAACATTGGTTTGTAGGATGTCTTCAAAGGTCGGGCCCAAGCAGTTTAAGTATTCGCTTTTTCTGCATGTGTCTGGGGATAATGCACCTTGGCGGAGAGCACAAGGCTGTGGCCGAGCCTATGCAACAATGCATAGGCGTGGGCGCTTTGATGCAATTGCAATTTGTGGAAACCGAAACAGATATTGCAATGTAAATTGGTATATTTGAATCGTGATGGAGCCCTAAGGCTGAGATTTTCATGTTGTTTCAACGCAGCTGCATCGACATCGTCTGAGTACTTCTCGCCTAAGCGTTCGTTTCATCCTTTATAAAGGTTAGGGTTTATCGGTTACATGTGGTCAAAGGACACACCCTTCGAACGGGGGGAATATGGACGATAGGCCACAGGTCAAGCGGGGCCGAAAACCGGCCCTCAAATCATTGCTGCGCGAGACATATGCCAGCGAGAGGCTCGAGCAGGTCCGAAAGGCAAACACGCTGGCGTTCTTGCAGCAGGCTGAGTACCTCGTTGGCGAAATGCCCACTTCTGAAACACCTATCGAGCTTGTAGCCAATATTAGGCACGAGCCGCAGCTTGCGGCTATGGTGCGGCACAACAAACAACTCCTAGAGTCTAGCTACGGCAACTATTTCTTATTGTGTACGCACCTCGAGATTCTGGACCTGGCAGCACAATGCTTTGGATATATTTTGATGCCTGAGCTGACGCTTCAAGGGCTAAACGATCTGCTGGATAGTGCGATAGCCGCCGCAGGCTGTACAAACAGTGTAGCCGGGATCAAACTTGCGCTGAACCTTGCAAACGGCGAAATAACTATCAAAATTTTCAAGGTCACACCCAGACTTGACCTGATAACTGGCCTTCAACGATATGTTCAAATTGCAATGCACATGCCCTGTCCGCGACTGGTCATTGATTGTGTTTTTACTTTCCCCTCGTTGTACACAATGTTCTCCACCACTGAATCAAGTAAAGCCACACTGGCACCAGAGCGTCGCAGTGCAGCATTTGCCCGGCTTAGTGCACAAAGCGATTCCGAAATTTTGGGCGATGAGCCGCAGAGCCCTATTGATGTGTTGCTGGTCAACAGTTTGGGAATGCTTCTGGGCACCCCCACTGACTCAATTGCTGTTTTGCGTCGTGGAATATGGCTGACTCCTGCGCTGCTGGACGGTGCTCGCAGCGATGCCATGAGAACCGAGCTTTTGAAGATGAATATCGTTCATGAGGGAAGCATTGAGGCTCACCGATTGCGCCAGGGGGAGGAAGTAATGGTGTTTTCATCGCTTGTTGGCATCACCAGAGGAACAATCGCACTGGACGTGCCTGAGCTTGCGCTAAGGGCTCATAAATTAAAAGCACCAGGGAAGGCGAATATCCCTCTTAAAACAATGTACAAGCGAATGCATTTGAGTGCCCAGGCAAAATATGATGCCCAGCAAAGCATTGAAAGGCTCTACCCATTGCCGCAGAGAGGTAGAACACTTCCAGGAACCGGCCGTTTTTCGCTTAAACCCCCAAGATAAGCAGTAGGTCTTCCAGCGATGCAGTGTTCAAACGAGCAGGAGCCTTGGCCTGGACTAATGGCTTGGCATGCCATGCAACACCAAATCCTGCTTTGGCCATCATCAATAAGTCATTTGATCCATCCCCCACTGCTATTGTTTGCTCCAGAGGAATGTTCTCCATCTCTGCAATCTGTTCTAAAAGCTCGGCTTTGCGCGCTCCGTCAACAACAGTGCCAATTACGCGTCCAGTAAGCTCCTTGCCGTCGTCTTCCAGAGTATTGGCAAAGGCGTAATCGAGGCCAAGCTGGGACTGAACATAGGTTGCAAGAGGCATGAACCCACCAGAGAGCACTGCCATCTTGACGCCATGCTTTTTCAAAGAGTAGCAAAGCTCGCGCACGCCTGGAGTGAACTCCAATTTAGGCTTCAATTCGTCGTAGATAGAAACAGGGATTCCCTTGAGGTAGGCCAGGCGCTGGTTCAGTGACTCGGTGAAATCAAGCTCGCCCCGCATCGCTGCTTCAGTAACAGCTGCGACTTCCTTCTCGACACCTGCCTTGGCGGCAATAAGATCAATACATTCCTGCAAAATCAGCGTAGAGTCCATATCAAAGACTACCAGCCGTTTTCTACGGAGCGCTGGCGAAGCTGGCTGGCCAATAATGTTTACGCTCAGCTTATCAGCCAGCAGTTGTACTGCATCTTTGAGTTCACTGCTCAATGCGCTAACAACAAGCTCAGAGGCATATCTTTGTGGTTCATCCCTAAGGATGGTTTGTGAAACTACTTGTGTACCGTGCTCTTCAAGCAGCTGGAGCAGCGGTTCAATCAACTGGGCAGTAATAGGCTGTTCGGAAAAGATTGTTAGTGCAAACATTTATAGTTTGTCTCGGCCTTTCGCAGGAAAATTTAGGTCGATTCCTCTCTTCTGGGCTTAATTGAGTATCCCATCCAGGTCTCCCAAAAAAATTGATTTGTCATACGCGTCAAGTTGCATGTCCCGAACTTCAAAGACTTTATTTCAACTCTTTGACAGACCACAAAATATTACTATAGCCTTGCCATGTTTGTTGAGGATCTGTTGCAGCTTTCGGTCCCGTGGATCACGGAACAGTTCTCGCACCTGGACTCAGGAATGGACGTTAAAGACCTGGTGGACTACACAATTACATGTCTCAAAGATTGCAGCAACGATACTGAAGTGAGGAATTCCTGCCAGGCTGATCTTTCCGAGTTTTTGTTCAACGATACCCAGGCCTTTGCTGAGGGACTGCTCAACGAGATGCGTAGACAGAGTGCGCTCGTCGAATCCGGCCAGGTTCAGCCTCCACCGCAAACGAGCACTCAAACCAACACTCAAACCAGCACCCAATCTTTGCAAACTCAGCAATCCCAGCCAGTCGGATCTCAATCAACCACTCCTTCTGCGTTTGCGACTTCCCAGGGTCCACCGCAGGCACAAGGACAGGAACTACCTCCTTTGCCTCAATTCCCGTCACTTCCTAATATGCCCTCCTTCAACGATGTGGGGAAAATGTTCAAACAAATGCAGCAAATGTCACAGCAGATGCAAGGCCGTGGTGGTTTTAATAACGATCGCGGCGGGAACCGCGGTGGACGTCGTGGTGGACGTGCTAATAACGGGTACTCGCAGGTCTCATCCATCGATAACACTATGGGCAGAATGAATACTAGGCTGATCGTGGAGAAAGTACCTGAAGCCAACATGAACGAGGAGAGCATATTGGGCCATTTTTCCAAGTTTGGCCAGATCACTAATTTGAGATTAGAGCCGTCGCAGCAGCTGGCAGAAATCGAGTTTTCAACTCATGAACAAGCACAAGCAGCACATTCCTCGCCCGATACTATTTTCGACAACCGTTTCGTCAAAGTTTACTGGAGAAAGGATGACGGCGGGTACAATTACCACTCGCAAAAGGCCCGGCAGCAGCAGCAGCCGCAGCAGCCCAAAGAGGAAATGACACTCGAAAAATTACAGCAGATCCAGGCTGAACGCCACCAGATGCTACAGGAGAAGCAGGCGCGCCGCCAGCAATATAATGAAAAGCTGGCTGAGCTTGTGAGTGCCCGCAAACAGCTTGCAGCCCAGCAGGAAAGCCTTGTGGCTGCTACGACGCAACTTGCTGGCCAGGCTGATATCACTAGCCAGCTGGCGACTATTCAGGAAGGTCAGAAACAGTTGGAAGAGTTCAAGCAGCAGATTGATGCATTGAAAGCCCAGGCAGTTGAGGAGGGCCTTACTTCTGCGCCAGTTCCAGCAGGCGGCAGAGGAGGCAGAGTTCTACGTGGCGCGCGCGGATACCGGGGCGGTGCAGCATCGGGCAGAGGCGCATCTGCAACTCCCTATGGACGTGGTGGTTCTCGCGGAGCGCCAGTCCGTGGTGCAGGCCGGTTTGCCAATGTTTCGCTTGATCGCCGGCCGAAATCTGTGGTTGTTTCTGGTGCCAACGCTGAAAATGAGCAGGCGCTGCTTACACAGTTGGCATCTACGCCATTTGTGAACATTGAGCGTCAGGATGATCAAACTGTTATTGTTGACTTTGCTGATCGCCGCACTGCCGAGGCCTTTTTCGGAGCGCGGTCTGACCTGCCTGAACTGAGCCAGGTGAAGAAACAGTTTATCCGTCACGATCCGCCGCAAGAGCAGGCTCGAAATCAGAACGACGAGTCCATGGCACAGGAAAATGAAGTACAACAGGCGTGATAGTTCCGGCAGGCCCGGAGTTTATAGTTTTTTAGGCATTTAATGAGCATCTACCTCGAACCTGATCTGTGTGTGGCGCCTACTTGAAAATCGTGGCGCCGTCGGTTTGTGGCGTGGGAGGGCAATACTTGGTTTGTCTTGCTAGTTGGATTCAACTGCATGTCTCGTCGAAGCGATAAACGTCCTTCGTACGCCGGATATGACGATGAGAGGTACGAATCCTCCGGCTCTGAAGCAACTGTTGAAAGTGAAGATGATGATTTTGACGGAACGCTTCCCCCATTGCCCGCAATTAAGCTGAAACTGGGCACCAATGCCAATCAGAACGCCACCAGAAAACGAGGTACTCAGAGCTTTGACGAGAGCGACGACGAGGACGAGCTAGACGCCGATGGCCTGGAAAAGGACGCTTCACGGCTGGATTCTAACTCCACATCACGCAACTCGTTCTTCAGCGGCTCTGATTTTGGATACCTGAAACTGAAACCGGATCATGCTAACCGGCCTATTTGGATTAGCCCAGAAGATGGCCGTATCATTTTAGAAAGCTTTTCTCCGCTGGCGGAGCAGGCACAGGACTTTTTAATTACGATTGCTGAGCCTATCAGTCGGCCAAGCCACATTCACGAGTACAGAATCACGACGTACTCGCTTTATGCGGCAGTTTCAGTTGGTTTGGAAACAAGCGATATTATTGGAGTACTTAACAGACTGTCCAAAGTGCCTGTGCCGGAAAGTATTGTCAAGTTTATTCACACCTGTACCATTTCTTACGGCAAAGTGAAGCTGGTTCTCAAACACAACCGCTACTTCATTGAGAGCGCGTATGCTGACATTTTGCAGATGCTGCTTCGCGATCCAGAGCTTTCTGCTTTGCGTATCAGCGGTTCAGACACCATTACCGGTCCAGCACCCATTGGCGACTTACATATTCCTGGAACTTTGCCTGGGAATGCTAACGATGCAAATCTGGCTCAAACACAGCTTCAGCCTGAGCCCCTGAACCTGGGATCTACTGTAGATGTTGAGCGTGACGATGACGACAATGACGCTGTGCACTCCTTCGAGATTGCTCCAGATAGCGTGGAAACCGCGAAAAAACGGTGTCAGGAGCTTGATTTCCCGGTGCTGGAGGAATACGACTTTAGAAATGATACCAGAAACCCGAACTTCGACATTGACCTGAGGCCCTCAACGCAGATTAGACCGTACCAGGAAAAGAGTTTGAGCAAGATGTTTGGAAACGGCAGGGCCAGATCAGGCATTATCGTACTTCCCTGTGGAGCAGGCAAAACTCTGGTAGGTATTACTGCTGCCTGCACAGTGCGCAAGAGCGTTTTGGTACTTTGTACTTCATCAGTGTCAGTTATGCAGTGGCGACAGCAGTTTTTGCAATGGTCAACCATCAAGGCGGAGGACATTTCCGTTTTTACCAGTGAAAGCAAAGAACGCTTTGCGGGCGAAGCAGGATTAGTGGTTTCCACTTATTCAATGGTTGCCAATACCAGAAATCGGTCGCATGATAGTCAAAAGATGATGGATTTCTTGACTTCCCGCGAATGGGGATTTATTCTTCTCGACGAAGTGCACGTTGTGCCGGCAGCAATGTTCCGCCGAGTTGTTACAACAATTGCAGCCCATGCAAAGCTCGGATTGACGGCCACACTCGTGCGTGAGGATGACAAGATTGACGATCTCAACTTCTTAATTGGCCCCAAGCTATACGAGGCCAATTGGATGGACCTGGCACAAAAGGGACATATTGCAAACGTTCAATGTGCCGAGGTGTGGTGCCCAATGACAGCAGAGTTTTATCAAGAATATATTATGGCGGATATGAGGAAAAAGATGCTGCTCTACATTATGAACCCCACCAAATTCCAGGCCTGCCAGTTTCTGATCGAGTACCATGAACGGCGCGGCGACAAGATTATCGTGTTTAGTGATAATGTCTACGCGCTCAAGGCGTATGCTTTAAAGCTTGGAAAGCCGTTCATTTTTGGTGCTACTCCGCAGCAAGAACGTATGCTCATTCTGAAGAATTTCCAGCACAACCCGGATGTCAGCACGATCTTTTTGTCGAAAGTCGGTGATACCTCCATTGATCTGCCAGAAGCTACCTGTTTAATTCAGATTTCCAGTCATTACGGTTCAAGAAGACAAGAAGCACAGCGTTTGGGCCGCATTTTGAGAGCAAAGCGTCGTAACGATGAAGGATTTAATGCGTTCTTTTATTCACTCGTGTCAAAGGATACACAGGAGATGTATTACTCGACAAAGAGACAAGCTTTTTTGGTGGATCAGGGCTACGCATTCAAGGTGATCACCCATTTGAACGGTATGGAGAAACTGCCTAATCTTGCTTACAAGTCATTGGCAGAGCGCAAGGAACTACTTCAGATGGTTTTATTACAGAGCGAAGAAGCTGCCGGGCTCGAAATTGGCGATGATGCCGACGATGTTATTGGGCGTGGAGCTGGGCTTCATAAGCAGAAACCCAGAGCCAAAAAGGTTCAGGGAACGTTGGCTGGACTGGCGGGCGGTGAAGATATGGCTTACATTGAGTACAACAGGAGCAAAAACAAAGAACTCAAGAAAAACAGGTCCATCATCAGCAAGCTATACTACAAGTAAAAAGACTAATTTCAAAATATTTTGCTCAATTAGACTCAAGTTTTGCTATCCAAGCCTTTCGGAACGGCCGCATTTGAAATCATTATTTCCCGTCCTGAAAAGATAAGCAGATTCACTTACGAACCAATTGACTCACTTGAAGTTTTCTTGTGTTCTAGACATATGATAAGTGTGGTTCAGAGCAGCTCTAAATTTCACGGACAACGTTTATTTGCGAGTTATTACCTCTACATCTACGATCAATAAGAAATCAAAAGACTGGGGAACCGATGCCTTGATGAATGATTAAAGTATTTAGAAAATATTTTGAATTGGGTTTAGGTTGCCAGTCACATTGTCGCGTATGCAAGTGTATTTTACCCTACCCACACTGTGGCCGGCACCACAAACCTTTAATTATTCAGCCAATTTAGAAAACGCGTAGAGGATGTATGTCCTCATTTAGACAAACATCGCTTTGATCTCGCGAATTCCACTAAAGTTTGTCCAGCTGTGGCTCGGGCGTTTGACCCATGACTACACTAGCAACCTACTCTCAGTTTGAAAAACGGGTTCAAGCACTCAAGGAACTCAAGGCAGCCAAAGCTGGCTCAGAAGATCAACAAAACTACCCTGAGTACTCAGTGCCAATAGCGCCAGTTCCACCCACTCCTGACTCTGAATCGGAGCATTTATTGGCCTGGGGGTCAAAGCTTTCGACATCGCAGAAACGACGTGCCGCAAAGGGCTTCCATTTTGGGAACACATTAGAATTGAGGCAGCTGAAGACAGCCCTTCAAAAGGACCCCTTATCGGTGTGGGAAGCGGAATTCAAATCCTCTAAAGGCACAGGCCGTCTACCGCTACTGGAAAAACCCTTGACATATTTTGAAAGACCCAACACAGTACACAGTTCCAACAGTTGGCTTGACACGTCGTGTTCCGGACCTGACTATCCCTCCAGTTCCCACTATGATTACAGATCTACGCTATCAAGCATTTCCCCTGGGCCAGAAGCTCTCAACGAGCACACTGATGCAGTTTCGGCAGTTTCGGATTCGTCCATACTTGCGTCTTCACCTGAAACAAGAAACCCAGAATCAAATCCACAGGATGGATTACCATCTCCGGCAGTAAGATATACAGCTTTGAGCTACAATAGGGCGTCCCTGCTTCTACTGCTGTTTATATTTGCATGGATCTTGTTTGATCACCTCTACCTTAATTTGCCAATCAAAGCCGACGCATTACACCTTCACGGGTATTTGAGTGACGAAGAAAGCAATTACCTTAATTCGCGAATTGTCTCATGTGTAACGCACCAACATTGAACTATTTATTTAATACACATTCCTTGTTTGGCTTTTGGGCCAACATTATCTTTTTGACCGCTTTTTGTATAATAAGATTTTGTAAGAACTCCGTGTCACCGCTAATCGCATCCATGCCTTTTCTGCAAGGAGCATGAGCTTCCACTTTCAAAGGATTAAAAACTGCAAACATCTTCTCACAATGACTCGCAAGCCTCCTCAAACTACATTGCCTAGATTCACTGATGGTTCGCTAAATATGGTCTTTCATACGAAAGTTTACCTGCAGTAAAGTGATTAGGGGTGTAGCCAGCGTGAGCCTCAAATTCTCAAGCCAGGTTAAATAGTAACTACCAAAATTGTAGAAATCACGTCCACAAGCGACTGTCACTTCTCTGCCAGTTTGATTGACTCTCAGACAATTTGTAGCTTGAAGGAAGTTTTACCACCTTCGAGGTCCTCATATTATGCATGCCGATTATAGCTTGCATGAGTTACTTTAGTGTATCACATATTTTCTCGTACAATCCTCTAAAGTCTACAGCCAGGAGCAGTTCATCCCGTCAATACACGGTTTGCAGTAGCATAACATGGCACATGGATTTTCTCTTTCAAACGCGTTCAAACTTAGAAAACTCGCAAAAATTCTGCTTTACTGCACGGCAACTTGTCCTCGGTCAAGAGTGGTGAACCAAGGATTTATCGGTAACGAGCTATTGTTGGCCTTTTCGAAACTATGAAAGTTATGTTCTTGTCAGTTGGATTCAAGATTATACAGTCTGGCTTGCTTGACTTGACTGCTTCAATAAACACATCATGGCGGCTGCGGCCGCCTGTCAGGGCGGGCGGTTCCAGCGGAATATCTTTGGCGGCTGCAGCTTATGGCCCGTGTAACTGATGATACGCATTTGTAAGCCACGCTTTCCCGAGTCAAAAATTTTCTCACATCAAAGTGCATAAAATGGGAAGGTGGCATGCATATCACAAACCCCGAGTAAAATTCAATCTTGAGTTCTTGACTTCTTCCCAAAAATTTCGTCATGAGTCTCAGCGCGCGTCTTACTTCCGCAAAATCAGTTGTTGCTGTTCTGAAACGTTTCCCCGTTGATACCAACCGGATTTATCCCTCGTTCAGCCTTCCGCAAATTGCCTTTTACGAAAGCAACGACCCCAGCTCGCTTCCATCTACTGAGGTTCTGAATTACCGTCAGCATTCTTTCGAAAGTCTTGTCTCAAATGCCAACCGTAACTCTTTTCCAGTCTCTGCGCGCCTTTTGACACCCTCAGGTCAGCCAGACTACTATGAAATGATCTCTCGCGAAGCTTGTGGTCAAAACCACAAGTCGAGCTTCATTAGGGGCTTCTTCGACACTGCGTTTGGCTGGTGGAAATGATTTAATATTTATTCTTTACATGGCGGCGCGGGCGCCTCTATAAAATTCTAGTTTGTAACCTGAACACTATATTCTTCATCCCTCACTTCTTGGCAAAGAAGACCCTGGCATTGGCTGGCAACTCTGCGGGCGGCACTTCGAGTGCTGCGATTGCGTCTGCCGGCGACTGGAACTCCACAAATGCCACTCCACGGGCCGGAACAACGCGAGTCTCGAGATATCCTCGCAGATCCGTGTATACACTGTTCATCTTTTCGGCATCCTCGGGGCTGAGATTTTCCACAAATAAGACGTTGTTGCTCAGCGAGGAATCATTATTGCCTTTATTCAAATCGATGCGAGCTGCCTTTGCTGTACGAGCCTCAAGTCTCCGCTGTGATCGTTGTGAAATAATGCTAGAGTTTTCAGATCCCAGTTCAGCATCCGACGGGATCTTGGCTTTTGCAACTTCAATGATGCGGCCATCAACCTCAGTACCGTTCAGTGTTGCAATGGCCTGTTGAGCGTCTTTTTCATGTTCATAGACCACAAAGGCTTGTCCTCTCAGTCTCATGGCTTTGCGAACATACACAGTAGAAACAGGGCCAACCTGACCGAAGACAGATTCGACCTGACTTTTGAGCCGCTCACCGCCAGGTCGCTCGGCCAGGTTGCGCACGTACACTGTGCGTGTGGCCATCAGCTAGCTCCCGAAGAAAACCAACGTTGCCTTGAACGATAGTGCTCAAGGGCCAAATGTGGCGTAATAGCATGTCGCCACAATAATCCGCAGGTCGACCACAAATCTTGGCATGATCACAAAATATATGAAGCAAAAAGCGCCAGTACATTTCGACAACTACATTCACACACGCCCATAGCATAGCCATCAAATACAAACGAGTAATTGCGCTTGTAGGCCTGAAGCTCACTCTTCCAGTGCTCGGCTACAGCATCAAGCTCGGTGGAAGTCGCAATATCAACGTGGGCCCTTGTAAAATGGAATTGGAATAATTTCCACTGTAAACCCAAGAATTATTTTGTGTCGCATTTCTAGCACTTTATCGACGACTTATATAGATATGACAAGATAGCAAGGTACACTGTCTCACAGAATGAGGATTCAGGGCTGAGTCTGATCGCGCAGGATGCCGCACCCGATTGTACGTTCATATGTAGGTCTCATACTCCCCGCTTCCAATCCCGCATAAGACGGTTTTGACGTGGAGCCAGGTACTAAGTCCATAACGATATTCTAGTTGTCAAATCAGATATATTCTCTGTATATAAAAGTTTAATTTTGAGCAGATCATGAATCCCGCCCACGGCAAAATTGTGAGGGACGCTGATGATATAGTCGCAAAAGGCGACCCCTGTAAAGACTACTCATAATGCTCGACATTCTCTGCAAGAAGGTGTGCGATGCTTTCAGAGGACATGAACCACAGCTCAATGATCTCTTCCATAACCCTCAAATAAATGTGTCTGATCTGATTGACATTATGTGACGCACTTCCATCTTGGCGCCAGTGAAGAAAGCAGTGCCTCAATGAATGGATTTAGAGGAGTAACTTTGCCACGGTACTTGCTTGATAGCTAATTAAGAATCAGGCTGTTTCCGCGCTTTCTATATATTTGCCACTCTCCGCGTACAACTACTCACTTGAGGCTTAATAAATACAATGAAGTATTGGATGCCAAATGTATTCTTGAGGATAGCGAACAATTTAAGGGCCTTCAGATAGTATCTTTTATTATTTGGATCGGCTTCAATACAAAGAATAACTCTTCATGAACCTTGATAATTTATTCACTTTTATACTCCATATTCTGAAATACTGGTTGCACTGATATTGGCCTTCTTACTGATACTGGCCTTCTCTGAACATTTTATAGATTTAGAATTTTGAGATATCCTGCGGCCGCGCAATAATTCGTGAATGCGTTCATTGCATTTTTGTTGAATGTATTATGCCCTAGACCATTGAGAAGAACAGACACCACTCCTAGTCAATCCTAAAGCCTCTTTAAAGATGGTGTGCGAAATGCCGACGTTAGCAAAAAGCTCTCATCCAGTAGCTTTGATGTTAAGATAGAAGACTCGATATAATGCGAGTATAAACACATTCAAGAATAGATATTCGAAAAAGGCTGCTTAGGATTTCTTGATTATCGCTCGAGTAATGAACATTAATTATATATTCAAAAGAGACTGGGACCTGAGGTAACCATCTACTTATTGGGTAAGATTTGGAGAAGTTAATTCTCAGTATTTACAGAGCGGCCTATATTATCTTTGTTTTATCTTCCAGGCAGTGAGGGTACAGCCCGGCATCTACTTTAAGCAGCCTTGCCCTGAAGCATTGTCCTGAAATGAGGCATAGACCATGATGTTCCATGATGTTCTTGCAAATGGTAATTTTGTCACAGTTTAGCTTCCAACGAACTCACTAACGTATCTTTACTTTGTAGCATAATTATCTCCATTTCAGCTTCCTTTCAACTCGAATAATGTTTCGTGAACGTGGCGCCCTGTGGCGTTCGGTGGCTGTGGAGGACAACCCCATCCCTTGTCGCATGTAAGCGAATAAGCCCAGAACAATTTGAGACCTTCCTATTGACTGCAAATGGCTCAGTTTCCAGCAGCATTGCAATCTGGCTGGGTACTTTTTGGTGCTGGCCTCGCTGTTGGATGGCTTCTGACACGGAGAGCCTCTGTCAAGCCACCCATTAACTCGTTTAAAGCTCCCTCTGGAAATGCGGGCGAACACAAGATGATGCTGGTTGTTCGCACAGACTTACCAATGACAAAGGGTAAGCTTGCAGCGCAATGTGGTCATGCTGCTGTTGCGTGCGTTGAAGCGGCTGGAAAGACACACCCTGAAGAGTTGCGCAAGTGGCGCCGCAGTGGCCAGGCAAAGATTGCCGTTCGAGTTGACTCTGAAGAGCATCTGCTCAATCTGCACAAGCAGGCCCAGGAAGCAGGCCTCGTAGCTCAGTTCATCGTGGACGCAGGTCGTACACAGATCGAGGCTGGCTCTATCACTGTTCTTGGTATTGGCCCTGCACCCAAATCAGCTGTTGACCCCATCACTAAAGACCTACGTCTCTTGTAAGATTTCCAAGTCTAGACCTGAAGGTGTTGAGTCTACGCGACGAACAGCGTAGTTTTCCTGCCTGAGTAAAGCTAAGTGGCCCAAAGACAATGGGAAGGAGAATTTCTCCGCCGAGGTATCCCCTGTCTTGAAATTAGTCGAGTTGAAACGCATTGATAGAGAAAATAGCGATTAATTAGGGTCTGCTTTTTTAACATCGTCTAGAACTTCTTCAATTAGTAGCACCAAGCTTATTCGCAGTAACGCTAGATTTTTCAAAGCATTATTCTTCTCAATTTAGAAGTGGCTATACTCTCCGTAGTGACCAAGTCAGGTCTGCGCTCCAGCCGAACGGACACCATGTCAGGCTCATGAACGTATTTGACAAAAGCGGTGGTGCTCCCGAACCAATACGTTTCTGACTGTTGACACAGTGGATTGTTCCACCAAGAAAACGCTTTAAAAACACAGAATTATTATTCTGCCTAGATAATTAAGTAAAACCAAAGGGATTTCCCGTACAATTCGTCCTCCATAAACACATTCAGTGCTGGCAGGTACATAATTAGCTGGGTTGGTGACAATGCTATCCTCATGATTGTCGCCAAAAATCATTACTAGAGTTCTTCAAACCATCCAGATCGAGGGAAACAAGCACATTGTCGGAGTCAAAAGAGTGTACAAGACTCATTTGAGCCATTCCAGTCAGAGCTGGCTGGGGAGAGGTTGATTCCTCATCATCTCAACTACTTTATGGACCTGCATTTGCTGTCGGAAGACGAACGACCCCATGGAAACATGCCTCTAATATAAATACACGGTGTTCTAATAGGGTTTTTCTCATGATAGTCTTCATCGGACTCAGAGATGACCTTCAACTAATCCCCAAATGAGCGATACTTCATCCCGGATGACAGCTTCTCTACTCTTTCAGTTCCTGGGGATCTACTAATATGAACAACAGATGAGTATTCTAGTTGCTTCCGCCGACCTGCTGGGATAGCACTTCAATGACATCTCCGTCAACCATTCCGAGACCCTTGGGGGTATCTTCGTCGCTAACACGCTCGCCATCAAACAAGAACCGGAGTGAATTGCGGTCTTTTCCAGCACGCTTGCAGAAACCATTAATGAGCCGGCTCATACTGGTGCTGGGCTTGACACGGAACAAAACATCAGTTCTATTGTCAGTGACCTTGAGGGTGAGGTGGTCCTCAGCGGGAACTTCGGATCCTGCCTCAGCCTTGACAGCGCCAGTCTCCTGCTGAGGCGCAGGAGTAGTAGATCCGGAATTGGCGAAATCAAGCTGCTCTGTAGCCTGGTCAGCAGAATTGCTATGGTTCTGTACTGGATTTTCTGAATCGGACATTATTGCGTTGAAAGCAGGCTGCACGCCTTTAAGTGTATTTCGGAAATTGAGGGAACTGACAAATCGGCTGCATGAACTTTGCAGCAAAGCGGCCACATGGACTTTGCAACAAAAACGCCACAGTGACTCTCTTTGTAAGCCGGGCCGCTAGGTCACATGATGATTACAGAATCCTGCCGCCGATCACGGGATTTTTTTTATCTCAAATGGCAGCGTAAGTGATTGCCAAGTTTTTCATGCATGGAAGTTGGTTCGTGATCTGTACTGCATTTCGCAGCAAAAACCCTGGGAACGTGGCGCTGATAAGGCCACGGCCTAACTCAGTAATTTAAAGTGTTTTTTTGAAGGTAAACAGTTCAAAGTGCTAATCAGGCCACCAGAAAGGGTTGGGAAAACTTGTCTCTTGCTTTTATGCATGGAGACGCTTTGGTCGATTTGGCTCTCACAGACGCCTTTGGTGCAGGTCGTATTTCCCGCAGTTAACAAATATAATTTTTCCTTCTGGTCCGGGCCGTGATAGGGAGCTGCTATACATTAAGGACTCCATTGGCTGTGCTGAGAGAGCTCATTATTGCTATAACGGCGATAGTTTTTATCGCGCTTGATACCAAATCACCGCTGGCTACTCCGCAAGGCTGCACCCCACTTTTTACACTGATTGCGTTAGTCGGTGACCCCTCATCTCTATACTTGTGCCTATCGGGGCCCGGGAACAATGCAAGGGTAAGGGGAAATCAAAGTTCTCTCAAGAACCAAAGAGAGTAAAGCTCATGTCTTACAGCAAACCTAGTTGAAAAAGACAATCTACACCTCCGAAATATGCTTGACAATCTTTTGTTCAACATTCAGTGCTAAAGACATCGTGTAGCAGTATATCGTTGCACCAACCCCCACCTTGATGTCTCTAGTGGGTGCATATAAGTGCGTCATACTGGCAACTGACGATGTGGGGTGCATATATGCGGCTCGCGTGACCACAACTTCAAATCGCTATAATAGATACAGCTTTGACAAAACACCCCACATCACTACCCCAAACAACCGTATATTGAGCAAACAGTATACAACTCTTGCACCGCTACGAAGTACATCAAGAACTGTCTCGCTAAACAGACGCTTCCCTTTTCTTGATCCTTTTGAAAAGAAAAAAAAAAATGTCTTTAGACCTGGCTTCCTCCTACTACACCCACTGGACCGAGCCTAAACTTGGGTCTCAACCAATGGCTCCACTCACTCCTCCCCATGGACACGCCGCACTTGGCTTTGGTGTGGGCGAAAACTCTATTTGGGGCAATAGGAAGCAGCCTAGCTCAGCATCGCTCAGCTGGGATGATGTTCTCCCGTCGCAGTACGGCAAACTGACATCGTACCAGACCACCAAGAGTATTTGGGGTCCTCCATCGCCGCAAGGCTATTTCCACGCCGAGCGCCCCCCGTCTCCGCACTACTCACACTTGTCACCATCCTACTCATACTCGTCACAGCTTTCCAGTCCTCCATGGCCCGCATCAGCTCAAAGCAGCGCTCCCTCGAGCCCCAACCTTGGAAGTTTTGTTCTGCCCGATGAAGTCAGCGCTGGCGATTACTCCATCTATAACGAGCTCGTCAATGCTATGGCCTCTACATACTTGCCTCTCTGTGTTGTGCAATTCAAGGGCCAGCGGCTAGAGGTTTTCGTCAAATCGCAGCAGTCTCTAGCACCGAACCTTGTTGTTGGCGGCCATGTGGTTGTCGATGCTGACCGCGGGCGCGATCTGGGGTTGTTGGTCGCTGACAGCGTTAGCCCCGAGGATGCAGCTCTTGTTCGGTACCGGCAGTACAAGAAGCAATCTGAAGCACTTCACAGCAACCAGGCAATGGCCACAGGCGACGCAACATTGCCTGTATCATCAACCAGTCCCAAGCCGATTATCAGAGCTGCGCGCCAAAGCGAGATCCAACTGATTGATGCCAAAACCTCTGCCGAGGCCAAGGCCATTGTTTTGTGCAACCAGAAGATCAGGGAACGCGGACTGCCAATGACTGCTGTGGATGCCGAATACCAGTGGGACAGGCGGAAACTGACTTTTTACTATACCGCCAACCAGAGAGTGGACTTCAGAGACCTGATCAAGGACTTGTTTAGGATATACAAGACAAGGATCTGGATGTGTGCTGTTTCCGACGCCGCGGAAAACACGCTTTGATTTATACTATTTTAGACGAATAAACACATGTGCATTACCCCAAAATGATAGCCTTTACTAGCTATCATGCCTAAATGCTGTTGATGGTAAAAGTACCAGGGCAAGGACATTGAAGAGACGCACTAAGGCAAATTAGCGTCGAGCTGCTAAGCACCGGCTGCTGCGACAACGCGCATAGTAAATGCCATGCGTTTCTTCAATTTTCCTGTTGGCCAAGAGGCCTGTGTGAAATTGATATGCAGAATAGTTATTCGCGCAGCGGGGAAAGATTCCAATAAATACTTTTGAATAGTGAGGGCAAATACCGGATATCTCTACTCTTGATCTAAATCTGTTGCTGCGGCAGCGATCACAACGAAATTTGGGGGCTTGTAACAGCCAGCATTCTGGATGCTGTCAGATAGCGATGCGCTATTCTGCGAAGATATGCAGGGGGGTCACTAGCGCGTTTTGGCTGCATGACAGGCGAGATGAGGCCTCTGCCAGCCCGGCAAATGGACCTAAACTCGAATTCCAAGTTGCAAGCCTCTAGCCAAACACGCGTACTACCATAGCTTTTGGATAACAAGTCCCAGCATCCGTTTGCAACGCGTAGTTCTCCACCTAGCTGCTGCGGGCTGGACGCGTTGTCAGCATTCCGCAGGAGGTCAAAGTAGGTCATCTCACCCAAGGGCCATCTCCAAACTGCGAGTTCTAAGCAGCCCTTACCAACTCGACAGGGCGATCTCTCTTCACGTTCAAACCCCTCCTGGTTTGAAATAATTAAACGTTTCTCGGCTTGGAAATTCCCTGTTCCAATAAAACGCGGCAGGAGGTTTCTCTTCGGCTTCCCCCTTTGAGTTGCACCAGCTCAAGAGGTCAATAACTGTGTTTAAAACGTCGCCAAGTGAGTGCTGGCTGAGGAATCGCCAACTACAAAGCTCTATTTCTTTTTCTTCGTTCAACAACACCACACTCATTACCCTTTGCAATCTAGATCTCCCTAACAATGTCAACAGCAGCCAAAAGTGCCGCACAAGCCGCTGTTACTCGGTACGACGACCAGAATAAAACGAGCGACAACAACCGGCTGTCTCAGATTTCTTCAAACTCAAAATCATCGTCACACAAACGCTCACGAGCACACATTGGGCCCTGGCAACTGGGCAGAACGCTGGGCCGCGGCTCTTCCGGTCGTGTAAGGCTTGCAAAGCATTCTGAAACGGGCCAGCTGGCTGCAGTCAAGATTCTGCCCAAAGCTTTGGTGGATTCCAAGAATAATGCGCACCAGGCGGCCACTGGGGCATCTTCAACCACTGGAGCATCCCATCTTCCATATGGAATTGAGCGCGAAGTTATCATCATGAAACTCATTGAGCATCCCAATATCATGGGACTCTACGACGTTTGGGAGAACAAGGACGAACTTTACCTCGTTCTCGAATACATCGAAGGAGGCGAGCTCTTTGACTACCTCATCTCCCGAGGAAGACTGTCGGAACGCGAGGCAATACACTACTTCCGTCAGATCTGCTATGGCGTTGACTACTGTCACCAATTTAATATCTGCCACCGCGATCTGAAACCCGAGAATTTGCTTCTCGACAAGCACCGCGACATCAAGATCGCCGACTTTGGCATGGCTGCTTTGGAAACCCAGGGACGGATGCTCGAAACAAGCTGCGGATCGCCGCATTATGCTTCGCCTGAGATCGTTGCTGGAAAGAACTATCACGGGGCTCCTAGTGATATATGGTCGTGCGGAATCATCTTGTTTGCGTTGCTAACGGGCCATTTGCCGTTTGACGACGATAATATCCGCAAGTTGTTGCTGAAAGTTCAATCTGGCAAGTACGTCATGCCCCATTATTTATCTCCCGAGGCCAAGGACCTTATTTCCCGCATGCTGTGCGTGCGCCCTGAAGACCGGATCTCCATGCGTGGCATTTTCGCCCATCCGTTGCTGGCAAAGTACCCGTCGCGCCGGATCCCCGCTGCAAACACCGATATGGTGAGATTGATCAACGCTTCGCATCCAGTTGCATCGCTAGAGGATATCGATATGGAGATTCTGCGCAATCTCAAAACCTTGTGGCACCGCGATTCTACCGAACAGATCATCCAGCAGCTGCTTTCTCCCTCGCCCAATCCGGAAAAGACATTTTACTGTCTCTTGGTCAGGTATCGCGATACACACTCTATGCGTAAATCCACCAGAAGGCAGGGCGCAAATACCGACAGCGGCAAACGCAATAGCGTTGCTGCTCCGTTGGCAGTAACAGTTGGATCCTCGACAGCGCCCTCCCCTCCACGGCCAATTAGAGCCGTTCCAGCAAGACAATCGCCTCTGCGTCACCGCCGGACTACTTCCCAGTCGAGCCGGCGGTCCGGCAGCTCATTAAGGGCTGGGCCGCACCACGCCAGAGGCACGTCTCGCTCTAATTCACGGTACTCGATTGGCTCTGTGGGATCGCGACGCAAGCACCGCTCAAGAGCACGTGCTGAAAGTGTTTCATCCAGCAGCTCGCGCCAGAACCACCACGGACTGGAAATTGAAGCTGCGGCTGTTGCTGTCGTCGCTGCCGAGAAGACCAGGGCCGTTACGGTGCCACAAGCGACCGCAAGTAAGCCAAACAAGACAAGCAAGTCACGGCAAACAAGCAAGCCAAGCAATGTGAAGCCACCGGCAGCAGCAGAAGCAGCAGCAGCAGTTACCACTCAGGTAGAATCTCTCAAGCCCTCTGAATCGCTTGTTCCCGATGCTTTTACTGATATCCTCGAGCAGGCCTTTGCCAACGACGATATGCGTGCTGTTTCAAACCCCCTGCCAAGCTCAGTTCAGCCACGCGCTGTTGAGCAACAGCGCCGGGTAACTTCAATGCCTACCCCCGAAGCAAGCTCAATGTCTGGCCGGTTCGAGCAGTTCCAGTCGGCTGCTGGCCCTCCTCGGCCGCACGAAGAGTTTTTGCCAATGATCTTTGAAGAGGAACACACGTACGAAAGCGAACTCAAGGTCGACAGACGCCGCGCGCCGCAGCTCACGTTCGGCACTAATACACCAGCAGTGCACCTTAGCTTCACGCCCTCTGAAGCTGCTGCAGCGGTATCCGCACCGGTCAGGCCAGCTCCTAGAGCACCCTCGTCTCGGCCATCGTATTCTACGCGCGACCCAGGCAATAGTCAGGGTATTTTCAACCCTTATAGCGTTGTTCCTCAGGTGGTGCTCGAGCCCAAGAGCGGGACGGCTACTAAGAGCTTTGTGCCTATTTCTACGCGCCGCAAACCGGTCCCACAGCCGATCGATGCTCCGCAGTTCAAGGGCGACTGGCTTTCAGAGGCAGATCAGCTTAGCAAATTCAGCGAGACTGAGTCGCCTTGGGATTCAAAGTTCTTTTCAATTGCACAACGTCCCATTACCCCGCCAAGCGATTCTCCGCGACGCAAGAGCGTTCCCGCTCCTGTTTCTGCACCCGTTGATGCTACTGTTGATGCTTCCGTTACCACAAATGCTACTAATGATAATGCCCGTTTGTCAAGTCCCGGTGCCAACCGCATCAAACGCCAGCCGCTTGGTGAGCGCGACTCCAATATAATAACCAAGCCGGAAGAATCTGCCAAAAAGTCGATGCTACAACGGTTTGGCCGGCGCCGGACCTCTGAAAACGAAAAAACCGCCAAGACAATGATTGTGTCGTCTAGCAACTACAACGTCTCCGATACCAAGAAGAAAGAGACTGTTGCAAGCACCGCACGCCGTGTTCCTACTCCTATTATCCATGAGGAGCCCAAGCAGAGCTGGCTGCTGCGTGTTTTGGCCCTCAATTCAGGCACCACCCAGACAACCAGTGCTAAAAGCCTGTTCTCACACCTTCCCGAGGAGAGGCTGCTTGCAGTTATTACCGGGATTATGGACGGCTGGCAACGCTATGGAATCTCGTATGCCAACTCTGGGTCTGTCTTGACTGCGCACATCAGCCCCAAAAATGTGCTCAAGCTGCACCAGGCGACATTTGGCGTAAGGGTAGAACCATCAACTTCTACTAATAAGGGCTCAATTGCACTGTTCCAGCTACAGCGAGGGTCTAAGGTCGCGTTCCAGCGTTATGTCAACGAGCTCGAGCGGTGTCTCGACAATGCCGGTCTTTTAGGATAGCCGTTTAAGCTGTATTATATTAATTTATATATCTCCACCACTACATTTCTTTTGGCTGGAATCGCCAGAAAAGTGTAATGCAGGATGTGCGAACTTTCCAGGGTAAGGATGGGGGAAATAAATCAGCGGTGGGAAAGAGAGGCCCAAAAAAAATATTACTTAACACTGCAAGTGGGCATATCAAGCAGAGAGGGTATACTTTCCAACAATGAGTGATAAAGTCAGGTACTATTTAGAGCAGTCTGCTTCAGAGCTGCAGGAGCTGAAAGAGCTTGGCGTGTTTACGCAAAAAGAGCTGGCGATTGTGGTCCGCCGGCGCACTGAATACGAGCATCGTTTGATCGCCAGAACAGCATCGCCTCGTGACTTTGTGTCTTATGCTCGTTATGAAAAGGCATTTGACCGGCTGCGCGAGCTGAGAATGAAGAGGCTAAGGAAACAAGGAGAACTTACCAGTACTAGTAAAGTAGCCTGGGCCGGTTCGCGAAGATTGGCCTTTATTTTCGAGCGAGCAACTCGTAAATTCCCTGCCAGCCTTGAGCTGTGGCATGCCAGAATTGAGGCCGCAAAAGCACAAAATGCCGTTCATGTGGTGAACCGCGCGCTCAAACAGATGATCAGACTGCATACCGGCGATCCAGCAGTTTGGATCTACGCGGCAAAGTATCATGCCGAGGAGAACGCTGCTATTTCCGAGGCCAGGGCTATCATGCAGCGGGGTATTGCCATAAACCCCAAATCGCAGGAGCTCTGGGTCGAGTATATCCGTCTTGAGTTGCTGTACGTTGCCAAGATCCTAGCGCGCCGCAAGCTGCTGGGCCTTGTGGCTGCCAAAAGAGATGAGATGGCCGAGATGGCCAAACAGCCAGAGCTGGCAAAGGAGCTTGAGTCGCAGCATGAACTGGACGCAAACGAGCTCAAGCTGGAGACTGAAGCGGCTGAGGAGCAGCTTCGTACGCTTCCTGATGTGGATATTTCAGTTTTAGGCGATGCAGAGTCCAATCCCGCTTTGAAGGGCGATGTTGCCCTGGCTGTTTTTGATGCCGCAATTCCGATTGTTCCTGAGCAGCAATGTCTTGATTTTTGCGAGCGCGTTTTGGCTGTTTTCGACGAGTTTTCCTCGCTCGATAGGCAGTACCTCTGCTCGCACGTTATTTCGGCAGCAATTGCGAGTTCTTACGGCAAACACTCTCCGCGAGCTTTGCTTTGGCAAACAACGTTGCCGATCAGACACTCGGATGCCAGCAACAAGGATTTCCCCGACCAGCTGCGCCTTGTATTCCGGTACTACGAGAAACTGCGGGCCCAGAAATCCGCTGATCTGTCGCCTGTTTTCCAGCAGCTGCTGCGGGACTGGCTCGCTAATCAAATTCCGCCAGAAATTGGCAACGACGCATTAAAGCGGGCTGTCGAATTATTTATCCAGCGCATGTAGAATTTATTTTCCCACTTTTATGAGATCCAATTTTGCGACTGGAAAAAGTCGTAAACCCGCCCGATTTTTTGCTCCTCAATCGATTCCATCGTCGTCCGCAGCTCCTTTTTGCGGAGCCGGCCGCCGCGCTGCAACAGCTCTTCAAATACCATCTCCTTGAGCACCATGTACGCCCGTGGAAGAAGCCGCAACTGTGCGCACAGTGCACGTTCCTGAGGACTAAGAAGATCTGCGTCCGGCGCAGAATTGACGTCAAAGCCCAGGTTTGGTTTCTTGTGCCGATGGCTATCCTCTTGTATTTGCCGTGTTGCAGAGGGGTGGTTAACTCCTTGTGACGTTTGTTGTTGCTGTTGCTGCTGCTGTTGCTGCTGTTGCTGCTGTTGTCCGGGCTGCTGTTGTCCAGGCTGCTGTCCGGGCTGCGTGCTGCTGTTGCGGCCAAATGCAGCCATCCGGATCTGTTTATCGCGCTCGTACTTTGTAGCTGCAGCGAACGATCTTATTCCTGCTTGACGGTATTCCTGTAGCTCTGCAATACGGCGCCGCAGCTGCTGTTCCGCAAGCATATCGTCACAGAATTGCTCAAACTCTGTGGGGGGGAGAACCCGGATATACGGTTTGAGCTTGTTATGGAGCTCGCGGTCCTCCTTTGTACGTTTCTTCTCCATTTGTTGTAGCTTCCTATAATCCAAGAGCCCGTGCGCAAGGATTGTGCGTTTGCGCTCTGCTCTGCGCGTTAGCCGCGAGTTGTAGATCTCCAAAACCGTTAGTTTGTGCTCCACATCCAGCTCCGTATCTTCTGGCTCAAATATCATATCCTTGACCGACATTTCGGCCTCATTCTCTGCCTCCACATCAAACTCAAGGCGGCCAGGCATGTACCCTTGAATTTCATGGCATGCCGGTGCCGAAACAAGCAAATTTGGCTTGATTGGCGGTTGTGAGGCCAGATCACGTCGGTACTGCTCTATTCTCTCGCGGCGTTCCTCGTTGAATTGGAGCTTGTCCACATCAAATTTTAGCGTCATGTTCGGCAGCGGACGCGTTTCAACGTCCAAGTAAACGCGTTTGTAGTGCTCAAATACTTCATCCCCGGTTCTGCCACCGATATGCTCAGCGATGTCCTGCCATGATCCAATGCCAAACTGCTCTGCGCCTTCAATCAGTTGCAGCTCCTCATCGGCGCCCCACTCGCGCTCAAAAATTGGGAACGCGTACTGCTCAATAATACGGTACTTGTGCCATGGTTTGTGGTCGCCTGCAGTCGCGCCTTTTGCAAAGCACGGGACGCAGAGGTCGCACTCTTCACACTCAGCGCAGCGTACCTGCACCAGGTTAGACAGCTCGACATTACAAACGTCGCATGCTCTCTTGCTGTTGTCGGGCCGGCCTCCCATTTAAGTGCCAAAAATGCCAGATTGTGCCGGACACAGGTGCCAGTACAGGGGGGGGCGCCACCAGATGCAGCGACACTGTGATGCAGCCACCGCCACAGCCCCCGTACCTCCTGACGCCACACTCACTCCCTGCCGCCACACTCACCACCTTCACTCTTCCACCCACTAGGGTCAAGGGCTATGTGACTGCTACTAGCGGCCACCAGCGACGCACACAACCATATCCGGCACCGATCACCCACATAGCTTCAACAATATGGGTCGCGTCAGAACAAAGACAGTAAAGCGTGCTTCCAAGCAGCTTATTGAGAAGTACTACCCCCGTCTGACCGAGGACTTTGACACCAACAAGCGCATCATCGATGCCGTTGCTGTCGTGCCCTCCAAGCGCCTTCGCAACAAGGTGGCCGGTTACACCTCGCATCTGATGCGCCGTATTGCCAAGGGACCTGTTAACGGTGTTTCCTTTGCTCTCCAGGAGGAGGAGCGTGAGCGTCGTGATCAGTACGTTCCCGACGTTTCTGCTTTGGACGTCATTGTTGCCCAGGGCTTGCTTGTTGATGCTCAGACCAACGACTTGCTCAAGTCTCTCAAGCTTCGCCTCAAGGTCAAGGTCAAGGATGTCGGTTCCGAGTCTTTGGACCGCAAGTTCCGCAAGAAGAGCCAGCCTTATGTATAATAACTTTTTCTAGTTTCAGATAAATATTGATCAAACGGTCAAACCGATTCAAATACTGGTCATATGATCCATGCTGACATGCTCTGTAGAGCACGCTTGGCCCATCCGGGTGCCAGTTTAAGAGCCAATTTAGGCTTGGTTTTCAGGCCCAGGGCCCGTCATGTCCATCAGTTGCAGTCGCTAGCAAACAATGCAACAAAATTTGCAGCCGCAAGCCCGGCAATACCCACTTTGGCTCCCGCGCAGGCTGAAGTAGGCGATTTGGTTGAGTTTTGCAATGGAAATCAACGGGAGCTGGGTATTGTAACGTTCAGCCCCGCCGGAGATAGTTTCGACTGCGCACTCAAAGATGGAACTACAAAAACTATTTATTTGAACAGCGTCACCCTCAGTTTAAGGCCAACAAACCAACAGGAAAGGGGAATGATGTCACTGCAGGTTTTGGAAAGGGAGGCTTTGGCAAATGCAGCAAAACTAGGTCCCTTTCTGGACGCAGCTCATGCGTACCTCTGTTTACCCTTGAAACTCAATGCAGTTGATCTTTGCGAGCTAACCAAGCTGGTATATGCTGCCAAACACAGCTCTGGTCGGTTTTACAATTCAAATTTCAAGTCAAACAGTGTCAATGCCCAACAGATTCTAGCAACGTATTTTGCCGCTAGCAAGAGCGAAAAGTTTACAAGAATCGGTAGGGCACCCTTTATGGCTGTGTCTGAGCACCAATTGGAACAGATCAACCGCGTGATGTTCGGTTTGGCCCATGATGATCTGCACCGTGCTGGCACTGAAATTGCCCTTTACAAACCGGACACAAAGCTCGGATTGCTGGCGTCAACAGTTGCGAATATGCTCCGGTTCTTTAGTGTTACCAATATTGAGATGCTAAGGCCTTTGGTAACGACCATTGAGCGTGTCTTGAACGAGCGTAAACTGCGTCAGGCTCAAGCCACTGAGAATGAGCGAGATCAGGCCAAGCAAAGATTGGAGGCGTTTAATATTGCACAAAGTGTATTGCCGGTGGAAAATCCCTTTTTGACAAGGGGGCTTCTGGCTTGGCCTCTGGAAGACAACATACTGGACGATAGTCTTGATCTCAGGTCAACAGATTTTGTGACCCCAAATCTGGACGTTGACCTACCAATTGAGGAACGGCCCGTTGTGGCAGTCAACGATGACTTTGCGCTTGGCCTCGATCCGGACTTGGTGCCAGAAAGATGGGTCGTCTCAATCTACATACCTTTGGTTCCTGCTCTTTCTCATAGATCAAGGGCTGCGTGGCGCGCAAAGTCGATGGTCGTCGACAACAAGCGACTTCATTTCACACCTCTTGCCCTACGTTCACAGCACTGCTTGAGGCCAGATGTCGCTAGGCCGTGTCTCCGGATATCAAGCACTGTAAGGCCCTGGGATGCAAAATTCGACTTGAGTCAGATTCAACTTAGTATCGTCAAGGCACGGGCCACAAACGAAGGACATAGCGGGAGCGTGGGCAGTGGTGCTTCTTGGCGGTTCGCCAAGCTTGAACGGTGCCTCAACATCTGGGCAGAACAGCGTCAGGGCTCATGGAGCTGTGACTTTGACGAGGCGTACATGGGAGGTAGATCTGTTTCTGTTGATAGAACACTGGCAATGGAGGCCCGGCTGCTTGCGGGCGAGTGGCTGGGCGCATGGGCAGCGGCCTCAAACGAGGTTCGCGTGCCATATTTGTGCAAAACAAGCGCCACGTCCAAGGAGTTTCTATCAACAGAGCCCGAAAAACATGTTGGCATTGGCGCCAGTATCTATACTCCAATTGCATACCCATTCGAGAGCGCTATTGCATCGCATGCCCTTAGAAACATCGTCCGGGCGCTGCCGAATGGCCAGCAGATCTTTCCGGGACTTTTGGATCATAATCACTTGCCTGCACCTAATGTAGTGGCTGCTTCAGAAGCAGTTGATGCAGTTTCGTCAGCCGCCAAAAGGTTTGCGGAACTAATGACAGTGAAAGCTGCCAACAGGATGGTGTTTCCATGTGAGTTAGTTGAGGCTGCATGGCCTGGTGAGCGTGCAAATGCTTGGTGCCCAACTTTGGGCCTTGAAGTGCAAGTTATGGCTAGCTCTACTCAACTACATGCTGGCGACCGTGTTTTATGCACTGATATTATTGAGCTCGACCCAATTGAGGGGTCCTTGGTGTTTGCAGCATGATTCCAGAATAAATTAAGCCATATAGCCTGCATCCTGAGGCTACTTGCGCAGCTTGAGCAGATGCTCTTCAAAATGATTTTTACTCCAGCACAATCCCCACGTCAACACGAGCGTTTTGCGAAAGCCGATGATAGCTCTATCCACTTGCCGGAACGTACCTGTTTGGTCCAGGAATTCAGTCACAGCACGGCGTTTGCGCTGTATTTCGAGATCAAATTGTCATAACGCCGAGGGACGTAATTTCGAGACTTGAACGCTTCGGCTGCTCATTGCCAACAAAAAGTAGAATATAGAACTCAGTAGCACGCGTCAAAATGGTTGAAATTTTTTTTTTTTTATTACATCGAGTATCTCAGTAGGCGGCCTGATTAGCTACAGTAGCATTACCACGTTTGGCATATTCTTTTACGAATCAGATGAGATCTAGATATAATTATTATACAACTCTAGATGATCTGGTACAAAGCCTGCTCCAAAAACTATTGATAAATAGAATATAACAGGCCCTATTTGTAAATCTATTTTCTATTCTTTCTTGCGCGTCTTTCCCGCTCGTACAGATTACGCTCAGCGCCCTCCTCAGAGTTGATCTGGTTTGTGAGTTTCGACAACATCTGGTGATACTGCTCAGACTCCTGTCTCTTTTCGTCAAGTCTCTGCCTAGCAACGAATTCAGAATCACGACGGACCTCTTTGAGAGTCTGTTTACGCTCCTTCTTGAACTGAGCACGCAACTTCGCGAGCTCACGGCGTTCGGGGTCCATGTCGACATTCTTGAGCTCAGGATTGAAGTTGTCCTCGAACATCGGGGCGTGTGTGACAATCGCCATTGGTCTGAGTTCCTGAAGTCTAAGAGGCATCCTGTCACGTTTGGCCCATGAGATTTGCTTCTCAAGAACCTGTGCAACTGGCATAACGATATCGTTCTTTGGAAGTGATGCCAAGCTTTCTTTAAGCGGCTCGAAAAGTTCGATGAATGCATCAGACGACTTCCAGATCTGCGAAGCCTTTTTCACGGTTTGTGCAAGGTGAACAATCAGTTCATCGTAGGTCACACTACCAAGCGATGTAATGGACATTGGGCTGGCCCCCTGAGTTTCGAAGCTCTTACCAAGCTTAATCTCGCTGCTTGTAACACGAACGAGGTTCGCAGCATCAGGAGTGCCGTCGACAGAGGAGAGAACCCGGAGCAAGTATGCAGCAGCTTCTGGGACCAAGCGGTGTGAAATTCTCTGGTACGCCAACAAACAGTCGCAAACAAACAGCCCCTTGGCAATATCAGCTGCCTTCATTGAAACAGCAGTTGACAAGTACTGTGCCATTGTAAGCATTGCTGGGTTCACGAGCGAGTGCCACTGGTCCGAAGTGGGGAACAAAACCGATACAATTGGGAACACAAGCAGATCAGAGCTGGACAGCGGGATATTGTTGGTGACCTTTTCGTGAACGGCCTTGATCGATGCCTTGAAGTAATGCGCCACAGCCTCGCGATAGTTCTCCATATGGTCCTTGACAAGCTTGAGCAGCTGCTGGAAGCGAGTTTGGTTCTCAGACTGTTGTTTGACCAGCAAACGACATGCCACGACAAGCACCTTCTTGATCTTATCTTTGTTTCCAGCCGCGAGCGAGGGATCCAGCTTTTTCAGCAATGATTTGAGAGGTTTCAAGTTCTCGCTATCGCCAAGCAATTTTTCAAGCTCAGTTGATGTTTGAGGAATCTCGACCTTGGACTGAGGTTTAGCCACCTCAGCAGTATCATTCATTGCCTCTCTCTCATCTGAATCCAGGTCGCTCTCGTCGTCCTGCTCCTCATCGCTTTCTGGTCCATGGAGACCAAAAAGCGCAGCGTCATCTCCAGCTTCTTCGCCTTCACCCTCATAATCGAGATCATCGCCATCCATACGTCTCTCACGTTCCTTGAGCTGCTCTTTCTCCTTTTCCTCGCGCTCTTTGATGAGCTCCTCCTCCGTTTTAGTACGTGATTGGGGCACTGCTCTTCTGTCAAAGGCCATATCATTGATGTTAGCATCGTATTCCTGCTCAGCTTGTAGTTCGCTAACACGTTTGGGCTTTGTAGCATTGTCGAACTGGTTCAGATCCCGCATCAGTTCTCGGAAGTTATCTGCCTCATTAAGCTGATCAACAATATCCATGTCCTCGGCCTTTGCAAGCTGCCTAGCGGCTTTATGGGCCTTACTCTTGGCAATAACTTCCTTCATTACCTCGTGCTTGGACTTCTTCCGGCCGCCTTCGACGTCAGCCTCCTCATCACCAAGATGGTCTTCATCAAATTCGCGTTTGCGATCATTGTCATTCAAAAAGTCCTCTCGCCCAAGTTCAACGTTATTATCGAATGACAACGCCTGGCCATAGTGAGTGAGGCTTTCATCATCTTCGAGGCTGAACTTCGACGTTTGGCGGGCCGCGGCGACCTTGGCACGTGCAAAACGCTGAATCATTTTCTCATCCTCGGTCATGCTCTTGTCTTTCTCACCAAAACGACGATCAACTAGCGATCCAACCTTGTTCTGAAGCCTTTTTTGTGCCTCGTATGTCTGCCGTCTCTCAAGCTCACCTACTTGCTTGCTGATACCGGGTCTTCCAACCTGTCCAATAACATTACGTCCTGCATCGTTATTCTTGGCTTTGGTGACCTTCATGTCAAATGGATTGAACGCATCTCTGATTGAGCTCAGCACTTTACGATCTTTCTCCCGTCTATCCTTGACAGCGCTGCCATTTTTGTTATTCTTCTTCTTGCTATGAGGCCTGAGCAAATCGTTATCCTGTAAGTTCTTTTTGAAGTTCTTGAGAATGGATCCGCCCATCTTGGAATCGCGACTCTAACGGATCAAATTGTCTAGCCGGCTATACATTGTCGTCGATATTTTTTTAGTTATGTAATGAAATTTTACTGCATCATCTAGCATCTGATCCGGGTAAGGGGAACTGAGATGCGTTATCCTTGCCAGGCTCAGAATCTAAAAGGATGCACGCTGTTCTCACAGACTGTGCCTATATATGTGTCAATGTTGATTAGCAGCCAAAACTTCAGCACATTGCTTATGTTTTCAAGTAAATTTAAGTAACATATACTGCAACACGACGACCGCTTGAGTGAAGATTAGTCACGTGACCGTCAACCGAGCTCAAGGGCTTCTATTCAACCGAATTTATTCACAATACAAGTCTCCAGCGGGCTTTCAGTACATATTGCCACCTCCGCTACCTGCTCAACTTTCCGAAATGTTCCATGACCATTGCAGATGGAATTATAGAGGACTCAGACGATGAGGCACTAGGTCAAAGCTTATACACCCTTGTTCAAAGTGGAAAACCGAATCTATCAGATGTACAATCACAAACTGCCTTTTCCCCACACAATGAGCCTCAGACTGAATCACAGGGAGATTTCAATGGCTCTCAGCCAGTAATTGCTCTTGCATCTGATCCCTTTAGCCCGGAAATTCCTGCTCCAGCGGACGATTTTCCTGTCGAGTCAGATGCAATGGACATTGATACTGAATTTGCCGGTACAAGGCGCTTCAGAACGAGAACTGCGATCCAGCTGCATCCTTACATGTATGATCAGGCCCTCTATGGCCAATATTTTGGCAGACAAAAGGCGCGAGTGCCCGAGTCATCTCAGGATGAGGAATTTGAACTCCCGGACTCTTCACCCACTGCTTCACAGGCTCAGTTTGAATATGTGCTGCCTCCGACTACTGATCCTGAGCCTGACCCACTTGATCTCCGTCGGATAATGGTTGTTGACTCTAGTGATGAGTCGGACTCGGAGTCTGAGGAAGAGGAGCTGCCAGCTCCAAATATCTCCAAACCAGCTCGGATCAGAGACGGGCTCCCAGCTTCGGTGGTTGATTTTTCCAAGGATGGCCCTGAAAGCCAGATTATGGAGCTTCTCAGTGAATCACTTGATCGCGAAGAGGACTCCGATGATTCGGCAGGCGATTTGACGGGTCAGACGCAGATGCTCGATAGCGATGAGGATATCCCTGAAACAGCTGGCGACCTGGACTACATGATGGCTCCACGAAGTGCTCGGAGAGCTGGCGAACCAAAGGGCGCAAGTACAACAAACAAGAGAAGACCAGCGGTCCAGAGTAGGCATCAAACCACAACATCTAGATCAGGGCAAAAACCTGTCAAAATCGGCTCAAAGAGTGTTAGCAGAGGCAAACGGTCAAAGGCGATCTCGCTGGACAATGTGCTCAAGTCCTTAGGTAAAAGTGCATTGCCAGCTGTTAAATTAGCAGCAAGGACAGCAAAAAAGCGTGGTTCAGGGATAGTGCGCCCTGTGAACAAATACTTTGTGGTGGAAGACGGCACAAGAAACTATGCGACACCTGTTTTGAACAGGTGGCGCAAGCAAAGTAGGACTCGGAGCCGTAACTTGTCCTCTGCGATTTCTAGAGCCAAACCAGCACGGAGTTACAGTGCCATGGATCATGTGGGCCAGACTACGACAATTGTGCAAGCCTTGAAAAAGCCAAGAAAGCAAAAGACCTACAAGTACCATCCCGGTGATGGTGTATTCCATACAACAATCGTTGAACTGCCTACAAACAAATTTGTGCCCCGTCACTTGCCAGCCAGACGTAGCGCCTCAGCACCAGAGGAACCATCCCCAATCGATGCGCATGTCGATATTCAGAATATAGAAGCTGAAGGTACAACTGCAGGTCGCGACAATATGGCAAACATGCCCTTTGATTTTGGGATCAGGCCGCTAGTCAAACGCAAGCTATCTCTAGGCACATTTGTTGGCTCAAACCTGATGGAAATGTTCTCAGAGTTCGTCGAATGGAATGGTATTTCTGGCCAGTCGTTGGGGGCCCGCTTGGTAGAGTCTGGCCGGGCGGAAACAGAGGATACGCTGAACCGTGTTCGGCTGATCGTTTCTGGCAAGGTTGGCGAAATTGATAGCAGCACTTTCCTGCTAATATACAACTGGCTTCTGCAAAGTGCTGCTGATTTATTGTCGCCTAGCGCCATCGTGCGTGAAAGCGTCCGCTCTCTCATTTACCAGTCAATTGGGCCTATTCTTCAGGCTCTCAAAACCACGACACTGCCGTATCTTGCTCGCGCACAGATGGCATTTATTATTTATTCGTTAATCTCACTCAAACAAGCGGTGCGATTCGACCCATACACATTCGGTCAGGTCCAGAGGCAGGTCACTTTGCTTGCTCACGATTTGCTCGCAGACTTGATGCCCGCAATAGTGGCTGACTTCTCCAACCTCTCTGTTATCAAACAAGGCTCTCAAACGCTCGATGCTGATGCTGTAGCGCTGGAGGCGATCATTGTAGCATGGAGTTGTGACTGCCTCCAGTCAAGAAAGACTGCGATAAATGTGTCATGGGCCTTTATATTTATTCAAACTGCCAGCAAGTGCTGGGCAGATTACTCTAAAAAAGAAATCGCTTTGAAACCTCTAGAATGGCCAGAGGTGGAAGAGGTAATCGCACAATCGCTGAAACGAGGTGGCAGCAGTGCAAAGCAGGCAATGGAACGATGCATTTTGCTCATTACACGGTGGCAGTGGCCCGCAAATGCTGGCATAATCAATACTTTCTTTGAATATTTTGCCAAGCAGCAGAACTATGCTGATCCAGAGGGTGAAATGGTGAATCTACCAGTATTTCTCAGTTTGGGGCGTTTTGATGGCACTGTAATGCATCTGAGCGAGCATCACACCTTTTTGGAACTGCTTGGTTTGACTCTGAGACAGTTCGCCAAGCAAAACGACCTCAAACAATGCCGCCGGATCGTCGGCCGTGTCAGTCCATTGAGCACACTCACCTTTCCAGAAGACGAAAGAGTCAGCGCCGCGGATCTCAGTAGAGCGTCTCAGCAGTTTGGCATTTTGCTTGTATGCATGCGATTCTGCCCTTTGGAGGTGCGTCCGCTCGTTGCTCAAATTGCGGATCTCCTTCAACTTGAAAAGATGCATCTAGCGCTTGTTTTGAAGGCGGTTAGCGCATGGCATATTCTTGCAAGCATATTGAAGTCTCGAGAAGACCTGATTGATTGTAAAAAGTGGCTTGAATCGATATTCCAGTCCTGCTACTCACGATATCTTCGCTTCCAGGCAGAAAATATTCAAACGGCTGCGATTAAGCTACTTGACAAGATCTTTTTGGACATTTGTGAGCGGCTGATTAAACTCAACGATAGGAGCCAGTTTTTCCCACAACTCATGCTACTTTTACAGTGTGAGGTGAGCGAAAAAACCCGGCGCAAGCTATGGCAGCTGGCCAACTGGCTCACTGGCGATCTCTCGTTGTTACACGCCTTTTACCATACGCGTTCGCTGTCAAAGCAGAGATTTGAGATACAAGCACTTGGCACAATCCTGGCAGTGCGTAAAACACCTGTTAATGAACTGCAAAGGCTGAAAAACCCAGCTTGGGATCTACAGCTCCTAACTAGCGTCTTTGAGGCTTCACCATGCCCCGAAATGTACGCTTCTCTGGCTGTCGAAATGCTGCCCAATGTTCTCACCTCATTCGTATGGACTGACCATTCCAAGTTTCTGCGTTCACTTTCCAAGCTCGTGCCGTCGCTTCCGCCACTTCCGGAAGTTGTGGATATATCGGCCCGTGTGTCGCTTGTGGAAATCATCTTGGAGTCCAGCTTGATTGAGGACAAGCTGGGATTTGCCACCCTGATCATGAACTCTTTGCGCGCGCAGTATGAGCAGGCCATGCGGTCTAATGACCTTGACTACGGCAGTCGGCAGTTCGTGCTACAGCTGCGTAGGTCAATCGTGTGGCGCTTCTCCGAATTAGAAGGCTCCGCTAAGTGGTTTCAAGGCGAGCGTGGCGATATCTCTGCAGAAACGACTCGCCGTGCGATCTTTGCTGCTATTAGCAATAAAAGCAGCAAGGGATCGCTTTTACGGTTCGAGACATTTTTGGCATACAAGTTGGCTTCGTCACTATCAAAAGATCGTGGTACCTCGTTCACCCGAGAGATTACCACAGCGCTGTCAGTCTCTGGTCAATCATCTTGGGATGCAGCGCTATTCGTCATGGAGACAGCATTCACGCGATACGGACAGCTTTGCCGCAGCTGTACCAACCAGCCGATCAGTTATGCCTTTCTTATCGCGCTTGAGATTGCAGAGGCATTCATTCTCACCCAGTCAGAGCCGGTCACTCTTCCCACGGAGCTAATTAAAAGCTTGTGCTCATTTTTAGAAGTCCTGACCATGAGTGTGGTTATATTCAACGCTGCCCAACAACAAATCTTCAGGGCCGGTCTTCTGTTTGCACTGGCTGTGGCCCGAAACCTTTCGCTGGTCGATGATAGTAGTCCTCGAACTGCAAACCAGATCGAGGCACAGACCGCTCTTGACGAGTTGGGCACGCATTTTGTTAAATTATACCCACTTCTGCTGATCGCACCGAGAGATGAACCCCAGGAAACCAGGTATCACTCTGGCGACGAAGAGGATATGGCTGTTATGGAAGCGCTCCAGGATGTCGTCGTTGACAAAAGGGGGGAAGCTGATGCCGAACTTGTCCAAGAGGAGATGGAGCTGCTGGAGGCCGATATCGCCGCTGTGTGCAATAAGACTGACCGATTCAGCTCTCTGAATCAACCCATCAAGGAGCTTTCGCTGGCTGATGGATATAGCGCTGTGTTCACTACGTAGATTTCTCTCTATTTTTTGTACAAATTGTCGGCCTAGCCGCTGAGATCGCTCTGCATCGATCCAACATCCTGGTGGACAGACGAAATCAGGCCAGCTGCTCTTGCGCGTCTCACAGCCTTGGCCATTCTCTTTTGGTTCCGCGGCTTGAGTCCAGTCAGATATCCTGGCAAAATGCGGCCGTTTGAGCTCACGTACTGGGACAAGCTACCTGGCTGCACCCAGAGTGAGAGCGGGTCGATTCCCTTTTCAGCAAATGTATCTGGCAGGGGCTTATTAGGTTTCCGACGCATGATATTTTTCAGTGAAAGCTCGTGTGCCTCGTAAACACCAGAAACAGTGCCCACAGAGGGCAACAGGTTATTGGGTGTCGATCTCTGAGTCTTTGTGCTGTTCAGGGCAGTAATAGATCTCAGCCCTTTAAACGAATCAGCGCGCCTCTGTGCTTCCGAGACAACAGTAGACGTGGTCTCAGCTCCAAGGTCCAGACTCTCTTCAGTTGGTAAACTCTTCTCGTCTGAGGTGTTCTCTGTGCTGTCAAAGACCGAGCCGGGAGCAACGTGGTCTCCCTTGCATCTGACGGCTCCAGTAACTGGCGAGTAGCCAGCCAATACCGCACGAGACACGGCCAGCCGTGACTTCGGGCCTAGAATATGGGCTAGCATGATGGATGTTGGAGAAGTCATTGGTAAGCAGTGTCTTGATGTCGGCAAAGCGCTCGGTGGTAAAGTGAAAGAACGGTTGCTAGAAGAATACTATATCAACTGTTATGGTACAACCGTTGTATTGTTGTGATAACTTTTTGGCCTAGTGGTGTTCTTTTTGTTGCCATCGGTTTCCTACATATAACTACGTGTGTTGATCAATATCCGTATATACCCCTGTCTGCCCATTTGATGCAGGTTAATTACATAGCATACTGGTGTCTGCTTACTGGAGCACAGAAATTGGAATACTTTTTTTTTTTTGGCATTTTTTTTCTCTATTTTTATTTGAGGCAACCGTCAGGAATCACAACGACGGTAGCCAGGTCGATAAAAGTTTAGCAGATTGTAGTATGAACATTCAGATCCCCCCGAAGATTATATTCTCGGTCTCTAAGCCGGAAGGTTCGCCTGGGGAAGCCGCGCCCCTGCTGCGGCGCTGGTTCGTGTAGTCAGCAGACGTGCACCTCGTGGATGGTTTCATGCCCACTTGCCCCTCTGCCCCTTCTCAATTGTGTCCGCACGACATATTTGCTTGCATTCAAACCAACTGTGACCCCAGAGACAAGCTGATCGGCGCACAATCTGCCGCCGGTCGTAAGAAAATAACGCACGCTCTAGCAATTTGTTGAGCATCATCAAGATATCTCAATGTCATCCACTTGGAAACTAACCAAAAAGCTTAAGGAGACACACATCTCAAGTGCATTCCTGCGCGGGGGCAATTCGCCTGCGCCCTCCACCGAAAAACATGAGGTTCTAGGCTCGCGGTCGAATACCCTGGTCCGCGACAAGGACTCATCCAGCGCGCATTCGCAAACACTGTCCAACTCATCCCCAGCAGCAGCGTCTGCAGTGGCGGCAGCAGCGGCAGCGACAGCCGCAACAGGAAGTGAAGGCTCCAAACAATCACAGAGAGACGCTACAATCACACAGGGAAGTGTGCAACGCCATTCAGACAATGCGGCATCAGCAACAGTATCATCACAGACCTCATCATCCTCTTCACAGGCATCAATGCGGTCAAGTACAAACCCGGCGCTCCTTCGTGTAAAAGTTTATGATCTTGCTGGACTAGCAATACCGACAGACATACGCGAGCGTCTTCCACAATGGGCATTCGACAAGGCATCCACTCGGCCACCGCCAGTCCATCTCGTGCTTGACTACGATAAGACTCAAATCATTCTGCATGCAATTGGAGGCACTGTTACTGAGCCAGTATGGGAAAAGACACTGTCATTTGACGTTTCTGCCAAGGAACGGGTGCTATCAATCACAGTCTATGTCAGAGTACCACAGCAGCTGTCAGACGACGACGATGCGGTCAAACAGCCAGTTTTGGCGCGCCGTCTCAGCAGTGAGAACGTTGACCAGATTACAGTAGACAATTCATCGCGCTCGAACAGCACAACCCAACAGCCCGCCAAGGGACAGGCCAACAACTTCAGGATAGAGCACGTTGTCATCGGAAGCGTGAGAATCGATACTGCCGGACCCATTGAGGGGTGGTACCCACTTGCCGGGACTGGCGGCCGGTTGAAGATTCGCGCGGAGACCCACGAGACCCGCCGCCATGCACTTTCAATGGATGATTTCTCTCTGCTCAAAGTCGTCGGCAAGGGCTCGTTTGGAAAGGTCATGCAAGTGCGCAAAAAGGATACACAGCAGGTGTACGCACTCAAGTCACTGCGCAAAGCACACATCGTGTCGCGGTCTGAGATCGGCCACACTCTTGCTGAGCGTACTGTGCTGGCCAAGATCTCCAATCCGTTCATCGTACCACTCAAGTTCAGTTTCCAGAGTACCGAAAAGCTCTACTTGGTATTGGCATTTATCAATGGCGGAGAGCTGTTCCATCACCTGCAGCGTGAGGGACGGTTTGACCTGAACAGATCGCGGTTCTATACTGCTGAGCTGCTCTGCGCATTGGAGTGCCTTCATGAGTACAACGTGATCTATCGCGACCTGAAGCCAGAGAACATTTTGCTCGACTATACTGGCCACATTGCATTGTGTGATTTCGGTTTGTGTAAGCTCAACATGGCTGGCCAGGAAAAGACAAACACATTTTGCGGCACGCCCGAATACCTTGCGCCAGAGTTGCTTTTGGGCCAGGGATACACTAAGGTTGTCGACTTTTGGACGCTCGGTGTATTGTTCTACGAAATGCTGACGGGCTTACCACCGTTTTATGACCAGGATACAAACAAAATGTACCACAAGATCCTTCAGAACCCACTGGTGTTTCCTAGCGACATGGACCAGGAGGCAAGATCGCTCCTTATGGGTCTTCTTGAGCGTGACCCAGAAAGGCGGTTAGGTGTGAACGGTGCCGCTGAGATCAAGGCCCACCCATTTTTCAGACAGATCGACTGGAAGTGCCTGCTTAACAAGAAGTACGCCGCACCCTTCCAGCCCTCGGTGTCGTCTGCTTTTGATACTTCGAACTTTGACCAGGAATTCACCAATGAAGTGCCAATGGATTCGGTTGTTGATAAGGACTTTTACCTCAGTGAGTCTGTCCAAAACCAGTTTGCAGGCTGGTCCTACACCAACACAGACTCGCAACTGGCATCCAGCGGGCGCTGGTAGTTATTTTGAGTATGGCAAGTGATCTATTTAGGCTATTTCGGTTGCTCTGTCGGATGCGAAACTGCCACACCCACGCAGACCATGAAGGCGTATATGCTAGGTTAAACAAAACAACAAATCATGGAATCACATGTGCTTGAAGACTTCGTTGTCGGGATTGTCTGCTACCTGGTCAAATGCCGGACGAAGTGCTTCCGCTTCCTTTGCAGATTTCCAAACCATGCCGCATCTATAACTTTGCACAATGGCACATTAGTGTGTACCACTCCATTGCCATTGGATCCCAGGGGCCAGGATACGCAGGTACTGTATGAGAGTTATAGACTTATTATTCAACCAATAAAAGACGTCTTGAAAGCGAGTTCATTCTCAAGGATATATTTATGAGGCCAAACATAATGACAGAATGCTCGGCTGCCAGGTGGACTAATTTTAAGATACTAAAAAATGTCTTGAATAAAACGAAAAAAATGGGTTAAAGATACAAAGTAGACTTCTTGTTGTTGAAGAATGGCTAATTAAACATTTGGTGACTCAAATAAGCGGGTTGATTCCATTGTCCGCTCAAGAAAGAACAGCGGTTGCGGTGGGAAGTGCGTGGTTTACACTTTGAGCAACAGCTGCAGAATGAGCCTCGGCCTCCAAATTAGCTACGAGTTCTTTCAACGAGGCGACCGCCTCGGAGAAAGCCTCTTCGACCTCAGGGTTTGCCTTGATAAAGGCTTCGGCAGCGCCAAACAGAGATTCGACAGACTCGGACCTCAAACCAAGAATGGAAGGAATCCCAAGGCTTCCCAGGCTTCCGAGAATACTGGAAAAGTCCATACCGCCCAAAATACTGCTGAAGGAACCAAGAATGCTCGACAAGTCTCCTCCCAGAATACTGCTGAAAGAACCAAGAATGCTAGACAAATCTTTCCCGCCCAAAATACTGCTCCAGTCAATACTACCAAAGGCACTAGAAGCTGATTTCATCAAGCTAGACCAGTCAATTTTATCTAAGGAATCACCAAGGCTCTTAAATAAACTAGACCAGTCAATCTTTCCAATGATGCCATCCAGCGATTTCATAAAGGAGCTTGCGATACTGAAAAGGCCGTCCAGTCCAGAAGAAGATGATGAAGATGTAGAGACAGAGGCAGCAGCAGCAGTAGTAGTTACGGCAGCAGTAGCACAAGATGAGGTGCAAATAGATTTCGCAACAGTAGTTCCGGTAGCAGCAGCACAAGATGAGGTGCAGATAGTATTCGCAACAGTAACCGCAGGAACAGCTGCTGCCAGGCTCTTCACAATTCCACCAAGCGCACTCAAAACTTGAGCAGTATCATCACGGCCGGAAAGACCAAGGGCGCCTTCATTGTTCTTTTCCTCGAGAGCATGTGCGACCGGAATAGCACCGGCGATACTGAATGAGACGAACGGAATCAAGCAGACGAGCGAATTGAATATCATGTTTATCAGTTGAGCAGAAGATGTCAGAGATTGATAGGTAGGTAGTTGAACGAGAAAGAAACGACGGCCTTTATAACTTCAGAAATAAGGGGTTTCCGCATATCAACTGTAACAGTTTGCATGTTTCAATTTCAGAGTTAGTCCTCAGGTAGATTATTGCATGCGATGATCGTAAGAAAACCGTTTCACAGCCTAGACATCTACGTCAGGATAAGCCTGGCGAGCATGGTGGTTGCCGGGGTGATTGTACGTGACTCCAGTCGAAGGTTAAAGTTTGACCCAATAAGTGATGCGTCTCACAACTTGTACGTGCTCAGACTGAAGGGTTGCATGTATATACCCATATATCCACGGGGATGATGGGGCAGCTGAAACAGTTGGCGCTTAAACACAGATCGAAGAAAAGCTGTGCAAGACTGTGCTAGATTGTGCAAGACTCCACTGGAATGTGGGGTAGACAAATCTCGGAACTACCCACCACGGATAAACATAAATTGTGGGGACGCACCAGACAGGCTTATTATTTGGCACCCTCCAAAACCTTCAGAAACAACCACTATTAGCTACTGGTCTACCATTTTGGCATCGGACCAGCATAAGATCGCCAATCAAGATTCCAAAACTTTCAGTGTGTCGTCTAAAATCACTCCATTCGACTATTCGCGGCATCGGCTTATCTCGAGGCGAGGCCTTTCATGCATCATGCACTACAAGTTTGTACAACGCTGCCTTGCCTAACTCAATTCATATGAGTTCTTGAAACTGTATAGCTGAATGCAGTTGCAAATTGAGTCTCAACAAAACGCGCACCATCAAGTGAATATGCCCGAGTGTATAGGCCATTTTTCTAAGGTTTCTTATCCTTGTAACATTGTTGTAATTACTATTGTCCGTTTAAGGAGCCGAGCCCACCTGGATTATTATACTGTTTTATCGCAAAGAATATAAAAAAAACATACGTTCATGTTGAGTCCGCTCACCCCAAGCTGAGCCCTACGCCGCGTTTGCTAGTCTTCATAGTTGCAGAGACTGGCGCAACAATGCCTGCTCTGTCGCTGCCAAGTCCCTGGCCCTCGGACCAGCCCATTTGCATAAGAAGACGATGCCCAAAGTTATCGCTGGCGATCTTCTCTGCATTTTCACCCACGATTGTGCCCTCCTTCACATGTGCCGAGTTCTTGGCCTTGTCTTTGCTCTTGCTGGACTTTGCCAGTTCTCTACTGAGACCGTCCATCTTATTGAGGTCTGAGCGGGTATAAGTGCTATTCTGTTGAAGCAAAGCGCCGAGCTTACCGCTGCGAGGAGGAATATGGCTGCGCTTCGTCGAAACAAGCACTAGATACTTTGTCTTGCCAAGTTTCCGCTTTGTTGCGGCAAGCCCAAATGTTTCAGCCATTGCCTGCTGCTCCTTCGTGTCCATCGAATTTGCAGGCGGAAGACACAGCTCGGCAGGGCACTTACCTAGCCCATTGTAATTGGCTTCCTCATCGTCGGAATCGAGCTGCGAGCACAGCACAAACTCACTGAGCTCAGAGAAAAGCTCCTGTCGTGTCATTGAGACAGGGTACTTGATCCAGAGATGCTTAGACGGGGGGAGGTCAATAGCATCTGTATTTCCTGCCCGCATTTCACGCGCAAGCCGCCGCCGTGCCTTTTTGCCAAGCCGTTTGGGTCTGTTGGGTAGCGCACCAAACTCATTGTCAAGGTATTCATCCATATGGCTGTACCCAGACTGGCGGCCCGAATTGATCAGTTCCCTCAGCAGTTCCTCTGCGCTGTCCATGTCTTCGCCGTCATCATCGCCCATTCGCCAGTCTTTGGCACGCGGGTCAGCGCCAAGCGGGTCTAAGCGCCTAATTCGGTCGATGTCGTCGCTGTCTAGCCCCTGAGCACTGACGTCAAAGTCAGAATCAAGAAGCGAAAGTGCGTCTGAATCGTACATGAGCTTTTCTGACATGGATCCCGGCCCCTCCTCGGTGGCAGAGCTCGGATCTAAAGCTTGGAATGCATTTTGAACGTGTACAAATGACTCGTCTTCGCTTTCGCTCTCGGTTGTAAGCGGGCCCCCTTTGTAGAATTCATCCTCACTCAAGTCCTCTTCCTCGATACATTCTTCCATTTCAATCGCGGAATCGTATGAATCACTGAGAAGTTCTAGTTCTTCTTCGAGGACATCCTCAGCATTCTCACTTTCACAATGGGAATCAATTTCGTCAGCTTCGACGACTTCCTCAGGCCCTTCAATGGGTACATGCACTTCACTGGGCTCCAGCACTTCACTGGGCTCAGCCTCTTCACTAGGTTCGTTCTCTTCATTAGGCTCAGCTTCTGAATTTCCAAGCCCATCACGCTCATGATCAAGCAGGTGAAACTGAGGCAACTCCTGGTCTTTCGCGTCGATGTTGGTCTTAACCATCGGCTTTGTAAGGTCTATCTTCGTTTCTGTGGCCAGCACAAACTCGATTGGAAGCCTGTATACTGCTGATGTGCCGGTTTTGCGCTTCGGTTGCTCTATAGAGAATTTGGGCGTCGTGTCCTCATAATAGTCATACTTCTTGCGTGAGGGTCTCGGCTTGCCATATACGTCTTCATCGAGAAACTGGTCAAGGCTGATAAACCCATCATAGTCGTCAAAGTCGCCTTTTCCAAGTCCCGCACGCCGTCTTTTGGCGCCACCGTTTGGAGCAGGCCTGCCGCCAAATCCACCACGGCAGCCGCCTCTTCCTCTCCCGCGGCGACCGCCTCTACCACGCTGGCTCTTTTGAGTGCCCATTCTGGGAGTAAATGGATCGAATTACTAGGTTTCCGTTGTGCAGAATCTCAAAGCTTCAACTCCTCTCTCCCGTCCTGGCCGCAAGCGCCACAGTAGAGCCACTACCTCATGCAGTCAACAGTGCATGTGATGAGGCGCGCGCCGCCACCGCATTCAAGTCGACCTCATTCCCGTCACCAACCCTCATCTTAAAGCTATCACCTGCAGGCGAGCGATCTGGTTTTAAGGGACTTCAACAGAGGCAAATACCTGGGCTCTGATGATGCCATTACAGGGCATTATGCGCCTGTTTGGCAACAAAGAAGCAGAAATGATATCCAGAGACCCAATTGTAGTGCTGGGTCGCGTTTATACTGTTGATGATGACGCTGTTAGTTGGCCAAAGGAGTTTGTGCGCGACGCTGCCAGCCGGCCGTGGTTTATGTACCGTAGTGGATTCAGCAGGATTGAGCGAGATCCACAGGGCCCATCGCCTCTAAATTTTGGCGCACTGATCCGCGGCGCTGCAATTGATCCGTTTGGCTTTGTTTCAGATGCTGGCTGGGGGTGTATGATCCGGACGACGCAGTGCATGATTGGAGCCGCAATTCAGACTTTACGGCGTGGAAGAGACTACATCTGCCCCGAAGTAGTGCCGTTGGAGCAGGAGCAAGAGCTGGCTGCACTGTTTTGCGATGCACCGGAGGCTCAGCTTTCAGTACACAATTTCGTGGCACGCGGAGCAGCTTTCTGTGGGCGCAAGCCTGGTGAGTGGTTTGGGCCCTCGGTTTCTGCCAATGTGACTAGGCAATTGCTAACTGACAGCGAGCTGCAGGTGTACATCTCTGACGGAATGGATGTCTACTCAAACAAGCTTCTTGAGATCGCCGAAAAAAACGGCAATTGGAGCCCCACAATCGTTCTTTGTGGTCTTCGGCTAGGAATTGAGTGCATAAATCCTGTTTATTATGACGGCATTAAGGCTTTACTGGCAACGCCGCAGTCTTTGGGTTTGGCAGGCGGCCGTACATCTGCGTCGCTTTATTTCTATGGATACCAAAACAACAAATTGTTTTTCCACGACCCGCACACTGTGAAGCCGGCACTTCTGCCGAACAGTGATGCTGAAGCGCTCAAATCGATACGGTCATCGCAAATCTACAGCCTTTTGCTGGAGGAGATGGACCCCTCTATACTTGCTGGGTTTTTACTGCTTTCAAGGCAGGATTTTGAAGACTGGAGTACCAGATTGGAGAGTGTTACGAGTGAATCGCGGGTAATTTGTATACAGCAGGCAGAGCCCGAAATCTCTGAAGCGTTTTACAGCAGCGGATGTGAGTCCGCCGATCTGCTGGCGGCTCCTGCGCCACATACACAGGCTCCAGTGCACTCGGCGCCACAACACGTTCCGACTGACGTTGACCTGAGCAGTAACAACTTTGCCAGGCCCGAGAGCATCGAAGTTCTTTCGCCCAAAGCTGCACCAGAAGTCGAAGGATATATTGTGTGCTCGCGCGAAAGCGAAACTAGAACCGAGTATTTATAGATAGGTCAAATAACGGGACAGCCGCACGCCGCTGCCATATCTTTGGTGAGGTGCAGGTAGCCACCGTTCCCAATTACTACGCATCCCGTCTGGTGGCTGCCAGTTTCACACACCATGGACGTTCTCTGTCAGGTTGCTAAAAGCTTCAAGGAGCAGCCTCGCCGGATCAAGCTGATTGACGGATTTCTTGCGTACCTTGTTCTGCTTGCTGGACTGCAGTTTGTGTTCTGTATCTTGGCTGGAAACTTCCCGTTCAATGCCTTTTTGGCAGGCCTCGCCTCGACGGTTGGCCAGTTTGTTCTGCTGGCAGCATTGAGAATCCAGGTAAGCGATGGCAACAACGGCGCGTTCAAGGCTGTTTCATCCCGCCGTGCGTTTGTTGACTTTGTTGCCGGCTCATTAGCGTTGCACTTTGTGGTTATCCACTTTGTCAATTGAGTCTCCCCAAAAGATTATATATATATAAGAATATGAATATTAAGTCACGCAATGATACAGCAACCACTTTTAGTGCTCTCCTGCTGTGCCTGCGGCGCGCGTGGAGCTGTGCTCGTGCGCTTTGGCGCAGTGGTCGGTGTCACAGGCCGGTCGGCAGGCGCGGGCTGAGAGTGGTAGCGGACGACGGCCTTGGCGATAGTGTAAAAGGCCTCATCGACATTGATGCGGTCCTTGGCGCTTGTTTCTAAGAACGGTGCACCTAGCCGGCGTGCCAATGACTGGCCCTCATCATAGGAAACCTGGCGCTGCCTATCGAGATCGCTCTTGTTTCCCACCAAAACGACGGGGAACGAGTCCACGTCTTTGGCGCGAAGGATCTGCTGGTAGAAGCTGGAGACTTCCTCAAAGCTTGAGCGCGAGGTCACAGTGTACACTAGGAGGAATCCCATGCCGCTGCGCATGTATTGATCGCGCATAGCAGAGTACTCCTCCTGGCCGGCAGTGTCCAGCACATCCAGCGTAACGTGCTGGCCGTCCAGCACAACGTCCTTGCGGTATGAGTCCTCGATGGTGGGGTCGTACTCATCGATGAAGTGGCCCTGAATGAACTGGACCGTCAGCGCAGATTTTCCAACGCCTCCGCCGCCGATCACAACCACTTGGAATTCCTCTGTAGGTTTCGACTAAAGGTTAGTTACCAATCCAGCAATTCACCAGGCACTGCCGCACAACTGCAACAGACAGGTAACTCCTGCAGAAACGCGTGCCTGCCGCAGCGCAAGGAGCTTTCAAAACTTACCATTATCCGTCAATTAAAACCAGCTTTGTTGTGGTAGTCGGTCCTGGGAAATGTCCCAAGGGTCCACAAGATGACAGATGGGTGGTTTCAAACTCAGCTGCCCAATGTGGCTATTTGGGGGAAACGCGGCGTAAATATGCAGGCATGTGGCTAGGGCTGCAGCATCTGTTTCGGACCGCCGAAAACTGCTTTTAATTCAAGACGCAGCAGCTGTTTCAGCAGCAACGTGCAGCATCGCAGGTCAAAGATGTGGCCTAGAGGACGCCATTGTAGGGTAATAGAGAATAGTTAAATACATTTAGGATGATATATGCCCCCAAAGAAAAAATGAGCAACAAAGAATAAAACAACTCAGCAAGCTGCTGCTTGATGGGCACTTTGAATGCCTGTAAGACATACATGCACCTCCTGCAGGAGGCTCTGATTTGAATGAACAGAAACAGCGAATAATCACGGCACAGCGCAGAGCAAGAATAACACGGGCGCTAACGGCGGGAGCGCAGCTTTGCCTGGCATTCTTCGCAGAACCACTGGCCCTTGGGCGATGCGCTTAAGCCAATACAACCCAAGTGGAACCATTCACGCTTGCAATCAGGACCGTCGCAGCCCACCATATCGCCGTACGATCCTCCCTGCTCGCAGTAGCAGTAAACAGGCTCGTCTCGATCAGCGGGGCCCCTCCGGCGTCTCGAAGCGACCTGTGCACTCTCTGCTTCTTCCGCAGCCATGTCTCTCCGTCTTTTAGCGCCGCCTGCAGCGCTTGCGTAGTGGCCAGAGTTGGCATTTGCGTTTGAGCTTCCAGCACCAGGACCTATACCATGCGCATTAGCGGCCTGATTTGCCTGAGAGTTGTTGTTGTTACCGCCGCGCCGTCTCGTGGTTGTGCCTGTGGTTCCCTCGTAGGAACTGTTGCCAGCGGGCGTTCCCTGCCGCGAAGACTGTGCCTCAGCGGCGGCGGCAGCGGCGGCGGCGGCAGCTCGTTTGGCAGCAATGGCTTCACGTCGAGTTTCTGACCTAGAAGCAGCTGGCTTCTCACTGGCCTTTTCAACGGGCGCAACCGGTTCGCTGATTGCAGGGTTGTCCTCATCAACCTGAATATATCTCGGAATTTCGTTGTTCACAATAAGCTGGAAATCTGCATCAAGACGATCCATATGTCGAGCCATCGCTTCAGAAGCCATGCTTGCAATGTGCATCTTCTCCTCAAGACAGGGCATCAGCTCCTGGAGAAGCTGGCGAATGTGAGAGAGATCGTCTTCGCGGGTTTCGCTGTCTCTGGGCGCTGCCATGAATGTGCTTATCGCTTTGGCCAACTGAGGGGAGGTGACAGTGCATTTCGCATCGATCTCCTTCAGCAGCGTGAAGTGCCTGACCATTTCAAGGGGAATGGCTTCGAGCACATCGCTAAAGTCATTGAGGCCAGGATAGACCCTTAGATAGTCTACGCCGTTGATTTTGCGTGGCATCAGACTTGCCCGACAGTGCCAAGTGGGTGGTAAAAGATTGTACCTCTGACAGCACAGTTTGTGGGCGATGGTATTCTGTGTGGTGGTGACTAATGTCAGATCTAGCGACCACTCCCACAAGATTTCATAGTATATCATCTACATTAAATAATTCATAACCCTGCTTAATCCAAAGCCCCAAAATGGAGGCGAGTCCACACTTGCATTCGGGTAGGCTCCAGAGTTGAATTAACAGAGTGTTGATTCTAATCTGATGTTACCCAATAATTTAGTAAAGTATGAAGGCTCAATGCAAGCGCGAGGCACGCATTCTCGAATTATCACGTGTCGGCAGCATATACAAGCCAGGCTGTCAGCTGACTCCTCCAAGCGTGAGCCCAGGAGTATGCCCAAAGCGGATAGCTTGAGTGCTAGTAGCCATTTAAAGCTATTATTTAAAAGACCGAAAGACTGAGCGGGGCTTGGGCTTCAGGATTTCTTGGAGATCTAGAAGCGATCAAGTCAATCCGGTTTAGAAATGCAGCCAGTTGATCATATCAGAGCCCTGTGAGGCTGCGGACAAAATCTCCATAATTGAGCGGATAAGAAAAAATCGCTCCAGTAAATCAAGCCAAGTTCGAGTTCAGTAGGTCGTGCTTTGAGCGTGGGGCGGCGATGGCTTCGTAGAGTAGGTTGCTCCATTCTTACGGTGTTGTCCTGTTTTACTAAATTTTCCCGAGACCCGAGCTACGACGTCTTATGAGTTGCCCAATGATAGAATCGTATGTGTATAGACGTCTACGTGCTCCAACGTAGCCCGTGAGTTACCATTGCTTAGTACAAACAACGCCCTTGAGGTGTGCTTATACTCAAGTCGCTGCTGCAGCGTATCTGACAACATATCGAAGTGGCTGGATCCTGACGGAGAAGTACCTACCAAAGTCTGGCCTACTCTATAGGGAAGCACAATCATCCCTCATCTGGCCCTGTCAATCCCAAAATCTTGCTCAAACTCCTTTTCCAGTATGACCTGACATAAGTTGAGCCTTCATTCGATGGCGAACCTGAAATTTTGGTGTCAATTTAAAGTGGTCATGCCCATTGCTCGTTGTCCACACTCCAGTGCGGTTGAATTAAGCTATTGGCACCATTTCCTCTCGCAATTTCAATGCTGTCGGGAGCAATTTTGAAAAAGTGCATCGCGTTAATGTGATCGTCGACGCGCTCATCATCTACGATGGATCCCGGTTTCGGTGGCCTGGGCTGAAGCCGTGCTTGGGTCATGATTGTATCGTCGGAGTCCCCAGGCAATGTTTCAAAAATACGCAAATCGCTACCGCGCAGGGCCAGTAATGGTGTCTGAATTGCTGACTCGCAAAGCAGAAAGCCCCGGATCGTGAAGCAACATCTGGAAAATGTAAGCATACTCGTTCTCGACGAAGCAGCGTGTAAATTCGAGGACCTGTTCAATTTTGCCGTGTGGAAATGGTACAAGTGAGAATTAGTCTGGTGTGGCTCAGCAATCGTGAACAGAAAATCCTTTGCTTACTTCGCGAGTGGAGAATAAGTCGTCAGAAAGGTTTAGCCAGCCTTCGAATTAATGCAAGGGGGCCTACTGGCAGAACCCGGTTCAGTTTGAGGTATCCGAAATCAGAGCCACTGAAAACGAGTTATAATACGCTCAACCAGGATCCAGCCGCGAACTGCTATCTTCCTGGCTGTCAGCGATCAGCTCATCGTTGTAGTCGCTCTTAGCAGAGCGTTTAAGTGTCTCGTCTTCTGATGGTATCCGGATTGGCATTGAGGCTGAGTTTCAGCTTCATCGGAGGTAACAGAGAACCTGTTGCTGATAGATGCTCATCTCGACTATCCACTGTTGCTCCAGAGAGAAAGCTCGTGTCACGATGTCGTCAAACACAACGTGCGAAGGACGTTGGTTGCTTCGACGAGACGCCAAGTTGAACGCACTACATGAGTCAAGCAATCTGCAGACCGCCATGCAAGTACAGAAAGTGCTCTTTTCCAAGTCTGTATAAACCTGATTTTCTTTAATGATATGTGCTGATTGGCATTGTTTATTCTTGTCAACCGTTTTCATGGTCTAGAAGAAAGCTTGAAAGAACTTTTCTCAAATTATACCAGGTAGTGTGCGGAGATGCATTCATGCATGCACGAATCAAGGTATCATGCCATTTATGCATGGGCTGGGATATGTGTTTATGGGGTCACAAAGGATGCAGGCCAATTCATATGAGGGGCGGATATATCAAGAAACTGTACACACAAGTCCAAACTTCTTCTCTTCATTGACGACAGTCCGAAATGAACAGTGAGCAACACGCAAGAGCCCCTCAGACTCTCCCTGCACCCGCCAGTGCTGAGGCTGAAGCTGAGCATAACTCTTCTGAAGCTCCTGTTGACACCTTTCCGTTGGAAATCCTTAACAGAGCCGAGAGAGATACTGGAGACAATTCTAATCCCATGCAGGAAGGTAGGGTCGACAGGATTGATGCACAGAGTGACGGTACACAGAGTGACGGTACACAGGGTGACGGTACACAGGGTGACGGTACACAGGGTGACGGTACACAGGGTGACAGGGATGGTGTGACAGTTTGTATGGACAAAATTGAAGCCTTTTTCTCGAACCTCCATAAGGGCATAATTGAAGCTTTTCCCTCAAAATTGGGGGAACCCATCTGTGCGAAATGCCGCCCGATCTACAACTGGCTTTTACAGTATCCTGCTGTGTACTGGACACTCGCCATAGTCGAATATGGGCTTAAACAAATTAAGCGAACCTATCGATTTGTGAAAAGCCCAGTGGAAATGTTCATCATACTGTTAGTGGCGCGCGTGCTGGCCTCCTTTCTCGTATCTCAGAAAAACTCGACTGGGTGAGAAGCTCACTTATTAACGCTGAGCTTTCCCGGCGCCTGTCTCCAAACAGGCTACTGGGCCATTGAAGATTCTAGCTTACCCAAGGATCCTGGGGTAAGATAGTTTACACGCAATGTACACCTCCACAAATTACCACGTAGGTCCATGGCTCCTTAGAGATTTAAAATCAGATATGCCCAAAACGTGTCAGTGTTAGTATTATTAAAGTAAGCTAGAATTAAATCAAATTATATGTTAGAGGATTGTATGTAACCTGGTGAACATTCAAGCAAGGGATGCGTCAGCATTGATACAAGAAGTTCCAAGTGTGGCGCTAAAGTCCCTCATGCAAAATGCACAAATCCCAGCCCAAGAGCTGTGCAGGACGTTTCATAGCATCCTCAGAAATTAATTTAAGCACCTCTGCGGAGGATCTCCTCACGAAGTCTCCGTTCAAACATATTTATGCTTGAGTCTGACGAGGTTCGGGAATACTATTGATTGATCAGTAAGAAGTGATATCTTACCTGTGGCTCTTCTCGATCAATCCATGCTGTCTGTCTGACTGCCCGGAGCCTCCTAAAGCGGAAGTTTATGATGCAGAGGAAGTCACTGTCAAATATAATACCGCTTGGCCAAGAGGTTCTCCAGATCACATCGGTTTATTGCTAGAATAAACGTGTCAGGTGTTATTCAGTGGAAGTACACACCGAAACATACCCACGACGCGGATACATTCCTATGGTTCAACAAGAAAACGCCGCAGTATTATCTGCTGATCCAGCTGTCCGTCCTGCGGTCTCCGCTGGGCGGGCACAGATCAATCGCATTTAGAGTTCTAGATTGCATTGCAGTCTACTTTGTGTGCAGCCCGTGAGTATATTTAATAGACGTGGAACTACAGTACTCGAGAACATCTAACTTTCGAGATCTGATTTTCCAGATGCAATTAGTGCTCGACAGCGAGAAGACATACACTTATGGAGATTGGGTTACGGGCAAAGTCCTGCTGGGTCACGATGAGGCCAGTGCCAAAAGCCTTTTGATTGAGCTACGCGGTGTCATAAGCTGGACGGCTGTCACAGAGCACCTGAAAGATACACCGGATCAGATAGCTCATAGCGAGACTATCTATTTCAAGAAAGAACAAACCAAGCTCTCGAGAAGATCTTATTCTTCTACAGAACAGACTGATTGCATAACTGTCAACTTCTCAATAAGATTCCCAGGACACAAACACGGCGACTTTCAAACAATTCCAGGGACTTTTGCAGATGATTATTATCATAATCATCTGAAAGCTCTCAGGTGCCGTCACACGCTCACTGCAACCGTGCTGGGTCACAAGAATCCAGAAAGCAGTCGACAAGAAATGGCAGAACTACAGTTCAAGCCTAGCGAAAGTGTTAAGCTGCTTTACGCGCCAGATATAACATATCATGAGGAGGAGTTTCAAGGTCTCGCTGCTGCAATTGATATCACGGTGCCTCCATACTTTGTTCAGGGCGGTGTGGAGAACAAGATTCACATACAGTTGCGAGAACCAGACGCTTCATTATTTCAATTTGGGCGTTTGTTTTGCAGGGTAAATTGGATTGCCTTCGGCAAAGAGAAAACTGGAACAACCTTGAATATGGTTTTGACAATCAATGGGAAAATATCAATTGAACGATCTGAAGCCTCAACTAAAGCAGAATTCAGCATTCAGCTGGAATGCGACAAACCGCAGTATCAATCTGATCACCTGAGTGCTGGAGGTTTTGCACATATCGGGATTCAGCTTCTAAATTTGAAAACTCAGCGGAGCCACACTCTTTCTTATCGGAAGCAAATCACGCTTCTTCCGGCACTATTGAAAAAAGATGGGCTAGACGGGTTTGCCACGAAAGAAGAGATTACTGCCATTTTGCTGGCGAAAGCTGGAGTTACCAGTGGTGCCTATTTGCTAATGTCACCTGGGCTGTCTGGAAGTAAAACTGCGACCGAGGAATGCAGTCCGCCACCTTATAGCGAGTTGATTGAATGATGCCGCCTTGTGTGATCTGTAATACACTATCTGTAAATTATGAATCTAATGATGCCGCCTTAAATGATCTTTAATACACTATCTGTAAATCATGAATCTAACCGTGGCCTGTGGAATGTGCACATCTTAATGTGCATCGTTGCTGCACTCTTTCTGCAGGTATCCGAGACTGCAGAGTTTGCAGCATAGGCAATCTGACCCATTCAAGCTTATTAGATGCAGCCTTTTCAGGGGTTCTGAATAGACTGACGCTCTTTTCTTCCTCCCTGATCTGATTAGAGACACCGACTCAAAGTATGGACGTGCATATTGATAGATCTGACGTTTATACCAGCGGCGAATGGGTTCGTGGCACCATTGACCTCGACCCTGACATGTCAGGTGTGAGGGATATCATCGTTGAATTGAGCGGAGTGCAAACGATGAGAACCTTTGCGACTGGGCAGACCATACAGGATACAAAGATGTTGTATAAGGTGACCAAACGAATTGATGCCGGAGCTACCCTGTCAACTCTTTCAAAGGGACCCGATAGAAGCTTTGACTTCGCGTTGCAATTTCCGGGCCATGATGGCGATAACTATTTGAAGGTCCCGGCATCAATTGCCATCCCTGAGCCTATTCCAAGGCTGGAAGTGCGCCACATGGTGTCAATTAGAGCAGATAAGGGAAAACTATTCTCAAGAATTGTGGAAAAGGTTGTTGAGCTGAGATTCATGCCCTCTGAAAGCATCGCGCTTCTTCTTGAGCCCAATGTCGAGCATTACGAGGAGTCTTTGGAGGGATTACCTCTTGCAGCTACTGTCAGTATCCCTCGCTATTGTGCCATGGGCGGGACTCTCAACCTATTCGAGATTACGCTTTTAGATGCTGATAACAGGTTCAAGTGTGAAGACTGGTTCATTGCCCTGGAGTTCAGGTCCAGCTCCACGGCAAACCCTTTTTGTGATGGGTCGGCTACAAACAGTCTGCAACCTAAAGATGAGCACACAATGAAATACGAGCTTAGTTGGTTTCACATACGCAGCCCCGCATCCTCATTATGTGGCACCAGTGAGTCTTACACTTTTTATTTTTTTATTATTATGAACATCGTCGATAAAAGTTCAGGATTGAGACACAAGATAATCCTCAGGTATGAGGCGGATGTCCTTCCAACAATATTTTATAAGGACTCCCACGATGATATTGCTACCCCTGACGAAATAGCTGCTATATCCAAGCGCAGAGTGAATGGGTTCTAGACCATTATAATGCGCATACAAGCGTAGTTACCCGTTCGTGTATGATGACTGCACCACGAAGGTAGTTGTCCGAGAAGCACTGGTGCTCCTGCAGCCATACATCTCTGATTGATGACGAGACAGTGATTGATTCCGCAAAGAAAACTTTTCTAAAAGACAGGATATTCAATCTACCTGAATTATTAATTCAAGTCGCAGGAGGCCCCGCCTCTTCGCTCACATGAACACGTTCATTGCTGGCAAATACGTAAGTAGGCGGGTTGGTGGCGGGTTGGTGACAGTGCTCTCCTCGTGATTGTCGCGAAGGTTTATCACTGGGAGTGTTCAAACCATCTAGGTCGAGTAGAAACGAGCAGAGCCCTGGGGTCGCAGGAGGGCATGAGACCCGTTTAAGCTATTCTGGTCAGAGCTGACGGAGAGATTGATACTTTATCATCAAAGAACAACTACTTTATGGACCTGGTTTTGCTGCTGGAAGACGATTGACCCTATCGAGACGTGCTTCTGATTTAGATACATGATAATGTTGATTCGATGAGGCGTTTCTTATAATAATTTTCAGCAAACTTTGAGATGACGTTTCAACAGCTACATCCCATTTGAGCGACAATTCACCTCAAAGTGTCAGTGTCTACTATCAAAATAAGCTAAAATTCAATTTATTCATATCTTAGGGGTCTGTATCCTTTGAATAGCTGTGCGGGGTGATAAACTAACCTGTGGCTCTGACTTCGATCAATCCATGCTGCCTGTCTGACTGCCCGGAGCCCCCCAAGGCGGAAGTTTGTAATGCAGCGGAAGTCACTGTCAAATTTGAGTATTAATTGGCCAAGAGGTTCTCCAGATCACATCGTTTAATTGCTAGAATAAACGTGCTAGGTGTTATTCAGTGGAAGTACACACCGAAACATACCCACGATGCGGATACATTCCTGTGGTTCAACAAGAAAACGCCGCAGTATTATCTGCTGATCCAGCTGTCCGTCCTGCGGTCTCCGCTGGGCGGGCACAGATCAATCGCATTTAGAGTTCTAAATTGCATTGCAGTCTACTTTGTGTGCAGCCCGTGAGTGTATTTAATAGACGTGGAACTACAGTACTCGAGAACATCTAACTTTCGAGATCTGATTTTCCAGATGCAATTAGTGCTCGACAGCAAGAAGACATACACTTATGGAGATTGGGTTACGGGCAAAGTCCTGCTGGGTCACGATGAGGCCAGTGCCAAAAGCCTTTTGATCGAGCTACGCGGTGTCATGAGCTGGACGGCTGTCCCAAATCTGCTAGATACATCAAATCGGATAGCTCATAGCGAGACTGTCTATTCACAGAGAGAACAAACCAAGCTATCAAGCAGATCTTCGCCTTCTGCAAAACAGACTGATCGCGTGACTGTCAATTTCTCGATAAGATTCCCAGAGCACAACCACGGCGACTTTCAAACAATTCCAGGGACTTTTGCAATCAATAAGAGAAGTCTGCAAGATCTCCGGTGCCGTCACATACTTACTGCGACCGTGCAGGGTCACAAGGATTCAAAAGCCAGCCAACAGGAAATGGCAGAACTGCATTTCAAGCCTAGCGAAAGTGTTAAGCTGCTTTACGCGCCAGATGTAACATATCATGAGGAGGAGTTTCAAGGTCTCGCTGCTGCAATTGATATCACGATGCCTGCATATTTTGTACAGGGCGGTGTGGAGAACAAAATTCACATACAGTTGCGAGAACCAGACGCTTCACTATTTCATCTCACGCATGCGTTTTTTGAAGTATACTGGAATGCTTTTGGCAAAGAGAAAACTGAAGTCACCCCTGATTGTTGGCTCTACATCATTGAAAAGGATTCACCAAAATCATCTAAAAGCTTCACTAAATTAGAAAAACGCGTCACGCTTGCGGAGTGCGATCAACCCCGGTATCAGTCTGCTCACTTGAGTTGTGACTTCGTGGCAAAAACCACGATTGGACTCCTGAATTTGAAAACTCAGCGACATCACCGTTTATTTGTTTCGAAACACATCACGGTTCTTCCGGCACTATTGAGAAAAGACGGACTAGATGGATTTGCCACGAAAGAAGAGCAAACTGCTATCTTGCTGGAGAAAGCTGGAGACCACGATGCATTTTCACCAGCGTTTTCTGAGTTGTCTGAAAGTGAAACTGCGACCGAGAAGTGCACGCCGCCACCTTATAGCGAGTGAATTGAATTATGCCACTCAAATTGAAGTATGCCTCTATAATCAAATTATGCCATTATACTTGAATTGTAAAACACTAAATGTAATTTGTTATTCTGATTGTAGGCTATGGGATACGCACGTTTTTCTACTAGGCATTGAAGTTGCACTCTTTCTGCAGGGATCTGAGGCTGCAGAGTTTGCAGCATAGGCAGTCTGACCCATTCAAGCTTATTAGATGCAGCCTTTTCAGGGGCTCTGAATAAACCGACGCTCTTTTCTTCCTCCCTGATCTGATTAGAAATACCGACTCAAAGTATGGACGTGCATATTGACAGATCTGACGTTTATACCAGCGGCGAATGGGTTCGTGGCTCCATTGCACTCGGCTCTGAATTGTCAGTTGTGAGGGATATCATCGTTGAATTGAGCGGAGTCCAAACGATGAAAACCCTTGCAACAGGGCAAACAATACAGGATACAGAGACGTTATATAAAGTGACCAAACGAATTGATGCCGGAGCTACCCTGACAACGCTTTCAAAGGGAGCCAATAGAAGCTTTGACTTCGCGTTGCAATTTCCGGGCCATGATGGCGATAACTATATGAAGGTCCCGGCATCAATTGCCATCCCTGAGCCTATTCCAAGGCTGGAAGTGCGCCACATGGTGTCAATTAGAGCAGATAAGGGAAAACTATTCTCAAGAATTGTGGAAAAGGTTGTTGAGCTGAGATCCATGCCCTCTGAAAGCATCGCGCTTCTTCTTGAGCCCAATGTCGAACATTACGAGGAGTCTTTGCAGGGGTTACCTCTTGCAGCTACCGTCAGCGTCCCTCGCTATATTACCTTTGGCAAAATTTCCAACCGGCTCACAGTCAAACTTTTGGATAGAGAAAACAGGTTCAAGTGTGAAGATTGGGAACAAATATTGCAGTGCAGAATCAGCTTCATGTCACGAATACTTTACAGTACAGTGATTAAAGCGATTCGGGAGCCTACAGATGAACACACATTAGAGTCCGTGCATGCATGGGATTGGACTTTTAGCCCTGGATCCTCATTTTGTGGCACCAATGTGTCATACAACCTCGGCATTTTGATGCACATTGTCGATAAGGTTTCAGGAATGAGACACGAGATAATTCTCGGATATGAGACGGAGATTCTTCCAACAATATTTTATAAGGACTCCCACGATGATATTGCCACCCCTGACGAAATAGCTGCTATATCCAAGCGCAGAGTGAATGGGTTCTAGACCATTATAATGCGCATACAAGCGTAGTTACCCGTTCGTGTATGATGACTGCACCACGAAGGTAGTTGTCCGAGAAGCACTGGTGCTCCTGCAGCCATATATCTCTGATTGGTGACGAGACAGTAATTGATCCCGCGGAGAAAACTTTTCTAAAATACAGGATATTCAATCTACCTGAATTATTAATTCAAGTCGCAGGAGGCCCCGCCTCTTCGCTCACATGAACACGTTCATTGCTGGCAAATACGTAAGTAGGCGGGTTGGTGGCGGGTTGGCGACAGTGCTCTTCTCGTGATTGTCGCGACAGCTTATCACTGGGAGTGTTCAAACCATCTAGGTCGAGTGAAGCGAGCAGAGCCCTGGGGTCGCAGGAGGACATGAGACCCGTTTCAGCTATTCTGGTCAGTGCTGACGGAGAGATTGATACTTTATCATCTCAACTACTTTATGGGCCTAGATTTGCTGCTGGAAGACGAATGGCCCCATCGAGACGTGCTTCTGATTTAGATACATGGTAATGGTGATTCGATGAGGCGTTTCTCATGATAGTTTTCAGCAAACTTTGAGATGACGTTTCAACAGCTACATCCCATTTGAGCGACAATTCACCCCAAAGTGTCAGTGTCTACTATCAAAATAAGCTAAAATTCAATTCATTCATATCTTAGGGGTCTGTATCTTTTAATTAGCTGTGCGGGGTGATAAACTTACCTGTGACTCTGACTTTGATCGAGTCATGCTGTCAGGCCGACTATTCGGAGACTCCAAGGCGGCGATTCGTGGTGCAGAGGAATTCACCGCCATTTTACAAATACCGCTTGGCCCAATGGTTTCACAGATCATGTTGGGTTGCAATTCGGGACGCTAAAGCCACCGAGGAGCGTAGTGAATGCAGGCCATTGCGGAAGAGAAAAGAACAAACTAAGTTTCTTTGACTTCCACTCAGACCAGTTGTTCAAGCTCCTCCAATGAAACTTATGCCTTCAGCGATGTGTCTCTCCAACCTTTGACATACGGTTCAGCAGCCCAAAAACTCCTGTAGTCACCTGTTCCTCGGCGCTTTCGCTTGAGCTTGGGTCGGACGTGCTGGAATCGCTGGGCATAAGATCGATCTCCTCAGAAACAGGGGCAAGATTTTGCAGCCGGCTATATTGCTCCATGACACTCTCTTCCAAAGCAGTGTTAGGAAGCTGTATTCCAGACAAGACTTCGACAGGGTTGCCGGCAGACCTTCGTTTGGCGTATTGACCTGTGGCATTCGGGCCATAGACATCCATAAAGTTAAGGTAGGATTTCAGCATTTTACCATCGGAGGTGGCATAGTATCGATCCAAGTCATCAGCACGGGCCTTGACCTTTTTGGCCTGCCCGTCAAACATTGCAAACGAGCAGATGAAGCCAAGATCCCTGACATGCGCACTGGATTCACGGTAGAAGTCAATGATCGTTTCGCTATCCTGAGCCAAATTATGCCACAGCATAAACGGATTGAGAAAAATCCCCATCAGCTCACGCAAGATGATCTTGACCTTCAAGTCGTAGAGCTCACAGAACTCCACCTTGACCTTTTCGGTATGCAGCTTACCCTCCCAGTGCTCAGGCATGTAGTGAGTATACTCAATGACCTCGCGCATCGACTCTTCAGGATCAATTACGACATCATCCGTTGAGGTCATGCCTCTGCTGACTGCTAGCGCCGTACCAAAGATTCCTAGATAGAATAGCACTGTGCCATCAGGCGTGATCTCCATCGCCAGCAGTTCTGGGTCCCAGATACTGAGCATACCCAGAACTGCTGCAAAAGACCCGCACACAAAAATTACCAGTTTGAGACAAATGTCCAGCCTCGCGTGGGGGAATTGGCTGATATACCTGCCAGCAGGCAAAACGCTCATTCCCAGCCGCTTGTCAAAGATGTGGCTCAATTCATTCAGCTCTCGGAGCTTCCACTCGGCCAGAGGCGTATACCTGCGCGTTCCAAGCCGTGATGGGTCCTTGTGGTACTCACTAAAGTACTTGAAGAAGTAGTATAGCGTCATGTACATGATGATGAGTGGTGCAAATAATGCATGAACGATTGCAGCAAACTGAAACCGACGCTTCAAGCCTTTTGCAAGGACGCTCCGTTTCTGTTCATTCAAGAAGATGCTGCGGAGCCTGCCGTCGGAGCCAAACACAAAGTCGTCGATGCAAATACTCATTGTCCATTCCAAGCTCTTCGTGAACAGCTCAAACTTGCCTAGTACAGGTGTTTCGATTTTTAAATTGACAATATCGCGTGATAATAGAGCCACAGTGTAGTTCTCTCTCCTCAGAATCCGGTTCACAACGTTGTGCGCATCAAGTTTCTGCTGCTCACTCGCATTTTCGCGGCCAGCCGCGGCGTAGTTGTCTTCAGGCAGTTTGCTCAACTTTTTCACTACTTGCTGCCATGAGATCGTTTGGATTTCGGACTCACTAATTCCCAAGCAATGTTTGAAGAACATTTTGAGATCGTAAAGCCTTAGAACGTCGCTAGCATACTGGAAAGCCTTGAACAGCCAGAGCGCACCGAAAAGCCAGAGGTAAAGCTTGTGTAAAGTGGAACTTTTGGCCATACAATTAGGGATCTTGACATCACTGAGTGACTTGGCGCCACGCAGATGGCTATAGTCAATACAGCTGGTAAGTACCGATGTGAAAACGACCACAAACAGCACAATCGCCATATTCACCGCACGCCGCAACAGGATGCACACGAACCCACGCTCAAGGTAATACTGATAGACATCACAGAAGAATGAGTCCAAATTAGTGACATTGGCCCATTTCCACCGTGCTAGCTCCTCAGAAGAGAGCAATGGCGGAAGTTGGTTCTCAGTGGCTGGCAGGCCCTGTTCCGGGTCACGCCACTGGCGCTGGCTTGGCCCTGGGTCGCCCGGATATACAGAATCAGCCATTGTGTCAAGTCAATGATAACTGTTGTCGTGCCACGGCTTTGAGGACCTGAATTGATGGAGTTAGCAGCGATCTCAGCTTTGGTGCGAGATACTGAAGCTGCAGGAACCTGTGCATGTGACTGCAGGAGCTGCACTATTCAGTTCTTAAGAAAATAAATCTAGCGGCTGCGGCCATATCTACGTGAAAGCAAGACTTCCCGTCCGATCAGTCATATTTAACCACGTGAGAGCCTTACCAAGTATTGTAGTGGGAGACCATACGAGAACAGAAGGTGCTGCAGTTTTTTGACCTCTTTATTTTTTGCACGGTCACGGAGGATTCTACCTGGTTTGCGAGCTAATACATGGTCATTCCTTCAAATTCAATCGCAAACAACCCATATTTTTATTAGCTCAACAGTCTAGTTGGCTGAATTACGCCAATTATCTACCCCAAACCGACAGATCAACTCTCAGTCCGAGGCCTGCAGGTGACTGGCGCTTTGTCATAGCAGCATCTCCAGGACCATCCAGCTTCAGACCACCACAGATGCCGGTCCAGAACTCAGGTTTCAATGACTTCAGCGACGTTAGACTAGTGGGAAACTTCGCAATTCTTCCCCTTCGCACAAAATTCCGTGGTCCGGCCTACCCCACGGGCGACTATGACATTGTTGATGAGGTTATCGACCTGTTCCGCGTCAACTCGTTCTTCCGTAACTTTGAATTCAAGGGCAATGCCGATAGAACATTGATCTATGGCATCCTCTTTTTGAATGAGTGCTTGGCGCGCTTGAAGACTGAGCACACGCCTAACGAGGCCAACAAGGTGCTCAACACAATTGCCACTAACCACTTTGCTCTTCCAGGCGAGCCAACTTTCCCTCTCAATGCATTGTACTCAGCGCCTAGAGATGCTAGCGATGCCGACTTACTCAAGACCTACCTCTCACAATTCCGGCAGGAACTCGCGCTTCGCCTGGTGCAGCATGTTTATGGTCAGGAACAGCAGCCGTCGAAACACTGGCTTGCATTCAGCCGTAAGCGGTTCATGAACCTGAGTTTAGTTAAATAAATTATCATGTACAGTACTTTTTATAGTGCTGCGGCGCGCTTCTGGCCAGGATCTCTACCTCAACCTTTGAGCAACCACGCATGAATTCTCGAGATGTGAGAACTAGCTCGTTGTACAGCACAATTCTAGGTTTGGGTAGTTCAGGCGGCAGCTGGGCTAATGCTGAGGATGGATGGATCAGCACGTTTTCTGGGTTCCGATGCATTGTTTGGTACGACTGCCCGTCTTTGTTGATCTTTGCAAGTTTGCCAAAAAACCCCGAAACCAGTGCATGGCTTAGAGCATTCTCCAACGGCTCTGAAACTTCTTTGATGCCATCGATCCTCCGCACGATTGCTACAAGCTGCTGCTGTTCTTTTCGCGCAAGCACCAGGCTCTTGTGTTGGAGGAACTGCGACCTGCACCACGCCTTGCTAAACTGTGATTTGGTCCACAGCTTGTAGATGTTCAGTAGAGTCATATGGTCTCCCTGTGGAGATGCCATTGCCGCGTGGGCGGCTCTTGCTTCGGTTTTCAAGCCTGGTGGTCTAACAAAAAGCTGAGACTGGACGTTTAGCATAGATAGTACCGCTGCTGTTTCCGGCAAACAACCTAGTTCATTTGATGCCAGTAGTGTCCTGGCAACTGTTGGTGCCGTAGGAAGCGAGGCCATCAAAAGACCCCTCTTTGTAAGTTTGGCAGCCGGAGAAAGCGCGCCGAGCATGTACAGCTGCTCCATAGCGCTCAGAATGCCAGTCCGACTTGGCTTGTCGAGCAGATCAAACTCCAAAACATTTGTAACGCCGATCGACATCAGCATAAGGCATACCCCTGAAAGATCAACTCTCAGGATCTCTGGAGTGGCAAACCCGGGAAGATCGTCCTTATACGACTGTTTCGTATACAACCGGTAGCAGTTTCCTGACTGTGTACGGCCAGCGCGTCCTGCACGCTGAGCTGCTGAGGCCTTTGAGCATTCCTTTGTCACTAGCGAGTTGATGCCCTTTCGGGGCTCAAAGATGTTCTCTTTCACCAAACCGCAGTCGATAACATTGACAATCCCATCAATTGTGAGCGATGTTTCGGCAATATTCGTAGCCACTACGCATTTTCGAGCTCCTTCTGGCGTTGCAGCAAATATAAGCGACTGCTGCTCAGAGGGCAGACTTGAGTAAAGGGGCAGCACAATCAGTTCAGTAATTGCGCCCGCCAGTTCCTCGCACTGCCTTGTGAGCTCATTAACACACTCTTCAATCTCGTCCTGGCCAGGCAAAAATATCAGAATGTCGCCTGGTGGCGCATGTTCTGGCCATTCAGACTGGTCCAAAACCTTGCCCGTTGCCGCCAGGGGAGCATGGATTTGCATAGCTGTTTGAACGGCAGCAGCAACATAATCTGGCTCAGGAACGTCACTATAGTAGATCTCAACCGGGAATTGGCGCCCGCTAACGTTCAGAATGGGCGCACCGCCAAAATATTGTGAGAATTTTTCTGCATTTAAAGTTGCAGATGCAATTACCACCTTGAACTCTGGTCTCAGCAGGGCAATTTGTTTAAGAAATGCCAGCAGAACATCGCTCTGTAGCCCACGCTCATGTGCCTCGTCAACCATAATCGCACCGTACCTCGAAAGGTTGGGATCCTGCTGCAATTCTCGTAGCAGAATGCCATCAGTAACGAACTTAAGCTTGGTTTGGCGGCTGCTGCGGTCGTCAAAACGCACACTGTACCCGACTTGAAGGCCAAGTTTCTGCCCACGCTCTTTCGCAACACGATCTGCAACCGAGGTGGCCGCTAACCTGCGTGGTTGCGTGCACACAACAGCCTTTGATCCTGGTTCAAGCCCGGCACCACCAATGCCTGCATCCAAGAGGTACTGTGGGATCTGGGTTGTTTTGCCAGAGCCGGTCTCTCCTGCCACAATTATAAACTGGGACGTGGCGAGGTGATCAAGGATCTCTTGTTTGTGCTTGAAAACTGGTAGATGGTCACAGTTTATAGTGTTCAATTGAGGGGGTTCAGAATCAGATTCGGAATCAGATTTGATGTCAGGATTTCCCTCTGATTCGTCCTCGTCAGACTGGTTTGACAGCCCGCGTCTCAGCTGCTCTGATTCCCATTCGAGATAAGCGCGTTTCCTGCTCATGAGGGCAGGTAACAGAGGCCCTTTTAGTGGCTTTTAGCCAAATTCCGTTCTTTGGTGCTTGATCTGACCGCGATTTTGTGGCGTCGCATCTTCGACATTGTTGTGGCGCAAAAAGTGGCGTCCTTGGGGGTTGTGTCGTCGCCTCCCAATTCATCCGTCTACCACAATGTCGTCTGACGAGCAAGGAATCAAGGCCGACAAAGACTTCAGCAGCCAGCTGGACACTGAGCTGCCTCAGATCGCCGAGCTGAAGATCAGCGATCGCAATGGCGCCCTTGACCGGCTGCTTGCTCTGGAGAAACGGGTGAGGCTCGCAAGTGATTTGGCCTCCTCTCAGAGGGTCCTCAAAGCAATTGTCCAGCTTCTTCACGAGTCTGGTGACTGGAAACGCATGATTGAGATGGTTCAGCTGCTGTCGAAGAAACATGGCCAGCTGAAGATGGCTATCCAGGCACTTGTCCAGGAGGTCATCGTTTGCCTTGATAGTGCACCTGACATGGCCACAAAGATTGACACCATTGAGCAGCTACGCGAGATCTCTGCAGGCAAGATTTTCCTTGAGCTTGAGCGCGCTAGAATCACTCGCACGCTGGCAAGGATCATGCGTGAACAAGGCGATATTGCTAAAGCTGCTGAGCTCATGGGCGAGCTCCAGATCGAGACGCTGGGCAACATGGACCTGCGCGAAAAGACCGACTTCATTTTAGAGCAGATGGAACTATACATTGCCAAAAAGGACTTTAACTACGCTGAGATTGTGAGCCGCAAGATCTTGCCCAAGTACTTTAAGGATCCCGAAGTTGTTGATCAGAAGCTCAAGTTTTACCAGCAAAACATCGAGGTGGCACTGCACAACAACGCGTACCTTGATGTGTGCCAGCACTTCCGCCATATTTACGACACCAAGGAGATTGAGGATGACGAGCCGCGGCACCACGAGGTGCTTCAGAACATGATCATATTCGCTATTCTGGCCCCCTACGACAACCTCCAGAGTGATATGCTGCACAAACTCCAGCTTGAGAGCGGGCTCCAGGTCATGCCAATCTTTGAGCAGCTCGTGCAAGTGTTCACTGTTGAGGAGCTCATCCGCTGGCCCCGTTTTGAAGAGGGCTACGGGGATGTTTTGCGCAAAACGTGGGTGTTTGACCCCTCGAACCAAGCTCAGGGCAACAGTGAGACGCGCTGGTCGCACCTCAAGGACCGTGTCATTGAGCACAACCTCCGCGTTGTAGCCAAATTCTACTCCCGGATCACCATTGATGGTCTTAGCGAGCTGCTCGATCTGTCAAGCGAAGATACTGAGCATTTCCTTGCCAAGCTCATTACCAACGGCACAGTGTTTGCCAGAGTCGATAGGCCCAAGAGACTGGTGACTTTTATTGCCCAGCGCGATACTGCAGATGTTCTCAACGAGTGGAGCAACGACACTTCTCGCTTGCTGGCCCATGTTGAGCGGATCGGCCATCTGATTGCCAAAGAAGAGATGATGCATGGTATCCGCCGCGGCGTTGCTTAAATATTCACTCTACAATGCGGTGGCAGCTGCTTCCAGCTCCAAGCCGGGCTCGATATCTCTCCGCTTGCGGGCAGACTGCTTGAGCTCGTCCCACCTCTGTTTATGTTTAACCAGCTGGTTCCGTAGTTTATCGTTTTCAGCCCTTAGCCTATCGATCTGCGCCTGCGCTTCCTCTTCGTGCTGCTGCTTTTGGCTCTCCAGCTGCTCCAAGTACTCGCTGAGCGATGCCTGTGCCGATCTGGCACCAGCGTCTATTGCTTGCGGTAGTCCTGCTAGCTCGTTTTTGTCGCTAGGCCCACCACCACGGTTTGATCCTACCAGGTAAAAGCTCTCGCTGGGCTCGCCATTCTTTGCTGCTACCGATGCTGCCTCGAAAGCGCGAACAAACGCCTTTGTCGCCACACCGGCGGCTTTGGATGCACTCAGTTGCTTAGGTTCCGGCAAATAATGGTGTCCAATTGCTGCTATTGACACCGCAACGCTGTTGCCTAGTTCGGTAGTGGTTTCCTCTTTGAATGCGGCATTGTGTGAAAGCTGGGCTCGTGCAAGCGACCTGGGGCCGCGGATTAGCTGTGATTGAGCTTGAGCTTGAGCCTGGGCCAGTGCATTTGCCTGGAGCTGGTTGAGGTTCACCTGTGAGTGTTCGGTGCGGTTTGGCGATTGAGGATTTAATTGAAGCTGTGGCCTCAATTGAGAGTTACGGAGGTACTGAGACCTGACTTTATGATGATTCGCCAGCGACAAGCATACCGGCTTTGTCTCCGGTGGCGACGATTCTGCTGCTTGGGCAAAAAGGTCTGACGCCAGCTGGTGGCCCTGGACGGCTTTTTCGGTATCGCCCACCAGTGTGGCTGTATCGGCGGCTTTGGCAGCCTTGTACGCCTTTACCAACGCGCTCATCACGCTGTTTAGTGATTGGGACGGGTCAATGGCTCAGTTTATCGTAGAAAGTAGCAGTTAATCAGTATGTGGCCCTGCCCCGGAGTGAGCGATCTGTGGTCTGCAGCCACAAGTGTATGCAGCCACCTGCAGAATGAGGCTGATGATGGCACCTTGCCTGCAGCTGCAGCGTCATTACTGGTTGCAACCCCCCAGGTTTTTGAAGCTACTTTGCCTGCTATTTTGGGCACTCAATTGGATGCAAATTGATGAAAACACATTTCTGGAGCCACTAAGACAGTCGTTGGCGCGTGCCCGCAACCCCAAGTCCTGTGCACTTGATGCAGGCGGTGTAATTGCAGATTGCGTAGAGAATTTGGGCAGAGCATGGCCGGTGCTCTCGAGCCAGCAAAGGACGGCAGCTGCTATGGCGCTGGTAGAGTCTCCAATATTCACGAGGACGAAAAAATTTGCCCAAAGGCGGCTGGCAAAGCTGCTGCAGATGAACGGATCAGAGTCAAAAGAGTACATGCTGGCATTGGCCCAGATCTTACAGGCAGAGCCCGAAACAACTGTCCAAGCAGCTCAAGAGATCTGCCAGATTATATGGCGTTATAGGTTTACAGAGCCGCTAATCGTTACTGCGTATTTGGAGCTGCTGGCAATTGCAGCGCTACACGACGCACCGATCTTTAAAAGCGGGATGGACAACCAGCTTTTGAAATTCACCCTGTCCTGTGGCAGCACCAAATCCAGTGATAATTTACGTGAGGCGGCCGTTCATGTCTTTATTGCACTTTATTCCAGCCCGGAAACAGTTGCTGCACAGCAGGCCCTGTGTGAGCTGAAAAGCCAGGCGCAAATAGCTCCACAGATCATGGCTGCAGTAGTGTGGTGCATAAATCGCGAAAGGGACCTTACAAAAAGAGCAGCAGCAGCTGAGCTGTGCCGCGCGGTGCTTTCAGACCCGGTACTTTGCGACACGTTCTATCTCAACGATTTGCGAGTTCTGGTGGACGTTTTGCTGCGTGATCTCGATGATCTGCCCGAAACATGCGGCAATTTGGCGGAAAAGCTTTTGGCAACGCTTTGTTTGGCCGTAGGAAACCCATCACTTGCTGCTGAGCGCTATGCAGCTGGCAGAATAGCAGCTTTGCTACGCTCAATCAGGCAAACCACTAATGACGAAACGATCAGGGGGCTGATAAACAATTTGTGTGCAATGGAATGGCTGTGTGTTCCCAGGGAAACTGGCGCTGATTCCGGTGCTGGTTCCAGTGCAGAGTCTCTGTCTGACTCGGACCCCGACTCGAGCTCTGGTTCCGATGCTGAAATTGTGAGCCCGTTCAGTGCAAAGCACGCCACGGTGCAGCGCAACACACATCGCTTTGCCAGCTCTGTGCCATCCCTGCTTAACCAGCTGCCGCCACTGCCAGAGCAGCCAGCCCAGCTTCAAAGGCCTCATAGCACCCCTCCAGTCCCCGCCCCGAGACAAAGGCCACGGCCTCCGCCGCCACTTCCACGGATCCAGTCGTCAACAGAACACACCAAAAGACCGCCGCCGCCGCCTCCGCGGTCAAATTCGCTGCTATAAATTCTTTACATTTTGCCTAATATTTAATTACCACTTAAAGAAAGCTCAAGGTAGTTATCTGATGCAGCCTCCCTGGGTGTCTGCAGCAAGGTGCATATTCTGTCATCGCCCTACACCCACTGCATTTTAAATCGGGATTATGGGGGACCATTTGACCTGAGTCACTAATCTTTACACCAGGTTCGGCACTACAAAGCCACATCAGGACTGCCACAAACATGAGTGCTGGCAATATACTACTGCTAGCGCGGAACGTGGTTGGCGTGCAAGCGTGTATGCGCCCTCAATTGCGGCGTATCGCTGCTTTGCAAACGCAATCAGTAAATTCCTATTCGACCGCATCGCCACAGCCGGCACAGATTGGTTTAGGACTCAGTGAAAAAGAGCAAGACGCACTTGAAGATGTTTTGCTGGCAGCTGAGCGCGAGCCAGTGCGACAGCTACAGCTCAACAAGCTGGCACAGAAGATCCAGCCTGAAGAGCTGCTGGCCCGTGCCGGAGACACAAAACACGATATTTGCGTGCGGTTGGCGCACAGATTAGGCGCCCTAAGAGAACTGCCGTACATGGCGGTAATGAACCCGCACATTTCGCATATCCACAACATTTACTACAACTCATTCCGGGTTTTGAGTTCGCTTCCTCCGCCAGAGACTGAAAAGGAGAACTTACAGTTTGTAGAGATTTTGGAGCACCTGGTAAACTCGCACTCCAACACAATCCCAACTTTAGCGGCTGGGTTCGCCGAGTGCTGTCCGCGATTCATGACTCGCGAGGCCATTGACGAAGCACTGGTGCCTCATCTGGAGGCTCGTATTGGTACCCGTTTACTAGCAGAGCACCACATATTCCTCACCAAGCCTATTGGCCCCAACTTCAACGGTACCGTCCAGCTCGATCTGTGTCCCGCGCAGGTTCTGCGCGACTGTGCAGCCAATGTTAGCGATCTGTGCTCGTTACGGTATGGAATCTCACCAGAACTAGAGATTGAAGAGGGTGCTGACGTGCGGCTCGCGTACGTGCCAGTCCACGTTGAGTATATCTTCACTGAACTACTGAAAAACGCCTTTAGAGCTTTGTGTGAGGGGCCTGACCCAGACATACCTGTGACTGCCACTATTGTGCCTACTGGTCAGGGTGTTATTATTCGGTTGCGGGACCATGCTGGTGGAATTTCGCCTGAAGTTGAACGTGAAATCTTCCATTTTGGCGCCTCGACTTTTGACGATCAGCACGACCCTTCCTCATCGGTCGAGATCTCTAGCCAGAACTCACTAGCAGGTTTGGGCTACGGATTGCCGCTTTCCAGAGCGTATGCGGAGTTCTTTGGCGGTAAACTGCAGGTCCAGAGCTACTGGGGCATTGGAACCGATGTGTACCTCACGTTGAAATCACCTGCTAAGCAGGGATACACTCAGGTAGCCTAGAATACTTGTAAACTATGGTATATACTGGACATTAATATGGCTAGGCGGTGATGCCGGTGGTGATGCCGGTGGTGATGCCGGTGGGTAGTGGCGGCGAATGTGGCTGCAGCGAATGTGGCGTTCGGAAAAGTCGCTCGCTCTGGTCGTAGTGGTACAGGGCAAGGGCGATGGGTAAACCTATAGTGGCTCCCCAAATTATCATCAACTCCCGGTGCTCACTCAGCTCTCTTCCTTGCACACTACCCCAATATGTTCGCCCTTAGAACCTCGTTGCGTGCTGCTCGCTTTTCGCCTGCCGTGCGTTCATTCTCGATTGCTCGTGTAGCTCTTGCCCACGGCCCCGTCAAGGACATCTCGCCCGCTGAATTCAAAACCTCCAACACCCTTGCAGACGTCAAGACGGAGAAGGACTTGTTCGGTCCTGGTGCCCAGCCCAATACCATCCCCAGCGACCTCGATACCGCTACCGGTGTTGAGCGTCTTGAGCTGCTGGCTAACCTCGAGGGTATTTCTCTCTACGACGACAAGCCCCTCGTTCAGGACCGTAAGGGAACCGTCGAGGACCCCTTCATCATTGACTCTTGGAGCAAAGTCCGCTACGTCGGCTGCACAGGCTTCCCCGCCGGCTCTCAGGAGCTCAACTGGCTTCGTGTTGAGGAGGGCAAGCTTGCACGCGACTGGGAATCCGGCTGCGTTTATGCTTTGAACTACTTGGGCCCTGCCGACCACGAGGGCGGTATGGTCTTCACCGATGCCAGCGCAGAGGGCACCAAGGCCTAAATTCTGAGTTTATCTGAACGTGTTGCTGCAAACAACAGTTATTATTTTTAAAGTATGCGCTCTGTAGAATCTGCTTTACTTTTTCGCAACCGAGCGAATACCACCGTGGCATTCATCGCTTACGAGGGTTAGGGCACCAAAGGGGGAATTTTATCCTCGCGGGTTCTTTTTATTTCGACATAAGCACAATTAGCGAGAGTGTCGAGAAATTCGGATTTGCACATAAATTGAAATTGTCGGTCGTGCAATAGTGCAAAAACAACTTTGCACATTTGATCCCAGCGTTAGGTATTGTCTCGTACATTCCTATGGTTTTGGGCCAATTTATTCAATAGCTAAAGTAGTGCTGACTGTATGGATATCTGGTGTTGGGCTGGCTCAAGTCAAATAGCCGCAATTGATTCACAATTTACTTGCATTTACCTGGCCGCGTTTGAGGCGCGTGCTGAATTACAGACTCGATCTCAGCAAACGCGCTGTAAAGGACCTACCTGCCTTGCCGAGACAGATTACTACCAACAACGGGCATGCATTAAGACCTAGCCTCATTAAGGACCCAGCTGCGGTTTAATAGGTGCTGCATTTGGTAGGTGCTGCATTTGATAGGTGCTGTGCTGCTGCTTAAAAGTAAATATAAATTGATTAAAGGGTACGACGTTGTTTTGCGGCCAAAGCACAGCAGGAGCCCCAAGTGCTGCAACCAAGTCTTATGATTTTTTTTTATCCACGCTGGCCGCGGCCGGCTTGACTTGTTTAAACTGTGCAGCCTACATACCCAAGTTTTGCATCTCGTGAAAGGGTGAAACACAATAGTGAATCAACATTGCAAGTTGTCTAGAGCAATTGAATCTCACAAGCAGCAAAGAAGAGATCAGGGAAGATTGGTATTCTTAAATGAAATCTATACATTGTGGGGATTAATTTCACCGAGCGCAGCTTCCCAGTTGGTACGATGTGCGTGACAATGCTGCCTAATAGGGTTCAGCTTAGCTATATTTAGAATAACGCGCTTGGTTCCAAATGAGATTGAATTGTTCTATCGATAAACACAACAAAGGAGCCCAAACTACTTTCAAGACTCTCTATCATTATCAAAAATATACACTAGTTCATGGCAGATACAGCGCAATTCTACTCCGGTGGGTCTTTGTGTATTCGTATCCCCCCGTAATTGAAAAGTAAACAAGTAGCGAATCGAGCAGGCGCGCGGGGTCAAGAGGCGCAGGTACCCTTGCCCTGGAAACTTGCATTTTGGTCAATCAGGTAGGGGTTCTGTTCATAAACACAGGATATAGGATATGCACCTCCTGCTCTAATTTTCTCCCTCACACACAACACCATGAGATCTGTTTGTGGTATCTTGGCTGTTGCCGCTATCGCACTCGTTCGCGCCGACGACATTCCCAGCTGCGGAGTTGGTCTCGCCGCTTGTCCCGAAAAGTACCCGTGTTGTTCTTCAACCGGTATTTGCGGCAACGGTTTCGTCTGCATGGGCGGCTGTGACCCACGCTACTCGTACTCTCCTGGTGCTTGTATGCCTATGCCCATTTGCAAGGATTACAACACCACTTTGAGCTCCACCGACCAGGTTGCCTCATACTCTAACTACATGGGTGATCCCAGCAAGGCCAGCTTCAACTACCTTGGCGCCATCTACGCTGAGGACAACCACTTGCGCATTGCCATGAACAAGTCATCGACTGGCTCAACCGTTTACTCTTCGCGCTACGTCTGGTACGGAAAGGTTTCTATCAAGCTTCGCACTGCCGGCACCCCTGGTGTTGTCAATGACTTTATCCTTATGTCCGACAGCAAGGATGAGATCGATTACGAGCTTCTTGGTAGCAACACTAACCAGGGCCAGACTAATTACTACTGGCAGGGTAACTTGGTCTACGATTTGGCATCTTACCCCACGATTGACGACACCGCCAACAACTGGCACATCTACACCATCGACTGGAAGGAGAACCAGATCGACTGGATCATTGACGGTACCACCGTTCGCACACTCACCAAGGAATCTACTCTTAACTCTACCACTGGTATTTACCACTACCCTCAGACCCCATCCCGCGTTCAGTTCGGTTTGTGGCCTGGTGGAGACTCCAGCGCTACTGGTACTTCCCAGTGGGCTGGTGGCGCCATTAACTGGGACGTCTCTGCTATCACTGGCTCCCCTGGCTACTTCTTTGTTGAGGTTGACTCTGTTGCTGTTAGCTGCTACAGCACTCCCTCTGATGCTAATGTCACTGGTTCTAATGCTTACATCTGGACTGATTCCAAGGGTCTCCAGAGCTCTGTTGCCGTTACTGACGACAGCACTGTCCTCGAGTCCACTGATGGCACTGGTATCAACCCCAAGGGTTCCTTGTCCGGCAATTCTGGCAGCTCTAGCTCCAAGGCGGCTGCTGTTACTTTGAGCGGTGCCCTCAGCACCAGCACCAAGAGCGATGGCTCTGTCGTTACCTTGAGTGGTGACTTGTCGTCCTCCAAGTCAAGCAGCTCAACCAGCGGAAAGAGTTCTGCTAGTGGCTCTGCCAGCGGCTCTGCCAGCGGCTCTGCCAGCGGCTCTTCTCGCAGCTCTGCCAGCGGTTCTGCCAGATCTTCAAGCTCCAGCTCGGCCACCGCCAGCTCAAGCCGTAGCGCCACTAGTTCGGCTGCTACTGGCAACGCTGGATCATTTATTGTTCCCAGCATTGCCCTGCTCGGTGCCCCCCTTGCATTCCTGCTGCTTTGATTAGATACGATGATGGATGCTAATATAATAGCTATATTTACTTTAAACCTCGATTTACCCAACGAAGCTAACAGTTTGCGCCGGAACAGCATTTCGCAATTAAAGTCCACAATAGATCTGACCCGCGCCCAGCCCAAATTTAAAGCCTAGCGACTATCCAAAGATGCTTTGGTAGTCTTTGCTTCAACAACTGGCGCCAAAAGCCTTACTGCATGGCGGATCTTGGCACTTTCAGCAGTAGAGCACTTTTTCTCGCCTGAAACAACCAAGATATACCCTCCAGAATCTACCTCGAGCATCTTATTATGTGAAGAGGATGTGATGCCCTTGTCAGTGTTTGCAATTGTAATAGTAGGGTCCTGGCGAGCAAACGGAATTGCAACAACGTGTAGCGGTACAGGTTCGGCAAATTGCATTCGGAGTCCAATTGGTGCTGTTAAAGTGTTGATCAGCTGTTCTGGAGATAGTGCAGCCTGTGACGGAGTTTCCAGATTGGCAGCAGCTCTTCCAGTAATACGAGACCTGGCTCTGTTTCGAGTAAGTGGTTTGGCAAATACCTTTTCAGGCTGTGCAACGTTGGAAACCAAAGTACCAGACTCAAACTCTGCCACCTTGGACGAGCAGATATATGTAGATAGAATTCGCATCTCGACAACGTAGACCTCGGTGGCACAGAGATCAGCCAACAATGTGTCGCAAACCAACTTGATTGCAGAACTTGCAGAGGAGCGCATACTGATCTTAGCAGCGATCTTATCGTTTGGTGAGGCTGGCTTGAGTTGACGAGGCTGCTTGTTAGTAGGAAGAGAGTAGAGTGCTTGGTATACAGTGCTCTCAGAACCCATAGCCACTGGAGAGTTGATACGGGCCGAATTTGGAGAAGCCGGAGGAGAATTGGGTGAAGTCACAGGCAAAGTAGTATCGGAAAAATCATCAAGCTCGAAGTCAAATGTGCCGGGGTCGACAAGCGCCGAAAGTTCTGCTGCCACTACGAGAACATCATCAATCAGGGCCTGCGTGGCTGCTTGCTTGGCAAAGGGACTGAAGATCGCAATGCAGCCCAAAACATGCAAACCATCTCTAGATTTAATGGGGAATCCATGGTAATAGCGAATATAAGGAGGGCTCTGTACCAGTGGATGCTGCTTAAAGCGCCAGTCAACACTGGTATTGAGGATCTGGAGCCCATTCGGCGAGAGTGCAGCATGGGCGTCAAGAGATCCTGCTCTTGGCACCGATTTCAGTTCATCGCCAACTCCATGCTGGTAGTGGATCTTCTGAATGTCTTTGAGCAAAGAAGAAACAGACAAACCCTGGATTCCATGCCGTTCAATCAGCCTGCCCAGTTTGGAAACATAAAATGGGCGCTGCTGCCAGGATCCGCGTCTTTCAGCAGCTTCAGCTACTCTGGCTCTTTCAGACTCGTTTGGCCCACAAGGTGCAGGGCAGTATTTATAGCCGCTGTTGGCGAAGTTGACAGGCATTTCCACATGTTCAATGTCGTTGCCGCTGTTGATGGATTTGGCATAGTTGACAAGCCAATCATCAAAGGATTCTTCCAACTGCTCAGAGAATACTACTTCCCTGGCAACCGAGGTAGACTCGTTGGAGCTGGAGCTGCTAGAGCTTGGGGAAGGTGGACATGGCTGGCTGGCAGTCTTGTCTCTTCTGAAAAATGTACGCAGGCTCCTTCGCTTTTTGCCTGACTTGGGAGAATTTTGCATCGCGTGAATAAAGAAAAAAGTCTTGAACAATTGTGTATGACGTTTAAATATATAAATAGGATCGGGGGCTTCCACTAAGGTTCAAAAACTCTACAGCAGGCCGCCCTGAACCGCAAGGGCGAAATGCAAGAGATTAATAAAGTTGCCTCTATTTGGAACTGGTTTATTCCCTCTTGGGATCGTTGCTTTCGTGAGCCTGGTCCGCAAAAATAGATTTTTCAAGCACTCGCCGCTCCTTCTGGGCAGTACGGTCGCGCTTTTCACGCCGTTTTTTGCCCTCTGCTGTGCCGTGAAACGCCCTTGATATGTTTTTGTACGCTTCGCGCTCATTGTTTGATTCGTGGCCCAAATCTATCTCAGGGCGGTAATCCTTCAATAGCATATTTGAGCGCCTGGCCTCGTCATGCACAGCAATTTCCGCCTGGCTTTGTATTTTGAGTTCACGCTCATGTGCGGGGAGCTTCTGTAAACGCGCAGACTCAATTTCGAGTTCGTGCTGTCGCATAAGCTGTGCAGCCGCAACTTTACGTGACCATTCACGAGTTTTGGATGCTTGTGCACTATTCCTGTCGCGGAGATGGTGCTGATTTTCGACGGCGCCTGCCTGGCGAAGAAGTGCTAGCGTCGATGCCATTGAGTTTAGCTGAGGCATTTCTTTGTTCTCTGGCTGCTCTAAATTCGGCTCTGACTGTTGGTCAATAGAGTTTGGCTCAAAGTTTGGCTCGGAGTTTGGCGGGGTCGCTAGCTCATTTGAATGGTCTGAGAGTACCGTTTCCGGTAAAGGTAATGGTTTTGATTCTGGTGCTGATTCTGGTTCTGACCGTTTCAGCTTCTTCAAACGGGCCAAGAAAGATGTAGTTTCGCTAGATCTATCAGGTGTAGCTGTGGCAACAGCTAGAATAGTGCTTGTATCTTTATCCGGCCTTAGTTCCTTGACCTGCCTGGCAATTCGTTCGCGAGCTAGCAATTCCTCTAGTTCCTCATCCACCACATTGACAGTCTGGACTTGTGGAGCCTCCATGATCTCGGTTTTGCGAAGCTGGGATGAAGTTTTCTTTCTTCTCTTGAATCGCGGTTTGGTATCTTTGAAATCACTTTGCTGGAGCTCTACTGGCTGGTATTCTTCAATTGTGTGCACTGGGTCGTATTCCGGTAGCGGAGCTATTTTGGGCAGAGCCGGCTTGGGTTCAATGATAGGTCCGCGTGCTATATTGTGGTCTGCTTGAACCTGTCCCTGATTTGTTTCCTTGATAGTCTCCTGAATGGCCACATCTGGTTCGGGATTCTTACTCTGTGATTCCAGTTCGGGTGCTACTTGAGGCCCTGTTTGAGGCTCTGGGCGTGACTTGCGAGAGTTCAAAGACTTTAGCCACGAAGAAGTTGAAGAAGTCAAAGTCTCGGTAGCCGCCTTTTCGGCCGCTGCCTCCAACACTGGGCTTTTCGGCTTTTCAGTGCTAACTTTCGGCTTTTCATGAACCTTTAGTTGCGGAGCCACTGTATTTGTTTTTTTCACACGCTCACCATCTAGCGGAATGAGCCTTAGGCCCAGCGCCGCTCGGATTCTGTTTGTCTCTTCGACTGAAAGCTCAAGCATGCAGCTTAAAGTGCTTACTGTAATGTCAGATCAATACCAGCTTTGACCAGCAGTTCCTGTCCAGCTTGGTTGACCACAAACCCAGAAACGATAGCAGAATTGTCGTAAACAATTAAAGATTTAGACTCTTCGCACCAAATTGGCTCGGCCCGCGCTACTGAACAGAACGCCAGGGGCTGATCAATGCTCTGAAATTCAGAGGCCGCATTTTTGGTCATAACAGCTGGAGATGCCAGAACTGCCAGTGCAGGCGACTTATAAATAGTAGAACTTGCGAGCAAACTTGTTCCTGCCAGGTCCCGCCATAGTCTTCCAGAGACTTTGGCTAAACTGGACTTGCACTGAACCAGCAGTGGCAAAGAGCTGTAATTACCGGTAAACTTACCATTTAAATCAATACCACTATCGCCTGCGCCTCCCACAGTAGAGAGCTCATGAAGCTGGTGGGGAAATTGCTGTGCCAGAGCCAGCGCTACAACTCTTTCATAGACTGAGCCCAGGTAGGAGTACTGAGTCTGGTCTACTTTTCGGGCAAAGGCATCGTTGAGGTAAACCTGTAAATTTCGGCGTACAGCAGCCGTCAAATTACTTGGTATTCTTCTGTTCATAGGGGCCCTGTACAGCCCTTTGACTACCAAAAGACTGGATTTACCACTAAAGACCTCGAGCGGGATGGATATGCAGGAGGCTGCATAATACCCAAATAGAGACACCACCCACCTAACTGCTGTTCACGGTTGACGCTTGGATTATTCCGCAAACAATCGCTGATGTCGCGGTCTGCAAGCGGGAAAAGTACAAGTGAATCGTCTGAGACAGCTAGGAGGGCAAGTCTTGGCTCAATAAACAGCACAGCGTCGGATAGCAAGCGCATAACGCTGAGCGAGCCGGCAGTGCCTAGTCCGACGCAGAATAGCCCAGATCTTATTTCTGTGCGCGTTGCTAAGCTACAAGAGACTCTGCAAAACCTGGAGCAAGAAATTGACCGCAAGTTGTACGCGCTTTCAGTGAATCTGGCCAGCACTGGCAATAGCACCGAGCCAAATCGCGCCACACCCACCATTCCCGCCACACCGACAATGTCCGCCACACCAACGATGTCCGCCACACCGACAATGTCCGCCACAACACCCAGACTTCCTCGGGTCAAGATCGACAAGGCATTTCAGCATTAAAAAGACCAAAAGGATGAGATGAGTCGGAAACGAAAGCGCGTACAGGTTACTGAGAGCAAAACTATAGACACAAAGTCAGATTCAGAGCCCCAACCGTTGCAGGCGACGGAAGCGCAGCCCAGCAAGCAGTCCAATAACAGTCTGCTGGATGCAGCACTAAGTTTGGAGCACAGACCAGTCAAGGAACTGCTTCATCTCAAGGCCAAGCAAAGAGTGCATGCCAACACCCAGAACGAAACCGCACAGAACAAGAATGAGGCGACAAACGACGACAACAACCCCTCCAAAGATAAAGACCAAACCGAGATTGTAGCCAAAAAACGGCGTCAAAAACCCTCATTGGCAGAGCTAAAATCAAGCGTTTCAGACCCATCGCTGATTGAGCTGTGCGATGTGGACGCGCCCGAGCCGTTCTTTTTGGCGAAGATCAAGACATCGCCCGGAGTTTGGCAGGTTCCGTCGAACTGGTCCTCGAGACCAGATGCGGCTTTCCGGGGAGCCTGGCGCGACAAGTACGAGTTACAGCCGCATATCCGTGCTAGCGGGATCGCCACTCTGCGCAATCCAACTGCGCTGGCGCTAGAGTCTGAGACAAACGCCGAAAGCGGCAGTGGGAATGCTATATCTGCCTCTTCACGGGACAGAGTCCAGCCGAAAGTTGGATCCCTTGATATGGATCTGCGCAAAATGCATGCTGCGTTTTTCCATTCAAAGCCCGACCTACACTTATCGCCGCTGGGTGCAATCTACACTGAAAACTCGCGGTCTCGGCCAGTTAGTGCTATTGAAATGCTGCATTTTAAGCATGACGAACAGAGCGCCAAATTGCTAACAGCACTGGGGATTTCCGAGGGACAGCCTCTTCCCTGGGACCGCAACCAGGTTGCCAAGGAGTTGCAGCTGCCGGCGGCGGTAAAGCATTGGGGCACGTTTTTAAATCTCTAGTTGTGTTGTTATTGTTATCTATTTAAGGGAGTTTGGTCACCACTCTTCGCCCCAGTCGTCGTCAGCCTTTGGCTTTGTGCTGGCCTTGCTGGGTTTTGGGTGGTCCTCAAAAGTCTCGGTTTCAATCCCGTCAAATAGATTAGAGTACTGTGAGTTTACCTGCGGCTCGCCCGTTGCGAATTTGTTAAACTGCTCAACGCCCTGGGCGCTGGTCTCTTGGACCCGCTTGCCAAACTGCTGCATTGCCTTTACAGCATTATTCCCAAACTCGCTTTCGCGGAACTCGCGTACCTTGGGTGCAATATAAGCATCTGTAGTGCTCGAAAGTGTCTTGGTAAACCATCCCCAGCCTGACGACAGCGCAGCCGCAGCGTCTCCAGCATAATCGTCACTGCCAAAGGCATTACCCGAATTACCTTGCCGTGATTCAGACCTGATGGGGCCGGAGCCAAAGCCTGTGTACCGACCTCCCTCGCTGGGGGGCAAGTTATCCGGCCGGTTAGCGTTCTGCTGAGACAAACGGGCAAAGTAAGCCTCTTTTTCACCCTTTGTGGTGCTCGCCAGGCTCACATTGCTGGCAGCAGCGCTGGGGTGTATACTGCTGGCGGCATTGCTCATTGTGCTGCTAAAAGAGACCGGCGTGCCTCTCTGGCTCCTCAGCTCGTTTGCGCTTAGATCAGGCACTCCTCCTTGCGATCCAGAGCCATTTGCTACCGGAATATAAACGGGGCGGTCTCGGCGGACCCATTCGCGTTCCTCAACTGCGGCCAATAGCTTCTCGCGGTAGTCCTCAGCAACAGTAGATGCGTATTTGCAAGCCAATGGCAGCGAGCTGTCGGCCGGGATCCCATTTTCAGCAAAAAATTCGCGTGCGGCAGCATTTCCGCCAAGCTCCATTTGCCTAACTTCGGCCGGCTTGAACTGGTCCATTGTAACAGACCTCACAAAGCTGAGATGGACCCCCAAACTGCGATGCACTCCAGCACACTCTAGGCAAATAAATATACCGTACTTGGGCGACGCCCACTGCGGGTTGGCCGCATTGCATTCAAAGCATCGCTTGTTGTCGCCCTGGCGCTGCAGGCTCAGCAATTGTTTGCGCACTGCTGGATCAACAGTCCACGACATTTTTGAGGTGTAACACCCAAGTCAAATGTGCTGCATGCAATTATCTAGTCAAACGGTCACGTGCCGCAGAAAGACCAGTCCGATCCGGTGCCTGCGCGTGATTTTCATGGTATTCAGGGGGCAATATCGGTATTCTGAGATATCAAGTGCTCACAAGTATTACAGCCTGAGTGTGTAGAGCAGAAAAACTTCTCAGGGGCATTATAGGAACACCGAAAACCGACCCCTAAACGACTTTTGCATCAGACATGCAGCAAGCTGTAGGTATTAAGCAGCTTGCCTCAAGTATCGATTATTTACCTGTTTGAACCAGCACTCCAAATACCCTGTTATCCTCCACAAAACTTGATTTTTGGCAATGGATCAGATCATAGCGGCAATGGCTGTGATGAGGGCGCCGCCCCAAGACCGGCCAGACCTGGTCAAGAGCTTGCCCAACGAGGCAAAGGACGAACTGGCAGAGCTGGAAGCGGAGCTGCTAACTCCGCCTACCACATTCGGCAGCGAGTGGCTCAATCTGTTTCAGCAAAAGCCCGAACTTGACTTTTCGGAAATTGCAAAAGAGGCCTCAGTTATGCCCCCCTTTTTGCACAGAACAGAAATCAAGTACAGACGCAGAGGCCTTGATGGCAATTTTGAGGCGCCATCTGAGGTTATTGTACCTCCACAGAGCGTGACAGGCATCGCAGCGCTCTCAATGACCCGCGATATGTCTCACAAGACTGAGTTTGTGAGGGGAAGTACCTCCTCAATGCCGTTCACGCCTGGTGGACTGGATCTGGTTTCAAATACGGCCCCTACACTAATTCCCAGAGACGAGGACGGGCTTTTCAGCCAGCTACCGGGCCTTTCTAGAGGCCTGGAGGCTACACACTTGAAGGATGATACTGCTGAGCAGGTTCTTGAGCTAAGTAATGGTAAAGTTGTGGGCGACAGCGATGAAGAGGAAGATGAAGATGAAGAGGAGGATACCGATACGAGAATGTACCTCAGAGACCACATAAAGTCTGGAATTAATATTACTGAAGATGTTGATGCAATCTCTATTAAACCTCAGTCCGGAGAGATCAAGAACGATATCGACAGCTTGCTTCCTGATGAAATGTCCTTTATGCGTCTCAAACCGCGGAAAAAGCAGACCAGTAGCGAGCGTGTTTGGGCTCATAAAGTCGATGTTGAAAAGGGAATGCCAGACTTTGATCAGCTTGTTCCTAATCCGGCCAGAACTTGGCCGTTTGAGCTCGATACTTTCCAGAAAGAAGCTGTTTACCATCTGGAAAAGGGCGATTCAGTATTTGTTGCGGCTCATACTTCGGCTGGAAAGACCGTTGTTGCAGAGTACGCAATGAGTCTTGCACGCCAGCACATGACGAAATGTATCTATACTTCGCCTATCAAGGCCCTGTCGAACCAAAAATACCGCGATTTCCGAGAGGATTACGATGACGTTGGTATCCTTACTGGCGACGTTCAGATCAACCCTGAGGCTTCTACGCTAATCATGACTACAGAGATCTTGCGAAGTATGCTGTACAGAGGAGCCGATCTCATCAGAGATGTGGAATTCGTGATCTTTGATGAGGTGCACTATGTCAACGATCAGCAACGTGGCGTTGTATGGGAAGAAGTCATTATCATGCTGCCAGACCACGTCAAGTTTGTGCTGCTGAGTGCTACTGTTCCAAATGTCTACGAGTTTGCAACTTGGATTGGAAGAAGTAAACAAAAGGATATCTACGTGATCTCGACGCAAAAGCGGCCGGTACCCCTGACGCACCATATCTGGACCAACAAAACGCTTTTCACTATGGTCAATGAGACCAAAACACTTCTTTTGGATGAATGGCAAAAGATGAAGAATGCAATTCAGCCTCCAGCACCCAGTGCGACCGGTGATGCAGCTGCCTCTGCAAGGGGAGGAAGAGGAGGTGCTCGCGGCGGTGCCCGTGGTGGTGCCCGTGGCGGTGCTCGTGGTGGCCGCGGAGGTGCTCGCGGAGGCTCACAAGCCGTTGGCGTACAGAATGCACTCAAGGCTGGCCAAAGCAGCGGCCGGTCTGGCAATTCAGGCAGCTCGCAAAAGACCAAGCTCGAGGATTTGCTCAAGGTGCTGAAGCAAAGGTCTCTTCTTCCGGCTGTTTTCTTTGAATTTAGCCGCAAAAAAGTTGAGCAGCATGCCGAGAATATCCAGAACATGAACTTCAACACTGGCCACGAGTCTGCCTTGGCTCACCTATTCATTAGCCAGGCACTGTCCCGACTTCGCGAGGAAGATAGGAACCTGCCACAGATCACTACTCTCAAAGCGCTGCTGGGCAACGGTATTGGTGTTCATCACAGTGGCTTGCTTCCCATTATGAAAGAAGTTGTTGAAATTTTGTTTGCGCGCGGTCTGGTCAAGGTGTTGTTTGCTACTGAAACTTTCGCCATGGGCCTGAATTTGCCCACGCGTACCGTTGTGTTTATGAGCATTAAAAAGTTTGACTCCTCTGAGATGAGGGACCTCACTCCAGGCGAGTACACCCAAATGGCAGGTCGTGCTGGCCGTCGTGGTCTTGACAAAGAGGGAACAGTCATAATCATGGGTGAAAACCACCCTATTTCTCAACAAAGGCTTCAGCGGCTTATTCTGGGCCAGCCGATTAAGCTTACATCCAAGTTCAGGCTGACCTACAACATGATGCTCTCCCTGCTCAATATTGAAGCAGTGAGAATTGAGGATGTGTTGCAACAATCCTTTTCGGAGAATGTGTCTCAGATGCTGCAGCCAGAAAAGGAGAAAAGCGCCCTCAAGGCCGAAAAGCAATTGGCTTCATTGCAGAGCGACAGCACCAGTAAACTTACACCAGAAGTGGAGAAATTCGTTGAAATTACCCACGAGTTGCACAAAGTCAATACTGAGCTGCTTTCTGCAGCGGTCAAAAAACTGGCAAACAGACTTGTTATTTACCACAATGCTGCCTGCGACATGATCATCGGTGTTTGGAAGCATGGCGATCGCAAACAGGGCTCTGTTATTAGAATCGCTGCTGCTGCGCCGATGAACAAACGCCTTGATGCCCGCTCTGCCACTGCTGCTGCTGCCGCTGCCACGACCAAGCGGAAAGAGCTGCCGGCTGTAGTTGCATTGCCAGAGTACATGAAGAAACATTATGCACTCAAAAGCTGGCGCACCGTCAGACCTCTTCCAGAGGAAGTATCGTATGACCAGATTGATGCCGTTTTAGAGGCCAAGATCAGCAACTCAAAATCGGGACAGAGTCTTTCAACTCTGCAAAATGCTGCGATGGACTCTTTGCAGGCCGCATACAGTGAGAACTTGGCCGAGTTAGAGGTCTCAAAGTTTGTGGGTATTGAAGAGACAGACAGCGTTATTCGGCGCCAGGAACTGCTAATTGAGCTGTATGAACTCCCTCCTGTTTGCTGGTCCAGCAAAGACTTCAAGCAGCAGTACATTGATGCCAAGTTTATTGTGGACCTGAAGGATCTTGCAAAATCGCTGAGAGCCGCAGCTTCAACGGCAAACGCGCATCTTCCCGATTACAACCAGCGTCTTGAGCTGCTCAAGGAGCTCAAGTACATTGATGAAGATCTTAATGTACAGCTCAAGGGTCGGGCTGCTTGTGAAATCACCACTGGCTATGAGGTGATCATCACTGAACTTTTGTTCGACAACTTCCTTGGATCCTATGAGCCCGAGGAAATTGCAGCCTTGCTTTCAGTGTTTGTGTTTGAGGGCATCCGAGGTGCTAGTGAGCCCGATAGTCTGACTCCTCGTTTGGATGAGGGCCGCGACCGGATCTGTGAGATTGTTAGAGAGGTGCAGCTGGCTGTGAACAGGCACCAGGTCTCGTGCACTCCCGATGAGCAGAACTTCTTGGAGCAAGAACGGTTTGCACTTGTGCCTGCTATCTACGAGTGGGCGCGCGGTATGACTTTCTTTGAAATCATGAAGTTTACACCGGTGCAAGAAGGTATTCTTGTGCGTGTGATCACGCGTCTCGAGGAAGTGACCCGTTCGGTTATGAATGCCGCAAGGTTGATTGGAGATGTCGAGATCTACAAGAAACTGGCAATTGCACGCGAACGGATCCGCCGCGATATCGTGTTCTGCTCGTCGTTGTATGTCTAACAAAGTAATGTACTGTACGATATAATAAATAACTATGGCGTGCTCTGGTCAAGCTGAAATGCCTCAAACTTTGCTCTTCTCGCATCATCCAAACTGGGCAGCCTTTGTGGCGAGGCTGGCGTTAGAATGGGCGAAGACTCTTGCGATTCCATCGGTGGGGATTTGACAATGGTTCTTGTACTCATATCGGGACTGTGGTCTGTGGTTCCGTCTCCGTGCATCTCGATACTGATAATAGGCCCCGAAGAAACAGAATGTACACTTGAATCGCTATCTGAGCCTGAATCGCTAAGCGAGTTCTTGGCTTCCAGCATTCTAAACGAACTCAGTCTCCTTTTGTTTTGCTGGCGCGCCAAATCTACCAGCGAGCCTCGTGATGATCTTTTCCGGCTAGTCTCATCAGAACTGGTTTCGTCTGCATCAGTTATAGTTCCGGGGGATCCAGTTCCGGCGCAGCGCTCAATATACGCTAGCACTGAGTAGTAGCTTAGTCGCTTCAGCTGTGGTTCGCGTGCATTGACTAACCAATTGCGGAGCAGCGCATACTTGTGGCCCGGTTCAGTGGCGATTGTCGCTAAAAGCTGGAGGCACGCAGAATTTGTAGCACTGCTCACATTGTGCTGAGATTCAAGCAAGTCCAAAGTAGCACCCAAAATTCCATGTTCGGCTATGGCAGCTGCCATGCTTGACTCTCCAAGATGGCACAGTGTCTTTGTTGCTTTTAAGGCTGCCAGGGCTGATCCCTTACTTCGCGGGCTCTGGATATGCTCTGCCAGGCTGATCAGCAACGAGTCTTGGTGTGCAAATTTGAGGCACGCCTTGTGTCTTGGTGCGCTGTATTCTAGCAGCTCAATAATCAGTTCCTGGGACCATGGCGTTAGATCTGGGTTAGAAATCGCTCCATAGAGCCGCGGAGCGATTTCCTTGTAAAACAAAGTCTCAATCACAGGGTGTAGCGGCGAGTCGAGGTATGTTTTCAGTGCCTCGAATGTCTGAACTTGGAGATCGCCAGGTCCACGTTTAGCGAGCGACTGAGCAAGTGCAAGGGCGATGGGTAATGCTGGTTTTTCTTGGTCTTTAGTGTTATTGGAGTTGGAATTGAGCTCAGAATTGTGCAAAAGGCTTGCTTCCGAATCCAAAATTGAAGTAACTGCCTCGAGCGCCATACTCTGGCTGAACATATCGCTTTCTTTGCTGAGTCCCCATTCGACGCCTCTGAGGAGCCCGCATTCCAGCATGATTGCAGTAATTTCAGACCTTTGCGGTGCGGGGAAGCTTCGCAAAGTGGAAAACACCTGGCACACAAACCGTAAACAAGTCTCGCAGGTCTCTCTCTCCGCAGGGTTGTCAAATGCGGTAAAGAGCTTGGTGATATGCTCGCGATTAGACTGGAGCCAGCTTACCAGATCCATTTGGTTCATAAAGATCAGAGAGCCAAATATTGACAAGATCGTATCGTCTACCATGTGGGGCAATACGATATCGCGCATCAGCTGGAGCCTATATGTTTCGCCCAGCTTGTCCTTGACGCTTGACTCCTGGACTACCAGCAGCTTACTGAGTTTTGTATGCCGCGAAACATAGCTCCTGAATGCCGCCTTTTTGGGCGCAAAGCAGCGGTCGTACTCTAAAATGCCGAGAATGCCGCAGAACGTGGACTCCTCCGCCAGCGATAAAATGATATCAATTTCTGCCAAACTGAAAAGCAATTTGATCAGCGAAGACATCTGCCGCAGCACTTGGAGCCTCTTAGTGCCGTGGTACTTGTTAATTGGCCCCAGCACCTGTGTTGACGGTCCTGTGCCCTGGTTTCTAAAGCCTTCAAAGGCGTTGAACAGTGAAATCAAGCCCGGAACGAACCTGCGTTGCCGAATAAACACTGCCAGGGCATCTCTGCCGTATTGAGTACGACTGGTTTGGTAAACACTCTCAAGAATGGCACTGACGTTGTCTGCACTCGGAAGTGGCGGCATTTTGGGCAGCGTAAACACCCTTTCCGAGGCATCTTCGCTTGAAACGCTGCTGCTGCGACGATAGTTGTGGTCAGCCTGTGCCACTGTTCTGTCGGCCGTTTCATTTCCCCCCTCACCACTCTCACTATTCTGCTTGTCCTTGCCCGGCATTCTCGCCATTGGATCGATATCGTCGCCGCGCGCCGAGCGAGCAGCTGTATACCTTGGATTTACCACCACAAATAGCGCAACACCGTCATCAACGTGCTCAGCGACATGCAGAATAAAGTCACAGATAGATAAGCAGCCCTCAGTGCGCTGGAAACTCAGTGCTAACTCTGTCGTTGCATCGACGCCATCGCGACAGAGTCTTTCCGACCATACGATAAGCGTATCGTGCTTTTGGTAGCCAACGTTCCCCGTAAGCCGCGATTTCAGCAGCAGTCTGTGAGGCGCGTTTTCGTCAACGACGAATATACTTCCGCCACTAGCACTATCCACACTGCCCCAGCAAAGCCCCGTACCCAAATCTCTCCAGGCCCCATCCTGCATACAGTACAGTTTCACCCTCCATCGGTCCATCCGGTTGAACGGGCGGTGGCGGACCAGCAGTTCAATGTCCAGAGGGTTACTCTGCCCGCTGGACTTTACTGCTGGTGCATTGATGAGCGGCTCAGCGCTCGGCAGTGTGCTTTGGTCTGCCGAGTCTGAATCCTCGCCAGATCTTAAAGTGGAGAAGGAGGCAAGGTCGAACGAGGACCTGGTTGAAAATTGCTGGCTTCGGTCGTCATCATAGTCTGGAAGTGAGTTCTTGGTTGAGTTTCGCGCTGAAGTTTGTGGCGTTATCATGCTTCTGATCTCCATTTCGGGAGCATGTTCTGGCGGGCTGTGGCCTGCTCGTTTGGTCAAGGCCTGAATGGACTCACGGGCGTCGGAACCATATTCAGGCGATTCTATAGCTTCGCCTGGAGGCATCTACGCCGTAAAAAGCAAGTTTGAATGTCCGAAACCGAAGGTAAGCAACAGTTTTGATCTAAAAGTGCGCCTTCTGGGGCTTCTCGCTCGCAATGCACGTACTCACGTCACTTGACATCTGCTTGCTGAGGTAACATGCAGGAAATCGTGGGGGAAATCCTGCCCTGGCGCAACGTCCCCCGTTGGCTCCGGCGCCGGTAAATTTTAGGTTTTATTTTAAGACATTTTGCGAAGCTACTTCAGCTACTATCATTTCTCATACACATAATCGATAATCATTCTAAACCAGACAGCGCACGAAGAACAGTGGGCCGCCTCATCATGTGTCTGGTCCACTTGTACACTTCGGGGAAGTCCTGAACCAGGTTGATGCCAATCTTATCGACCACGTGGTTCCAGGTCACAAACGACAAGTCGGCAACAGTGATTCTGTCGCCCACAAGCCACACGGGCTCGTCAAAGTACTTGCTTTCCGAGAGCGGCGTAGTGCCCAGGATAAACGTATCGTCGTCCATATCAATAATCAGCTGCTCGCGCTTCTCGGCCAAACGCATCTCAATAACGCTGTAGAACCGGCGAACCTCGCTGTTGTAGCGCTGCACAGCACTGGGCACAGATTCCTGGTGGAAGTACTGGAAGTGGAGGGCCTGGCCGATCATAGGCGCATGGCCCGTTGCTTGGAAAAACACCCAGGACATGATCTGCGACTGCTCGTCAAGGTGCTCAGAGTAGAGAGCACAACGCGGCCCACTGCGCTGGACAAGGTACAGTAAAATAGCACCAGACTCCCAAACAGCAAGATCGTTGTTGTCGTGGTCGATGATGGTGGGGACACGAGCGTTCGGGTTGAGCTGGACGTAGTACGGCGACCGTTGCTCATTATGCTTGAGGTCAAGGAAGATTGTTTTGAACTTGATGCCCAGCTCTGCCAAAACTACAGCTACCTTGAAGCCGTTGGGCGCACTCTGGTGCGAAAACAGTGTGACTCCGCTGTCGGGAAGGTTCTCTCTGTACTGCCCTATTCTGTCCAGCACCGCATCCTCCTGGCTCTGGTCCTGATCCTGGCTTTCGTTTCGCACGGCAGCCTCGTCGTTTTGTGTGTCGTTATTACGAGTTTGCGTGGTCTGTTGCTCATTCCCTGATCCCTGCTGTTGCTGCTGCTGCTGCTGAAGACGTACAGTCTCGAGAGCAGCACTCAGGTTTGAAATGTTGCGGTTCTCCATGGCCTGGCCAGGCTTATATTGTATAGTTAGGGGCCTTTAAAAGTTTGGGGTAGCAGGGCCTCCAATTAGCAGGCTCTGGTTGGGTGCTTAGATCCTGTGTGCGGTACAAGAACGTGCTTTTATTGTGCAAATCAACTTTAGGGTCTGCTTCTGGTTTGTGATCGTTTGCAGCTGCCTTTTTACGGTGCTTGCTATAATGGCATTCGCTCCAAGACAGATCAGCGCTTGTATTCTACCAGAATCTTAGTCATCTGTGGAAACTGCCGTGCAGCTGCGGATGGCTCATATGCATGACGATATGAATTTCGGCAGAGGGGCTAAGAATTGCAGACAAAACAGCGGCCAAGAGAAGCTATGTTCGAATTTACAAATACTGTAACTAGGTTTGGGCGATACACGGCAGCAGTAAATTTAGCGCAGAAACGGCTTGGCCGATCTGGGTGGCTGCTTGACATTTTTCACCGAAAACGATCCGGATGACTCGTTGTAAGTACCAATCGTCGATTGGGCAAGCGTGCGTCCAGTAGATGGGTAGGGAATAAGAGGGGTGGATTAGGGAGCTAGTGAATGGGAGAAATTCAGTGCTGGCACCCAATTTCTTCCCCCTTATGTAACGGATTACCAACCCATTCTGACCACCATTCATTATATTTTTTTTCTTCTTCTCCAATTTCTCTCTTTCTACCCTAACTTGGATTAAAATGGCTGACGAGGATCACACTTTCGAGACAGTCAACGCTGGCGCGTCCACTACCTTCCCCATGCAGTGCTCTGCTCTGCGCAAGAACGGTCACGTCGTCATCAAGGGCCGCCCTTGCAAGATTGTCGACATGTCCACTTCCAAGACTGGTAAGCACGGTCACGCCAAGGTCCACTTGGTCGCCATCGACATCTTCACTGGTAAGAAGCTTGAGGATCTTTCTCCTTCTACCCACAACATGGACGTCCCCAACGTTGTCCGTACTGAGTACCAGCTTATCGACATCGACGACGGATTCTTGTCCCTTATGACCAACGACGGTAACACCAAGGATGACGTCAAGGTCCCCGAGGGTGAGATGGGCGAGAAGATCCAGGCCGACTTCGACGAGGGCAAGGACTTGCTTGTCACTATCGTCTCTGCTATGGACGAGGAGGCCGCCATTGCCTACAAGGAGGCTCCCCGTGGCAACGCTTAAATGTTTATCAAATTGAGTAAATAGTTTAACATTCAGCCAGATCCCCCAGCAGTGCATATGGGCTGCCATTTTTAGCGGTGAAATAATCTGCCCAGACTCAATGTCCCGCAGGCAAGTGAAATTGCCGGGGCGGCGCTTGCGTTTCCGAGTCTGAAACGTGCTATTTCCGGTCAGACAGCTCCCGTCTGGCCCTGAAAAGATACTTTGCAGGATCAGATCTCAAACAGTGCTTGCGGCCTTGCAGCATGATTTTTTTAGACCTGATTTATTCTGTGCGCCGACTGCAGTGCTCGGCACATGACCCACCGGCCCATGTTACAAGGCACAGGGCAGGAGGACGCAAAATTGAGAGTGATTTTTCGTTGCGGCTGCGCCTGCTGCCGCCGGCAGAGGCCAGTTGGGTGAAATGCATTATCCCTACCCTCCTTGCATCTGATCGGGAGTCCTGACAGTCAAATGGTTTCAAGGCCGATTCCCCCACATACACCAGAAACTGGTCACTGGATCGCGCAGATGTGCTTGAATTCGCCTAAAGACAGTCTGTGGTCATTGTGCTTGCTTCAATTCTTTGTTGTCGGCTGATTGCTTATGAAGTAGGCCTCGCAGCTGCCAATCAAGTACCCCTAGACCCAAACTCAGCTTGGTGCAGCCTGATCTCGCTAGGCCACATCGAAACCAAAATGAGCTTGTGCCATAATAGGTGCGTTTACAGGTACGGGGCGCTTTAAGCATTATAGACATTGAGTACTTGAATCATTTTAGCAATAATCCATTGGCTTGGTAGACAAGAGTTAGGTTTTGCGGCCTGCTCGAGAAAGGCCAAGCTGTCAGGCTCTGTCAAACCTATTCGAAATCATGCATGCATATCCGCGACACTCGATGCAAGGTAATCTGCATGACCCCTCCCAAAAATACCCATTTTGTGCTAGCACTGCCGCGGAGCAGCATTACTAGCTACTTGTTCTCACATCTTGACTACTGAGACGCTGGTTCTTGGCCTTTATAGCTTTACATACCTGATTGCTAAGACGCCCTTATTTACGATTCAAGGCGGCTCTGTTTGATGCCTCCCTCCGTGCCCTAGTCCTGCACCTTTAACGCTCGGTGAAGGAATGTAATGCCCACCCAACGCATTTCTACTGATGGATCGTCGGTGATAGATGGCTTTGAGTGTATGTTGCGCAAATAGGCACTTCTGCACTCCACCGACAGATTTTTCAGCAGGGTATGACGCTTTTGCGGGTTTTTGAAATTGCACCTGCTGCATCCTGGGATAAATAGAAAGGAGGTAGATCTACGATACACATCCGCAGCCAGCCAGATCTGCTACATGGATCGGATCAGGTCAGGTAGGAAAAAAAGCTCGGGCCCCTGTGCAAGCGAATCACATCCTCCCAAACTGCCACTAAGGACCCATTGAATAGGGGAAGCTGCACAGTGATGATCTACCAAACGTACCCTGCATCAGCAGCTGTGTGTTGCCGCAAGGTCGGAAAAAATTCCTTGATTTCACATATCGGCCTCCACCTTGAGTCACAAGCCGAGCAGGTTGGGCCTGAAATCAAGCAGAAAGTGCCTGGAGATTGGGAATCAAGATCGAATTAGGCGCCTGCCGCGAGATCTCGAATCTCGGCATGCATTTACATAGAGCCCGAGGGTGTTGAATTGACTGCGATCCATTATTACAATTGAACTACTAAATAATTTACAGGTGTAATGAGTTGCTATCTCTGATAGGGGCAAACCCCCCTTTTTCGCATTTGTTATATTTAGCCAGCCCTGCACTTTTTCTTCCTTATTTATGCAGGGCAAGGAAACGACACTGATTGAGTAATTATTAAACAGTTTGTAGCCCCTCCCCGCTCCTATCCAACTTGCGTATTGAGGCGTCCTCACTTTTCGCATTACTCAAGTCTCAAAAAAGGAATTTTTTTCTACTCTGCACTCTTACTGCGTTGAGTAATTCGTTATCAGCTATCAATTACTTCCATTTGACGCTAATCGGTGCCCACCTATCTGAGGTCCACAAAACGAAAATTGTTTACACTTGCTCTGACTTGCGGTTCACAAAAAGGTTTTATCCAAACAGATATTAGCACACAGCAGAGATCGCACTTAAGCAGACTGCAAAAAGCATAGGATTTATTATCCAACCCTTTTATTATCGTATTGCAACCTCATTTTCAGATTGCTGCGGTTCACACTGATTTATCACCCAATTTGTCCACAAACAGACTTGAACTTGATCACGTCTCATTGCACACCTATCCTTTACCAATTCGTACCTAATGTCAAACTCATATGACAAGTCCCCAGCAGAATTAGCCGCAGACCCCAACCAGAGACGCGGCATTCCTGGCAGCGGGCCTACCCACAGCCGTCCCAATTCTGGCGCCGAAGACGCCCCACAGCCGTCCCCAGTCAACGGCACCAACTCTCAAGCTGAAGACGACGAGGATGACGAGGATGAGAAGAAAGGACGCGAGCGCCGCAAGATTGAAATCAAGTTTATTCAGGAGAAAAGCAGGCGGCATATTACATTCTCCAAACGCAAGCATGGTATCATGAAAAAAGCGTGGGAGCTCTCTGTTCTTACTGGAACGCAGGTTTTACTGCTTGTGGTCTCCGAAACAGGTTTGGTCTATACTTACACCACTCCCAAGCTCCAGCCGTTGGTGACCCAGCCCGAGGGCAAGCAGCTTATCCAGTCCTGTCTCAATGCCCCCGACCCCGTGGCTGCTCCTCCTGCAGAGCAGGGAGTCAAACACGATAGCCCACAAGCAGCGCAGGCAGCTGTTCAAGCTCAGGCACAGGCACACGCTCAGGCTCAAGCCCAGGCTCAGGCTCAGGCTCAAGCAGTCGCTCAGGCTCAGGCCCAGGCTCAGGCTCAGGCTCAAGTCCAGGCTCAGGTTCAGGCCCAGGCTCATGCTCAAGCTCAGGCACAGGCACAGGCACAGGCACAAGCTCAGGCACAGGCGCAGGCACAAGCTCAGTATGGCGCTGCGCAGCCCGGCCGAGTGATGCAGCAGCCTGGGATGCCTGTTCAGATGGACGTCAACGGGATGGGAATGCCCGCTGATGCCATGCAACCGATGCCCGAAGGGTATATGAGGCAAAATGAGTACTCATACATGGGCCAGCGGTACCAGTAGTTGAAATGCACGCTAGCAGATCAGCAACACTTTCATTTATTATTATAGTATATTACAACTCCAAATGTTTGGACATAAATCTTGTTCTCAGCAAATCCGAGTCTCAACACTTTGTTTTTCAGAGCTTGACTCTATAAAGGACATTTCATCATTGAACAAGCCCGGCACGTTCGAAGGTGCTCCAGAAATTTTTCTGGATCTCTTGACAGGCATTTAAAATGATAAAATGGCGGCAAAGTCTAGGTAAGCTCCATTGGGTGAACCCATATAGGGCCATCCGCATATCTTTCGTTTGGTGCAAACATTGCTGTTCTTACCCGCCGTTGCGTGATTTGGAGGAAGCACACAAAAGTGTCGAGGCCAAATGGCACCCCCTCATTGCATCTCTGCCGTGGCAACCGGAGACTTTACCCCAGAGCAAGATCTTTGGTTTGTAGCTCTGACAGCGGACTCTAGACTTTGCAGCGAAACAACAGGGATAAGCGCGAATATATACCCTGCAAAGAATTTTTTTGGAAGGGTAGGGGTAATCAAGAGCTACTCGAAGAGGACGTCCCAGCAAGAGTCTCAGCAAGAGCCTCTAATAGAGCCGGTTTGTGGGTCAGATCTGTAGAATGTTTAATAAATAAATGCTGGCTAATATCTTAGAGCAAAAACCACTGAGAACAGCAGCAAGATTAGCAGCGGCGCTTCCCTCCGGGAGAAAGAGCGGCGTAAATGTGATCTCGGCTTGCTATTCTTTTGGACCAATGTGTTGCTTCTGCTTGATTTGTTTTGTGAAATCACCGATGTTACTTTGGAGTCGGCCGACGCAGCGTGGAGAACAGCCGCTACTGGCACCAGGCTTCCAAGTTTAGATCGTTCCATGCTGCTGGGCAAACAGTCCGGTACCGGCTCATTGAAGAACCGCTCATACTCTGGGTATTCGGACTTGCGAATCTCATCGCGGCTATCCAATGTCGGCCATGGCATCAAACCGCTGTGCTGTCTCGCTAGACGGGGAATTTGTGAGATTGTTTGAGTCGTCATTGCTGTGACGAGTGAATTCTAGTTGCAGGCCGTGAATGTTGGGCTGTTTTGGTGGTTTGCTTGAAATTCTTGCTTTACTGGCCTTTCAAAACTGATGTGGAGTAAAATCTAATGCCAGAGATATCGGTACCTTTGGTGAGATTTTATGCCTCGTCTTTAAACACATTTGAAAACGCGTTGCTGGGCTCGCCAGGTATGCAGGGTCAGCTTACTCAGTGCAGATTCCTGCCCTTGGATGGCCACAAAGAGTAAGTGTCTCGCCATGTGGCTTGTCTTAGTGGGTAGGTCCTGGGTGAGTAAGCTCCCTCAAGCATGTTAGCAGGTGTTGTTATAAGCATCCTTACGCAACTTTACGCAACTTTTGCATGAAACTCCGCATATCGTCTGCACCGCAAGAAGAACCCTGCATGGTTCTCCGTCAGCGGCGCCTGGTCAGCGGCGCGGTTGTTTGGCAGCGGATTCGCGGAGCTCAGAATAAATTCCTGACCGGCTTTTGAGGCATATGCGGGGGTGCTGCGGGGGTGCGGGGGAGCGGAACTGCGAGGCAATAAACGGATAGCAAACATCTATTCATGGATCGAATACTCGTTCACACGGATCAGTTCTCGCTCCAAATCAAGATCCCGTTGCTCTGCCTCTCTGATCCGCAAGTAATGGTACCCAAAAATCGCCACAATTGTGATCACAATACCGATGGAGTTGACGAGTCCAATATGATCGCCAAACACCAAAACAGATGCTAAGATCGTAGTAACTTCTTTGCAAATCCCCGCAACAGCCAATGCGAGCGGCCCCGTGATGTGCAACAGCTGGAATTCACTCAGTGTCATGCAAAATGCTAGCACGCCCGGCACAAGCAGGTAGAACAATGCAACAAAGATATTGTGCTCAGACCATAATTGCGACGTCAAGAATTTGGCCGGCGATTCCAGCAACAGTCCAAAGAACAGCAGAACCACAAACATTACCGGCGCAATTAGCAAAATCGTCTGTACTGGATGCGGGTGGCCGGATTTAAAGTGGCTTAGCAGCAGCAGCTTTGTGAGCGCCCATCTTAGGCCTGAACAAGCAGCAGCAGACAGCACCAGCAAAAACCCAAACAGATCAAAGTTTGTTTCGCCCGAACACATTGCAAAGACCCCCAAAGACATGGCGGCGATGTTTGCTACCAGCGGCCAAGAAGGGTTCTCGACTTTGCACAAAACGGAGAAGATTAGCACAAAGCTGATGGCAGAGGATTTCACCATGGTATAAAACGAGAGCGTAACGACCCTAAGGCTGGTGTTACCCAGTCCAATATCGCCCGCCGATGCCAGCGCACAGGGAACAACATGCTGAGCGTACTCAGAAAAGGAGTACCTTTGGATCTCGATATTGCGCATGACCATAACCAAATACGCGAGCCCAAGCATCACAATCTGGTGCAATGCTGTTGTGGTCACCGGAAACGGGAAGTTTAAACCCTCTGGCGAGAACATCCATTTGTTGTAAACTGACAAGGTGATGGAAAACATGAACCACAATCCCACATACAGAAGGACACGGCTCCAGCTGGCAGGCTTTCTAGCGCGTTTTGCAACCTGGGCGTTCGCAGGCACGTTTTCCTGGTCAACACTGAGCATTTCGTAGTGCGGTTCCTGTGCTGAGCCTCGCAGAGGCAGCATCTAAAAGACAAACTGAGCGTTGACGATTATGTATGCTTATGCAAGGTTAGATTATCGATGATTATTTTTATTAGGGGGATTTACTCGAGGGTAGATTTTTATTTCACATATTTATGAAAAAAAATATGAGTCTATTGTTGGGTGAGTAGAGACGCTCGAATAATTTACGTGAATAGCTATAAATATCAGTATCAGTTGCCAAATCAGTTGCGGTGACGCCGGCGCTTGTTCTTTGCGGCCTTTTCACGCAACTTCCGCTTCTCCTCCTTGGAACGAGTCGTAGACTTGGGGGCAGCATCGACCTCCATGTCTACAACGACAACAGGCTCAAGCAGCGCAGAGGTGGCTGCGGCGACTGCTGCCAAACTATCGGTCTCACTGGCCTCTAAATGAGTCTTTGCGCTGTCCAGCAGTTTGGCAGAAAGACGGGCCTCTCTCTCTGCGGCGACTTTGCCGAAAACTCCCTCTGTGCGTTTGACGGTACGGTTTTTCAAACACTTTTTGGAACGCAGGCTTTTTCCCATGGCAGATAGATGGTTTGGTGCAATTTTCACATCTGGAGATCTAAGCTATGCCCGCCACAAAGCCACACTTGCCACAAAGCCATGCCCGCCACCAGGCCACCCTCGCCACAGGCAAGATTGAAGATCGTTTTTCCATGCAGGAGCCACGGCGTGACCGCGCGTGTTCAACTTACTCAGCAAATGCAGTCATCACCCCACCAGGAGGCAGTCACAGGTGCGTCCGCATAGGGCTCAGGGCCAAGTCTATATTACACCCTCGCACTCCCCAGGTTGGTCGATTCACAAAGACTCGATCGGCAGGACTGCCTTACACCCACAATGCCGAATCTCCGTTTCCAGAAGCGCTTGGCTGCCGACGTTCTGGGCGTCGGACAGCGCAAAGTCTGGCTTGATCCCAATGAGCTCCGCCAGCTCAGCGAGGCTAACTCTCGCCGTGATGTCCGCAAGCTCGTCTCGAACGGTTTGATTATTGCCAAGCCCGATGTTGGCCACTCTCGCTCTCGTACTCGTGAGCTCCACGCTGCCCGTCGTTTGGGTCGTCACACTGGTTACGGTAAGCGCAAGGGTACTGCCGATGCTCGTATGCCTTCTCAGGTCATCTGGATGCGCCGCCAGCGTGTTTTGCGTCGTGTTCTCGCCAAGTACCGTGAGCAGGGCAAGATCGACCGTCACCTTTACCACTCTCTCTACAAGAGCGCCAAGGGTAACGCTTTCAAGCACAAGCGCTCCGTCATTGAGCACATCATCAAGGCTAAGGCCCAGGCCGCTCGCGAGAAGAGCTTGAAGGACGAGGCTGATGCCCGCCGTGCCCGCAACAAGGCTGCCCGCGAACGCCGTACCGATCGCCAGGCCAAGAAGCGCGCCGCCCTTTTGGAGGAGTAGATCTCGATAGGTTTTTATTAATCGCATTATGCCAGTACCACCTTTTTTTTTCTTGTCTGTTTGTTTGTTTCTTTGTTTCCTCCGGATCTAAATTGAATAAACTATAATATTATTATTTTAGAACAGTGCCGATACCACCACAATTTTGGGGCTGACAAATTGTAACTTGCTGCATGGGTCTGCTGCCACTGAGAAACCAGCTATTTCTGGCCGCAAAGCGGTTCTATACCACAAATGCTGTGAAACCAGGGCTCCCGGGCTACGAAAGCTACGTCAAAACTTTGCTGGCCGACTTGAAGCCCACTAAACTGAGCGTTGAAGACGTTTCTGGCGGTTGCGGCTCGATGTTCGCCATCAGCATTGCATCTGAGCAGTTTCGCGGTATTCCAATGGTGAAACAGCACAGGCTGGTTAACCAGGCTTTGAAAGACGAAATCAGCCAGTGGCACGGGCTTCAGCTCAAGACTTCTGCCCCTGAATAGCTATAGCATTACGATTTCCTAAATGGTTTTGAAGCAGCCAGGCCCTGCATTTATCCATGCTGACATATGGATATCAAAGTTGAGGACCAGCTTAAAGGTGAGGATCACTTTAAACCGTTGTACAAGGCCCATAAAAGGGCAGAATCCAGCACTCTTTCTGGCGTCTTTGACCCGCTGAATTGCACAGAGGCCCAAGCAGCTTGTTTAGGATTTAAAAAAAGTTGTGAATTCGCAGATTCGCTTTTGGGGGCCAATGGCGAAAATACAGACTTTACCGCCTGGGAGAGCATAAAAGTCCCTGGATTCAAAGTTATTTCTAAAGCGCTTTCACAAGCAAAACAGACCGAGTTTGCATCCTCTGCTGTTACCGAGTGGCTTGGCGATAAACGGCACCTCACGAACCTCGATCTGCACAGCACAATTCCACGGCCTATTGAGCTGTTCGGCACTAACAAAGACCTGCAAACAAAGTTGAGATGGGCGACTTTGGGCGGACAATATGATTGGACCAACAAAGTGTACCCCTCATGGCAGCTAGGCTCGGATCTTTGTCCCGCCATGCCGGAGAACTTGGCAAATTTCTGCTCCGCGGCCTTTGGACACACCCCTCAGGCAGCAATTGTCAATTATTATCGCCAGGGCGACATTCTAATGCCCCACCAGGACGTTGCCGAGCAGTCTGACGCATGTTTAGCCTCGATCTCTTTAGGGTGCGAGTGCATATTCTATGCAGGACCTGCCAGATACGGCTGTGAACCGCATGCAATTGTACTAAGATCAGGAGATGCGATTGTTCTGGCAAACCAGAGCCGGTCCGCATGGCACGGAGTTGGCCGCGTTATCACAAATACCTGCCCAGAGTACTTGGAAAATGAGTTTTGGGCTAAAACAAGGGTGAATATCAGCGTTCGCCAGATGGTCTGAAAAGAATGTTTGATAATTTAGAAATAGATAAATTAGTTTTTTACTCGAAAACGCACCAGTCGTTAAGCTCAGGCTCCTGCCACGCGGGCGGAACCTCGAATGCAGTCATCGAACGCTGGATCCGCTCGCCCTCCATCATTGAAAAGGCCAAAAAGTCAGCTGGAGGATCCCGCGCCGAAAGGGGGGCATGAGAAGCCGAATTATTGGGGATATCCAAGCTCTGTAATGGCCGGCCAAAGCCCTGAACGGCATCGAGAGCGTCCAGCCGGACCATTGGCGAAAGCGAAAGGTTGCGTGAGTTGGGAGTTGCCGATAAACCACGGGTAAACTTCCATGACGGAGAGGTCAAGGACGGAAGCCTGGTATGGCCTGGTCTCTGGCTTGAAGGCGCCAAATTGAGCTGCGGTGCAGGCTGTAGCTGGGATGCCGGTTGTGCTTGAGAACTCTGTGGCTGGGAAGGTCTGTTTGCATTGACTTTGGCCCCCAGCGGAGAGGTATCATTGTCGACCGGACGTTCGCCAACTCTGCGGAAGACAGTTCTGGCTGAGAACGCATCGGTGGCACGCTCAAATTCGTATACCAAAACAAATGCAACGCTGGTCTCGCGGCTGCTGTTGGTGGGGATCAGCCTGATAACCTGGGTAACAGTGATTGCAGCAATTGCGGCATTCGGATTACGCGGAGCAGACGATTTGGCATTGTCTGATTTCTCAAACGAGGCGAAAAATGGGGCCCAAAAGTCGGGTGCAAACGGAACGTACAAACGCTCAACTCCTTGAAGCAGTTCTTCACGTACAGTTACCACATCGCGCATTCGAAGCAAAGTGCGGCCAACAGATACAACAGTAGTTTCACAATCCCACATATGAGTAGGGACACGCTGAACCGATGGGGTATTGAAGTTTCCGCGGGCAGGAGAGGCCAGAAGCTGCGACGAGGCAGTTCCCCATACCAGAAACTGCACATCAGCTGCAAATTCAGGCGCAGCAGAGGGCGGGGAGCTGGTGCTGGAACCAGAGCCAGAACCGGACAGAGTTGCAGAAGAGAAGCCGCCCGAGCTGGGCGCATGAGCGGCACCGTTGCCGGCATGAGGAGGAGTTGCATCCACCTCTACCCGGGGTTTGGAATCGGTATTGTTGCCCACATCAAGTTTAACAAGGCCATGAATAACCGGTGTTTGCTCAGTGATATCGCCATTTGCCTTAAGATCAGCAAGGATTGGGAACCGCTGGGCAATACGGTCAAATGCATGAGCACGAAGAGGCGATTCAAGCTGAGGACGCATCAATCTTGTGTAGCTGTGTAACGTTTGGCGGCCGTTGTTTCCTTGGGTTACCAATCTGAAACTCACAGGCGAGACTTTATCAGCGCCAAGATCCACATTTTGTGAAACCTGGCGACGGTGCATCGCCCGGCGCGACAATTGCGGAGGTGTGGCCAGCTGGCTCTCGAACCAGGGAGCATTATGATGACCTGCTGCAGCGCCAGAACTGATGCTCTGGCCAAATTTGAAGCGTGTGTCCAGTCCAGGACTGGCAGGCTCGATTGCAGAGCTGGCAGGGCCAACAGCGGTTAAATGGCTGGTAAGAGGAGCGCTAGGAGGACGCTGCGGTGGCTGTTGCGTCTGCTGGGGCTGTTGTTGCGTCTGAGGCTGCTGCTGCTCGGGCTGTTGGGGCTGCTGGGGCAGGGTGTGCAGCTGAGAGTGCGATGGCTGGCGCTTAGCAGGAGGAAGGTCGGCATTAGAGATTTTGCGTTTAGCAGGCTGTTCCTGAGATTGCGTTTTCGCCATCCGCTCTGCTTCCAAACGTTCAATAAACTCCTCAAAAGTTGAGGCATTGATGTTGTCGTAGTCCTCTGTCGAGTCCGCGACATCTGAAACAAGATCCATAAACATCTTGTCATCAGCGAAAATGTGCTTGAGAACCTGAATATGACTGGAGACCTGTTTGCGGGTGCGCTGTTGCTTGGTCTTCATAAAGATATAGTCGGCGATCAGCTCGTTTCTGCCGCGATGACGACCGTCAACGGTGATTTTACGACGGCCAACACGTGGAATGAGCTGGAGACCCTCCATGAATGCACCTTCCACTTCCTTGGACCAGACTGCTTCTTTAGTATTGGGTTCGCGCTTCTGACGGCTGAGATATGCTTTGTATTCCTGGTACCGGATGAAATTTCCAGGCCCGGCTTCGGTGTTGACGGAGTCGCTAGTCTCAGGATCCTGTTTGACATCAAAGGGGGCCTTGTTCAATTTGATAACCGATTGGCGGCGCTCAAGGAGTGTTGAGGGAGGCTGGACCTGAATCGCTGGCGGAATGCCGTAGAACTGGGGCTGCTGGGCCTGAGACTGCTGCTGGGCCTGTTGCTGCTCCGGCTTTTGCGGTCCGGGCATGCCAGGGTTTGTCCACATTGGCGCACTTAGGCGGTTGTTGGCCGATTCATTATAAGTTGCCAGCGGCGATCCCTGGAATGTCCGGAACGTCTCCTGCTGCCATTTTAGAGGAACCATCTGGGGCTGAAACTGCGTCTGGGGCTGCTGCGGCTGCCCTGGGTGCAAATTAGAGGCCTGCAATGGCGCATGGCTGAAGCCCTGTCCCTGGTTTATATTTGCCAGGGGTGAGGCCAAGTATCCCGAATCCTGGCGCATAGCAGCCGCGTCATTTAAAGCCATACGTGGCTGCGAGAGCGGAGTTGCAAATGTTGGTGCCGGTGCTTGAGCCCAATGGGTGTTTGCCAGCGACTGGAAGGACCTGGTTTTGTCGCGAGGATCCTGGGCAGAAGGTGGGTACATCTGTGGGTAGGCTGGCTGCTGCTGTTGCTGCTGCTGCTGTTGTTGTTGTTGCTGCGACGTGATGTTCGAGCCGAGCATTCTATCATTGAACGTATTTGCGTTCATGTTCATTGAGTTTCCAAGGCCTAGTGGGCCTGGTGTACTTTGCATGCTGGACATGTGCGCGACGTTAATTGCACTGCGTTTATTGCGCAGGTAACTATCTGGCGGGGTCATATCAATTGCAGAGGGAAGCAGTACAGGCCAACCGCCCGTGGTAGAGGGCTGATCGTTGTGTAGCGGTGTGTGTGGTTCTGGAATCATTTGTGAGGAAAGGGGTAACCTTTGCGAAAAGCACAGAGGAAATTGTGGAAAGAAAAGTAAGAGCTGCCAGCAGCTAAAGAGGGTTGTCCAGCAATTGAAAAGAGTGTGGAACGGCGCACGTTTGGTTAAACGGCTTTAAACGCGTCGTAAATAAAAGTCGACAAAGGAATGGCGAATAGCAGAGCCTCAAAAGATAAAAGAAGCTGCAATTATATTTGAAGGGAGGAGAATACCGTTTCCTAGCCTTTGTGATGCCAATATAAAAGCTTAGAGCTGATTCCAATCAAACGCTAGCCGGGAAAGCTTGTCGAAAGTGCAAATGCAGACGGGTTGAAAGATAGATGAGGAGTGAGGACAGTGCATGGTTTCTATATCCTGCACGTCTCCTGCGATTGCATGAACCCTTTGCGCGTACAATTAATATTAGTCACCATCGCGTCGCGACTCGCTTCAGGGATGGTATAGGCGCTGCTCAAGCTGGACGAATTCAGCAGTGCTTTTTGATTCCAAAGACGCTAAAACTGAGATAACATGCATATAGCTTTTAATGATATTTATCCAGGCACAGCAATAACCAACATGTCGTTGAAACAGTCTGCCAATTTCTCACACGCTCCTTACCCTGAATTTATGCACCTCGGTTAGTTGATCCCTCAATCAAGAGGGGTTTCGCGTTTATGGCAGGGAGTGGTTCGGCGTAATTGGTACAGGAAAGTAAAATCAACAGACCCTTTGTTGTGGATATCGAGTGTTTCTTTATAAATATTAGTCCAAGTTATATATCGTTCATTTTGCACGGCACCATCCTGCTTTTCACAACATGGATACCCCCAATGATCACGTGTACTTTGACACCGGCATCGTAGGTTAAACCGGGCAAAAGTTTAGGGGTCACCAATAAACACTGGCTTGGAACACTTTGGCACGCTCTTTCGACAATTTGTTTGTGGATCGCAAGCTCGTTGTGACTGTCCATGCCCTGATTGATCTCATCTAAAACTGTAAACGGTGCCTTTGCCAGTTTTTGTAGTGCCAGTAGATAAACAGCTGTTGTGGTGGCCTTTTCTCCTCCACTTTGACGCATCCGGCTCAAGGGTTTCAATGGCTCACCCGCACGGAAACTCACCAAAATGCTGATCCCCCATTCACTAAACCGCTGGTTCAGCTGATCCACCGAAGCATTTTCATCCAAGGGCTCACCACCGCCAGTCTCGAGCTGAACCCGGCCGTGGTACCCCAATGCTTCAAACATCTGTGTAAACTCCAAGGATACAGTGTGCACCATCGACTTGACGCTGTTAAACCATGTTTCGCGAGTGGATGACAACGTGCTAGAAAGATTTTCGGCACGCTCAGTCTCCTCTGCGATCTTGGTCTCTAGCTCACTTTTAGCGTTTTGGTGGGTTTCCAGCTGCCGTTCCAAATCAGCCAGCGAGAAGCCGGTTTCAGTAAGTACAAGCTGCGAATCCAAAAGACGAATCTTGCGCTGCAGATCGTCCTGTGCATTGGGTTCGGCAGCCTCTTTACGGGCTTCTTCTATCTCAGTAGGGGATAGCACTTGACGGATTTGTGGCATGACGGTGTCATGATACTCCCGATACTCAAGCGTAAGCCTGTCGCGAACCTCTTTTGCAGCCTCGAGCTCCCCATGAGCTGTTTCTCGTTGGCTCTCGACTCTTTTCTGGATCTCGTCTACGATCCTGGAAATGTACTCTGGGGTATACATGATTTTTGTTGTTTCCTCGGTTGCCAAAGTGTATGGCTGTAGTAACGCGCTTATTCGCCCAGTTACAGCGGGCACTTTTTGGGCAAGAGTAACCAGCTGATTACGCGTTTGATTTATCTGCGCAACTGCATCGAGATAGGACTGGTAAGCTGATTGTGCTGCTGAAACAGAGCTGGAAACTCGCTCTTCACGGCTTTTGTGAAGCTGAATTTGCTCTAGCAGCCGCTTGTAGTGTGCCATATCTTGTTCACCTTGGTTCCTAACCATCTTCTGGTTCTCAATAGCAGCAGATTGGGTCTCTGTCTCAAGCTCAATTCTCTCCTGTGCTTGCTCAAGTTCATTACCAAGCCTTTCTAATTCATCTTTCCGAGCCTGGCTTTGCGACTCGACAAGTGGACTCCGCAGTGCTCTCACCCATGGATTTGGATGGCCTTGAGGAATTGAGCGAACATTAGTAAATTGGAGCTGGCGACCATACCTTGATCTCTGGGTCGTAAAGACAGCGCTAAGAGTAGCATAGGTTCGTACATTATCGGGCACTCTCAGCCTGGCTTCGTCCTGTGTTAGCGAATATGGGATACGATGAAAGCCTCCAGATTCGCAGAGCATGGATATTAGAGCAGGGGGGCCCTTGATCAGGTCAATTACCAAACCATCGAATCCGGCATCCTGCATCTGCTGTCTACCGCCAAATGGGTTTTCGCGTTCAATCTGTTCCCGCGTTTTCACCGCTCTGCCACTGTAATCTGCAACACTTAGCGAAATTCTGTTTTCGCCGAAAAGCCGGCCCAATTTGGTATAATCTGCATTATCAGTGCAGACAAACTTTGTAACGTGAAAGAGCGGAACAAGCTCGGAAACGATATTAGGTAGGTAAGGAGATGCACCCTCCAGCGCAAGTTCTCCAGAGACGATTAATGGAGGGAAGATCTGGCTATTCCACGATTCTGAACTGACAATTCGTAATGCATCGACCATCATTTTCCTTGCTCTGGGATCGGGATAAATCTTTTCGAGTCTCTCCCTAATTGCAACTTCTTTGGTCTTGGACAAATTCACAAGTCGCTGTAGAGAATCTGCCTTCATCCTCAGTTGGCTGTAATGTCGTCTCGCAGCCAGTAATGAGTTTTCAGCCGCCGCACGCCTTTCAGAAGCATTCGCATTGTGTTGGACGGCAAGATCTCGTTTTTCCAGGGCTTTTTGAACCATGTCACTGCTGGGGGGTGGATCAGCGCTTTTTAAAATTCGAATCTGCTTCCTTACCGCTGTTTGGGCCTCTATTGCCTCTCGTAGCAGCTCCGATTTCTTCTCCTTTAGTGAAACGAGCTTGAACCTGGCGCTTTTCATCTCCGACAAAAGATCTGTTGTGCTAGTCAAGGCCAAGTTGAAACGGTCATTCTCAGTATTGAGCTTTTGCTCGCTCTCTTGCAAAGCGGCCTCAAACTGACTCCCTAGCTCTTCAAGCTTTTCGGCATCCTCAAGCTGCGGGCGCGTTCCCTCAACGACTTCTTTGTATTTTGCTTTCGCTGCTCGGTATTCTGCCTCTGCAGGTTCTTTAGCTACCTCCATCTTTGCCAGTCGAATAAGTGGCTCTGAAGCTTTGAGCTTCTTGAGGCGGGCCATATCTTCTCTGCGTGATTGTAGCGCTGCAAGGTTCGTTTCCACCTGTGTAATTTCAGCATTAACCGAATCAAGCTTTTCCCGGTGCGATGCAAGCTGGGTTGCCACTTTTGCTAAAGAGGGACCATCTTCTGAAAGTTTGGTATGAATCTCTACGAGTTCTGGTCCTCCAACTGCCTCCTCAGTCGCCAATAATCTTTCAGCAGGTGTAGCAGCTGAAAACGCACCAACTCGCTCTTGAGGAAGAAACTGTGTTAGATTATCCGGGTGGATCTTAACGATCTTGGACAACTTTTTCAAATGATTGACATCGGAGCGGTGCCCGTTGATTTTTACGTTTTGAGAAACGTGGTTGTCCTTCTTCACCAGCACCGAATTCAGGACAATAACTCTCTGCCGGCTCTCCGGCGGGGCACGAATGACTACAGTCACCTCGGCTTCATCCTTGCCAACTCGAATGTAATCAGCCAGTGCTTTCTGGCCCCTGGTTGTTGAGGATGCTCCAAACATCAGCAGCAACGCAGAAATGACGGTGCTTTTACCACTTCCATTTGGCCCAACAATCATATTAAAAGCAGGGGAAAAGTGGTACGACACATCGACGCAAACCTGAAAATCTCTAAGATGCAGCGCCAGCAACGATCCAGCTCCGTAGAGCTCGAATTTGTCTCCTGCCTCACGGATTGCAGCCTCAGCGATGGATGCAGCATCGTCTACCAGCTGCAGACTCCAAACTTCCTCTTGTCTTGGTCGCGATTGTGCCGCGCCACTGCTTCCTGCGCCATCCTCAATACATCCTAGTTGTAGCGAGTCGTGACGCCGACGTCTTTTGTGTGGCGGCGACGGGATCTGTGAATCAGGAACTGATGACCGCAAACGCGACATAGATACCTTACTCATTGATTTAGCCCGCCTATTGGCCTATTACAGCTTTATGTTCGCCTCACTGAAGCCTGTATGTCAATTCTGAAGGCGCAGCGCTAGCTGTTGGTGAGTTGGAATTCGATGTTTCAGTGAACTAACGCGTTATTTTGCCTGGCCGCTTGTGTGCCACACTGCAATGCAGTATACACTTTAAAATTATATTATGTAATGTGTCACGACTGTTTTGACCGGCACGCGGCAGCTGAAACTTGCAGCTACATTATGTTTGGTAGTTTGGCACCCTTCCGGTAACCTTATAGTAGGTTTGGCCTTGTCGACTTTGATATTGGTAAATGGGCGTACAAATTGTTGGTAGGACCTGTAGTATAATTGCGTTTGATAATGAACATGCATAGAGTAGATGCATTAGTCCTATAGCTTTGTGAGAATCTGATTATTATCAGAATAGCCTTGTGATAGAAGTGCAAATTTGAGACAACTACTCAAACAAAGACACCAGCAGTGTTTGAGCTTAAACTGATGGGCAATATGGGCTTATATTGGATAAGCTCTAAGAAGTTGGCTAAAAGTGTCATATGTACACCAAGGGCTAGGGGTGCAACTAACGCATATCGTCTTTCAAAGGTGAAGCTTATACCGATACGCAGATACCGTATTTGATTTAGAGATTTCTCGAAGCAGTGCGTTAGATGTTATGAGCCGTCATAAGTATACCGTGTTTAGTGAGCTTTAGATTCACATTTACAGCCGCGGCTGATCTTTGAACACCAGGTGAACTAGTATAAGTTTAAGACAACAGTTTATTGAGAGACAGTACAAGCATCAATAAAAGGTAGATCTCCATCACTTGTTTAGTCTCGGCCTGAACTCTGAGATCAATGTGTATTCCATGCAGAAGCTGACCGCAAATGCATCGCCTCAAAGGTAGTATTCCCCCTGTGCATTTGGATGTGGCTGACAGCAGACATTCTACTCGATCTCTGCACTGGCCGGTGCAAGCGACTCAGATTTCGATCAATTAGACAACAACTGCCCGATTACTTGTGTGAATGGTCTTAATCACTGTTATTCGGATGTTTGTATCGCTATCGTTAAATGACAAGAGAAGATGATCAATTTATTAGATGAAAATTATTTGTTTTGAGAACCACAAGAGCGTGGGGCCGGTCCATCCAGTCCGTCCGCTAAATCATGGTGCCATCAACCGAAACAACCAGAACTAGTCGATGGCGCGACAAGTGCGTAACGAAAAGGGAGGAACTTTTCACCGCAATACAATATAAATAAATTTTGGGGTAATGAAAGAAATAGAGACATAGATAATTACGACACAATCAAGTCAAATAACTGCGTACAAGCCAGTCCTGATCCTTGTATGTTTCACCGGATCTATTGAGACATTTTGTCAAACAGAAATGCGAACAAAACGTGGTTCCTGGTTTTGCTATCTTCTCCGGTACTTTATTTACTACTAATTGGATGGCCTCGTGACATCTGTCGTCAAGTGCTAGATGAGTATTCTATCATGCGCTTAATGCATTGATCCATGACCCTTTAGTTCTTCATTTAGCGGGGAATATAAAATAAAGCGCGCTCTAATTGAGTCTTCTGCATATGGGCTAGGGCGTGTTTCTTTGGCGGTCTGTGCTCTTTCTCCCAGTCTGCAAGATGAGCCAATTAGGTCAGCGGTTGAGTGCAATTCTGCGGGATATACGATGCAACATGCTAACAATTAATTTAGCTGCATAGGCGTTTCCCCGCCCAATAGATTTGGTAAAAAAAGAGAAAAATTTGAATGAAAATAAAATGAAATAAAAAAAAAGTATCTTTCCACTTTCTCGTTAACAACAATGTCAAAGCAAGACGGCTGACTTTATTACTACTCTCCCCTTGTGAGTGGTGAAACGCCCGTTGTTTTCAGTTCGCTGGAGAAAAGCAAAACCCAATACGCTTACCGAAGACAGATTTAACCTGAGGCAATTGGCCCTAAGCCTGCAGCATTTCACATTGCTGGATCCCCAAGGTGAGACAGTTGAGATATCTGTGGGTCCACTGCCAAATTTTGGTACTTACCATCAATCTGTCATTGAATGTCCGTGCGTCTTTTGAACCGCGATTTGTGGTCCACTTGTTTGATCGACGAGCTGCCTCCAAGCGTCAATCAGTCAGCCACTTTACGCCAGAAGGACCAGCGCACCCGAGGGATGACGTAATTACTAATCATCCTGACACCGAATAGATGCAGCGTAAGTCCCAATTAGGAATGAAATAAACTGAAGATCCAGAGACACACAGACCTGCATTGATCTAACCAGTCAATTCAAGCAAACACCAGCCCGACTATGACTCTAATGATAGTAAGCCAGAGTTGTAGCCAGTTAATGTGCCAGAACCAGCTAAAATGAGTAGATATAGCTACCTACGGCCTTTGAAGCCCGTGCATGTCGTCATTCGCTGCAAAGCAACATATGCATGCGCTGTACAATGTATGCATAAAATCACCAATTCAACAGCGCAGCGACTTTATGAGGCATAAGGTAAATAAAGGATCAGCTGGACATGTACATCTGGTCGACCGGTGCTGGCCAAAGTAAAATGCCTGGGCTGCCATAGATATAACAACGCTGCCAAGTGCGTTACTGCCGTAAGAACTATACAATTTGTATTCCTAAAAAGTTTTCACCTGCGCCGTTTACACCCTATTAGCATATATTATGCATGGGTTAGGGTACCAGCCATCTTAGCTAGGCACTCAGTGCATGAAATGATATCTACATCAGACTTGCCGCAGCTTCTTGTTTTATCACCGCTAACCCACTTGGCATTATAAGGTTCTGCATCCGCACTGCCAAACTTACGGTTTCTTCTGGTCCAGCATAGCAAAGCCCCCAAAACACCAACCTGGCGACATTCCACAGGCAAACGCAGGTTTCAGACCCGCTAAATTCCACACGCAGCTAAGGACAAAGCAGCTGCGCACCTTACATCTACTGACCTGCCTCTGAACGCACGCATTTGGGACCAACTTTTGCGGTCTAAAAGTACACACAAGAAGCGCCCAACAGTTTATAGCAGACAGCTCTCAAAGGGAGACACACAGAGCCCGACATGTCCTCACCACAGCTGCTGGACAGGCTCCCCACGCTTTTCGAAGTCCTGAACCGGATTAGCGAAAAGCCAATAGACCTCTGGTCGTTTTACAAGTTTCTCAGAGAACACTATGCTGGCGTTGACTACCTGGAGTTCTGGCTGGACACTGCCAACCACTACGCGCTGGCTCGCGCCTATGCGGACGAGCAGCAGCAAATCCAGGGGTTCTCGCCAGCTGTCAGGCTCTCGCTAGCAGCGCGCAACGCAGCGCCAAGCACGCCCTCTGGCTCTGGTGCGCACCCACTAAGCCAGGCCTTTTCTCCAGGCGAGAAATGGCGCAAGGAGGGCAACTTTGGGGGCCCAGACTACTATGAGGACTTTGACGATTTCCCAGGGCAGCACCGCTACCACGCCCACCACTACTCCAATAGCGGTATCACAAACATAAACACAAGCGCAGGCGCAGGAACAACAGCAGGAACAACAGCAGGAACAACCGCAGGAACTGGCATAGGATCAACCGCAGAGACCGGTTCAGGATTTCACCCAGAATTCGGTCCCGGATTTGTTCCTGGATTTGGTTCTGGTTACGGCTCCGGAACGGGCAGTAGCACTCCGAGCAACGGCAACCGCCGCCCAAGCAACTCTCGTGGAGTACGGTCTTCAGGCGGCCGTCCCTACACAGACGCAGCCTCGCTCACGGATTCGCAGGTATTCGATCTGCTCAACACTGCCGGCCCCGACAGCGGCAGCGATGTTGATTTCCGCCGGTCAGGCAACAGTAACAATCTGCGCCACTCTGGCAACACGCGTTTGACCAGCGATAGTAGCTTTGAGGCCAGCCAGCATGCTATGTACGAGCAGGACGCTGCCAACTCGATTCCTCGTATTGGCCAGGTCCCCAAAAACGTGGGCTACAGTTCTGGCAGCACCGATCTTCTTCCTGGCTCTGCGGGCGATGTGCGCCGCACAAACGATGATAACAACCAGGACAACGAGGACAACAATAATCACAACCAGCTTTTGGAGGGCTTCCAGGCTGAACTCAACGAGAAAAGGGCGGCTCACTCGCGGCAGGCCAGCGATGCCGATACTGACGAGATAATGGCCGGCCACACAATGACACCAACCAACAACGGCCGCCCCCACTCGAATGGCCGTCACATGGCTCTCCCACGCAGTGCGGAAGAGGCTTCTGTGCCCCGTCCACTCAGCAATGCTGCTGCCTATGCTGCTGCCCAGGCTGAGCAGTACAGGGCCTCTGTCAAGTACCTTCAGGTTGAACAGCGCAACCGGCTTGAGACCGCGAGCGTTGAGGATATGCGGGCCACAACAGCGCCTCCCGTAGGCTCTGTTTCGCGCGAGCAGCTCGAGGCGAATGCCGACCGCATTATCAGCCAGTATTTGATGGCCGGCGCGCCTCGCGAGATTGTTTTGCCCCGCGATATGGCCGCACGGGTCCGCTCTGCTGCTCTGCTGGGCCACGGCGCTGGCCGTTTGGTTGCGTCGCTTTTCAACGAGCCGCGCGAGTATGTGTTTGACGTTTTGGAGCGTGAAGCATTTCCAGCATTCCTTCAGATGCGTGCTCTTTCAAACATCGACAGCCGCTGCATCCCCGTTCGCCTTGTGGCTGGCCTCGTGGCGCTGTTTGGCGCCTTTTGGCTCTCGTTTGTTTTTATCTTTTTAAAATGGGATCCCAAAGCCACAAGGTGCTGGGTCATTCTGCCCTTTTCAGTGGGCTGGTACCTCGTCATGTCCTCGCTGTACAGTTTGGATCCAATCTTGGGTGTTTTGGGCCTTAATGAAAACGGCTGGTTCCGTTTAGAAAAGATCTCGGAGCCGTATGTGCAGTTTTTGATCCGCCGGCGTAGCATTTTTGCCGGACTAATCACTGCGCTGGTGACGGCCTGCTTTTGCGTGCTTTTCATCTTTGTTCCAGGGCACCGATTGTAGCTTATTTATTTTTATTTGCAACTTTATTATAATTCGGAAATTCAAATCACCGACTGTTCATGACAATGTCTGCCGGAAACTCGTTCTTTGCGCTCATCCACAGCCGCTTTTTCCAGCTCTCCAAGTCACGGTGCAGGTTAAGAAGCCTCCGAACCTGGGCTGGCGGACGGCTGCGACGATTGGAAAGCAGCGTGTACAGCTTTTGGTACTCCGGGTAGGTCTCCCGGAATTTACGAGCAATTTTTTGCAATTCCTCGCTCGTTTTCGGCTCAGTTTCGTCTTCTTTTTCAACTTTTTCAACTTTCTCAACTTTCTCAATAACCTTGGGCTGTTTGGCCGCAGATTTGGACCTGCTATCGCCAACTACCCGTCTCGGTTTGGGTTTCAAAAGCCGCAGCCGCGCGCTGTGGTCAGATGGTAAACCCAGCCGGCCGTACGCTTTGCTGGCCCGCTCTATCGCAGCAGAACGCTGTTCCTCGCTGTAGGGCCACTCCCATACCCGGAGATCGCAGTACGCTCTGTCTCTTAATGCGTACATCTCGTCGGGACCTCTCGACTCTACCGGGTTAGCACACGCTTGGACTGCTGCCATTGCGGCTTCCAGTGGGATATCAAGAGACTTGGCAAGATGAGTAGGTGTCTGTCGGCCAGGCGCCAGAGTGTGGACCACCCGTTCAAGTGTATCTGGAGAGAGTGCAGATTCAGGCATTGGCTGGGTAGTCGTGCTGGCTGTGCTGGTTGCACTAGTATCTGCGGGACTTTCGCCGGCCTCGCCGCTGCTGTTACCGCTGCTGGCACCGCTGCTGCTATTAGTCCTCATAGCAGGGCCTGCGCGACGTCGCACAGCAGGCTTCTTGCCGCTCGCAGAGACCGTTGCTGATGCGATTGCAGCAGTTTGGGCACCGGAAGATGCAGTGGGGGTCTCTCTTTGTGTACGCAGGACCAGCCGTTGGAGCACACGCCCCAGAGACTGGAACTCCGAGTCGTTTTCATGCTGTGTTTTGGAGTAGACCTCAAGATTGCCGGGCTCAGCAGTAAGCGCGCCAGCGTGCTTAGTAGAGCCAATAGTGAGGCTGGCATGCGATTTGTCCAGCTCAATCGATATTTCGTTCTTGCCTGTTTTCAAAAGAGTGAGAGCAGCGGGTGTGAGCTTGACGTATATTGGCGGATGGTTGGTGCTGGGGGGTGTGTTTTGCGGCAGCAGTTTAGCTCCGGAAAGTGACATGGCCACAAACTTTTGGCTACGCGAGCACTTTAAACACTTTGTGTTGTAGAATGCCTGGAAAAAACACCGGTTGTGGAACCTCAGCAATTGGGTGGAGAGGGCCAAATGCGGCAGTTGAACACTACCGCTTTATTTTGTGAGGTGGCCTTTGCTTGCCAAAAATTGGTTGATTGCCGATGTAGTTGGCGTGCTGTGCGGTTGTGCTGATGGATTGAACTGCTGCTTGGTTGGATGGCAAGATATGCACTAAACTTTACACCAAGACATCCCACCGGGCATTGGCGGCCTGCCGTCACTGTCAGGGTAGGGGTGTGTCTGAGTCTGGTTCAAGCTTATAACGTTGCACTCACCAGTTCTGGCTACCAATTAACTTGGATGTATTATTTTGTGCACTCTGGGAGTTCATCGCACTTGTAAACCTTGGATAGCCCACTCGGACGTCTGTTTGCACTAAAGAGTCTCGCCTTATCGCCCTTGCCCTGTAGCCAATATATGCATGCACTGATGATGGTCATAGTCTTGGTGATCAACCAAGCGGCCCGTGCTTCACTTTGTGGGGCAGCCAGTGCCATGCTTTGACTATACCGTCTGTCAAATTGCATTGCATAGTCTGCTGGAAGTTGTGCCATCGGGTAATTACGACCCAGTACGACCGAGATCTGCCTGTCTCTCTCCATGGATATGCATGCACCACGAAACCAAACACAGGTAATTATATGCAGCCCTGTCATACATCATCTACCTGTCATACATCATCTACCCTCACATTACAGCTACACAGCAGGCAACAAGCCCAGCCGCAAGGTCTTGCTCCAGAACAAGCTGCTATTTGGTATAAAATTATTTAAAACCGCAATCGGGCAAGACTTTTCACCAAGCTGCCATTGGCGGGTAAAATTTGACCATGCATTTTTTGACATCGGGCTGATGGTCTAAGAAGTTTTAAACGCGGCATTTGACTCCTTAGAAGAATGCATGGGATAATCAGCTTGCATATGACGAAGATCTAGTTGTTGGGAATGGGCAAATGGTTGGAGCGATTGTTTGAAATGTGCTGGTAGAAGTAAAGCGCTGAGCAGTACAGAACTAGTGGGGGGCGGTATAAGGCGGAGAAAAACTCCTGCCAAGTCTGAAATTCTTCCTGCTATACCAAAGAGTCCACATGAACAAATGCAGTCGTCTAATTTCACACAAGGCACTATGGCCGAGCGGTTAAGGCGAAAGACTCGAATTATCATTTGGGCATCTTTTGGGGTCTCCCCGCGCAGGTTCGAGTCCTGCTGGTGTCGTCATATTTTTGTTATTTTTTGCGATGCAAGATCTTTTTATTACATGTTTATGAACATAACACACCCAAATCTAACTAATCCCGGCAATTCACTATAGATCTGCCCGCCAGAGCTCTTTAAACAAGATATTTGGTGGTTGCTCTTTATGCAAGCATGCAAGACCTGCATATTCAATACCTAGCTGCACCTATATTTCCCCCCCTTTGATCCTGGTTCCCCCCTCAAAAAACATTGCAAGCACCGTTTAAACATCCATCCGCATCGTTCCGAGCCTTTTACCCTTTAATATACAATCGTATGACCAGATCATCTGCAGTCACACATGCACCCCACAAATGATCACTCAGCTGAACGACTTCACAAGGATCGAAACTTGCTTTATCCTCATAACTTTGCCACTAAATGACGACAGAGTTTCCGAGCATAACTCCGCCGCAACCTGCCGCCAACCAGATTGTCACGCGGTTCAAGCCTCGCCATGACAACCCCATCATCAGCTGCCACAACTGCGGCAATCCTATGCAGGCAAATGGATCCTCAACTTGCAACGAATGCATTGCTCTGAACGCCGATATCACCAAGGATCTCCCCAAAACTGGCATTCTTGTGTTTTGCAGGAACTGCGGCCGTGTTAAAGTGCCGCCAAAACAATGGACCTTTGCCGAGAGAGAAAGCCGCAACCTTTTGGCTATCTGCCTCAAAAGAATAAGGGCTCTGAGCCACGATATCAGATTTGTGGATGCACAGTTTATCTGGACGGAGCCGCACTCGCGCCGCACAAAAATCAAAATTACTGTTCAGGGAGAGGCTGAAGAGTACAACAACCTGACTATTCAGCAAAGCTTTATATGTGAATTCCATGAGCACACTGAGCAGTGCCCGGACTGTGCAAAGTCGTACACTGCCAACACTTGGAAAGCCGGCATCCAGGTGCGTCAAAAGGTTGAGCACAAGAAGACCTTTTTGTACTTGGAGCAGCTCATTCTAAAACGCAAGGCCCACAAGGACACTCTTTCTATTTCCGAGTCTCGCGAGGGCATTGATTTCTTTTATGCCTCTCGCAACGATGCTATCAAAATGGTCGATTTTTTCCAGTCTGTTGTGCCTATTAAAGTGAAAACCTCGGGCGAACTTATTTCCGAGAACATTCAGAATTCAACAAAGAGCGCCAAATTCACCTACTCTGTCGAGATCGCACCTATTTGCCGGGAAGATCTTGTGGTTTTACCCAAAAAAGTGGCCAAGTCGCATGGAAACATTGCGCAGCTGCTGATCTGCTACAAGATCAATCAAAACATCCATCTGATCGATCCATTCACATTGCAAACAACGCTAATCACTAGCCACGACTACTGGAAGGCACCATTCAGTTCTGTCACCAACAGCAAGACTCTTATTGAGTTCATGGTTCTGGATGTTGAGCTGACAGGCGAGACTAACGGCAAGTTTGCGATTGCAGATGTTGAAGTTGCCAGAAGCTCTGATTTGGGTGTCAACGACGATACCTTTTTGATCAAAACCCATCTTGGCGGCCTGCTTCATGCTGGCGACAACGTGCTGGGCTACGACTTGACTTGCGTCAACTACAACCATGCAGAGTGGGATACGCTAAAAGAAGATGACATTCCGGAGATTATTCTTGTGAAAAAGGTCTATCCAAAGCCGCCCAAGTCGGACAAACGCAAGTTCAGGAGAATGGCCGTCGAGTACAATGATCTCGAGGAGAGGACCAATTCGAAGCAGCGCATGCCTGGCCAGACCAAGGATTACGACGAATTCTTACTGGAGCTTGAAAACGACCCGGAGTTACAGGAAGAACTACATTTTAGCGAGAGCGAAACTGAAGGTTTAGCAGTAGATATCGCCGAGCTGGACTTGTCCGATTAGACTTTAGTTAGACTTAGTAATACACTTTTTTATCGCCAGGCACCCCGAAATGAACGAGAGCGAGTCAAGGCTGGAGCGGTACCGTGCGCTGAAACGCGGCGCTTTGCGGTCTCAAAAACTGGGAGGGACAGTCGCAGAGAAACTACTGGCAATTGCTGCACATGCAGAGGGATTCCCCTTTGCTAAAACTGAATTAAATGCTGCAACTGTCCTGGTAAGTTCGTCTCCTAACCAAGATGATCTGGACCTGGTAAGTAAAATGGAGCATCTGGAAACAGATCTGAAGCTGCGGTCTTACTGGCACTGGTGCAGCACTCTGCTTAGCCATAAGCTGAATCCTCTTGCCCAACCAGAACCGGCTTTATACGCCAATAATCCGGTCACCGATTTCTGCTGCACCGAGCTTATGGCAACTGAAATCGAGCAGCAGATGCGAGCCAGAAGCACCCAAGAGCTCAAACTGCAAGCAATCGAGTGCAGAGCCCGAGCCAAAAACGCTAAAACAGCGCTGCTGGCGCGGTTCTGGAGCGAGATGCAGGTTAGAACCGAAACATTTGTAGCCTACCAGATTTTGCAAAACCTGGCGGAAACATGGTCTTTGCACCCAGCAAATGCCCCGCAAAGCGTGTTCAAAGAGTACATGCGCAACAGAATAAGCGAAAACGAGCTCGAGTTTTCCAAACATCGGGAAATTGGCTCTGGCAAAGACGAAATGCCCGAATATGTGGCTGTGGCTATCAAGTCCGACAAAAGTACATTTTATATCGACCCACAGCGACAGCAGTTTAACGAGCCATGGCTGTCGCCTGCTGTGTGCGGCTACAGATTTGCACTATTCTACCCGGATCTGGCAGACGATGAGAAGCCAAGCTACGAACTGCACAAATCCAGCCCACTTTGGGAGCTGAGTTTTACTGCGCCCAAATACCGCACTGTAGTGTTTGAGATCCCAGCCGAGGAGTGGTCCACGGGGAGATTTGATGCGCCCAAAACAGTAGTAAAGTACAACTTGGGCTGTTTGACGCTTGAATTTACGTTCCAGAGGTTTACGCGGAGCTGACGGTGCTTGGCCGACTATAATTTGAGGTGGGTACTGACTTGCGGCCTGCTTTCCTTGATTGCATTGCCCCTGAGATCTCTCTTTTGTCCTCTCTTGTCGACCACAGCAACGTTTCCACGCTTTAGAGTATCAATAACATCCTTTGTAGACTGCTTTCTCTTTCTGGTTGTGGCCTCCATAGGTTTGGGTTTCGCTGCTTCTGACGCCAGTTTGGCACGCTTGTGTTCCTCCTTGAGCTCGTTGCTGCGGTGGCGAACGGCCTTGGCCCGCCTGCGGGCACGCTTGCGCTCATCCGAAGTCATTTCCGACCGTGTAATCGGCAAGTTGTCTCTGCCCACGATCTCACCCTTGGACTCAGAGCCAGGCTTGTAGATTTCTTGTGGCGCCAACGTCGACGCGGCTGATAATGTAGTGGGGACAGACTCTTCCATTGCAACAGTAGGCGTTTCAGTAATAATAGACAAAGACGGCTCTGGCGCGCGTGGAGTATATTGCCATGAGCATAGAGCATCGAGCTGGCGGCTCACTGAGTTGTACATGTCTCTGATAGCCTTGTGGACCACAGACTCGGCAGCGCTTTCTTGCTGGGCATGGTACTCCGGGTTCTGCTGCTTCTGGTGGTCCTCCTCGTACAGTTCAGCCAGCGATTTCTTGGATTTCGTGTCCTCCAGTTCTGGCATATCCCTGCTTTTACGATCTCCAACATCAGAAAGCTCAAGACGGCGGGGGAGATCATCAAACTGTTCCTTCTTGATACGGTCCTTGATGAGTTCCTCGATAGACTGCGTGAAATCCTGGGTCACAACTGGTGCTGGCTTGTAATTTCTGTCGAATTCAAGCTCAGTGTTAACGAGCGAATCGCTTGGACGTTGTTTGGCCTGAACTTCACCGCGCTGGGCCCAGAACTTTTCGCCAACATTCTCGTCCTCGAGTTCAGCAATTTGCCGGGCAATCTCGGCCTGCTGCTGCTCGTACTTGGACTGCTTTTCCCCAGTCTCATTGTCATCGTCAAATTCATCCTCGCTGGCAAAAAGATCCCGTTGCATAGACTCCATAGCAGCATTGTAGTCGATTTCTTGCTCTTCATTGGGATCAACAGTTTCTGAACCTTCTGCAAAACGCGCACGCTTCTGGCGCGGCGCTTCATTCCGACCTTTGCGGCTCTTTTTGGGCGGCGCAAAGAAATCAGCATATTTTAGGTCATCGTCGCTGGATTCTTCTTCAGCGCCGGCCTTGAAGTAGTCGATATCGTCATCGTCATCATCGTCGTTCTCGTTTTCGAGCTGTAGAACCTGCTGCTGGAACTCCTCGAGCTTGAAAAGTCCAGTATTTAATTCCTGAGCTGCTTTGCTAAGAGGCCGGCTGTCGTCTTCGCTTTCTTCGCTTTCCTGCTCGTCGCTAACGGCTTCGCCCTCTTCGGGATCACTGACAAAATCGTTTTCGTCGAAATCATCTTGTGCTTCATCGAGATCAACACTGTTTTCCTCTTCTTCCTCTTCTTCTTCTTCTTCTTCTTCCTCTTCTTCTTCTTGTTCAGAATCAATAATCTCATCGCCAGATTCTTCGGCCAGCTCGTCGCTTTCTTCACTTTCGGTCTCAGAATCTTCGTCAGAATCAGCAGTTCCAATTTGGCCAGCAAGTTTAGAGTAAAGGCTCTCAATAGCACCGTCAACAACCATTTGTGCTTGTGTAAAGATTTGATCTGCATCAAGACCAGAAACATGGACCTGTCCCAGAACGCTGTACTGCTTGGCGATAGGATCCAGCGCCACCTTGAGTTCTTTTAAAGCTTGCTCTCGAATCTCAGAGTTTCGAAGCAGCACATCCTCCGCAGAGTCGGCCAACAAAGCCTCCAAAGTCGACATTGAGATGCAGCAGAGATATACCAACTTTTTGATTTTGATTATTATATTTTTTTCAAACTGTCTCGCAGATGTGGCGAAATGGAACTGGGTATACTGTGGCTGAGAGAGATTATGTGGCGTCCAGTTTTTTTGAGGGCTTGCAGGCCTAAAGCGTAGGGTAGGAACATCATGCAGAGCCCCATGTAGGCTCATAGGGTTATTTGATCTATATCCATTCTTTGTGGGGTCCTGACTATCGAAACATGGAACTGACAAAGTATATCCAAAAGCGATGTTGCATATAATGCCCCAAAACCCTAATCAGGTTCAGATTCTGCGAGATTTTATCGTTGATTGCTTATTTCGGAACTGGCCCCACAGGATCCACTAAAAGATGTATTTTTATAATTTGCAAATAGCACCGAGTGAAAGCATCAAAAGCTTCTATCTTGATTAAGAGCAGCCTGAAAGAGCTGGGGTTGTTTACAGGCTTAGAATACAGCTGATAATTAACTTGGGGCCCACTCAAAATTCATTACGTGCAGCCGGGTCAAGTGCAGGTGTACATCTTTATCGAATCGAAAGACGATGTGCATATGTGTATATATTCAGCCCAGCTCCGCTCGCCATTAAAAGTTTTGGGTTGATTCCAGCCGAGAATAGGCATGGAAAACTGAAAGGATATCATTATGCTTGATCTTTAGCTGTTTAGGTACGGACACAGTACAGCAGGCACAGTAGGTTCTGGCTGAATCTAGCTATTGCGAATTACTCTACAGGCTCTACTTGTGCTACACAGGCAGCGTTTCTAGACCTGGTCTTGGCCACGGAAAAATTATTGAGTCAAACGCCGATGCAAATCCTGGGGTTGAAATATTGGCGCAGCGTACATATATCGCCAACGACAAGCGGGATTTTTTAAACAAACGGTCTTGATTCTCTGTTACATTATTAACTTTGTTACCAGCTTGCTCTGTTCTGGCAAAACAGTCTGCCAGATCTCAACGCCGCACATGCCGCTGCAATCCACGCGCACCCCGCCTGGATCCATATGGGCTAGGGCTCTTACTGTTTGTGGAAAGTGGGTTGTTTTTCAAGGGCGGCGCCATCAGCTGGAAATTTAATCTTGTGGATTCATACTAAAACAGCACTGAAAATGTTCCGCTCTGCTGTTGTCCGCAGTTCCGTTATTGCATCGGCTGCCAGATTCTCTGGCCCTGCTCTTCGCGCTGGCTTCAGCTCCGCTCCTCGCCTGCTGGCTGCCCAGGCATTCAAATTCCCTGCCATGTCCCCAACTATGAAGGTTGGTGGCATCGTTGAGTGGGCAGTCAAGGAGGGCGACGAGTTCTCCAGTGGCGATGTTCTGCTTGATGTCGAGACCGACAAGGCACAGATCGCGGTTGAGGCTGCTGATGATGGTGTTATGGTCAAGATCTTCAACAACGATGGCGACAAGGATATTCCTGTTGGCCAGTGCATTGCTGTCATTGCCGATCAAGGCGACGATATCAGTGCTATTGACATTGAAGCATTCCGCGCCAACGCCGCTGCGCCTCCTCCCCCCAACAAGAAGGGCGATGCCGCTCCTGCCGCTCCTCTTGCTCCTGTTGTTGCCAAACCAGTTGATACCCAGCCGCGCTCGGTTACCGCCGAGCCATCGGCCGTTAACCCGCCTGCTCCTGCTCCTGGCACTGCTGCCAATGCCCAGGAGTTTGCCGAAAAGGCCCGTAACCAGGTTGCTCCTGCTGCTCGTCGTGTTTTGAAGCAGAACGGCCTCCACGATGACCACATCCACTCTATCGAGGGTACTGGCCCCAAGGGCCGCGTTCTTAAGGGCGACGCTCTTGCCTACGTTGGCGCTATTCCTCAGGACGCCCCGCACAAGCTCCGCGACACTCTCGAAAGCCGCCGCACATCCCATCTTTCCAACATTGAAAAAGCACCCAGCAGCTACGGTTCCAGCCCGGCAAATGCAGCCAAACCCGCTCCTAAGCCGATTGTTAAGGAGACGTTCGAGGTTAGCATCCAGGACGCACTTGGCGAGTTCCCCAAAATGGTCGGCCCTGCTGTTGCCAAGGCTCACAGACTTGCTATTCGCGATATGCTCTGGGCCCAGCGCCCCAAGGCCAGTATTTTGCGTGACTCTGTTTTGGACCTGGTTGCCTCGCCCAAGAGCAAGACTCTGTTCGAAGCCAAGCTTTCTCACCCTATTCGCCGCGCCAGGGTGCCCAAGGTCATTGTTGATATCAACTATGGCACTGCCGAGCCCACTCAGGCTGCTCGCGACCAGGTTGCCGAGTACAAGGATCTGCTCAAGTCGTACCTGACTCTGGTCGACGAGGACCTCGAGTGATGTTATTTTTTTTTTTTTTAGATATGTACACTTCATTTACACGATTTTTTTGGGCTACTGCTCTCCGTCTTTTGGTTTGGGCAGTTGATTCGTTTTGCTGCCTTTGTTATTCAAAGACTTTAGCACTGCCGATTTGCCTCTGCTGCTGAACTTTTCAATGTCTTGTTTCATCAGCTGGCCCTGCATTTTCAGTCTCCATGCCGGCCCCAGCTCTCTTCTGAGTTCTGCAGATTGGCGCTTATTGTCGAGCATCTTCTTTTTCAAGATATCGTCGTGGCTAAGACCCTTTTCAGCCAGCGCGACGGGCTCTTTGCCGAACAAGACATCCCCCACTCTCCCATCGCCGTAGAACCAGCCGCTGCGGTCCACGATCCACGGGAACCGCTTACCGTCTTCCCACAGCAAAAAGAAGAACGAAGTACGCGATGCAGTGCCGTAAAAGCCATCGCCAGTCCATACTTTGGCCCTAGCACCAATGCTAAGCTGTTCCATGGGCAGTGTAATAACTGGCGAAGCCCGTTTGGGCATCAGAGGGTGCGCAACAAACCTGATAAACTCCTGCGGGCCTGGAATGTATTCAATACGTCTCACAAGACGGGACGGCATTGCCACCAGCAGCGATCCAGCTGCAACATACACAACAGTCATTGCCGCAACAATACTAAATCGCTTGCTGAGCTGTAAAATATTGGCAAAGACACTGCCCTGGTCCTCGTTCTCCTGGTACGATTTCACCATCAGCGGGATTGACATGTCCAGCAGCTCAAACAGATTAAAGCCAACCACAAACGCCAGCGCGTAGCACGCAATAAACCAGAGCCGATGTGACTCTGCAGCGTAGATGAGCTCTGGCTGGGGCGAGCTTCTGAGGTGCTGCATCAGTTGCGCAAAGGACATGTTGGGGCCGACGCGCGGAGTGTCCTTTTTGGGCATAAACGTCGGCTTTGTTTCTTTTCCTAGCGGAAATTTGGGGATCCTCGACTGGAGGTCGTTTTGAAGGATATCGTTGTCCCTTTGGCTGCTGGGGGGCAGCTGGCTGCTAAATCTAAGTTGGATGGCACTGCGCGCAAGCAGAGTGGCACCGCCGCATGGCTTTGAAGCCAGAAACGAAGCCCTCACTCCAAGAGCTCTGGTCAACGTGGGGTAAATTATCATGACATCAGCATCTCCCGACAGTGGGAGGACTATAGAATATACATAGAATATACAAGATAGAAATGAGAAATAAATACTAGTGGTCTGTCCTGTTTTTCAAGGCGCGGTAAGCAGCAATGACGTTTTCGCGCTCGGCTTCCAAGATCTCACGGCGTGCTTGAGACCCAGCAGCCTTGGGAACACCACCTTTGAGTTTCAGCTTTGGCAGCTCTGGCGGACGGTCGGCAACTTCACCGAATTTGGGCCGTGCTGCCTGCAGATGCGCCCAGGGATCAGGAGAAGTGTCGCGATTGCTTTGTTTCCAGTGGCGCGCATCGAGATCAGCGCCGTCATCGTCGCTATCATGCCGTCCATGTCTGGCCTGAAGCTGTCTCTTGTATTCTGCACGGAGATTCTCGGCCTTTTGGCGCTGCCGGCCTCTGGTCTTTTCAGCTTTGCTTGTATTAACACCTTTGATCGTTTTCAGCGGCAGAGCAGCATCCACACGCCGCGAAAACTCGCCCATCGATTCACCAGCTTTGATTTTGAGCTCGGGAGTTTCTTCTTTCTCTTTCTCTTTTGCTTGAACTACTTTGGAAACTGTGGCGCTAACATCAGGCTTTTTGCCACGAGTCATCAGACGCTTAAACGCCCTGGGAGTATCGTCAATGTCTCCCTTGATCTGCCGTGTCTTGCGTTTACCTCTTGTATTGCTTCGTAGCACTGTAGTAGGGTCAAGATCATAGCCTAGATCAGCATTTTTGACAACAGCAGGCTTCTTGGACGCCTTGATTGGCTTAGGCTTCTTCCAACCCATGCTTGGTCCTTTGGATTCTGGTGTGCTTTTAATGAAATTCGCTTGAACTGCGTATTTATGTCCCTGGTGATCTGGGTAGATTCGATTATATAATTTTTTTTCGACACATTGTGTGGGCACCTTAATTGAAAAGTCATTTAGGGGTCGTAAAACGGTATTGCAATTGGTTTAATTGTAAAGATAATATATACTTTTCAGCAATCTAGGCACAAAAATCTACACAAGTTTTTAATTTTTACCTAGCTTAGCCCGATCATTATTTTATCACAATTCTGCCTTCCTTGACTAATGCAGGGTTACGGGCATGGCTTTATTTTCAGAATCTCACCCTACTAGCCTTTTCGAAATGGCCAAGCGTCTGAGAAAGTCATCTCATTTTGAGAAGCAAAAGCTTAGAAAACAACAGCTAGACGATGGGGTGCACACAAACTGGGCTTCTTTAGCCGGAACCGAAGAGGTAGACCTCGAAAACGAGCCCCGGTTTTTCAAGACTCTTGACGATAGTGACGACGACGGATTGCCGGTGATCAAGGACGGTAAAGTCACTAGAACTAAACGGCAGCAGCCTGTTGCTCAAGCTCCTCAAGAAGCCGAGGATTCCAGCGAAGCCGAAAGCGACCCTGAAGCTGCCGAGCCTTTAGAAACCAATGAGGCCGACCAGCTAAATGACAGCCAGCTCAAGGAAAAAATTGCCGAGTACGCTATGCTTATCAATGAAGAACCAGAGGACCATATGGCGAAGCTTGGGGAGCTCCAGATGATGGCCACCAAGACGAAAAAAGCTCGGGCCAGACAGGTGCTGATTTTGTCGCTTTTGCGCATTTTCAAGGACCTAATCCCCGGCTACAGCATTAAGCAGCTTTCGGAAGCACAGATGAAGGAAAAAGTGTCCAAGGAAATTAGGAAACAGCGCGATGCCGAGCAGGCGCTTATTACTCACTATGGATCGTATGTGAAGCTGCTGGAAAAGTCGTTCAAGGACGGCAAAACAGCCAGTGCAAATTCCGGCCGCCATGCGGTTTCGCATGTGGCGTTGCAGGCTACTTGTGAGCTGCTGGAGAGTGCTCCATGGTTCAACTACCGCATGGACCTTATAAAGATTTTGATTGACCGTCTTTCTTCCCAAAAAATTGACCGGTCCTTTGAGAGATGCGTTGACTGTGTTGTAACGCTCTTTGAGAACGACTACGAGGGCCACATCTCTTTAGAAATCGTTCAGGGACTGCAAAAGATGATCAAACTGCGGCGGTACAAGGTTGATTCTCGTGTGCTGGCCACACTAACCCATTTACGCCTTCTTACCGAGCTGGTCGGGCGCGCTGATCTCGAGCGGATGATCAAAGAAAAACCCGCTGCGGTGCATATCCCCAAGAAGCAAAAAGTGTACTTTACAAAGAAGCAGCGCAAGCAGCGGAAAGAGCAAAAGGAGATTGACGAGGAGATGCGCAAGGCCGAGACTGCAGTTTCAGCCGAGATGCGCGAAAAATTGCAGGCACAGACTTTGAAAATCGTGTTTGTGATCTACATCAATGTTTTGAAAGAGCGCTCAAAGTCGTTGATGAGTACAACTTTAGAAGGATTGGCCAAGTACGCCTTTCTGATCAACGCGAATTTGTTTGGCGATTTGCTCGAGGTTCTGCGCCAGATCATCAACGAACAACAACAAATCGATACCCGCCAGTCACTGCTTTGCATCGTAACAGCATTTGCCCTTTTGCGCGAACAGGCCGGCGGCGACAGCATGAATTTGGACCTGACTTTCTTTATCAACCGTCTTTACGAGATTCTGACAACGATGGCCTTTGATCCGCAGGTCGAACAGAGCCACCGTAGCTTGCAAAGTGCTCATAGAGGCAAGCTCGCAAGCGAAACCGATTTGTTCGTTAGATCCATGGAAGCACTGCTTTTGGACCGTCATTTCAACACCAGGCCAAGGGTGCTGGCGTTCTGCAAGCGGCTAGCATCGTGCGCGCTGATGTTCCCGCAGAGATCAGCTTTGATCTGTTTGGGGATCATCACAAAGATGAACGTAAAGTTCCCATTTTCAAAGGCTCTACTTTCTACACAGGACAGAGTTAGCAAGGGAATTTACCACTGGGACAGCGAGGTGCCCGAAAGAGCCAACGCGGAAGTCGCAACTATCTGGGAAACCGTGCTCCTGAGCCAGCACTACGACCCTGCTGTTGCCAAAGCAGCCAAAGCTCTGAGCCGGACTCAGGAACAGTAGATAGTAGATGATGATGATTACGTGTAGTAAGCAGATCGATATTACTGGGGCACATCTTTTTGGCTAGTTTCCAAGCATGGCTCAATATAAGTACCTTGTTTCGCGGTGGGCCGATCCGCTGATTGCAGTTACCATTGGTGTTCTCGCATTCAAGCAGTGGGAAGCTAAGCAGGACGGGCCAACACTCTTTGAGTACCTCAGGCTGCAGCAGCAGGGGCAGCAGGGGCAGCTCAAGAAAGAAAACGAGCCAAGCGCGTCTAGCACAAAGAACTAGTATTCAAATGGCGTGGAACACGGCTAGTGGGGATATCAGCAGAGCGCCTCCTCAACTGTCTGTAAAAGCGTGATCAGGAGCCGCGATCAGGAGGCGCAATTGCCGACCCCCAAATTCCTGATAAACCGACTTTGTTGAAGCATCAAATCATCAAATATTTTAATAGCTAAATCGTTTGAATCTAAAACCAAAATCTGACCCTGTAGGCCATGGCAAAGACCCGTTCTCCCCCCAAATCACAGTACAAGATTCAAGAGATAATACCCACCTATGCAGCCAGTCACCAAACCCTTTGTGAACGCATGATGAAATTTGTCTTTTTACATAACATACTCCACTGAGTATGAGACTGCGGTCAAATGTGCGCTGGAATCGCGCTTCGGTGCGTCTGCAGCAGATGAAGTCGCGGGTTGGCCGTGTGTTATTCCGCACCCGTGGTTTCCTGGGGTTAAAGCTGCTGGTCATGATATTTATTGTGGCGGTTCTGTTATCGCTTTTCACGGCAGTGCCGTTTCTGCCTCATCTCCGGCTTAGGTCCTCAAACACCGTTATCGTTGTTGGTGCTAACAAAGGAGGCGGTGTTTTGCAGTGGAAAGGCGCCAAAGAATGGGAGCTGGAGCGCCTTAGCATTGAAAACAAAAAGGATTATGCAAAACGCCATGGATACCATCTGGCGATAAAGGACATGACTGCCAGGCGGAGATATACTCACGAATGGAGAGAATCGTGGGAAAAAGTCGACTTGATTAAGAAAACAATGTCCGAATTCCCCGATGCCGAATGGTTCTGGTGGATTGATTTAGAGACGTTTATCATGGAGCCCCAAAGACGGCTTGAGGACCAGGTCTACAGCAAGATTGACACTTTTGAGCGCAACGTCTCCTACTATAACCCTCACGAGATCGAGGTCAACATCCCGTTCCTAGATTCGTCGCGTCCTGTTAACTTGATCATGGCCCAGGACTGCGGTGGCTTCTCACACGGCTCATTCTTCATGCGGCGCAGCGAATGGACAGAGCTGCTGCTCGACGCATGGTGGGACCCTGTGATGTACGAGCAGAGACACATGGAATGGACACACGGCGAGCAAGCAGCGTTTGAACACCTGTACACCCAGCAGGCATGGATTCGGAATGGTGTTGCGTTTGCTCCTTTGCGTACTTTTAACGCGTACGCTCAGGGCGCCTGTGCCGACGCAGCGGACGACCCGCGGTTCTTCTACTCGCAGCACGATCGCGACTTTTTGGTCAATATGGCAGGCTGCCAATGGGGCAGAGACTGCTGGCGCGAAATGCTTGATTACAAGATCCTGAGCAAGAAACTCTCGCAAAAGAAGTTCTTTTTCTTCTAATCCAGATGGGGGTTCTTAATATATATTCACTAGATCTACAAGATCACTACCTAAAAGGTGTTTTTAAGGGGTCTTTCCAAGGGTCTTTTTCTAATCAAGAGGTCACATCTCTTCCTGACCCCGAGACTCCCGGATTGTTTTGCGGATCCACTCGTTGTTTTCTTCGCGAACAGCGCCGTAAAGCCAGAAATTGATCATCATTTCTGCCATTCCGTAGGCCAGCATCAGCGAGTTTCCAAATGGGCCAACCTTCAAATAAGAAGCGGCAGAAAAGGCAAAGAAGAAAATCAGCCGCAATGGAACGACAGCACGTAGCCGCGGCAGAGGATTTAGCACAAACAAGCTGCAGAAATCATCTAAAGCCATAACCAGCATAACCATAGCCAAAATCCCGCTCAGACCAGATTCAGTATCTGCATGGATGTGAGGCAGACCAGCACTTTCTCCTACAAGAACGACCGGAACAGAAGAGTAGACGGCCGTGGGATTGGCAATGAGAAAGTAGGAGATAATCCAGAGGGCACAGACGCGGTTGAGGATGATTGTATGGCTGGATGCTAGCATTCTGGCCAAATCTCTGTATCTCTAGGAATCTCCTTGGATTAAATATTATAGATTAATTTGGCAGTGGCGTTGGCGATGAGGCGACGAGGCGACGAGGCGATGAGGCGATGGGGCGACGAGACATGGAAACAGGGAGGCAAAGGAGGTGTGGCAAATTCAGGGGCCAGTTACAAAATAAGGGCGGCAGTTCGGATAAATTGTGACAGCCACAAGCAGCATCACAGATTGACAGGATCTGGGCACCACAAAGTCCAGAATTTGCACCGCAATATCTTATTATATACTTTAATTACCTAGTAAGCAGTGCCACCCTTGGTCTCGCTACGATCATGCCTACAGCAACCACATTTCTCCCCTGCCACCTCCCCCACTTCAATAACTGCTGTCTCGCTAAACCCCCAGAATAATCCCCTCAACTCACTTACCCGGCAGTCAATCCTTAACTCTCCCAAGGCCCAAAACGGTTGGCCAGACTGCATAAAAGCAGGTCCTCTCCCAGCTGACTAAAAAACGCGAGCCGTCCCGCTGCTTGATCTTGGCTCGGTAATCGATACCTTTCACCGCACACGGCTGGTCCTCGGTATTGACGATCTACACTAACCGTTCTAGCGTGGGCACAGGTCAATAATGAGCGGTGACTTCTCATCACACTTCTCCGATGTCAACTTCGCAGGCGGAATGGACTTTTCTGGGGGCAAACTAGGCGGAAACTCTCTGTTCGACTCTGAATTTGCGGACGCGTTCCAACGTGACGAACTTGACGCAGTGGACCAGTTTACAAACTTTGATATACCAGATACTAGCAGGCCAAATGATCTTGGTCTGGGCTCAGGCTGGCCAGGTAACGCACCTCCACCAGTGCAGCAACAAATGAATAATCCCAGCAGCCAGATGCAAACTGCTATGGGGAACTTGGGTCCCCAGCAGCAGCCACAGCAGCAGCACATGCCAGGTTCTGCCCCCAATGCTGTGCCTGGGCCTGGGTTCGCCCAGCAGCCAAACCAAATGTACAATGGCCCTGGAGCTGCTCCCGGAGTACCGAGCAATTTGCCAATGGGGGGACAGCAGATGCCGGTCCCTGTGAACATGATACGTCGCTCTGCAAGCGCTGCTTCAAACCCAGGGCAGCCACAGCAGAGACAGTCTCCTGGAAATATGTATTCAGGCCCCGGTCAGCGGATGTCAATGGGCATGCCGCCAGGACCAGGACAGGACTCTATGGACCCAATGCGGATTGGAATGATGATGCCCAATCAGGCCAGTGCGATGAAAGGTGCTGGCGGGCCAATGCCTTTTAATTTGCAGATGAATCCTCAAAAGCAGGGCATGCAAAAACCAAGTATCGGCCAGCCACAGCCTCAGCAGCCGCAACAACAGCTTCAGCAGGGCCAGCAAAGCCAGCAGGGCCAGCAGCAGCAGATGCAACTACAGCAGGGCCAACAGCCGTACATGCACATGCAAAACATGCCCATGAACGCTTGGAATGGGCCCGTCAGCCAGCGGCAGAACATTAACAGGCCTGGAAGCACAGGAATGAGTGTAACTGGAGTCGAGCCTATTGATGCGCTTGGACTGGGAATGGGCGGAATGGCCGATCAGAATCCAATGGCAGGGCCAGGATCAGGTCCAGTCCAGAACCAGGGGGGGCAACCGCCTAATAATCAAGGCCCCAGCCAAGGAAACCAGGGTCTAAACCAGGGGCCAGGACCAGGGCCAGGGCCAGGACCAGGACCAGGACCAGGACCAAATTCAGGACCGGCACAGCGCCGGCCAGCACAAAGAAAGCCTCCAGGACACATCCAGATTCCCCGTCCCGGCCCGCTTGGATCCATGCCCCCACAACAAGGCCCCGGAAGCGCGCAAATGCGTTCCAATACTCCGAACCAGCCACAGCAGCAGCTTCCTGGTAACGTGCAGGCTAACCAGGCCCGTCGTAACACTCCTTTCAACCAGCAACAGCAACAGCAACAGCCGGGACAGCCACAGCTCGGAATGGGCCAGCAGCCGCACATTCCTGGCCAGCAGCAGCCCAATATGGGCATGATGAACTCTGGCAATCAAAAGGGCCCTATGGGCAGCCAGCCGAACGCAGGCCAGTTCGGGTACATGAACCAGCAGGGAATTAACCCCCAGGGAATGAGCGAGCCCCCAAATCAGCCACAGAATGGACTCGGCGGCGGTGTACAAATGGGTCCCATGAATCCAATGCAGATGGGCGGAAACGTCGCACCCGGTACCCCTCTCTCTGCTCAGATGCCAATGAACCAGTTCCGATCAGGACAGGCAGGCCCTGCTCCTGGAAGAATTGCACAGACTGGCCAAGCGCGGCCGCTGAGCCGTAACGGCAGCATCAAATCACAGCGGATGCAGAACTCGCCGAGCCTTTCTCAAGGCGCTCCAACTCCTACTCGTGCAAACTCTGTTCAGCCCGTCATTCGCGACGCTTCAGGACGGATTGTTCCTCAGACTCAACCCCAGGCACAGACCCAGGCTCAGGTCCAGGCAAGACAGCGCGAATTATGGCGCAAGTCACAAGCCCAGGCCCAAGCCCAGGCCCAGGCCCAAGCAGGCGGGATGGCACAGCCAGGCAACATGGGACACTTTCAGCCCAATAGTTCTCAGGGGATGCCGTTTGGAGGACCTCAGGGCTTGCCATCTCAGCTGGCTTCCGGTAAGCAAACGCCAAAGCCTGGAATGCCTGGCCAGATCAAAGCTCCTGACACGCCTGGCCATGGCCAGTTCCCTAATACCCCGCACGGGTTCAACCAGAACCCAGGGTTCATGGAGTCGCCAAACGCCAGGTCTGACCGCCAGACGCCCGGCGTAGGAAATACTACTAGCAGGTCTCAGACGCCCCAACAGGGATTCCCGCTTGACCAGCAGCGGTACCCTGGTAGAATGGGCAGTGTACAGGGAATGGCGATGGGCGGAATTGGCAACCGGCCTCCGTCGGCGGTGCCACATCAAAACAACCAGCAGCAGATCCCTCAGCAGACCCCGAATCCAATGCAAATGCACATGCAACAACAACAACAACAACAACAACAACAACAACAGCAGCAGCAGCAGCCGCGGCCCACCAGTCGGTCACAAATGCCTGGTTCTCAGGGCCCCGGAACACAAACGCCGCAGGGTATTCTCGCAATGCAAATGGCCCAGCAACAGGCCCAACAGCAGGCCCAGCAGCAGGCACAACAGCAGGCACAACAGGCGCAACAGGCGCAGCAACAGCAGCAAACACAGCAGGGTCAGTCTCAGTCTCAATCGAGAGGTTCAGTGAGCCATTTCGGCCCCTTGGACCAGTCCGAACAGGGCCGCCCAATGATGCCTCAGAACCGTTCTGGCGATCTGGAGCATCTCACCGAGTCTCCCAAGACGCAGAACGCTATGATGTTCAACAAGGCACAGCAGAAGAGCCCGCCACGCCGTAGCGGCCAGTTTGGACAGCAGGTGTCTCAGCAGCTCGGCTCTCCACCGCCGTCAATGGTGCACCAAGGGCCACAGGGCCATCAAAGACAGTTTTCGAACCAATCCTTCAAGGGCCAGCAGCCTCAGCCTCAGCCTCAGTCTCATGCTCAACCTCAGCAGCAATCTCAGCAACAACAACAGCAAAGTGGTCATCCCTCACAGGCAAACAATACAGGCGCGGGCCCAGTTCAGCAGCCAGCACAAAGACCACAATCGCGTGCCCAATCAACGGTTGGAGTGCCTACCCAGCAGCCCTTGGAGCAGTCTAAAGTGTTCAAGGGCGCTGATCCTGAAGCCCTGAAACAGTCTTTAATGGCAGTTCTGTACCACATGATGGTTTCCGGGCGTGCCCAGGACAACACTGCTGCTTTGCTCAAGCATATCGACTCGATCCCGTTGCAGCGTGTTGAAGAATATCTGCATCGCTATACGCTTCGTGTTCCTCCTGCTAGCGCCATTGCCTCTCACAAGCTGTTCACAGCTGAGATCCCTCCTGAGGCGTTCTTCCAAATGCTGTCGGAGTTCATGCAAGCACGCGGCACTCCTGTAACCCCGAATCCAACTATCGCCGGCAAACGGATTAACCTTTTTATGCTTTTCGTGACTGTCCAGAACGCCGGATCGTACCTCAACGTCACCAAAAACGTTGGATGGCCCGAAATTGCTAGGATAGTGTCGTTGCCGCCGCGTCCTCAACTTGCAAGAGAGCTGGTTCAGACGTACGCCCGTATTCTGCTACCATTCGAAGACGCATTCAACTCGCTTCCTGAACTCCGTGCTCGTTTCGCCGAGGTGCTAAAACTGACAGAGGCACGCAAGGTAACACCGAAAAATGCAGCTTATGCTTCTCAAATCAACCACGAGTCGACTCCACAGCCGCAACAACAGCAACAATCTCAACAACAAGCACAGGCGCAGGCTCAGCAGCAGGCTCAGCAGCAGGCTCAGCAGCAACAGCAGTCCCAGCAACAACACCAACAGCAGGTTCAACAACAGCAGCAGGTTCAACAACAGCAGCAGGCACAGGCACAGGCACAGGCCCAGGCCCAGGCCCAAGCACGCGCTCAAGCCGAGCGTATGAACCAGCAGTACGAGCCGCAGTCAAAGGTCTCATCAGTAGGTCAGCCAGGCACCGATCAGCAACTTATGGACGATTCAAGACTCAAGCGCTCAGCATCTAACTTGGAATACAATGGTCGTGGCGAGAAGCGTGCTGCCTATGAGATTCCAGGCCCTGCAGCAGCGGTTGTGGGCGAAACCCCCATGGAGACGCCCATGAGTGACGAGACTATGTTCAAGTTTCTGTCTGAAGACAACAAGTACCTTTTGCAAAGACGGCATATCAGCACTTATGGCGGAAGAGACATGCGAGCACTAATCCAGCTCGGTACTGAGATTGAAAACTGGCGCCCGGATGTTGCGTTCCCGCTGGATCTTGGTACTGTCAATCTACACGCTCTTACCATGAGTCTAGCCAGTCATAACCCCGCAGAGGTTCGTCAGGCTTTGGATAAACTCGTTGTTGTTACGGCTGATCCTCGTGTTCACATCTCTTTGCAGCATTGTCCTCGGTTGTTTGCTAATGTCTGCTCAGTTGTCCACCCTGTTTTGGACCTACTTCTTTCCAAGCAGGAAATGACCAGTGTGCATCAGGGTGTTGAAATGGAGCCGATTCCTGAACCAAGACCGACTAATGTTGCCGACGAGATTCTCGAGCGGTTTAAAAAGGAGTTTGAAGGTGAAGAGGATCTGGTGGTAGAGGCTGGTGAAGAGATCAAAGAGGAAGAGTCCACGTCTCGCACAAAGATCATCGATGATGAAGAAGGAGAAGACGACGACGCCGACGGTACTAATTCTGGCTGGCTGCAAAAGGATGCTGATGGCGATATCATGTTTAAAGAAGCGGCCAACAACTGCAATACCCTCGAGACGATTGAGCTTGCCAAGGCCAGCCAGGAGGCGATGCTCGAAGAGCATGCTGAGATGTTGAAGCAGAAGAAGATCCTGCTGCTCAATTCTTATCCTCCTAACGAAGTAAAACATGACGATGAATACAAGCACCACATCACCAGCGAGGAAAACCGTGCCAGAGAAGCTGCCCAAAAGATCCTTGATTCTGACGAGCCCGTTAAGAAGTTCGGCTTTGTGAGCTACACCGAGCGCTACGAGCGTGTTGAACGTGAGTTTGCCGAGCTCAAGGGCCCCGAGGATGAGCTGCTGGCGTTCTTCCGAACTGCTGCATGCAACCGGTTGCTGGCGGCTACCTGCATTATTCGTAATCTGTCGTTTGCAGATACTAACAAACCACTGATTGCCAAGAAGCCTGAATTCCTTAAACTTCTTTGGTCGTTGCTTGAGGCGCTGGGCGAAAGCCCCTACTTACTTGATTCCGAGCTTCGCACGCTTGATCTGTACAAGGATATTCTTGTTGTCTTTTCAAATGTCGCTCTGCATCTGGTGCTGGACTCTCCCAAAAACACGCTTACCCTGCTACTGTTTTTGCTCTCGTTTTCGGCTCAGGATTCACCCTTTGTCAAAGATGGTATCCAGTTTATCGAAAGCGATACCGAGGTCCATCGGTATCTCTCCAATGCCATTGATGTATTCACCAAAATCACTCTTCGTGACCGCATGAACCACAACTATATCGAAGCCGTGCTTAAAGATACCTGCAAGGACCCTGAGTACCGGTTGCTGGTGAAGCGCAGTTTGGGCAACCGCAAAAAGCTTGAGCCCTGCGAGATGTTGACAAGGCTCTTTGCAATGATGATTTCCGTTATTCCTTACTCGCATGTCAGGCCGCCAATCGATCCCCGCGGCCTCTTTTTGTGGCAAGCAGCATTGGGCGCCGAGATTCTCGCTAATATGGTTCCGCTGGACGAGGACCAACCTGAGGATGCGCCCACGCCCTGGAAGGGCTATAACCTGGCGGCTCGCTGGCTCAACAGCGTTGACAGTTTCGGCGTACGGATTTTGCGGACCATCAATTTCATGGGAATGGTTGTTTTAGAACCACAAGTACCGAACCAGCCCGGAATGCCGCCTCAGCAGCAGCAGAGGCCCGGAAAGACCAGGCCCTTTGCCAAGCTGACCCAGCGCAGCGTGAACATCATGAGAACGCTTTATAATAAGGCGAGACGCGATGGGTACAAGGAAAGCATGAACATCTTCCCCACGATTGAGCATCTTCTTGGCGCCCTTATGGCTACCGATATGGACAAGTTGGTTGTTCAGCATCTCGAGTTTCTGTACGATGAGAGCCAGAAACTCGCAGAACCGGAGCCAGAAACTGAGTCAAACGCGACGCCGTGACGCTGTAAATAAATATATACGCTACTATTCTACTGGAGTGATGGGAAAGGAATATTGCCAGCTGCCCGCGCTGGCCGAAGCCTTTGTCGGCTTCTGAGGGGGCTGTCGTCTTGGCTGAGCCTGTTGCGCTGCTGGGATAACGTTTGCCAGAAATCATCGGGCCGGTTGCTGCTAGTGTTGGTGCGAACAGTCACTGGGGTTTGGAAGATGGGGTCCTGATTAGCTTGTTTCAGCCAGGAGTCGAGGATCTCAGACACGATATGGGAGCCGGGCTCTAGATCTGTGGACGATTGAGCGGCTAGCTGGGCCAGCGAAGATACCTGGGCCAGTGCCTGGAGCACAGCGCGAAGAGTTGACCTTTCCACCGTATCTCGAACGGCGGCAACACTTTGCTCCACCGACCGGGCGTATGTTATGGCATCGTCCAGCTGGGCATGTAGCATACTTTCCATAGAATCGATACACAATCGCTCACTGCTCTGGCTGGACAGTGTCTCGAAGGCATCCACAGTGCCCAAAGCATCAAAAAGGCGTGCCAAATCTCTCTGCTGCTTCTCAGCGCTGTACTGGCCAGCCAGTATATCGAGCTGCTTGGTCTTGTCAAGTGCAGTTTCAAAAGCTTCTTCGGCAATTTCAAAATCTCTTTCCAGCGCCAGCTGCTCAACACTCTGTTTATTCTTGGCCAAGATCTCAGTCATGATCTTCTGGTCCAAACTAATGCTGATCAACCCCAAGTATCTTGCACCTAATACAGTTTCCTTTGCCTGGCCGGTTTTTGCGTTGGTTTGTGCTACTGGGGTGAAAAGCTTGCTAAACAGCCTTGTTAGCCTCTGTTTTTTCAACCGTTGCTCAAACCGGCTGGTAACAATTTTCTGCATCTGAGAGTTGGTATAAGCTGGTGTAAGCAGCTGCATCGCCTTTATTTCACGGTTTGCACTGGCAAATTGCTCTGCTTTTCCAAGCAATTGGCTCTGTTTGCGTAACAAGATAAGTTGGCTCATCAAAAGATTCGATCTCCTTTTCTGCAACAAAGAAGTACCGCGGCTAAACATGGCCCAGCCAAGCAAGAACCGCCGTACCTTTGTCGCCAGCAGGCCATTGCGCATTGCCTGGGCTCTTTGTTCTAGTCCAATAACATTGGCAAGGTCGAGAAAACTTGATCGGAAATAGGAGTTGGCGGAAAGCCGGTGCATCGTGTAGATTTTTTGCAAGGTTAGCATCCATTGGCGAATCGCAGAATACTGACGGTGGTGAAGGGCCAGCATCAGTCTTTGCTGCAAAATTCCTGAGCTGATAAAGTGGCCAATCTGTTTTTGATGTGAAGATTGCCTTTGATACATTTCTTGGGACTCGCTGGTGCGAGCTTCTTGTTTAGTCGCCGATTGCAACCAGAGATCCAGGTAGTACGGAATCTGCAGCTCGTTTTGGTAAAAGTCTCGAGCGTTTGTAGTCTCGAGGGCATAGAGTTCTTTATTTCTTGCCAAATTCAGAATAGAAAGTACGGTTTTGCAGCCGGTTTTGAGCTGCTGTCTCACCATGGACCGCTCAGCTGGCCCGTAAACACGCTTTGTTTTCAAAAGGGCCCTGTTGCCAGCTGCAAAAGCCATATTTGCTGAAAGCCCAGTAGCTATGCTTTCGTTCTTCTTAAGAATACTGGCTTTAATATCAAGATAGTTTAGCACTTTGGTGGTCCTGGAAGCAGTAACCAGGCTGTTGCTATGCTGAATACGCGAGTTATGCTGCTCTGCACTGCTTTGGGCAGCAGCAAGCAGTGGGCTCACAAGTGACAAGTCCAAGGTTGTTTTGGCTAAACTGGTATCGCGGTCAAGCTGAAGCCTGTACTGGTGTAACCTGTTCAACACGTACTTTAACTTGGTCTGTTGAAAATACTGGGCACCAAGCTCATCTGCACGCTTTGACTTCAGCTCTTCTTGGTACGGTGCAAGCTGGTTTCTTAGAGCGTGGATAGCAGAAAGGTGGTCTTTTGGATGCAGGTTTGCAATTGCGCAAACAAGGCTTGATGCCTGATGTGTCAAATCGATGCCAATCACGCTCGCTGCTGTGTTGACTGTTTCTAGATCTGCATTTTGACCATCTAGAAGCACCTCGCTTAGAACCAATTTCACGAAATGCCATTCACTCTCTTCAAGTTGTGCTGCTAGCTCAAAAATATTCAAGTCGAACTGCAAGTCCTCTACTTTTGCAGTATCTTTGGAACTCTCACAATCAGGTTCATGTTCAGGTTCATGTTCAGGTTCATGTTCAGGTTCATGTTCAGGTTCATGTTCGGGTTCATTTTCCAGCTCTGGTTCTGGTTTTGGCCTTCGAGCTGCCTCCTGCGTGAGCATTTCGAGCTGTTCCAGGAACCATACATCCGCCTTGTCGCCATTAGTTTTATAGCTATCATCAAGTCTCGCCCATAGCGGTCTTTGGTCAGTTTGTAGAGATTGCATCAAAAGAATCATTTTTCTGATCACCGACTCTAGCATAGGTGCTTTATCATCAGTGGTCTGTAAATCCAAGGCCAACGGCATACAATCCGTGGCATCTGCAATGATTCTGTAGCCATCGCGCACAATTTCCGCGAGCAAATCATTATCAGACGCGAGTTTCGCGTTGTTTTGACAGATATATTCAGCCAGATCACCAGCCGAAGCTAGCACGCCTTCAATGCGGCTACAGGCACACTTTTCATCCAAACCGCCATTTGAATAGTGCCCTTGATCTAGCGGCGGTTTCGAATGGGGCATTCTAGCTGCTCATTCAACAGCTATGGGCCTCAAAGGTAGATCTGTGGTCTGAGGTCTGTGACATGTACCCTGACGTAAGACGACGCACATGGATATTTCGTGCATATAGAGATGGCACTATTCTGGCGACTAATGAAGTGTTTTCGTATATTAATTTAGTAGCTAAAACTAGGTAGCAGAAAACTTCTTGTCCAAAAACACTGTGAGCTTCCTGGCACATTCGGTTCCGATAATGTCTGCCAGATCTTTTTCTGACATGTTTGCCAAGTCGGCCAGTGAGTCGATCTTCTCCATGATATAGAGATAGTTTCGAGCAGTAACTCCAGGCATCGCGCGAAGCATATCAACAGCGGTATAGTTTTTCACCTCAACTTTTCCAGCTTGCAGTGCTTGAGCTTCGTCAGGCTCTGGTTCTCTCGTTGCTTGTTTGAGTGCTTTGAACATCTCAGCTGAGTGACGCGGTGAGGCAGACCAAATGACTCTCAAATTTGGGAATGCCAGCAGCAGAATGAGCAGTTTATCCAGCAGCTCACGCCGTACTGATCTAGCACGAAGTTCCTCAAAAGTCTCAAACGAAAAAGTGCTGTGATTGCTGAACTCAATAAGCAGCATTGGACGCTTGTAGGACTTTTGCATCTTTTTGATTTGATCTACAAGGCGGCCATTGATGAAACTCTCGCGCAAATCAGCCACAGACTTTCTTTCTACCGCAATTTCAGGCGATAGAATGTAGTCGCCGACTAGCAGCGACAGGGGGATCACGTCCATCTTTTCAGACCAAACAAGGTGCGGCAGCTCGCTTCTAAACTCTCGAGCATCAACAATAACTCGCGGCCGCCCAACAACAACTCTTTGCTGGCCAGTACCACCTTCACGTGTTGTGACGATCCTTGTTTCACTGTCGCGGTCTGCATGTTCCTTAAACGTCATGGGCATCTCGGCCTTTTCTCTAATCAAAGAAGTGAAAGCATCCTTTTCGCGGCGTACTTCGTTGAGATAGAGCAACTCTTCAACTGTATGCTGGTAGTACATCAAGTTCACGCTGAGCTCGCGCTTTGTGATGGCTTCATAGACTTCGAGCTCTCTGATAAACTTGAGGTTCAGATCGTACATGATAACCACATCGGGGCTGACCTCTTCCAATACTTCATCAGAGCCATATAGCCGAATATAGACGTTTGTTGATAGGGATGTTGGTTGGCTACTGCTGTTGGCTTCCGGCTCCTCAGTGAGATCTACAACTTGGTCATCCTGGGATAGCAAAAACCGTTTTCGTTCTACTGGCTCTGGCAACGCGTTTCGAATAACGGTAGAAAGAATTTCAACATCTGGTTTGACGTCCTCTTCTTCCTCTTCCTCTTTGACTTTTGTGTTTAGCACAGAACTTTCTTCTCTGGTCATAGCAGCGGCAGCCTGTGAGTTTCCACGGACTCTTCGTCTTTTATATGGATTTAGGGCCGCACGCGCAGCAGCTTCTTCCTCGCGAGCCTGGCGAGCTCGTGTTTGGGCTGATGTTTTCATAAAAAACTCGTCAGAAGAGGCAGAATCGAATTCCGTCTTTGATCTCGAAGCCAAGTCGTCAGGATAATGGATGAGCTTCACTAGCTGACCCAGTACTTTTGAGGAGTTGCACATCAATAGCACTGTTTTGCCGGAATTGTTGCGAAGTAGATCCATCAAGTGCGGCCATTTAGGCATCTCCTCTCTGTTGTTCACTCTTTCTAGCGCCAGCACCGCAAGTTTATCAGCGAGCTCATGGAGCGCCCAAATAGGCGGCTGGTCTCGTCCCTCGCCCTTGGCAAGCATCTTCGAAATATAAAGTTTGTAAAACTCGCTCGGTTCCAGCGTCGTGAGGGCCCGATTGAGGTCTTGCATCTGTGATAGCTCGTGGATTGCGTGCTTAGCCTCTGGACTCAGCCGGTGCCAGTGTCCTGATAGATTAGACCTGATTGTTTGGGGCAGATTGGAAACCAAAGCATTATTTACATTCCAATGCTCGTTTTCCACAAGCGCTCCGGCTCTACGTTTGACGTCACTAATCAATGAAGACGTTAGCAAGCTGAGAATCTGTGCAATTTCACGCATTGACTCTGAGGGCTCCACAATCACTTCTGTAACTGTCTGGTCCTGGAGAGACTCACGGACCAAGAGATGGAAACGGGGCCAAAGTCCTATTCTCTGTACGCCCAGGTACCTCAGTTTATTCGCAAGTCCATTGATAGAGAATGAGATCAACTCAGGATGGTCTGAAAATGCCTTTATAAAGCCGTCTTGGTTCTGGTCTCGGTACAACTTGACGAGGAAGGCCAACTTGTTGGTTTCGGTCGCTCTGTGGGCGTTCATAATGACAATACCGGTAATTTTATCGGAAGGGATAGTGCCCTTTAGCATATCGGGAATGAGGATCTCTGAGGTTACAAAGTACACGCCGCCAGCAGCGTATGCAGATGCACGGCTTTCGCTGTCCACATCGGTGTTCAGCAGCGCCAATCCGCGAGTTTTTAGGTTTGTTCCCCTTGATAGTCGCCTGATATGTCTGGTTAGTGAGTCGATATCCTCAGGAGACGCCCCCACGATGAGAACAAGGTTTTCCTTGTCGCGAGGCACCGTTGCTGCCGGTGTGGCTCTATGCGTCCCCGCAACGTCTGCAATCAGCACAAAGGCAGCGATTATCCAGTGGAGCCCCAAACCAGGCGAAAGCAACACCAGCTGATCCTCCATCAATACTTCGTGCAGGACTTGACGGGCATACGGCAGTGGCAGGTCCAGCAGCGGCTCTCCCTCGACTCCCTGGCTAGCCGACAGTGTTTGAGCATCAATTGCAGCGGCAACGGCATCATGTGCGTATTCTAGCTCAACATTCTCGGCAACTTTCTCCGAGGGCATACTGATTTCCTGTATAAAATGAACCACAAATGCCTGCTGCTTGATCCAGCATATTGCTGCAGGTCTCTCCCCAGACTGCCTTAGTAAAGATGGCCGCTAGGCCTGAGATCCATGCACGCCCAGATAGCCAGTGACCATTCGAAGTGCACAAGGATGAAGGTGTGCGAGATTTTGAACGGCCTTGGTCCTGGCGAAAAGTTCTTTAGTATCGAAGTGTTCCCACCAAGAACCGAAGATGGTACCGAAAACCTTGTTGATAGAGTTATCAGGCTCCGTCAGCTTGGTGCGGTCTTTGTGAGCGTTACTTGGGGGGCAGGCGGATCACACGCTGACCAGTCTATTGGGCTCGCAACACGGATCCAAAAACAGCTAAACGTTCCGGTCGTGCTGCACCTGACATGCACAAACATGGACCGGTCGTTGCTGGATGCTGCACTTCAGGCTGCTGATGAGGCTGGAATCGACAATATCCTGGCATTGCGCGGCGATCCTCCTCGTTGTGAGTACACCAAGACCAGCGGGCTCATCTGCGCGGCCGATCTTGTTACTTACATCAAGGAGAAGTACGGCTCAAGGTTCAGTATCGGTGTTGCCGGCTACCCAGAGGGCCACTGCTTTGGCGCTGCTTCCCAGCAGAGTGTTGACCTGGATCTTCCGTATTTGGAAGCAAAAGTACGTGCCGGAGCTGATTTTATCATCACACAGATGTTCTACGACGTACAGGCCTTTGTGGACTATGAAAAGCGGCTGAGGTCAATGCCCTCTGGTCTCTTTGCTAACATGCCAATAATTCCGGGTTTGATGCCCATCAATTCGTACTCGTCATTTTTGCGCTCTGCTAAACTGAGCCACGCATCAATACCAGCATCGCTCGAGCAGCAGTTTGACCAGATCAATGTCCGCAACGACTCGGAAGTCAAGGAGCTGGGTATCAACTACCTTTGCAGCTCGATCAAGGCATTATTCGATGCTGGCGTTCCTGGTGTGCACTTTTACACTCTAAATTTGGAGCGTAGTGTTTCGCAGGCAGTGCTCAGGTGCGGACTATACTCTGAAACTGATGCTATGGACCAGGACGGAGTACGGACGCCAGTTGCACAGCAGGATACGAGCGTCGGCAATGCCCACTGGGATGAGTTTACCAACGGAAGATATACTGATCCTTCTTCTGCTGCATTTGGTGAGATCGACGGCTACGGTCCCGTGGTACACGGTGTTGAAAATAATCAGCCCAGCGCTGAATGGGGCAAGATCTCCACAGTGCACGATATCTCTACAATATTTGTCAATCACATCACTGGCCAGGTAAGTGTCATTCCGTTTTCAAATGATCCTTTGAGCCGTGAAACATTGTTGATCCAGGAACAGCTCATTACTCTCAACAGCGAGGACAAATGGACTCTCGCATCTCAGCCTGGCGTGGACGGCGCTGATAGTCTGGACGAGGCATTTGGATGGGGTGAAGCCAATGGTCTCATCTACCAGAAACCATTTGTCGAGTTCTTTGTTTCCCCCGAGCAATGGCAAAAGCTGAAACCACGGCTAGATGCGTGTGGCTCGGCACTAAAGTACTTTTACGGCAAAGAAAACCAGCCCATCATGTACAGCGGCGACCAGTCTGAGACCACGGTGCAAGTTACGTGGGGAGTATGGGGGTCTGAAAAGATTGTGAGTACTCAGATTTCGCTGGAAAGTGTTTCTGCTTGGAAAGACGAGGCCTTTAGCATCATGCGGGCCTGGCAGGCAATGTATCCTACTCTTTCTACCGACTATGAAGTGCTGAAAAACGCGGCCGACACCAGGATTATGGTCAGCGTTGTTTGTCAGACCACCTGTCCGGATGATTGTCGGCAGTTTTGGAACCTGCTCGTTGACGAGCCCGTTTGTTAGAGTTTGCTAAGACGCTAAAACATAATATGATACTAAGATCTATAATAACTTTAAAGCGGTATTACGCCAAAAGCTTTTTCTATTTTTTTTCAAAAACTACAATGCAATACCGCGACGATTTTGATATACTCTACACTCTACAGGCTTTATCCAGAACCAGAAGCCCTTGATTGCCAAAAGACCCTTTGCCTAGTTCCCTCTTACCGCCGTAGGGCAGCTGAGGAGAAGCAGCGGGGTAGCGGCAGCTGGATTCGGTGGGCGCTGCATGCCACACGTGACTTCCTATCTGATATTGCATCTATCGGGTTGGGGGGGCAGCACAGGTGGAGCAGCAAAGCCACTAAAGGTTACCTCTAGACTAGTACTAGTGAGTAGCAAAGCCACAAGACCACAGAGCATCATGGCATTGGAAACAGGATATACCATTGGCTTTATTGGGGCCGGAAACATGGGCGGTGCGGTCCTCTCAGCCGTTCTCAAGGCTGCGGAAGGCGCCACAGGCGACATTGTGCCCCAGAAGTTTGTGGTCAGCGTCAAGTCCGAGGCTTCCAGAGAGCGGCTGCAGGCTCGCTTTGGCGACAAAGTGAGAATTGTTGAGGACAATCAGACTGTTGTCGACGAGAGCCACGTTGTCGTTTTGGCATTCAAGCCTTATATGGTTGGTGAGATTATGGGCAAGCTGCATTACTCTCATTTCACGGTACTGATTTCGTTACTGGCTGGTACTACTATTGACGCTATTCGCCAGCACACCAGCGTCAATGCTTACATCGTCCGTGCCACAACCAACACTGCGGCATCCATTGGCATGGGCATGACCTGCCTCTCCTTCCAGGGCGAGTACATCCCCGAGAGCCCCATTATCCAGGCTGTTGAGTGGATCTTCTGCCAGACCGGCAAGTTCATTGTTGTTGACGAGGCCAAGCAGGATGCGTGCATTGCCCTTTGCGGCTCTGCCCCCGCATTCGTCTACCTGTTTGCCGAAGCGCTTACCGACGGCGCTGTCAAGATGGGCCTTCCCTACGACACTGCCAAGCAGTGTGCTGCCCAGGTCCTCAGCGGTGCTGGTGCAATGATGTCCCAGACCGGCAGCCACCCTGCTGTTTTGCGCGGTGCAGTCTGCACTCCCGGCGGCACCACTATCAACGGTCTGTCTGAGCTGGAGGACCGCGGCATGCGCAGCGCTGTTATCCATGCTGTTGAGCGCAGCACTCAGGTTGCCAGCGAGATTTCTGCTGCTACTGCCCAACACACCCAGATGTCTTCTACAAATGTCAGTGCTGGCGGCTCGCGCCAGCAGAGCACTGTGAACCTTGCTGATATGGCCCAGCAGATCTCGCTTTCTCGCCGCAATACTTTGAACGCTCGCCAGCCTACCCTCTAAAATCAGCAAGTACATTTTCAGTAGATTAACATTCTACGTAGCATTCTCTGCTTCTAGCCTTTGCTTCTCTGCTTCTAGCCTCTGCACAAGCTGTGCTCGTGAGGGCATTTCGGTCTGCTCTTCAACAACTACCTTTCCGTCTTCGCCAACAACAACAATTCCACGCCGCATCTCGCAGTTTTTCAAGACGCAAATAGCCCCCGGATTGGGCCGAAGCCTGTCGGGCGGGGTCCGGACGTATACGAGGTACGCCAGCGTGCCTACAACATCCTGAGCAACGTACCGGCCAAACGGCTTGGCAAACTTTGTGGCGCGCATCTCTTTACGGGCCAAAGCCTCGGTGTCTCCTGCTGCCGGCTGCTGGGCGTCCAATTCTTCTTCTGTTTCGTTGGATTCGTTTAAAAGCGGGGCCCATCGCGGGGCTTCATTGCCCTGCTGTGAAAGCTGCGCTACCAGTGGTTTGCCTACCTCCAAGTGGTCTACAATACGCACAACAACCTCCTGAGGAAATGGCTGCACCGCTACATCCAGATCTGGCCGTGGCAGCCTGGACTGGTCCAAGTGCCTAAGCCGAGAGGGGATTTGGAACATGCAGCTAAAGGCAAAAGCACAAATGTTGTTCTGGCCTAAATTTAGTTGGATAAAGAGTAGTAATATTAAATCAAGGTGGGATAAAATTTGAAAACTACGAATAATCTAGGGCTGAACGGGAGCATCAACGGCGGCAGCCTCAGCAGCAGCGGCGGCACCAGCACTGCTCTCCTGCTCGGGCTCGCCGGCAGCGGCAGCCTCAGTGGCAGGCTCAGCAGCAGCGGCAGCGGGCTCAGCAGGAGCAGCAGCGGCGGCAGCATCAGAGTTCTTGCCCTCAGACTCGTTCAAGTCGCCCTGCCAGAAGGTCAGGTTGTCGCGCAAAAGCTGCATGATAAGAGTGGAGTCGCGGTACAGCTCCTCAGGAAGAGAGTCGAGCTCGGCAATAGCATCGTCAAACGCCTGCTTTGCAAGAATACAGGCACGGGATGCCGAGTTGAGGATCTCGTAGTAAAAGACACTAAAGTTAAGAGCCAGACCAAGACGGATGGGGTGTGTGGGAGGAAGAGCATTCTGAGCAATAGTTGTTGCTTGTCTGTACTCATCGTGGGCAGCCTGGGCAACCTCGGAACGGCGCTCGTCCTTGGTGAACTCAGCAAGGTAACGGTCGTAGTCACCGGCCATCTTGTGGTAGAAGACACGCGACTCGTCGTCGCTGGCATTCTCTAAGAGAACATTTTGGCAGAGCTCCAAAACCTCCTGGCAAAGCTTGTCGAGCTCAGACTCGATCTTTTCTTTGTACTCGCGAACAAGCTCAAGACGACGCTTGTTGCCACGTGACTCCTCCTTATTCTCAATAGAAAGAACCAGGCGCCAGCTTGCGCGGCCAGTTCCAATGAGATTTTTGTAGGCCACGCTGAGCAGATTGCGCTCATCAACTGTTAAGGTCTTGTACTTCTCAGCAACATTTTTCATGTAGCGAACCATCTCAGGGTAGCGTTCTGCTTGCTCGGAAATCCGTGCAAGAAGCACATCAGACTGACGCTCAGTGAGAAACTCAGGCTTGTCCATTTCTGTTTGTTAGTATCTCAATTCATGGATTGTTGTCAACCAGTCTCCAAATTATCTTGGGTTTGCGTTTGTGGCCCGGGGAAAGCAAGGCCCACAGCACCATACACAGCCCGCCGTACACAGCCCACCGCACCCTCTGTTATGCGATAACCAGTATAGCATAGATGTTTTGTAGGGGGGCAAAGCCATTAACGCTGTGCAGTGGATAAAGGGGGCCAAATATTGCCAATTGCAGTACTCACGCGATACCCAGTGCGGGATCGCGTGGGCCAGGCTGCGCGGGCACTTATTAGCGGTGTTGGAACCACAAACGGTAAAGCCCAAAATGAGGCGTAATTGTAGACGTGGAGGCTATGATTAGAGCACACACGCCGGACATTGATTGAAATTGAAGGCACACTAGACAGTTTTTGCCATCATGATTTTGTACTTACCTTTAGTGATGTTTGATTGAAGTTGAGGTTGGGAGGACTGTAAGTTGCGCTTCCGTAGCTAGAAGGGAGACCCAATTGAGTAGGGCAAATGCAATGTGATGGGTGGAGCCTGAGGCTTCTATGCGGAGGGTAGGGGCAACAAATACCATACTAACATTGATTGGTAATACACGCAATACTAGTAAGTCAGCTCTGTAAATAGCTATCTCAGCAGCGAGATGTTAAGCTAGGTGAATATTACGTTAAAGGCAAATCAAAAGTGGGATCAGAGCTGTATTCTGAATGCAGAGGGATCAAACGATCTGCAAACAGTTGCCGCTGTCGCATAGATTGAAGCAAAAGCACTAAGCCTGCAAAGTTGAATGTATACAGATAGCTACATATGGTACCGTCATCTCCACATTTTCTTATTTACTATCTATCGTTTCTCCATGAAACCGCCACAAACCGTAGTGAGTATCGGTGGGTGTTTGATACATGCAAGTTCTTGACACTTTTAGCAGCCGAGCCCATGCATCAGGCCTGCAGCTTGCATACCAAATAAAGGCCAAACCACTATCAAAGGCAGACGCACTAAAGAACAACATACAAACAACACAAATTGAATGAAACTTGAGCCTTTGCACTATCTATAGCCAAGCAAAGCGCTCTCGTAGCTCAAACAGCTTTGTTTACAAACAGTGCGCTGATCCGCGCGTGGTACATAAAAATCAAGGTGCAGCAGCTGGCACATAGTTGCGCGAAATTCTGCCCCACTAGCCCCTGAACTCGTAGAAGCTGGGGTTTTCCTCTACACCCTTTTCGAGTGTCCCGATTACCTTGTTTTCGTAGCTGAGCGATCCCGAGAGCTGATCGCCTGGTTTGATCTCACCAACGCCCTTTGGGGTTCCGGTCAAAACGATATCGCCCGGCTCCAGAGTCATAACGTTGGAAATAGTGGTGAGCAGTTCAGGAATCTTAAAGATCATCAAGTTTGTCGAATCGCTCTGTCTGATCTCGTCGTTCACCTTGAGCTGGAGGTGAGCATTATCGGGATCCGGTAAACTAGACTTGGGAATCAAGTCGCTGATGGGCAAAAAGGTATCGAAACCCTTGGCTGCAGACCACGGCAAGCCTTTCTTTTTGGCCTGGTCCTGAACATTTCTCGCAGTCAGATCCAATGCAAGCGCGTATCCTTGGAGAGAGTCAATGGCCTTTTCCTTGGTCAGAGTGCCAGGTTCAATGTTTTTGAGCTTCTCGCCAATTACAAGGGCCAACTCAAGCTCGTAATGGAGCTTGACACCCTTGGGGCGTAGAATAGGGCCCTCGTTCTGGGGCAGAATACTGCTAGTAGGCTTTAGGAAGAAAAAGGGAAACTCAGGAGTGGCATTGCCGAGTTCCTTAACGTGGTCAAGGTAATTGCGGCCAATGCAGACTACCTTGCGTGTCTGGCGCAAAAACGAAGGCGCACTCATCGGTAAATCGTTCTGGAAATTAGATTAGTAGGCCGATTCTCGGTATATGAGATTGGCTCGCTTCCATTGGTAAGCGAATTGCGGGATGGATGCAGGAACTGCGTGAGTACAGTTCTGGCACAATGTGGTCGCATGTTAAGGACCCCCTGATAGCCTGATGACAATTCCGGTGCTACTGAATTTTTTATAACATAGTCTACATAGCATTGCTGATCTCGGCAGAGAGAGCGCTTCAATTGTAACTTGGACAATATTTCCTTGGGTCTGCCTAATTTGGTCCCCTTAGTAATGCTGCTAAACCAGCACCACACACCTTGAAACCGGTCACAAACAGGAGGCAAGAGGAACGGCAATTGGCCCAGCAAAATGGGCGTTAAAAGCGTCTACATCCTCAACAAAGCCGGCGGGCTGATGTTCCAGCGTGACTTTAGCGAGGAAATCAGTAAGCTGGACTCCAATGACTACCTCGTTCTCGCCAGTACGCTACACTCTGTCCACGCATTGACGGCCCGTATTTCGCCCATTACTGGCTCTTCCGGCTTTACACAAGTCGAGAGTGGCAAGTACTTGCTGCACTGTCTTCAAAGTCAGACTGGCGTCAAGTTCATTGTGCTGACCAGCAAGAAACAAGAGAACATCGATGCAATTGTGAGAAAGATACACGTTATATACAGTGATTATGCTTTGAAGAATCCGTTTTACAGCCTGGACATGCCAATAAGATGCACGAAATTTGACAAGACGCTGGAAACGTATATCCAAAGCATCTTGTAATTGTTCAAACCAGCCTTACTTGGACAACTGTTGTAATCAGCCTTGGAAAGTCAGCCAAAAATGTGATAAATCTGGGCACTATTATCGAGGACAAAAGCTTTCTCTCGCCAAAACGAATCACACGCTCGTTTTTATGGCGAGCTCGCTCTGAAGTGGCCAGAATCGTCAGGATTTGCCAAACATCTCTGCTGAGATAGATCATCCATAATGCGCAAAGCGTTCTACTTAGCTTTGACCTGCGAGCAAAGAACGGAATCATTTCCAAACACTTTGCGCCAGCCCAGCCAGCGTAAGGTGCTAACAAATTGCAGGCTATTTTTGTTGTCCAGCTAGACTGGCCCCGGTTTGCGGCGTTATTATGCATCACAGGCTCTTGAGCTTCTGGATCCTCATCAGTATCGTCATCATCCTCATCATCGTCATCAGATTCTTGTTCCCGTTGTTGTTGTGCAATGTGGTTGTCGAATTCTCCCATGGCTTCTAATGTCTCAAATATCTCCCAGCGAGCTTGGCGGTCCTCGGGCCGGGTAGCCTTGTAGAGCAAATAAAACTCCATACACCCATTTAGGGTCTCATTTTCCTCATCAAACTCGTCTAAAAGACGCTGATCCTCTTCTGATATCCTGACTATGGGCTCAGGTATTGCCTCGGGTGTTATTTCGGGATTTGCGTTAATGTAATGCCCCAATTCCAATAAACTAACGTGGATCAGAGGCTTAAAGGCCCTTGAATTTCCACTCATCACTATTAGCCGGCATACTGCATCCCTGAGGGCCGGGGGCTCTGCTTCGTATTTTTCCAAGATAAAGAGCAGCATTTCAGTGATATTTGCGCCCAAACAGTAAGGCACTGGGCGGCCCGAGTTGAATATGGAATCCAAGGTATGGCCCTCTTTAAGATTTTCTTTAAGCAAAAGCACAGCAACAAGTCGTGCTAAATTCTGCAAAACCACGGGGAGTGTGCCTTGGCAGAGAAAAGCATCTGAGTCCCCGCCATCGTATAAATTGATCAAATGCTCCTGTGCAGCAATGAATTCCATCAATCTCTCCCGTTCAGCAAGTTCAAAACGCTCTTCTGCTGTTTGTCTTGGCTCTCTTTCAGCTAAAACCGGCTGGGCTTCGTCTGCTTCAGCTTGTTCTTCTTCCGTATAGTCTGGCTGCAGCTTTCTGACAATATAATTGATAGCACTGGCTCTATGCCTCGAGTACTGTAAATATAAAAGTGTGTTGCAGGCCAGCATCTGCTCAAGTCTGGTTGCAAATGGCGTTACTGGGAAAGCCATCAGAATGAAATTCAGGGGCAATAAGAATGTTGATGTTACCGGGGTAAAAACTGGCATCAGCATCTGCAGACCAAGAGACGGAGCCATCCAAAACCTTCTCAAGCGCTGGCGGTCAGCCTCGAATGTGAATTTGATTGCCTGGAAGAACAAAGTAGGAGTTGTTAGGGCGGAGAGCCACTTGAGGCTATTGGAAAGGCTAGATGAATTCAGCTGCCTCCATTCTCTCAATGGCGTAAAGGGGAAGACTCCAGTGATTGTGCTAAAGGGGTTGTTTCTGGGTCCACCAAGCAAGTACTCGCTCTGCTGTTCATCACAGAGCAGCTCAATGGCATTAGCACCAAGATCCCACAGAAGCGACAATGAGCCATTGATGACGCTGGAAGTAAGCGTTGTGCTGAGTGTACCTACAAGCCACACTCTGAGGGCCCCCTCGCCAATAAGTTTCAGCTTAAGCAGACTAGAGCCTCTACTAACAACGGGAATCTCTGTGCGGCAAAGTGGACAGCATGCACCGCTATTGATGGAGCGCGAGTATCGTATCAAACAGCTCTCGTGAGCCCATAACCGGCACTGGCAAAATTGCACAGCCTCATCGGGACAATTAGCTTCAAAGTCCTCTAAACAGACCCAGCACCTTTCGTCGTCAGGCACATTTGACTGGGCCATATGAGGTTTGGAATGTGGGGAACGGTATGGGGGAGTGACTAAGTATAGCTATGGCGGCTATCAAATGAATCCTAAAACTAAAACAGAAGAATAGCTAGCGACTTTTCTTGTTGCAAAATGTACTGACAGAATGTGTAGAGGGGTGACTTTTGACGAAGCGTTAGTGCTGGCTTCTACAAGTATTCGCCCGCTAAATTAGATGTATAAGATTTGCAATTTAACTTGAGCTATAGATGTGTATAGAGGCAGGACTCTTTTCCGGTAAACGAATCATGTTGAAATCAAAAATTTCACATCCAAGTGCTATCTCGACGCTCCTTAAACCAAAACAACGCCTCTAATTCCTCTTTTCAGAATTGCCTCCTCTTATCGTATGATCTCACTTCTACTTTGACGACACCAGAACAGTCAGCATACTTTCCCATCAACCCATGTCGTCGGAAACTCCAGCTTTGGCTACAGAGGCTGTTTTCAAGTCCAGCGAGGCGTACGATGCGCCCGAAGTGGAAGGACTGAACTTTGATGATCCCGAGACCCAAAATGGTAGTGCCAAAAAGCTAATTGACGGAATGCGCAATATGGGATTCCAGGCATCTGCTGTGGGGAAAGGTTGTGATATCTTTGACGAGATGCGCACCTGGCACGGTGTAGACAAAGAGGGAGAGCCCGTGCGCACTACTGTGTTCTTGGGGTACACTTCCAACTTGATTTCCTCTGGTCTGCGAAGCACATTAAAGCATCTGGTAAAGCACAGACTTGTTAGCGCTATTGTGACCACTGGCGGAGCCATTGAAGAGGATCTGATCAAGTGTTTGGCACCTACGATGATGGGCGACTTCACTCTGCCGGGCTCTGCCCTTCGCGACAAGGGTCTCAACCGTATTGGCAATCTAATTGTGCCTAATGATAACTATGTCAAGTTCGAGGACTGGGTCGTCCCTATCCTTACCAAAATGTGTGAGGAACAGCATGAACATATCGCTGCCAAAGACGATTTCTCGTGGACACCCTCAAAGGTCATTGACAGGCTTGGAAAGGAGATCAATAACGAGGATTCGGTGCTGTACTGGGCCCACAAGAACCAGATCCCAGTGTTCTGCCCAGCTTTAACCGACGGGTCGCTGGGAGATATGCTGTTTTTCCACACTTTCAAGGCTCCCACCGACCACCTTCGTATCGACATTGTTGAGGATATCAGACGCATCAACAGTCTTGCCATGAAGGCCACTCGCGCCGGTATGATCATTCTTGGCGGCGGAATCATCAAGCACCATATTGCCAACGCCTGCTTGATGCGCAACGGCGCTGATTACGCTGTGTACATCAACACAGCCCAGGAAATGGACGGCAGTGATGCTGGCGCCCGTCCTGACGAGGCTATCTCGTGGGGCAAGATCAAGGCCGATGCGGCGAATGTCAAGATCCACGCAGAGGTAACGACTGTTTTGCCGCTTATGGTTGCAGCTACATTTGCTAGCGGTTCTGCTGGCGCTCCAAACGCCGCTGATCTTGAGCCATTCAAGGGCAAGAACCAGCATCCGTTTTAAATAACTTTGTGTAAATCTGTGTCATGGGTTTAAGCGCGCTGCTCAACCTTGGGCTGCCAAGTCCAGCTTGCAAGCTTGGGGCGCACTGTGCTGTAGGGAACATAAGCTCCAGGAGTGCCTGTGTAGTTGATATAGTCGGAAGGACGGGGCACAGCCTTGTGAGCCAGGTGCTCTGGAAGGGTCGCGTTTGGAGGTGCTGTCACACCGTGGCCGAGCCAGAAATGCCAAGCGGGCTCAACTTCGGACATATCGCCATAACGGTTGCTGTATTCAACCCAGCGAGTACGCATATGGATCTCATCCTCTGTGTCGTTCTCAAAGAACTTGTTGCCGCGAGCGTCAACGCCCACAAGGCGGCCAGCCTTGGTATCACCAATGGTGTTCATCTGTTTGAACCAGGCGCGGGGTCCTACGCGCATAAAATTGCGGATAACACGCACAACACTGGAAGACATGAGTATACAAGATGGTTTATTGGCCTTGGAAAGAGCCTATGGCGATGCTTGGGATTGGCTTATGTGACCAACTCAGCGCACTGAGAGAGCTGTGCTGCCCAGAAAAGAAAGGTAGGGTTAGGGCCACCACACACAGCATCAGGGTCCAGACAGTGCATTTGAGGATTGGATTATCCATACAAAGAGAAGGGGCAAATTAAATCTACTTCAAAAACAGTTTATACGCCAGATTATCAGTCTCTTCTTCGTACCAGTACCCAGTCTTTTTGAGGCTCTCGTCAACCTCTGATGCCTCGTTAGCCGGCGCCACAATACCAGCCAATATACTGCCAACATCAGAGCCATAGTTTCTGTAGTGGAAAAGACTAACATTGTGGTTATCGGGCAAGGCATCAAGGAACCGCTGCAATGCGCCCGGTCTCTCAGGGAATCTAAATCTGAATATCCGCTCAGACTCAAGCGAGGGGCTGCCGCCAACCAGGTAGCGGGCATGTGTCTTTGCAAGGTCGTTGTCACTGACGTCGTATGCAGTCTGTCCAATCTCGGCAATGGACTGCATTAGCCCTGGAATTTCCTGTCTGTTTTGGCAGGTGAAAGAGCAGTAGACATGTGCGGCAGTTGCAGACTTGTAGCGGTACGAAAACTCGGTAATGGCACGCGGAGAAAGCAGGTCAATTAGCTTCTTGAACTCGCCAGGCTGGTCTCTCATCTGGACGACAAAGAACACCTCACGGCCTGCACCCAGTTTGCTGCGCTCTGACACAAACCTCAAGCGGTCAAAGTCCATATTTGCGCCACTAAGCACTGCGCAGAACTTGTCCTCTTCAGTGTACTCACCTTCATGCTCCATAAGCCATTTCTCGAGGCCAGCAACTGAAAGAGCACCAGAGGGCTCCATAACAACTCTGGTCTCCTTGAACGCGGCCCCAATAGCAGCACAAAGCTCGTCAGTGTTCACTCTAATAACCTCATCAACGCACTGCTGGGAAACACGGAACGTCTCAATGCCAACCGATCTGACTGCAGTACCATCGGCAAAAAGACCAACATCCTCAAGAACCTCGAGTTTGCCCGATTTTAGCGAGCGATACATGGCGTCTGCATCGAAGGTCTCAACACCAATGACCTTTACATGGGGTGCAATTCGTTTGATGTAAGCGCCAACTCCGGCAATAAGACCTCCACCGCCAACAGCGACAAACACTGCCTTGAGCGACTGGACATCAATCTGCCTTAGGATCTCTAGGCCAATAGTGCCCTGGCCGGCAATAACATAAGGGTCATCAAATGGAGGAATGTATTTCAAGCCATGCTCTTTTTCTAAACGCAGACCCTCTGCCTTGGCTTCATCAAAGTTCTCGCCATGCAGAATAACATTGGCACCGAGCCTACGAACATTGTCTGACTTGATGCTGGGTGTAGCCGTTGGCATCACAATTGTAGCCGGCATGCCAAGCTTTTCAGCAGAGTAGGCCACTCCCTGTGCGTGGTTTCCAGCAGAGACAGAAATCACGCCCTTCCATCTGTCGTCCTCCGAAAGCTGTGCCATCATATTGTATGCTCCTCTAAGCTTGAAACTGAAAACCGGCTGAAGATCCTCACGTTTAAAATAGACCTGAGCATTCAATCTGCTCGACATTCCCACAGCCAAACTACAGGGCGTTTCTTTGCACACATCATAGACTCTGGATGTGAGAATCATCCGGAGATAGTCGGGACCATCGTCGTTGCGCTCACAGCACACTGGCGGGCTCATTGTGCTTTGACTTTTGATGGGATTTGATAGAAAGAGTCAGTGTATCTCATGGGCTGTTACAAATCTCAGCTCCAACCCGAACTCTCACACCTTACCTTGATCCTTACCCTAGCGGTCGTGCAGGCTCTCCTACATATCGCATAAATTAACTAAAAGTCGTAAAATCTCGACGCTAAATGCCGCTCAAAGCTTTAATCCCAAACGAACATTATCGCGAAGGCTCTGTCGCACGCCCAAATCCAGCATGATTTCTTCGGATCCGCCTGGAATGGCAAATGCACGGACATCTCTATAGATGCGCTCGACTCTGCCGCCCTTCCCGCCGCGAGTATATGCGAGACCACCAAAGATTTGAGACGCTTCTCGGGCACAGAGCTCCAGAGTTTGAGTAGCATAAGCCTTGCAAGCTGCAATTGGTCCTCCCAGAGACTGTGCGCTCTCTGCAGGTGTCATCATCTTGGTTTGGAACACCAAATCATTGAGTCTCGACTGTAGTGCTTCGACTCTGCCACCCATCGTGCCGAGCTTATTGCGGATGACGGCATGCGAGATAAGCTTCTGACCAAATGTTTCACGTTCGTGCGCCCATTTCATAGAGTCTTCAATACAACAGCGAGCCAAGCGGACAGCTTGGGCAATAATAGCCAGCCTTTCATGGTTGAAGTTCGACATAATCACCTTGAAGCCGTTGTTCTCAGTGCCCAAAATGTTGGTACAGGGAACAGGCACATCGTCAAAGTTTAGCAGCGTAGTTCCTGACCCGTTCATTCCCTGCGTCAGAATCTTTCTGGTAGACACGTCGCCCATCGACCGTTCAACAAGCAGCACCGAGATGCCGTTCATGCCAGACTTGCCTGTGCGGGCGGCAACAACAAAGTAGTCGCTAAAAACACCATTCGTGATCCATTTCTTAGTTCCCTCAAGCAGGTATGTTTTGCCATCAACAGATTTGGTGGCGGTGGTAGTGAGATTGGCAACATCTGACCCTGCATCGGGCTCGGTAATTGCAAGGCAGCATCTCCTTTTGCCAGAGAGAATATCAGGGAGCACTTTCCGCTTAAGCTCCTCGGGGGCGAATTTAAGAATAGCCGGGACTGAAATATTGAACCCGCCTACTAGAAACCAAGCAACCGCGCCACTGCCAGCGCGGCAGATCTCGTCAATAACGATCATCTCATGGAACGCATCAAACCGTTCCGGCGGTACTGATTTAAGCCTGATATCACTGTATTCTGCGGGATATACAGGGCCGGTGGTGGCACAGAGATAACCGCGTTTGCCAAACTCGAGGTAAAGCTGTGGGTCAATGGTGCCGCTGGCGTCCCATTCATCGACAAATGGCACAATAAACTGGTCCACAAAGTCACGCACTTCGTCTCTAAGGGCATAGTGGGTTTCATTGAAGTAAGGAGAGTACTGGCCCTGGTAGTAGGGTGGGTCTGCAAACGGAATGAGATTCCCTGAAGGAGTCACGCGAGACATTGTAGATGTGGAAAGGTTTATGGTATGGTATATCGGAAAGGCTAAATGCTTTGTCGGGGGCCAAATTTATGCTGCAGGGAGATGATGCTTCCCCGCAAAATGCAGCAGCCCGTGTTGATAGGGCTAGGTCGCAGCCGCAGCAGGCCGTGACTGGGATTCAAGGTAACTTGAGCAGGTAAACCAACTATTGAATCAAATTTAAACCTCGTATTCGTTGAGATCTGAGTCGCTGTCGTCCTCAATAACAAGGTCGCTCTCGCCGCTGGCGTTTCCATTGAGCGCGATTTGAGCATACCTAGCGACAATTGCCAGGAAAGTAACTGCACCCACAAATCCAGAAGTAGCACCCACAAACACGCATTTTAGAAGTTGAGAAACGCTGGAAAGAAGCGCTTCATTGGGCCGCAAAAGCTGGTATACGAACCTGAGGAGTGCAGCTAGCGTGATAGGGATGCCAGTAAGCAAAACGCTCTGCCAGTGCCAGCTGTAGCATCCATTCATGATTCGGCGATGAGTGCTCCACATTCCGGCAAACGCGCCCATGAGAATAACAGTCATGTCTGAAAACCTAATAACAATACGCGAGAGGTAGTGTGCCGGGGTCTTGTTGCCGTAGTGGACCACAGTCTCAAAGTTGAAAAGCGCTGCAACGATTAGTGGCAGCGCCCAGCCTGCCAAGTGCAAATAGGGGAATCTTGTAGCTGTTGTTCCCTGGATGCTTGCAGAGTCGCCAAATCTTGGCGCACTGCTCTGGCCTAGCGCCCAGAATCCACATAATAAGCTGGCAAGAATATCAAGCACGACCCGCACAGTCCAGTATGAGAGGCCATGTAGTTCTGTGCCCGGCGGTTGAGGGCTGCCATTTCCAGGGCCCTCGTGATTATCGGGCATGTTTGGCTCCCCAAGCGTCATAATTTGCAAGATAAATAGCACAGCCGCTAGTGCGACGTATACGCCCAAAAACGGCTTTGGGTTCCGGCCATCGCAATTACGATACAGAAACACAGCCGCCAGAGTTGAAATGGCCTGGCTGAATCCAGTAATTAGAATGCCACCCATCCGGCTTACCGGACCTATTAAGTCAAGCACTTGGAGAACGGTCAAAGCCGCGTCGGCAATCACTGATTTGAGGCCCAGACCCACAACTATAGAGTAAATTGCAGGGTACGCAATCGGCTGGAAGATGATTTGCTCGGTCTTTGACCACACTTGTCTCAATGTATCGGTGCTAGTCAGTCCGCTCTCGTGGCGTATCAGTTTGTGGGCTTTCATGATGAGGAATGCACATAATGACGTGAGCCCTACAATCTTGAGCAATGCAATATACTGGTTTGGCGCCATTTTTTATACATCCACCAGTTTTTTTAGCGGGTATGCTGCCTAACAATTCAAGAAGGGGTTTGGCCTTGAAGATCACCACCCTTTTACGAGGCTCTTGGTAACTGACATGACCACCATACATGCTGCAATGTACCAATGAGTCACGTGATATCGGCTCCCTGTCGCCAAAATTAAAGCCGTAAAGATAGGGTTATCCAAGACGAAATTAGATCAACTAATAAATAAATATATAGCAACTGCAACAATCAATACGGATTTTCAGTCTCGTCGCCAACCTCAATGTTTTGCACAATCAGGTCTGCCACCAGCTCTGGATTCTCGCGCTGCATAAAGTGGCCAATGCCTGGTAGTACCATTATAGCGCCTGGAAGTCGTTTCTGGTCTTTGTAGAATAAAGCAGACGAAATACAGCCATCGAGTTCGCCTCCCAAAATCTTGAGCGGGATCTTTCGACGATCAATATTAAATCCGTTTAGTTTCGGAGAGAAAAACCTTGCTCTAAAGTGCCCGAACAAGCGGCGATAATATCCCGTCGAAGCTCTCATTACACCAGGCTGTGTAAGAACCTTGTAAATCTCTACTATCTCATCATCAGAGACTCGAAGTTTTGGAGACCATGTTTTCCACAACTTGGCAATGTACTTGGGTGTTACTCGGAGGCGGCACAGTCGAGGAAATAGCATAGTCAACATGTAGCTTGAAAGCCAGAGCTGCTTGGGGTTGCATAAAAGTGTCTGTATAGGCCGTTGCAGAATGTTTAGCGGGATTGCAAGAGTAGTGCACGAAGAAATTTGATCAGGGTACTTAGCAGCCAGATAATAAGCCACAATTGCGCCCCAGTCATGTCCAACAACATGGATCTCAGCACCAGGGGCATACAGTTTTACAAGCTTCAGTACGTCCCTGGCTGCCTCTTGAAAGCAAGCGTGCTCTGTGGTTGCTGTTTCGTAGCCCTTGAGCATTGGAGCTGCAATGAAAAGATGGGGGTACCGCTCGTCAAGGCACGAAATGACTTTTCCCCAGGTATGACAGGTATCGGGGAATCCATGAAGCAGAATAATTGCCTTTTGTGCGTGCACCACTGGTAGGGCTGAGGCAGGAACATTGCAAACAACCGTTGTGGTGTAGCCCTCGTCCAATGTTGCTTCAAAAGTTCTTAATGTCATTAGCAGCTTTAGATCGATCAAGTGTCGGTAAGTTGAAAACCTCTTTGCACCGATCGAGCTGCCAAAGTGTATTTTGTGTCACAAGGTTAAAGTTGAGAGCTTAGTGCTCCTCATTGGGGTGATTTCCGTCTGATCTTGGGCCAATCAAGTCTTCAATTTCTGAATCAATAGTTTGAATAGAGGAATCGGGGCTAACCATAATGTTGCTGTAAACCTGTTCAAGGATATCTGACTCTGAAATCTCCGGTTTTTCTGGGGATTTCTGTGTAGATTCCTGGCCGAAATTAGTTGCTGGTGGCGTCAAATTGATGTCATCAGAGTTAATCCCTCGTAGTGCGATATCCCCAGCTGCTTCGGGGTCGATGAGCATGGCATCCTGGGATGGGCTAGCCTGCGTGCTCGGTTTTGTTTGCGACAAAGATTCTCCATCACCTTCATTAATCTTGGATTTAATTTCTGGCTCAACTTGCTTTTCTGTCGTATCTGCATTTGCAACGCAAGTATTTTGATTCTCACTCTCAGCCCTTTGAAGCTTGAGCGCCTCTTTGTCCTTTTCAGTTTTCGGTTCGCTCTTTTTGGCCTTTTCAACCTTTGCCTCGTTCTTTTTGGGTTCTTTATTAGAAGGAGCCTTTTTTAAACCTCTTTCCTTTGCGACCGACACTTTTTCGGTCAATTTCTTTCTAGATCCCACTCTTTCTGACAGTTCTGTCTTCTTTGAAGAGCCTATGAGAGCAGGCTGCGTCTTCGCAGATGCCTCAGAGACTTGTCTGACTCTTGACTTAAAGTCACTCACCTCCCAGAGAGCTGGTGATTGAGGGCTGCGGCTATTATTGGCTTTCCCTGTCAAGTACATCTTGAGCGAGATCACTGTGATAATGGAACAGACCACCAAGATCGACCAGATCAGCGGAACCCCAATGAGCAAGCTCAGCAAGCGGTAGTTGTACATAAAGTAACGTGCTCCGCCGTGCCGTGGCATCCAAACAAGCTTGATTTCAAGTACATCCAGGCTTTGGTCAATTGTAAGTGCTGCAAACCTGATGTTCTTGCTGGGACGAGGAACATTGTGCACAATACTTGTACTAACAGCCTGCGCGGGGACATGCAATCCCAGGATTTCGAAAGGTGTCCAGAACAAAGATGTTACAAGACGGTGAAGTCTACGTTTGTAGGGCACCACCCCTCTTTTAGAAGCACCGATAGCTTCTTCGCTCAAAGTTCCGGGGTACAATGCATTTGTGCCTGGCGCTCTCCGTTTGAGATCCAAGATATGCCTCCATTGACAAAACTCGTTCACCAGCGGTGGCGGGTCTCGTGTAAGCGTTAACTCGGATGTGAATGGAATAGAAACATACTCGTTTTGAGAACTGGAAGTAACCGAGAGCTTCAGCTCGATGTTCGCGTCATAATAGGACGCAGCGCTCGACAAAACGGGCATATCGCCAAAGGCAACAATGGGGCAGCTTTTGCAATCTGAAACACCTGGGTATTGGCCACAAGTACTCGTCCCTTCAATCCATAATGGCACTTCCACTCGTGACGGTGCTGCGCCAAAATAGTATACCCCTGCGTATGTGCCTACAGCGACATAGAAGAGCGTAATCAGGTAGAACACGATGGCCGAAAGCTTCAGTAGCGTCACTATCGTGAACTTCAGCGTTGATTGAGCCATCGAATACCGTTCAAATGGTGAGACAGAACATCCGGATCATGCTTTGCCTAGCTAAACCTTACATGACAAACTCCGGTCGCGTGCATGCAGGGTACATATTGCCGCATCACGTCAAAGGCTCGAGCTGTCAAAAAAATAAAGACTATAAATAATGATATAATTGCACCAGTTCAAGTGATTGGGAAGGCTGTATGCACCACGAGGCTGTGCGAGAATGCATAAAGTAGTATCAAGAGTATGAAACCAACAATTGAGCCGAGAAGAACCAGCAGTTTGACGTTCTGCCACCAGAACTTGTTGCTCACCTGAGCAGCACGGCGCTGAAAGATGTTGGCGGTGTCGTTCATGGTTTGGGTGCGATCAACCAATGTTTCCAATGCTTCACCACGCTGCAAGACTTGATCAATATTGGCAACCATGATCGTTCTGACGCTTTCCAATTCTGACTGAACGCTGGCAAGCGAGTCAGAGCTGGCTTCACCAGCAGCTGCAATTGCGCCAGTAACTGCTTGCTCTGCGGTTGCGCCCTGCCTCAGTCTACGATCACAATCACGCAGCAGTAGCAGTGCGCGTCTTGGGTCAGAGCCGTTTTCAGCTTCTGTGACCACCACAATCTGTGTATCATCAGGGCGCAAAAGCCGGTGTGCTCTCAGGTTTTCGAATGCAAAACTCAGCTGTTTGCGGCTACTTGGCTGGTTGATGAGCCGGTTAACAAAGACTCGAGTCTTGGACGCCAGCCGCAAGCTCTCAGGATTGCCACTTTCGTGTTTAATCTGCTGGCTCTGGACGATGGCCACATAGGGCGTGAAGGGGGAAGTCATTGCTGCGAATGGCCAACACTACTGTTCTAATTCAATAGTCAACTTCAATGGCCTAGAGCACAAGATTTGTGCGCTAAAGGGGTTGTAAAGTAAACTGTAAACCGCCTTCAACTGCGTTGGAACAAGTGAAATGAGAATGAGGGTGAAAGCCATATGCATCTATTGACTAATGCATCATCGCCAGGGTCATCAGGTTGCATTGCAGAAGCCCAGAGGCGTGCTGCAAGTCCTCAAAAGAGCGCTCTGACCTGATTTTTTCAAATTTGATTTCTATTCACATAAATATTGGTAACTACAAGCTTATTGCCAAGTCCTCACTCTGGTTTTTCTGACCCATAAACGTTCATAGGAGGGAAGTACGGCCCAGGCTGAGCAGGATGAATTACCGTTTGTGGGTTTACCATCGCTGCTGCTCTCTGGATCTGAATGGGTACTGGGTCTGGCTGGCCTATAGTTGCAGAGCGCATCCTCCGGCTCTGCATTGAAGACTGTCCAATGGTTCCGCCAAAGTTGGTAGACTCTGGATGCGCCATATTGCTGTTCACAACGATCTGGGGCATAGCTGAACTGCCATCATAACGTTGAGATCGACCTACCGCTCCCGAATTTGACACACCAGACGATGAATATGGCCCGTTGGTGTACTCGAGACCAGTGGAAACCGACTGGGAATGAGCGTGTCCGAGATTGGGGAACTGCTGGGGCTGTTGAAGCTGCGGCGGAACTGTGATATGGGCTGGATGCGCCTGTGGCATTGTTTGAACGGCAACAGGTGGGATAGCAGCCACGATCGGCTGTTGCCCCATCGGCTGATGCTGGACTGGCCCAAGGAAAGCGTTTGTGTTGGTGTTGGCGCCAGCACTGGCTGCCGCTGTTGCTGGGTTGTTATAGCTCGTGGTGTTGGCCGCCGACGGCAGCGGGATCGATCCAGGTGGTGGAACATTTTGTTGCATTGACTGCTGCATTGACTGCTTCTGAGACTGATCGTATAGGGGGACAAACGGCTCCTTGAAGCTCTTCCCCCTGATAAAGGGATGATGGGCTGCCTGTTGCGGCGTCCAGCGCTCAAACGGATTGAAGTTCAATAATCCCTTGACGAAATCAGCCAGAGATTCCCGCTGTTGCATCTCGCTATCCACCTCTTCCTTAGACATGTCCTTCCGTGGTAAGGGGTACGACAGGATAATAGTCCTGATGTCGTCTGATGCAAAGTACTTTTTCATAGGCTTTTCATTGGTGCCAAACTCGGCAATCTGCTCCTCAATTGTGCGCAAAGAGTAATGCTTGTTGCCGTACTCGTCGACAGTCTGCTTAACAAAGTTGCGGCTGTTCTTGCCCATATCAATCATCCACTGAGGAGGCATTCCCAAACTGTTGACAATACGAACCCATTGGTCGTACTCTGAAGTTCCTGGGAAAATCGGCAGGCCCAAAAACAGCTCTGCCACAATGCAGCCCAATGACCACATGTCAATTGAAGTGGTGTGAGGCAGTCCCAGAATGACTTCAGGAGACCGGTAGAACCGCGATTGGATGTACGTGTACACCGACTGGCGCTCATGACACGCAGAGCCAAAGTCGATGATCTTAATCTCGGTGCTGTCGTTGCGCTTTAAAAGAATATTTTCGGGCTTCAAGTCGCAGTGCACAATATGAGCATCCTTGAGCACTGCCAGTGAATCGAGCAGCTGCTGGGTGAAGACGCGCACCAAACCAATATTCAGGCCTCTAAAATGATTCTTTTTGATGACCTCGTACAAATTGGAAGAGAGCAGCTCAAATACCAGACAAAGGTGCTCCTTGTGCATAAATCTGTCTTTCAATCTGAGCAAATTGCGCGTGTCGTGCTTGTCGATGTTGGTTTGGATATGCTCGAGAATACTGACTTCCATCATGCTCTGATTGAGGTATGCCGGCTTGTTTTTGATGACTTTGACGGCGACAATGGCCCGCGTTGCCATGTTTTGACATTTAACGACTTGTCCAAAGGTTCCTTTACCTAAAACATTGAGCACAACGTACCTTCTATTCTCGTCGGTTCCCAGGATATCGTTGACCCAGAGAATATAGTCACTCTCAGAGTTGTCAAAGCCATTGTTCAGTGCTGGCTCGTGTGGCTCAGTCAAGACCCTACGTGGGTTCCGGGCTACCGAGTAGTTATACTTGGGATCGTGCAAGGCATAAGTCGCAGCCAGCCCCGTTGTCAAACCTATCAATGGACTCACAAACGTCCCGTCAGGTAGAGCACGGCGAAACCGTGGGTTTCGAACAGTCACTGGCATCAGTTGGTTACGAGAAGTGATTGGTCTGACCATCGGCAACTCGTAGCCTCCACTCCATGTTCTTCTATTGCCTGCATTACCCAAGTTGCTTGTGGAGCCCATTGTGCTGAGCTGGGCTACCCTGTTGGTGAGATAAGGTGCTGGGGTTGAGTCAATGCTCATATCCGATACGCTACTGGATGGATTCGATGCAATTGGTGATCGCTGGTGCATAACTGGCGCGCCATTGGAGCTTGGAGGGTGCATAAACATCATTCCCGCTTGTCCAGAGGAAGGTAGCGGTCCTCCAACTCCTCCTCCGGTGCTTGATGATGCGGAGCTGATACTGCTGTTTTGACTTGGAAACCGCGCATAGGGAACCGGCACAGGCTGTGATTTGCGTTTATGGGCTTCAGGGAATGCGTGTAAGGTCCGATTGTGAGCGCCTCTCGTTGGGGAGGTTTGCCAACCGTTGACGTTCTGTACTTGTTCAGGCGTTGCAGAGTTGCCTGGCTGAGGCCACTGGCCCTGCTGCAATTGCGGCTGCTGGTGAGGGGGAATTTGCTGGTTCAATGCCCCCGCGCGAGGAAGAAACGGTGAGGAGGGCATGCTGCGTACGTCTTCCATTGTGGTGCCCGGAATGTACCTTTGTCTTGATGGTGCAGAAATTGGCGACATGTACTGGCTGACCCGTGACCGCGCTGATCTGCTACTGCTACCTGGGTACGACTGCTGCTGCTGCTGCTGCTGTTGTTGTTGTGGCTGTGAGGCCTGCTGGTACTGTTGCATCATTGCCTGTTGTTGATGCTGCTGGTGGTGCTTCTCTTCGTCTTGTCGTTGCTGCTGTTGTTGCTGTCCATAATCCCATGGCTGCGTAACCCCTGCCGTATACAATTGGCTAGTTCTTTGGCCTGGCGTATTGTTGGTGCCATAGGAATTTTGCTGGCCTGGTTTTGAATAGTCACTTTGTGACCAGCTTTGTGATGATGATGTGAATTCCATGCTGTCGGAGCCTGGCTGGCCCTGAGACATCATTGGTTGAGAGTTTGTGGGCTGTAGTAAATTCGGAGCTTCATATCCTTGGTGTCTGTTGTGCGGATACGGCATGCTCTGCTCATTGGGCAAGCCCTGGCGGGTATTAGCCAGCGATGGAGGCGTGTAGCCCATTGGGCAATGCCAAGCCGATCAAATAAGAGATTGTGTGCTACAGTATACTCCAATGGCCAAGGAAAGCAAGTCAGCTACTTGCGCTGCTCAATTTTCCACAGAGATTCACTCGAAATAGTGGCGTGTCGTATGATGTCTAGTAGCCATACAGCTTGACGCTGGCTGTTTTTAGGCTGCGATCAGGTAAGCGCCCTAACGGCCACATTCATGAGGCAAAGATAACCTCGGTGAGGTGGGGGGCTCACAACCCAACCATTATCGTCGATTAAGATTACCTTTTGTTGCTAGAAATCCAAACGCAAAGCTTATACGTGGTTCAGGTTGGTTTGAATTTTGTAAATTGTGCGCGCTCTCCTAGATATGTCGAGCCAACGCACTCTGCATATCCAGGATTGCCTAACCGGGGCCCCATACATAGCAGCGGCAGCCACCTCTGTCGGCCGCTCTAAGACCCAACCCTGATGCCCACAGGCCGCATCTCCTTGGAGGTATGCACCTCTTGTCGAGCCAAACACTAGCTGTTTACTGACCAGTTTTTTGGTTCTGAAGGAGCTTATTGCTGCAAAGTCAAACTCTGCTAGGATCTGTAAGTGCTAAAAAGAGTTCAAACGCCAAAACAAGAGTCCGACTCCAACTGAAACATGCCAGAACCAGGGTACACATTCAAGCAGACGCTGGCGGAAATTACGGTTTACATTCCGCTAGCTCCGGGAACCAGAGCCAAGCAGCTAGACGTCAATATTGAGAGAAAATCTATTAGTGCTAAAACAAAAGACGGTGCCGGAGCAACAACGCTGATTGAGGGCGAACTATTTGCTCTTGTTTTAACCGAAGATTGTGTATGGAGCGTAGAAGACCAGAAGGAATTGATAATCACATTGGAAAAATACGTACATCAATGGTGGCCACATGTTATAACTACTGATGAGAAAATTGATATCCGTAAGCTCGTTCCAGAATCCAGCTCGCTAAGTGAATTGGACCCAGAAACACGACAGAGTGTGGAGAAAATGATGTATGAGCAGAAGCAAAAGCAGCAGGGGCTACCAAACAACGAGGAGTCTGAGCGTGTTAGAATGCTAGAGACATTCAAGAAGCAACACCCTGAGTTGGATTTCTCGCAGCTTGACAATGCAAATATCAAGTTCCACTAAAAGCCAAATGCAGACATATCGGGCTCCATACTCATCTCTGGCGGCGGTTTACGGGCGCCAAACAATAAATTAGCAACACCAGTATCTTGTAAAGGTTCCGAAGGAGTGGTGCTGCTGCTGGTTTGTTCCGTTATGCCAGTTTGCGGTAATTGCGTCATGGTTATAGTCTCGTTCTCGCTAAACTTCCAATTGGAGACAATATTGGCTGCAACACATCCACATCCCATCCGGCACAGGATGTCACTTGCTTGCAGAAGCGCAATACTTTCGTCCTTTTGCGAGAGCCTGTATTTGGCTGGTAGACGTTGTAGCATTGCCAGCAACACAGGGTCTTCCATCCACCGTTTCGTAGCATCAAATCCAAGCTCTCCACCAAAGGCAGCAAATGCGGCATCACGAGCGCTCCCTAGATCTTCCATAATCATTGATCCCCACATAGCTCTCCATCTATCAAAAGCCGAGGTTGGACCGTTGGCTCCAAGCTGCAGGTACCGCTCGTTGATCAATCTCATCGTGGGGCCTGAATCGCCATCGTAGATTCTAGCAACCAAAATCGCAAGCGGGAGATCATTCAGCTTAGACAAGATCAGTGAGCAGGCATCCATTGCTTGACCAGCTAGCAAGAACCAGCTAGCGGCAAACTCATAGCGATGGCGGCCCATCAAGGCATATGCGTTCTTGAGGGCTGCCTCCTTCCAGCGGGGTTCGGTGAAATCATGGCTGAGCATCTTAAAGACCTTGGTCTGCTCTGGGTGGCTTGCTGAGATTCTCCATAGACCCAACAACACTGTCTTCTTTTTGAGTGCTAAGTAAAATAGGCTGACTTTCACCGGGTCGCGAGTTGCAGCGAAGATCTGGCGCGCCAGAGATTCTGTTTGTTCGCAAAGCGAACCGTTTTCAAGCCAAAATGGCAGCCCCAGAGAGGAAAAAAACGACCATGTGAGAGGCCCTGTTTGAGATTTTAGTACAGTATCAAGAAGAACAGCCTTTGACCGACTTCGCAACGCAAATACGCTGTCCCTCATGTTCATGCTTGGCTGTGTGAAGAAATGCAGTCTGAACAGATGGAACCCAAGCAAAAACTTATCTCCTGCATTATCAACGGACCCAAGTTCGCCGTGTAGCATCTGAAGACTTTGAATAACGGCCACAAGCGTCATCTGACTGTGCTGTGTGAGATACGGCAATTTGGCCCTCGCCAACAAGGAGCACAGCTCTTCCGTCCCTGCTTCAGACATAAAAAACTGCTCTGCTGCATTATCATTAAGTGATTCAGCACTAAAAAGATCATAAAGATCCAGGTCTAGCAGCGAGTCAATGTCGTAGGTCTTTGTAGATTCAGAAACCGCGCTGAAACGAAGCTGCTGTCGTAGCCGCACAAATATGCGTGCGACCACATCAATGCGGTCAAAATAAATAAGCTGGATCAGTAATTGAGGATGATACAAGGGTGCTGGGCCGCTCAAAACCGCATTTACATCAACAATTGTTTTAGCATCTGCCAGCGCCGATGCAACTCCATGGTTATTCCATAACTTGGAAGACTTACCTTCATCATCAGCCAAAGTGGCGTTCTGTAAAAACATCTGATTTCCGCAGCCCGTAACCAGCGAACAGTCACGAAGCCACAGCGAATCAGCAATTTTATGAGGCGTGTAGGGGCTCACATTTAGCTCGCGGATTTTAGTCCATGCATCCAGTGTTTTGGAGTAATCATAGCGTTGTTGGCAGTACACAATGACTTTGCTTTCGAACCCAACAGCCAAAAGTGTTCCTCCTCCTGGTGTCACGCACCAATCAAGGTCCTTTACTTTTTCGTTGAAGTTAGAGAGTAACTCCTCTTGCTCAATGACTTTTGTAGAGCAGTTTGCAATAACCAGTCGTAAAGACGTAGCAATTGCCAGGTGGCCGGTTGAAGACAACTGGAAGCGGTCAATCGTCTCATCAGGGGCAAAGTATGAGTCCAATGAATGGAATATGGGAGTAGAACTCCATCCAACATGGGTTCCAGAGTTTCCACCGCTTACACCTGTCCATATAGATATTTGGCCCTTGGTAGAAAGCGTTGCAAAATGCTGTGCTTGCTTCACTGGCTCGACTGTCACGAAAGAGCCGACAGGATCAGATTGGGTGACCTTTTTTATCTCGTCATCTTCAGAAAGCTCGTCAACTTGCCGCTCACCAAACGAGTTGTTCAAAGAGCTGTAATGCCATGATAGAACATAACGCGGGAATACAAGAGAGACAAAATGACCTGATTCTGAAGGAAAGACAAACAAAGCCAAAGGTTCTTGATTCGGTGCTGGTAGATCCTTTACGTGTGTTTTAGCTTTGAGGTCCACTTTTTGTTGGCTTTTACTCACTCGACAAGCAATCAGATCACAGCTGCTTTGTGCAAATATCATGTTTTTGTTCATCGCAACAAGCGTTACCTTGCCTGGAGACACGTAGGGGAATTCGCAGTGCCGTACAAGCGTCAAAATGTTATCCAGCTTTTGTACACGCCAGAGAACGCTCTCCTTGTGCCAGGACTGCGACAGCAGATACGAACCCTCTGTATTCCGGTCCAGTCTCCTAATAGATGTAGTATGGCCTGCCAGTACAGCACATAGCTTCAACGTTTTGTTACTCTTATCAAGCATCAGTGAGACTAATCCATGAGGCGTCAAGGCATAGACGAACGAGCCACTGTACCAAGCGTAGATTGTCTCTCTCAAGCACTCTAAGCTTTCTTGCTCTTCAACAGTGATATCAAATGGCTCAAATTGGTGTGCCAGTTGCATCTCGTCGACCACAACAGTTCTTGCCCTTACGGCGCCGTCCGTCGAGTAAATAAGCTGCGAGTCATTAGGGATGCACAATGAGTTCGGTTCGAGTTTCATAGTCCACATGAGACCATATACATTGTCTCCAGCAGGTGTTGGGCCCCAGTATCTGATGAAATTGTCTGTACCAAGAGTGATTAAGATCTTGTCGCCAAATGAATCCACGTTTTGAGAGTTCCGCCAAATGGCCCATTGAAGAGGGCACAAATGAAGCAGGATTTGGCGACTGTGAGTAAACTCTTGTCCATTTTGGGTAATACACCAAAGCTCTGGAAGCAGAATCTCTGAATTGAACAGCAGAAAGCTGCACCATGGCCCGGGTCTGGATACAACTGTGTCTGCGCAAAACGACAAGCAGCAAGACCACAGTGCCGCACCAGTCTCTGAGCTCAAAACTGACAGTTTGTTTTCTGAAAGAACAATCAATTGCGTTGACCCCCACGCAATGTCCTTCACATCAAGGCCAGTTTCAAACTCTGCAAGGTGGTCTACACTGAGGTCGCCACGGAACGAGATTTCGAGTGCAAAAATCCGTACTATTTGTTTGCAAGCAACGGCTATACGCCCCAAGTCTGCTGAAACTGCTAGAGCTGTTGCATCACAAGGCAGGAGAAACGTTTTGGCAAGACGGTAGCCCTCGCGTATTACTACAAAACTGTTTCCCGAACAATATGCCAAGATGTTTTCGCCGTGCCACTGATACGACCCGGCTGTACGCTTTTGTAGGCAAGGCTGCCCAGGCAAAAACCGCATGGCCGCTCAATTTCTCAGCTGGAGAAGTAGAATAGGTGCTTTACAGCTTTGAACCCAGAGCCACATGTACACTGCAGCCAACTGTGGGGTAAGGTCTTACTGGGACCTCACAGAGCTGAGATGGGAGTATGCGGCGATATATTAGAGCTGAGCTATGGAAAATTAAGATGCAAGATTAAATGGGCCAAATGGCAAAATGCAAGAATATAAATGAGAGAGGTTATTGGCACAAGCGTCATAGCGTCACATACAGCCAATGAGTCTCCCAATGATGACGAGCGGCAAGCAAATAGCACGTAATAAAAGCGCTGTAGTCTCTACAATCACCGAGAGCTGGTACAGCAGCCACATCATTATTACTGCTTCAACTAGGACCAAAACAAGCGCAAGCGATGGGAAAAAGTCAATTAGAGAGTCAATTGGCTGCAAAACAATGGTCTGCCGAGCAAAAGCTCTAAACTGCTCAATTATCTGCTGGGCGTTCCAGTCGAGTTCAGCAGCTGCTTGTTCTGCAGCTACTTGTTTGGGCCTGCCCTTATCTCTGCTGCGTTCGCCTTTTCTTGAACTGGAGTTTTTGCTGCCACGTCCTTCTGGCTGTTGTGCTTTGGAAGCAGTACTCGAAGGCAATCTCCGCTTTGCGTTTGAAAGCCAGGGCATGATATCTTTATCAACCAGTCTACGCAAAGCACTGGGCTGCTTTTGGATCTGAGTAGTACCTGGAGTGGATGCTGCAAGATCAAAATCATCGGTGCTTTTCTGGAGTGATAATTCCTGCGGTGTTGGCCGGCGCCTTGGACTAAAACTGACTGGACCAGAGACTGACCGGTACTGATTGCGTGGCGGCTGTGGTGATGGCCTTTGGGCTGGTGAGGGTGTTTGCGATGAAGATGAATTAAAGAACTCATCAGCCCCGCTGCTATAGTCCCCCCGGTCTTCGTAAAGATCAAAAATATCGGCCCACTCTGAGCCTCTGGTCGATTCTGGAGTGGGTTCTCTGGTGGCACTTTGATGAGGAGATTTCAAGTGGTTGTTCAGCTCTACCTCTTCAGCTTTTGGTTTGAGCCACTGGAGAGCAGAAGCAGGCATTGAAACAACTCTTTTATTTTGAAAACCTGTTGGATCTGTGGATGGTTTGTCCGGTTTTATTAGTGAATCATGTACAACTCTCATTTGGCTATCAGCACCGCTCGCAGCGCGAGGGGTCAGATCGAGAGAACCACCAACGGAGTTGGCAAAGGCACTACGCCGCTTGGGCAGCCGTAATGCTGAGCGAATTCCATCAGAGCGAGGTTTTGACGTAACAAATACTCTGTCAATAGAATCCGTAGCGCTCATTATATTGAAAGCATATATTCAAGTCGTCCAAGATGTCAAAAGTGCCGGCAGATATGGCAATGAAATGAGTGTGTCAGAAAGAAACGGGTGTAGGGAAAGGACAGCAGTGCTATCCTGGTTGGCGAGCTTGGGTCGAGACAGCACAAATTTAATTTGAGATCAGATCCACTGACATTATGCAGCTTCCAAAAGTGGCTGGCGCTACCCTACAGAAACCGTACATATTCTCTGCATGAGGCCTGCGCAAATTCTCATACAGAGCAAAGATGTGTATCTGTTTTTCCAAGATAATGTGAGCCTAAGGTCTCTACTATCTCAGTACTGCGCGGAATTTGATCTTGCTAGTTTTGATTCTGCAATCTTTGTGCAGCAAGACCTTTTAGTTGTGCACCAGTCGCCCCGATGGCGGGTCAAATCATCATAAACATATGCGCGAAATTCGAATAGTGCATTAATCGTCACAGGCGCTGCGATGAAGAAGACCGTCATAATGCGTCATAAGCAGAGCGCTCCGGCGCACGGTCGCTTCACTGTGAGACACGCTTTTTGAGGTGTAAAGCGAGGTCCGGGGTACACGGCAGCCGGAGATGCAGGAAACGGGGATTGGTGATGCAATAATGGCGTCACCTAAACAAAAAAAAAAAAAAAAAGTCAAAGCAGCTACATAAACCAACCAAGCCATTGATAGATCATCTGATCACACGTGGTTAGTGACGCACTGAGTATTCTGTTAAGCGACTTGCACCACATGGACCTGCACTGAGCTTAATCGAATCTCGACCTGTTACTTAACATCAGCAAAATTCTGAGTCATGGGCTGCTCATGGGCCATGCGAGACACACAAACACGCATAAAGCTATAGATGCTCTTGAAATCATACTGCGTTAGAGCGTGCGGTGTAGCTTTTACGACCTGCTTCTATATTTAGACTTTTTTGGAACGGATCGTTAAGCTTATCGACGGTTCTATTTCTTGCTCGACTTGTTAACACGGATTTGCGAGCATGTTTTTTAAAATACACGTAGCTGACTGGGATCTGCAAGGTACTTTATAGCATTGACTTCAATGGACCTATATGTTCAGTGCTTTTACCAAATGAGTGGTTCCAAGAAGGTGAGGTAGCCTTTATAATGCAAAACGAGCCCCTTAAAAGTGAAACAAGGCATTTTGACAGGTCATAATTTTGGCTTTTCGGACAAGTTGAACACTCACTCTCGGAGCCTGCCCAGTATCGAACTACCCCCCACAAAATCAAGTTTTGTAGAATGGTTTGGCTCAATTGAAGCCAGCATGATATAAAACAACAGCTACAGCAGCCGCCAGGCGAGGGCCAGCGCCGTTTGGTTTGCTGGCCATATTCTTTGAAGATAAACTCGATGATGATGATGAGCTAGCGACAGTGGTTGAGTTGTGGGAGGACGAGATTCGAGAGCCAGAGCTTGCTGAAGCAGTATCGGAGCTACTGCTTCCACTGCTTTGAGCAGCAGTGGCCGAGGCACTGCTCGATCCTAGGCTCCCGCTGGTCGAAGTGCTGACTGCACTAGATGTAGGCGAAGAAGTGCCAGGTGAGGAAGATTTTACAGAACCAGCGGCGGCCGCAGCGGCTGCAGCGGCAGAAACAGAAGAAGCACTCTGGGCAGCCCAATCTGAAGATAGGTACGCGCGGCCAGCGGCGTAGAATGCACTGGCCTCGGACGCATGCCTGCTGGCTTTACTAAAATCTGTGTACCAAACACCTTCGACATACGTACCAGGAGGTTCCTTTATAGATCGGGAGATAGTCGTGTACCCAACTTGACTTGACTGCGCGGCAGCATTGCCAAGAAGAATAGCGGTAAAGATACCCGAGAATTTCATGATTTTTACTGGTACCCCTGTCGAATATTTAAAAAATTCTTTTAATGGGGAGTCTCCGTATTACCCCGCATTGGGTTTAGTCAAATCTGCACTGGTGTTCTTGGCATTCACTGCCGAAGAGTCTTTGCATGAACATATAAAGAGTAGACAACAGGCGGATACTAAATACTAAATGCTAATTACTAAATGCTAAATACTGAATACTATATCAAAGAAGCGCTTGGCCAGCGTATACTGCTCAAATCAGAATGGCCAGCTTAGCAACACAAGCACCGAAATAAGATGGGCGTACTGCTTTGTTCTTTGCGGTGTGTTTTTTCGTGAGTGCTGTACTTACAGCGCCTGCGCTGATAGTCGATGAAGAATTGTGGGTCGCCGAACTGCCTGCAGCCGCCGCTGTGATTGAGCTCGAAGTGTCTCCGTAGTTCGCGCCAACAATACTGCTCACAACATTATAAGCCTTGCTTATTTCCGAGGCCCGCTTACTGGCGAGGCTAAAGTCTGTATACCATATACCATCAACGATAGTGCCAGCTAAGCGGGAACTTTTGGACGTAGTAGTCTTTTCACTCGGGCTGGACTGTGCGGCAACACTACACAAGTAGGCCGCCGCTGCTACAACAGACGAGACCTTCATATTGCTTGTAGTACTCAGCAACGGACTTTGGAAGTGCACGAAATATAAATGAAGACGAGACTACTGCAGGCAATACCCCAAGGCGCATATCGCATTGCATAATAGTGGGCACTTTCGTTCAAGTTCACAATGAGAAAATGTGGCACGATTGGGTGTAAATTGGTACAAACCGAATAAAATAACTAATATGTATACATCACTATAGCGAGATTACTGCTTAGAGAAGAGCAGCGGCGGCAGCAGCGAGGAGACCGGCGCCACCAACCTGTGGGGCTGCAGCCTGGTTGGAGGAAACAGATTTTGAAGATGATGAGCTAGCAGAGGCTGAGCTTGCGCGGCTGGAGGAAGAAGTGACCATTGCGCTGGATGCTGCAGAGGTTGTACGGCTTGCAGCACTTGAAGCAGAGCCAAAGACCGAGTTGGCGCCAGAAGAGGCAACGCCAGCTACTGAGCCAGCACCGGAAGTGGCAACATTAAAGACAGAAGTGGCGCCAGAAGCAGCAACGCCGTAAACCGAGGAAGCACCAGAAGCAGCTACACCAAAGACAGAAGTGGCGCCAGAAGCAGCAACGCCGTAGACAGAAGTGGCACCGTTGATGGCAGTGCTCAAAGCGCCATTGACAGCTGACCCGGCAACACCGGCGACAGATGCGGCGCCGGCGGTAGCAGTATCGAGACCGCCATTAATGTAGCTGCCAGCAACTCCGAGGGCGGAGCCAAGATCTATTTGTGCGTTGGCAGAGCCAATGAGGGCAGCAGCAGCGACGACAGCGTTGAATTGCATTTTTGGATTGATATGTGAGAATGTGTTGATAAATATCTCGGGTTCCAGTGATGGTCTTTATATAGCCAAAAGGAGACTGGTTCGCCCGCATCGACCTCATGCATGGCAAACCGGCGTTGCGGTGCATATGCAGGCTCGAACGCCTCGTTTTTTAAATAGCACAATTCAGAAAGATCCTATTGCAGTTTAGAAAAGGCCACCCCGATAAAGAATATCATGCAAAATTACGTGTCTAGTCAAAAATCTCCGTTTTGGTTTATGGTCCCCTCGTTATTGTTCAAGATATCGAGCTCTAACGTAAAATGACACATTGACGTGAGTTTGCTAAACATGGATCAGTGTGCCGATGTACGAGAAAATTCGCCACCTCGCCACCTCTGCCGACACAGCCTCACAATTTTCATGTGTCTCACCCGTGCAAAACTGTTTACCTTATAAGGGCATGCATGGAGGTGCAGTCCCCACGTTGCTGGAATCATTGAAAATTCCCCGATTTCAAGGTATATTGTTCTAATTGATCTGGAATAGCAACCCTTTGTCTCTCTTGGCGTGTGGTCGCCAAGATATATAGCTAATAGCAAGCAGGCTTTAGTCTTTCTCCAATTCAGCTTTGAGGTTGTGGTACCAATTTTTTTGTCGATAAGTCTCGTTGAGAGATTATGCCGTCTCGGCCTCGTAGGAAGACTTGGAATATGCCCACAGTTCATGCAGCTAAATGATTTTGTGACCAAATTAGGAACCACCCCGCTTTAAAGAATAGACGATAAAGATGTTTCTACTACAGAAACTGCTCTGACATAAATGTTTTCCAGCCAAATTTTTGGTTTTTCTCATTTTCCTCCGAAACTTTGACAGCAATTAAACCGAGTAGCTGGGCGCGCAAGGACTAATTTAGCACAAATGGGGCAGCTTCATGCACAAAGAGCAAGAAATGCCACAGGTAAGAGCTATATTTAGTTACTGGCTTACTATATAAATACTATTTTCAGACCGGTATATGTACTGGCAGTTTGTCCGAGTGGTTAAGGAGCCTCCCTGCTAAGGAGGTGGGTTCTGCCCGCGCAGGTTCGAATCCTGCAGCTGTCGCCATCTTTTTTTATTTCTTACTTTTAAAAGTGGTGGGTGCCATACACCTGATACCGACATACAGAACAGGCTCCTACAAATCAATTGGCATGGCTTAAACTATACTTGACACCACTAATGTTGCAATGCACCAGCAGTCCCCAGCAGGGACGTCAACGGCTCATGATTTCTCACGAGCACATGGAAATGCTCAAGTGTAGGCACACTTTGTAATCTGTTTGTATTTTTGAACCAAATAATCTCGTCTGGCTTGACTCCCAAAGGCGAGTACGTTCTGTCCAAGAAGTCATCGATCACAGATGCTGTTTCAGAAGTAAATTGCTGTGCTTCGGTAATAGCACCCCTTGCCTTGCTCCAAACTACATAGTGCACGATCCCCTTTTCAAAGTAATAGGGGAAATCGTTAAGCAAGATCTTGATGTCATTAGCATCACCAAGGAACTTGTCGCTCGCAGGCTCCAGATTGCCAGACCAACACAATCGCTCTTGCACCACAAAATTGGCAGTACCGCCGTAATTTTCATTGAAATAAGCCCGTTTTGTAAGGTACTCCTTGATCTGATCTGGTGATCGGATGAACCGTTCGAGATCGCCAGATGCAATGACCCCTTTACAATCCTCCCACGTCAGCGGAAGAACGCTTTCAGAATCCAGCAGCTTTTTGTCTCTTTCAGAAAGCGAACTACGATCAAGTGCCATTGATCAGTCGAAGATTGTGTTTGTTGACAAGCCCAAAATCCACCACTTCTTACGGAGTTGGATGCATCGAATATGCGCCTCACCCTTTTCTTCTCTGCGGGGCGCACCAGGGGCGCCTTGCGTCTTTGCGTCTCTGGGTATGAGAGCTGTTAATAAGAATATGAAAATGGTTACATACGCTCGGTATCTGGTTTCCACGATCCAGAGAACTTGTGGTGCACATAGGCAAGAGGATCGTCCAGTCCCTGAGCGCCCATGGTGCGGATACCAGGCGAGAACGACGTGATGGGCAAGACCAAAACGTCTCCGATTTGCATTGGTTGCTTCAGGTTTGTAAAAAGATGCCAGTCAATATTCTCAATCTTAGATCCATCGGTAGTCGTGCCAGCATTGTTCAAATACTTGAAGACTGTGTCGGTCCAGATTCCGGGTCCTGTCCAATCCATAATAATAGATCCCCTCTCCTTGTCATTCTTAATATCAAGAGTCTTTGACACCTTTCTTGTCAAAGTCTGGTCAGTAATGTTGAAAACGATGTCGCGAAGAATAGGGTGGCCTGGCTTGGCTTGGATTGTCCACTGGCAGAACTGAATACGCCTGGCGTACCAGTCAGCCCAGTCCTCTCTGTCGGGGTCTGCCTCGATTCCGACTACCAATCCAATGGTGTCGAGATCAAACCCAGCTGGGATCCACATTGCAACTGGCTTAAGAGCCTCGGTGTCAACATCAGTGTACACACCTCCTCTTGCCAGCAGAATCAGATAGCGGAAGAAATCAGCCCGCAAAACAGGCTCTTTCATAGCCTTGTATGCCTCAACAACATCGGGAACATTCATAAACAGATGCTCCACCAGCTGCATGGCCGTTTTATCGGTGAGAACTTCGTGGGCAAATCCGTCGTTGAGGTGATCCCAGCTATCAATGTTCTGCCTAAGATCGTCGCCCATAGCAGGACTGTTACGCGGCACCTTCCATGTTTGCCAGACATATGCGGGGAAACGAGCGTTGGCCACGTATGGGTACTGGTAGCCGAGCTGACGGTCAACGCCAGCACCTGAAGGAAGGCGACGAAGTTCCTGAATCTGGTTTTCAAGCAGCTTCTTCTCAATTTGCAGCTTCTTCATATCAGCATCGATCTTTTCCTGTTTGCTAACACTAGACTGTTGCAGTTCTCTGAGTGCAGCATAGAGCCCACGCTCAGATTTAAGAAGCTGCTGCTCCATATCTTTATCGCGCAAGATTCTCTGTCTACTGAGCGAATTTCTTCCTCCAAATAGAAGGAATAGAACAAAAAGCGCCAGTAGCGCAAGCACTGAGCGCCTAAATGTCATGATCATCTTTGAAACACCTAAGAACCCCCCTTTCGGTGATGGTAGATAAATAAACTGTGATGGTGCGAACAAGTCCAATCGTTATATCGCAGGACAAGAGAGACTCAGAAAAGAGAGATACAGCACTAGCGTGAAAACAGCAAGTTATCGCAAGCAGGCTTTCCTTGAGACACCTGCGTGTTGAATCTTTAATCTTGAGCCCACCCTTTCAAGATGGTTATGTTTCCGCCAAATAAGCATGACAAATTTTTGGCGTTTGCTTAGTCGCTTCGAGAAACCTAAAACCAGCATATATGAGTTTGAATTGAGCTTGGATTTCATGGAGACGGAAGCAAACAATATATTATGGGCGCTTGATGAAGAAACGCCAGTATTTAAGCTGCGAATAATGCTATTAATATCTATTGATACTAAATTGAGAACTTTGATTAGCCAAATAGCGACTCGTCTTTGACTGTGAATGTGGTCACAAAAGCCTCCATCGCCACGCATCCACGGTGGATCAGGCTGGGAAGCTCGCTAGTCGCCTTGTCCTGATCATAAGGAGGCTCCAAATTCAGATCCTTTGAGAGCGTAGCAATGAAACTGAGGAAAACATCAGTTGTGAATTCTGGTAGCCGGAAGAGACCAAAAATCAAGAGCAAGGGAGCCTTTTCATGCCGACGAACAATCTCAATGCGCTTGACAAACTCACGGTTATTGATGAACTCGTGCTCAGTAGTGAAAAGCTCGCGCAGTTCAGTGGATTTTTCGTCCTGGACGTCATCTGCATGCGTCTGCATAGCCTCAATCAATGGTCTATGCGTGTCAACACTTTCGCACAAATCTATAATGAACGACACGTCAATACCTTCCATTTCAGCAGTAAACACTTCTTGGCTGTCTGGGACTGGTCTGGCTTGTGAGCCATCCAGCATCCCGTCTATAATCTCTGCTGTAATTGCTCCTCCATATAGTTGGGCAAGCATCTGTGTTGCTGTTAGTGTTGCTGTTCAACTCAAGCCGAAATTCGTGTCGAAATTGTTTAGTGGCCAAACAAGAAAACAAGTTCGTGCTGCTTGAGCTCTTATAACTGGGGGTTAACGTAAACGGTTTGAACCACCGTGTAACTTTATGCTCAAAGGTGGATGAATAGCCCGAACCACGATGCAGGCATCCGGGTCTATCGAATGCTGGCCCGTTCCAGGGTACAGGGTCGGCTGGGATGATCCAGAAATACTTGAGAGAGCCACCAATTCTGCCATAGGCAAAATCACGATTAGGTAATACAGTTTCAGGCTGATGATGCTCGGTAGGGTAGCCAAGTCCGCCAGATCGAAGATCCCCACAGGCCAATAGAGGACCTTAATCACACCATCTTATCGGCCTCGCCTGCCCCTTATCTGAGCCCATTCTGTTCGCACTGTCACTTGCCAGTCTAGCACTCTGCCCAATTGCGTACCAGGCTTGCACAAAGCATACTCGCTGATCATGTCCAAACCCAGTACTAACGATACTCCGAGCTCCCGCTCTAGATCAAACACACATGAGTCTCAGGGTGACGGGTTCCCTGTGACTAGGATGATGCTTGACAATCTGCGTGCCTTTGGCGAAATCGGAACTGGCGGATGCCGCTTTTCAATTTCGAGCATTGATCCGAAACATGCCCGTTTGCTCCCATTTGTATTCCAGGACAAAGTCAGTATTTCACTAACAGATGGCGACCATCCCATCTCCGCCTCGATAACAGACGAAGTTATTGCCCTAGTGTGCAGGTTCAAGACAATCTGTTTAGATTATGGCTGTCCGCTCAATCGCATTGAGCTTATCGGTGGAACCGGACTTCGAGATGTGCCGAATGTCCAGGACTTTTCCGACAGGCTAAAGGAGTGCACGGATCTGTCGCTCAAGCTGTTATCAAAGGAAGCAGAATACGGCGTTAGTCTCTATGGAATGGTCTCTAGTTTCCACTATGCCCATGGCCTCTACCTCAAGCTGGGCAGCTCTTATATTCACATGAACTGGATCTCAGCAGGTACTGGCCAGATCACGGCCGGCCAGAGTCCCATCACGTTGCCGTTTGGTCTGAAACACTTGAGCAAAAGGCTTAAATGTAATGAGCACGCTAAAATTCTCGAGGAGATCAAGGGCGCGTTTACAAATGCCATTACCAGCTTGGACATACCTGAAGATTTGAAGAGAAGATCAAAAAGCGATGGTGGGTACCGTCTCTTCCTTAATGGCAACTCTTTTAGAGAAGTCAGCTCACTGCTTCTTGGTAGGCACCCAGACTATCCCATCCCTATTGCAAATGGCTACGGTGTTACTCCGCACGAATGGCTCACGTTGCCGCAGAGTTTCTTTGAGAAAAGAGCAAACGAAATCAGGAAATCTGGAAACACCGTCAAGGCAGACCACTTCCTTGCAGCGTGCTTCTTACTGAGCACTGTTATCGGCAGTTTGGAGAACGTACGCAAAGTGCTCTATAACCAGATCTGGCTAAGAGAAGGTCTTCTTTTCCACCAGCTTAGTCCCCAGTACCGCCGGCTTGATCCAGTGATTGTTGCTACTCAGCCGTTTGCGCTTCCAGGCGCTCGTGCTGTCTCTCGTATCTTGCTTTCTGCACTCCCGGCAGATGCCCCCGAAGTTATCTCCAGACGCATTCTGCCCGCACTCGCAAACGCCGCTTACGTCCATTGCTCATACCCCCAGGAACTGCAGGCCAGTATGGGACTCATGATTGCAACTTCAGGCATCCTCTCCAGCTGCGGAGGGCTTTCGCATGAGACAAGAGCGCTGCTAGGAATAGCTCTCTGTGGCCGCTGGGGTGGTGAAGTCACCGAACAGTACACTGCTAACTTGCAAAAGCTGACATGGCTTCCAATCGAGGTTAACCGGTCGTGGTGGGCTCACTACATTGGATACGTCATGTACGTGGTTGGCGCCGCATATCCCGGAGCCAGAGTACGAAGCAATATTTTGACACTTTCGGTTAAGGGCACTGCATCCAAATTCACGCTCAACATCACCTGCAATCGCAACTCGATCTTTGCCAACAACTATGTTACCATTGGCAGGCTCAATGGCCTCCAGCGCCGGCTCGATGTACTGAAAGAAGAGCTTGGCAGCCATTCACCCGATATGACTTTGAATATCCAGTGGGTTAGTGAAGTTACGGCCCCAGAATCAAGTAGGTGCAACTCCAATGCCCCTTCAAACGCCACATCAACCATAAACACCGTTCCCAACTCACCAGTGGTCCCGCCATTAACGATTGAAGAAGAGTTCAGTCATGGCGCGATGGGCACTCTTTCGATCAACGAGGCGGTGATGAGTCCAAAGAGCATGAGTCCAAAGAACGGTAGTCCAAAGAACGAGCAATAAGTAATGAAATATCGTCTATTTTTATTCCAAAGAACAATCTTTGAGCAAACCTACGAGTAACCCAGCTCGCCAACGCTAAGGCCCTTGAGGAGTCTCTCCTTGGTGAGGGCAGCAATAATAGCAGCGCCAACACCAGATCCGTCCTCAGCAGCCACAACCTTGATGGGGTAGTCCTTGGGGTCCATCTTCCAGTCAAAGATATCGGCCAAAGCCTTGGCTCCACGCTCCTTGAAGTGAGGATACTTGGTGAAGACCGAGCCGTCAGCGCCGGCATTGAAAGTGGTGCGACCAGTCTTCTTGGACATGGCAGCAATACCGCACATGGAGAGACGGGCAGCACGAGTACCGATGAGCTCAGCCAAGCGGCGGACCAAAATCAACTCAGGAACAGAGAGCTTGAGGTTGATCTTGGCAATGAAAAGGTCATGGGTGTTTTCGAGGTTCTCAAACGGATCCTCCTCGATCTGCGACAAGAACTCGGCATCAAGCGAGAAGGGCTTGCGCAAAAGAGAGGCGTCCTGGCCCTTGAACAGCTTACCAGCGTCAAAGTTCTCAATAAGAATCAGACGCATGATCTCACCCAAGGTGTAGCCTGCAATCATCTTTTCAAAGGCCTGCTGGCCAGGACGTGGGGAGTCGCGGTCCAAGATCTCGTCGTACTTGGTTCTGGGCAACGAAACATGCTCGTTGTCAAAGGCACCGTACTCACAGTTGATGGCCATCCACGAGTCCTGAGGAATATCATCGCTGAGCTTGCCCTGGATCTTGGGGATGTTGGCGACCTTCTCGTAGTAGGCAGCGTTACAGCCAGTACCAAAGATACAACCCATATGAGTGTTGGAGTCGACGTAGTTTGATGCAACCAACGTACCAGTGGTATCGTTGATCAGAGCACCAATAATGGCATTGACGCCGTGCCTCTTGAACGCCTCATGCACCATTGGCACAACATCGTGGCCCTCAACGCCATCAATGTTGAATCCCTTGGTCCAGCGCTGCAGCTCACCATGGTTGATGGCGTGCTGAGTGCAAGGATACGAAAAGGTGAAACCGATGTAAACGGTCTCATCCTCGTGGTGGCGCTGGTGCAAGAAGTCACCAACACACTTGGCAATGTAATTCCAGAGCTCGTCGGCGCTCGCATCCTTCATTTCATCGGGCATACGGTACTTGCTCTGAGTGACATCAAAGCCGCGCTTGCCGTTGAGTGTAACCTCAGCAATACGGAGGTTGGTTCCACCCATATCCAAAGCAAGGTAGGTACCAGACTCAGAGCCAGTGGGGTAGTCCATGACCCAGGCAACATTCATGGGAATGTTGCCACCTTCGACAGAGAGGCCCTTCTCCAATTCGTCCCTAAAATGGTCAGAGATTTTCTTGAGCTGAGTGGCAGTCACCGTCAAAAGGTCCTCGTACTGCTCAATCAGCAGACGAATCTCGTCAGGGAGATCTTCCATAGTGCCTTTACGGCTAGGAGGGCGTTTGGGTCCAAGATTCACCATATTTTCGGAAAGGTAAGTGCCAACAGAAAGAATTTAGCATTTGTTCAGGGTCCGTCGATAACGATGCTTGGCGTTTACCCTAGGGCACGGGTAGTGCGTAGAAGGGTCCTTGACGAGCAGTTTTCAGGGGAAAATAACTCTGTCCCCACAACTGAGGTCGGTCTCAATCGTGGGGATATGCCATGATCAGGCAAGAAATATAGATGGGGATAGTAACTTTACAACGTTTTCCAGAGCCAGCTGGAATTCTACCAGCTCGTGCTGAGCAAAGAATTGGTGTTTCCGGGAGCTGCCGGAAAAACCAAAAGTCCGTCCCACTCTGGTCACATGTCAATGTGGTTCGACGCAAACCCCACCTGGCCCTCCCTGCAAGCGAGGGTTGTTGGCATGACATGCTATGCTATGGGATCCAAGTCCTGATGTGCGTGGGTTCGGGAAAATTTGGGGCAGCCCGAATCGGCGCCACAGTCAACGAGAATTGCGCCGCATATCAGCCTCCTTTGAAAGCACCCAGCAGCTTGAGTCAGGATCGCCTTTGAGCACGATTTGGGGTTGGCCTTGTACCTTTCAGCTTCTTACTACACATCATCAATATGGACGAAATTGAGGCTGTTCCAAGCCCGCGTGTTGCGGATCTGATCTTTATGCTTGAGAATTCTCGCTTTAGTGAACGCCAGGAGGCCATCAAGGAAGAGCTTGTTGCGGCCATCAAAGAGGACCAGATGGCGCCACTATACAAACAGCTACAGACTGAGAAACCATCACTTGGTTATGACGAGCAGCTTTACCAGTCGATGCTCGTGAAAAACGAGGCGAAAGAGAGTGCTCTTAAGCGGGCAATCGAGGATGCTAAAGAGGCGGAAGATGAGATTGCGCTTGTGGAGGAATGGGTCAAGCTTGGCAACCATTACGCCAGAATTTGCGATCGCAGTAAGGCATTAGAGACTTTGCGTCACGCACTCACGCTTACTGGTAATGCTGGCTCAAGAATTGATATCAGGCTAACTATTGTGCGTATTGGCCTGTTCTTCAACGATAAGCACTTGACACACCGCGAGATCGCAGATGCTGAGAAACTGGTAAATGATGAGGGGGACTGGGAGCGTAAGAACCGCTACAAGACCTACCGCGGTATCCACCTCATGTCTATTCGGCAGTTTGGTGAAGCAGCCAATTTGCTTATTGACTCGTTTGCCACATTCACCAGCACAGAGCTCATCTCTTATGAGCAGGTCGTGGCATGCGGTGTCGCCTGTGGTGCCTTTGCTCTTGATCGCGTTGATCTGAAGAAGCGTGTTGTCGATTCCCCTGAGGCTTTGGCGCTGCTGCCAACTACAGATGTCCTTGAACCCTTGACTGAGCTGACGAACTCGCTCTACACCGGCGAGTACTCGATCTACCTAAAGGCGCTTGCCCGTGTTGAGCAGGAGTTCCTGCTGCAGTCCCGTTACCTTGCTCCTCATGCTACATACTATGTCCGGGAGCTTAGAGTCAAGGCCTATTCCCAGCTTCTAGAATCTTACATGGCACTCAACATCAAGAGCATGGCTGAAACCTTTGGCGTCAGCGTTGAATTCCTTGACTCTGATCTATCCAGTATGATTCCTCAGAAGAAGCTCAATTGCGTTGTTAACAAAGTGAATGGCGTGATTGTGACCAACAGGCCAGACTCGAAGAATGCACTATACCAACAACTCATCAAGCAGAGCGATGCACTGCTCACAAAGCTTCAGAAATACGGCGCTGCTGTGCGTCTTCATGGATCTGACCAGAATTAGGCCGCTTTTACAGAGTGATTGACCCAGTTTTGGGCCTGAGCCTCTAGCTACTCTGCCGGCTGCTGTCTGTGGCACTACCGCTGTGTGCGACACGTGACTTTGATCTGCGCATTGCCATTTGAAGTCGGAACCTCAAATTAATAATGGCATCCTCAAAGCTTCATGCTCGCGTTCGCGTGTTTCAGGCAGCATAGCACTGCTAGATTGGCTCTCCCTCTCGCTCGAACAGCTGGAATGTTCGAGCTCAGGTCCACACTGCTGTCTGCTGTTCGCCACAGTTCCACATTCAAAACAAAACGCATGGTACCTGTTCCCGCCGCAACAATGCTACAGGTCGTAGCGGGCGTTAGCAATTACCATGAGTTTGTGCCTCACTGCTTGGAAAGTACGGTTATCAAAAAAGACGCGCAGGGCGCGCCGACTTTGGCGGAACTTCGCGTTGGCTGGGAGCTCTTCGACGAGAAGTTCGTGAGCAATATTCAGCGCACCGAGGACTCGGTGGTTGCCAGCGCTCAAGATACAGCCATTATGCGGGACCTCTTTTGTCGATGGGACATCAAGCCAATTGACAACTCTCGCTGTGCCGTGACTGTTGAACTGGCATACAGTTTCCGGAATCCAATCTATAATGCAGTTACACGGAATCTGGGACCGCTCATTTCTCGAAAGATGATTGAAGCCTTCACAGCGCGTGCTGTAGAAATGCACAAGTGAGCATACTTACGTCTCAATGCATCGTGGATCCGTGGGCGACCGCAGGCGGCAGCACTATTTAGCGATGTAATTCTAGATGAATTTGCACTCATCATTTCATGTTTATTCTCCAAATGGCCAGATCTGCAAAATCCCTAGCGATCTGATCTGAAAGGCAAGCATGCAGTGTACCGTGAGATTTTTCAGTGTCGTGCTGTAAATCACGACACAAATGGTGATTTATTCTTCTCGTTGAAATAATTAATATCGATTATTGATAGTTGGTATTACATATAATCTAAGGAGATAGGCCTGAGGTACTGGAATTAGGAATTAAATCAGCACAGTTCAGATCCGAAGAACCACACGCGTTTGCTATAGACCAAGTCCAGGCGTAACGTTGCATGGCACACTCAGGAACTTCAGACCAAAAGCACAGCTGCTGCAAGACCGGCAAACATATGCGGCTTCTTGCGCTGGCCGCTGTTGCTGGACTGAATAGCTTTAGTGGAAGTGCTGGCTAAAGATGCAGACACAGTGCGAGTAGACATGGATGCAGATACCGTAAGGGTGGAGGTCTTGGTCTCGCAGCCAGTCATGGTGACATCGGTGGTCTGAGTCTTGGTAGTTTTAGCTGCCTTGATGACGGTAGTGCACACAATTGTGGTATCAGAGTCGTTGGAAATGGTGGTACAGTTAGCGCTATTATTGGGTGTAGACGCGGATGAGGGGGAAGATGAGGCTTGGTAAGGACAAGATGTTGTAGTATGAACCACCCATGTGGTGAATGTATCCACATCAACAGAAGCAATAGAGGCAGTAGCAGTAGCAGAAGCAGCAGAGGCAGTAGCAGAGTCCTTGACAGATGGGGCAACGGTGGTAGAGGTGGAGGTAACGATAGAAGTGGAACTGGAACTGGAACTGGGAACAAGAGTTGTAGAAGAAGAGAGAGTAGAGGAAGTGGTGTCAGCTGCTACTGCTGTACCCCCATTTGAACAGCAATCAAGCAAGCCGCCAGAGTAGGTTGTAGCAGCTGTGCCGAGAACGAATGTTTCACCATTAAACGAGCTTTGGGCCCTAGCGGTAGAAGTGAGAAGAATGAGAGCAGCTGCTTGAGCTAGGAAGAAAGAGTTGACTGACTTCATTGAGATTCTTTGATAGACTGATGTGAGATACCCAAATTTCTACTGGAAAGACCGTTTATATAGAGCTGATATGAGGGTGTTGTTTACAAAATGAATATGCGATTTGAGGTCGTGCATTGCATCCACATGCATAAAGTGTTTACCTTTTCGATCTTCGAGAATAAAGAATTTCACACCACCCTTGGCTGCCGATTCAACTTGTTAGCGCTTATTCAATCACGAAGTTTTATTCAAAAGATCTTGGGCTTGCTATTCGGCGGAATAGGTCTTCGAATCACAAACGATCATATCGCCCACGCGGGAACAGCTAATCTAATTATGGACGTTTCTATGGCAAATATGAATATTGTCTGACCGATTGATATATTCAATCTGGATGCAAGTCACTGAGAGAGTACATAAGGTTGATACCATACCCGAGAGGACCTGCCTCTACTCAATCCAGGCTGTCAGCTCCCTTTGTTTATGGGTCACACGAATTATGAAATCAAACATTCACTCTCTTAATACAATATATTGTACCAATACGAGATCACCATGCATATCCTCCTGATTCTTGTGATGTGTGTTTCAGAAAGTGCCCGTAATCCGTGCACGCTCATGCGGCCTTGCCCCTTCAAGCTACTTAATCATGCAGACCTATTCTGTCAGAACTCCATCGTGCAGATCTCTCTAATAGCCTGTCCAAGAAGAATCCTATAAACTACACCTTCTCATCTCAGTCTCTTGAGCTCGATTAAGAAACCTACCAGACTTTAAGTATAGCCAACTCCGATTGGGCGGGATCTTCAAGACCTGACGCCTTGCAGTTTAAATTTTGGCCATCCATAGAGACGAAAGAAAGCAGTATGAAAAATTAAAGAAATGTATTATAGCATTCTTAAGTACTTAAAAGGTGAAATAGTATTTAAAGCATCAAGGCGGCAACTGCAGCGACAGCAACACCGGATCCAAAACCAACTGCCATGGCACCGTTCTTAGTGGTGACAGGGTGAGTTGCGCCCTTGGAAGGAGAGGTAGAGTTCGAGTGCTTGCTAGCAGAGACCACAGCAGAGCCGGTAGCCGACACAATAGCAGACCCAGATTTAGAGGCAGAGCTTGTGACCTTGGAACCGCTAGCAGAGCCAGAGGCAGCAGCAGAGCCAGAAGAAACAGCAGAGCCAGAGGAAACAGCAGAGCCAGAAGAAGCAGCAGAGCTAGAAGAAGTAGCAGCAGAGTCCGCCTTTGTGCAGTCAATAGTACCGAAGGTACGGGTGGCGAGATTGTAAACAGAAAGAGCATGGTTCAACGCAACGGTCAAAGAACCCAAAGGCTCAATGATGTTATTGGCCCACTCACACTTGGTTTTGAGGTGTTCGAAAAGCTTGGTAATGACAATCTCCTCGGGGTCAGCAATGCCGGTGACATCAGAAGCCACAATAAGAGTGGAGCCGGTCGCAGCAAAGTCGGCGGCCTTGGCAGACAAGACATCCAAGAGGCCAGTGGTCTTGGTGAACATGGTAGCATACTCAGAAATGACAGCCTCGGTGTAGTCAGAGTCACTGGCGGCGTCAACACCACTCTTCAGTGCCTGCACAGCATCAGAAGCAGACTGGTAGGCAACCTGAATGGTGAGAGCGGCGTTAATACCAAGATCAGAGCTGAAAGAAGCGACCAAGGCAGAGACCGACTCGGCCTGAGCACCAGCGGCGGAAATGAGACCACCAAGGTCTGCAGAAACAAGGGAGAGAGCTGCAAGGAAAAGAGTCTTCGAGTTCATTTTTGAGTGATTATCGGCTGGAACAGTGGATGCAAAATGGAGAACAAACAGACTATCTTTATAGTCGCTCGGCCTGTTGAATCAACGTTCATCTGTGCGCGGCCTGGGTATGTTGCACGCACCAAAGTTTGAGCTTGTCTCGATAAGTACATCACGCTAAGCTTGTGCAGCATGCGGGACAACAGTTACAGTATTCAAAGACCTCTTCGGGCGGACCTGCCAGGATGAAATTAACTATCCCAGAGACCGCCAAGGGTCTGTACCTTCACCAGTTACCGAAGATAAGCCGTCTATAACATTTCTTATCACTGGACCATGTAAATAATGAACCAGGATTTTAAGCTCACTACAGTCTATGCCCCGAAGAAAGAAACCTTAGCAAGAACTTAATTGGAATCCTCGGTGTCCGTACCTCTTCCGTACCTCCAGGGAAAGTTTTACGAGTTGAGCTCAAACCCCCACAATACTCTCACCGTCTGTTTCACAAGTTGCATGTGCAGCCAATTTAGCATCCAGAGTAAATCTAGGACTAGCATTGTCAGATCATTGACAGGCAGCTACTAATTAATCTGTATCACCACGAAAATCAACCAGTAGGAGTTGCTCAACTCGTTGCTCGAACACAAGGGACCACTGTTCACGTATTTTTGGATCATAGCTTCTCAACACCCTCAAAGCATGCAGCAGGTCCAGATAGGCAACAGTGCTAAATTTAGATTTTAGATTCAGGGTTCTCAACTAAAGTTTTGCAATCAAGAATGACACATCTGCAGACAGATAGCAGGATTACTTGAGTTGTTTTGCTGTCGCAAGTCTGATTGTATTCTCTCAGCTGCATTTATTACTGCCTTATTTGGCAAAGCTGTCCGTGTCGTCTCAGCAGCGATCTCTTGCATGTGGCTGCATCCACCACCGATGGGAGGGAGAGGTACGGGCGGTAGTTGACAGTAGGAGGCCGTCCCTTACCCTAAATCAAATAATCCTAGGAGAAGGCGTTCCTAGCACAGCCAGGTTCTATTTACAAGCACATTCAGGCCAGCGCATTGCGGATTGAGCATTGAAAATTACTCAATTAGACTCGAGACTCTAATCGTGAGCTGAACAAAGCAAGTTGCAAAGAGAATTGCAATGACGCCATGGGATCAGAGTGAGGAAACCGACAATGGGTTTAGAAGCCCAGATTTCTCGCCAGCATTGTTGGACGCGCCCCATGTTGATGTTGATGGAGAGAGCAGTAACGATAGACTAGAAACTCCAGAAGCAGAAAATCAGCAAGAACAGCCCACGCCAGATATTCCCCTAGAGTACAGGGGCTACTGGTCAGCTGGCAAGCCGCATGACGGCACCGTAAAACCAGCGGTTCTGGCTGAACTGTTGGCGCGTTCTCGTATATCTGCCGGCACATCCGCGAGAATTCTTGCAGAAGCTGGTGTTAAAACAGGTCATATTAAAGAGCAGGCGTTCTACAACGCGCTTGGCCAAGCAGCAGCTATTCAAAATGGCGACATTGCTGGATACGATCTGCACGTCGCGTCCTCATCGTCTTCGCCAAGTCGCCGGCCCACGAATCCGAACAATCAGATCAAATCATATGCTCCGCTGAGTCTCAAGCCGGTTGTGATCAGCAGTGATGCGAGCGGGAACGACTATGGCATTCCCAATAGCGGATCAATTGCATCGCAGTTGTCTACTCCAAAAACTCACTTTGAAACCGATACCAATAATGTGAGGGTGATGGCGCGCGATAAGCTTGAGGGCTCGTTTATGTTTAGGCATGTGGTCTATGTTGTTGATGGATCGTTCAATGGTGTGGGCATTCGAGTTATCAGACGATTCAGGGACTTTGTATGGCTCCTCGATCGACTAGTGGCCAAATATCCATTCAGGATACTGCCAACACTTCCCCCTAAAAAGGTTGGCGTAAGCGGCCGCTTTCTTACTGGAGATCGCGAATTCACTAAGCACCGCCAGAATGGCCTGATGCGGTTTGCCAACATTCTCGTGAACCATCCGGTTGTAGGACAGGATGAACTGACCAAAGCATTCTTCACTTCACAGTCTCAGGGCGACACCCTTCAAGTACGCTTTTCGGGGTCTGATAACACTGGCAACAGGGCACAGTTTTCCGATGTCACCAGTATTGATAGCGGCGCCCCAGAACCAAACGCATCTATTGCACCGGCAAACTCTTCGAGAAAGGGCACTGAGTTGGAGCAGATGCAGCTTGATCCTCTTTTTGTAGCTCGCTTCGACGAGGGTGAGTACGAGCAGCGGTTGGAAGCGTTCAGATCGGCCACTGGGGCTCTGTTGACAGAGACTATCAAGATCGCAGGGTGCATGGACCGAGACCTGAAGCGGAGGGCAGCCAGTGCTGCAGATGCCCTCAATATGGCATATGCCGCAGAGTCAATGTCCAAACTAGTGCCAACAGCGTATGGTGATACTGGGTCGGACACACACAATGTGATCGACGCTCTCAAAGGTGCGATCCAGTTTGGTCAGGACAGTGCTGATGTACTACAGCTAAGTATCGATGCATTGAAGGAATCTGCATTTGAGGAGATCAAACGGTTCCGCGACATGCTGCGTGCTGCTCAAGAAATGCTGTCACGGCTACAACTGCAGGGTGGAAATACCATTATCAAAGTCGAGCGCAGAATTGAATCACTCAAAGCCCAACTTGCCGAAGCTGGCAAGAGGGAAGGTGTACGCGAGGAGGAGCTTGCCAAGTTACAGGATAGAATTGACCGCAACCAAGCGGATATGCTTGAACAAGTTACACGAGACTGGCTCATTAAGCGAGTAGTTGGCGAGGAAATTGAAAGGGCGCATTCGCACATTGCTCAGTTATCTTCGGTCCTACAAAAGATGGCAAGGGAGTCTGTCAAGCACCAGGAACTCGCAGCCGAAGCGGCCCTCAAGTTTGACAAGCATGTAGAGTGCCTTCGCCGGTAGTATGTATATGTACGTATGTCTATGTACGGTTTCATGTATCTATCTTATCGCCATGCAGCCCACGTGATGGTGCATGACCATGTGTATGTGGGGGATTGCAGTGGCCAACGGCTTGCGTGGTGCTTTGAATAGCTCAGTTTGATTTGAAAGAAATCATCTCTAGATCTTTACCTAAACTTTATTGATTGTCGTCTTTCTGGGCAATGGCTCGGGTAATGCAAACCGAGCGGAGTTTTGGCCAGTACGGTCTAGCTAAAATGGAAATGGTAAAGGAAGAGATCAGAATGCAGGCTGATGAACGGAAGAGAATGGGCAAACGGCCCCGCAAAATCAATTTAGAGCGAGATTACTGGCGACTGCTGACTCAATTTAGCAAACGCAGGAGCAGAGAGGCCCAAGCTACTAGCCTGGACCTCTGATGAGTTTTAGACCCCAAAATCTAATGCTCACGACAGCAGACTATTAAAGACTGCGTTCTCATCTGCTGTCAACTCGTTGTTATGTCCAAACATCATCTTGACAAACCAGGGCCGAGCATCTTCCTGAAGTACCCCAGAGGACAGAATGTGCTGATAGAACCCTACTAGGTAAATTACCAAGTTGGCCCTTCGTGAATCCAAAGTATCCAGTATGTCTGTAGTATCTTTAAACACCGCAATGTGCTCTCGAGTAATGAGCGGCTCTTTGAGATTCGTCATGATTGTAACAAGTACCTGACACACCGAGTAGATCCCGGCATTGGTGCCAGTACTGTTTGCCTTGTCGAGTAACTCAAGATCAAATGGCGTATTTCCGTAAAGCCAGCGAAGAATCTCCTGGCAAATGCTGGGTTCGCCCTTATGAGCAAACATCGTTGGTAAAATGTGGGTCCATAGGTAATGGGTGCAAGCCCAGATCTGCGGTGGTAGGTTGGGTACGTTTCCATGATCATCTTTCCCGCGTTCGCATAGCTCGTCTAAACTCAGTCCCAAAATTGTTGGTTCAGAGCTGAATTTGACGGTCACAAACTGATCAAATCCGCGTTCTGGCCTGATGATCAGTACGTCTTCAACCTCGCGATCAGTTAACGTGAGTGAAGACTTTACCAACACGCTGATACTCTTGCTTTCAGGCGTCAAACAGCCACTGTTTGGCGTGACAGTTACCTGTGAACCATGGTGGATTGACCAGTGGACTGGTCGGTTAACTGGCGATTTTATCAATAGCCATGCCGAAACAGTGCCAAAAATAGGCCCACTTCCTTCTAGATGAATAGGATCGATTTCCAGCACCACTCTAGCTCTATTTTCGGCAGCATCGACCATCTTTAGTGCCTCTTTGGTGAGCGCAGCCCGCATCTCAGAATTCCACGTGTTTGCGGTGATCTCAACCTGAAGGCTTACCGGCAGATGATCTGAAATGTGTTCCCGTAAGCTCTCGTAGTGAATTGCCTCACTATAGAGATTGGTACGGTAAAAAACCCGGTCAGTATATGATGGCACCCGTCCTGTATACTGGCTAGACCCAACTCCGTACTTGAAAGTTGGCGGAAATCTGATTTGTGGCTCTTCGAATCCGCCCAAAACTCTGTGCTTTTTGTGCTCCCTAGAAAGGCCATCATGTCTCAGCAGAAGATCGTAGAGTGACTTATCAATGTATGATCTAGTAGTCGAATCATCCAATGCAATTCGGTAGTTGAGATCTCCCATGAGAAAAGTAACTGGAGAGGGTGTTAATCCATGCGGTAGGTATGACTTTTGCTCGCTCATTGAAAGATTGGCAATGTCAGGTTCGCCTGGCGCTCGTCCTTCCTGATCCAGATCTTCCATTGTGATGGCCTGGAATGGATTTCTCACTGAGTTGATTGAAGTATCGCCGTCTATATCGAATTGGGCACTATCATCTCCATCCAAATCCTCGTCGTCATCGTCTAGCGACAGATCAGCAGCATCAAACTCCGAGGCAGCAGCTGAAAATCGCTCGACATCAGTCAAAGCAAGTCCAGGTATGTCAAACTTGGTGGAGATTTCACTTAGTTCCCATCGCCGTCTCTTGTTAAGGCCCTGGTCTTCGCCAGCGCTCAGATGGCAGTTCACAAATGAGAACAAGGCACCTCCGCCTAGAATGGGGTCACAAAGTAGACTAAACCTAATAAGGACCGCGCCCTTGTTACCCCACATTCCCAAAAATCCTGTTCCAGAAGAGGCATAGGTGATAGGGCCAGCAGTTTCAGCGATATCCTTGTGGCAGTATACGAGGCTCATCAGTCCCAGTAGCTGGTTAGATGCAACGAGTGTATGAGTTTGTGCCAATGCAGATCCAATTGCCGACTTGGCAGATGCCAGCGTGGCCGCGTTAGCTACTAGATTTTGCCCCAGCGCGTCAGTCTCCTGGAATCCCAAGGCAATTATTTCATTCTCTGGACGCAAACAGCGAGCCCAGACGTCGCATGGAAATGTCGCCAAGCGAGCGTTGGCATTCCACGTAAGACATTGAACGTTCAATTGACGATGGCTGCGCAGCTGCTGTCTTTCAGCAAGTAACAACGAGAGCTTAGCAGTTGTAAACGAGGTAGGCAGTCCCTTTGTGTTCCACGTCTCCACGATCTCCCTCAATGCCGACGCCTGCACTCTATCCTCAGTGCTGAACTTACCGATTGCCTTGGAATCAAGCTGTACACCAATATACTCAGGCTCATTTTCAATTGTATGGGCACTAATAACCGTGCTAAATATATTGCCCTCTAATTCAGAGTTGCTGTGGTCCTGTGATTCCCGTTGGCTGGTATCGCGCTGTAAAGTCCATTTGGTATCCTGCACGTACAGCACGTATGCATCTGTAACGAGCGTGACGCTGGACAGTTGTCCATCCGCCTCTGCGGTCATTCTGATGAGTTAACAAAGAGTTCAAGCTTATCAGCAACGACCAAAAAAGAGCGGGACGCGAAGTTTGAATTGAACACTACCAACCCCTGGGTCCCCTCTCCTCGATAGATCACGTGGCGGTGTGAAAGGGCACCTTGGTATGGGTGTAGTTGTCCTGGCTGTCTCTCGCTACCCAAAGGGCGCTGCTGTTATCAGCAACAATGCTGGTATATCAGGAGTACTACATCAATAAATGGCGAGAGTATAATCTAGCGTGGTCGCTGTTGATCCTGGGCGCTCTTTTCAAGGTCCTGCTCTGGCCGGCCTACCACTCAACCGATTTCGACGTTCACCGGAACTGGTTGGCTATTACTTCGCAGCTTCCAGTAAACAAATGGTATTATGAAGCAACAAGTGAATGGACCCTTGACTACCCGCCGCTTTTTGCGTATTTTGAATACCTGTTGTCACGGTTTGTCCCTGAAAGAGTTGTGAAAGATGGCTGCCTCGAGCTGATCGAACATGGTCGGTACGGATGGCCAACAGTTGTATTCCAGAGGAGCACAGTAATGATCTCAGAGCTATTTTTCGGCTATACTTTATTCAGACTTGCTTGCTGCGAGAAGCTGGGTCTCAACTGGAGACAACGCCATGCAGCAGCAGCCGCTCTTTGGTTAAGTCCTGCTTGGTTGGTGCTGGATCACCTCCATTTCCAATACAATGCGATGCTTTTTGGGTTTGTGATCTTGACTTTTGTTTATGCTGCTGAACACCAGTACAACAAGCTGGCAGCCGCCTTCTCAACTGCGCTTTGTTTCAAGCATATCTATTTGTACCTTGCACCCGCATACGGCATATTTCTGGCAAGAGCAGTGATTTTCCCGCAAGGTCTGCTAAAACCACAGCTCTATGCAGGCGCTAAGCTGGCGATTGCTACTCTAGTGCCATTCGCAGTAGCCTTTCTGCCATTCGCCAACCAGCTGCCCCAGGTTCTAAGCCGTCTTTTCCCATTCAGCAGAGGCTTGACCCATGCATACTGGGCTGCTAATGCGTGGGCACTCTATAGCTTCACCGACCGTGTTCTTGGACTTGTTTTTAAGAACTCAGTGACAGCTGCTACGCGAGGCTTGGTGGGACAAGTTGAGTTTGCGAATTTGCCGGACATCACACCCAAAGCCGCTGCATTAACAACTCTTGTCTTCCAGCTCCTTGGTAGCGTGCCGGTGCTGAGAGTACCAACATTTGATAATTTTGTGACGGCAGTGGCTATGTGCGGATTCGCCTCGTTTACATTTGGCTGGCATGTCCATGAAAAGGCAGTTCTTCTGGTCATCGTGCCAATCACCATTTTGGCATTCAAGCAGCGCAGGCTTGTGCCGTCGTATATGGTTCTGATCACTGCTGGCTATGTTGGGCTTCTGCCGCTTCTCTATGAAAGCAGTGAGTTTGTGATCAAGTATACCTATACTGGCATCTACATCCTAGTGCTGAACACAATATTGCCTGATCTTGCACCGCCGGCGGCGCAATCTCAGAGTTACAGCCTTGAGTTCTTCGCTAATGCTTACCTGCTGTGCACCGTGCCTGTTATGCTGGCAGCAGAATGCGCAGGACTCATTGTACCACGGCTTCAGTTCCTGAAGCTTATGATCATTTCCACATGGTGCGCGATTGGCGTCTGCTCCGTGTTTGTTGCTCTAAATTTTGAGCTGTTCAGACATTGATCTATCTGCACTCAGGACAGAGCCATTTACCCGATGGGAAGTGGCCTAGACCAACACACCGTAAGTGAAACCATTCGATCTCACATTTGGGATTGTCGCATGCGACCATATCCTCGTCGTAGGGCCGGTTGCAGGAGCAGTATGTAGGCTCGCTCTTCCTGGCTGCTTTATTGGCTGATCTAGTAACCGATTTGGTGGCCTGTTTGGATGACTCCGTTGTTGTAGTTCGTGGTCTCCGCTCCGAGTTGTGTGCGGAAGTAGCTAAAGCCAGGACGGACTCTAAATAGTTGATGAGATAGTCGCACTCCACAATTGCTTCTCTTTTCCCCTGACTGGGACGCTCCATATCTTCATAGCGAGGCACGTGGACGATTTTGAAGAGTTCGTCGCCCATCAAATCAGAGTTGGCACTTACAGCCTTGATGACCCTCTGTTGTTCGCTCATTAGGCCATCGTGAGTTAGTTCACGAGCAATGATAGACATTGATTGAACATAATGTGTCTTTGCGATATTCGTGTTGACTTTGCCCCCAGACTTTCGTTTGTATAGACTGGGCTTTATAACTCTGGCCATGTACAGCTTATGAGATCAGAGGCTAGGCTGATAATGGTGAGCCTCAGTTGAGCAGTATCTATCTAGAGATAGTGTTAAGGGGTCTAGATCGCGTGTGACTGAGTGCTAATCGAGACTTCGAGAGTGTCTCTTCCCTCCCTTATTTCGATCTGACAACTGGTCGTCCCCCTTTGAGGGGTCACCAGATGCGGGTGAGTGTGTAGTGTGGGAAAGGGCAAAAGACATCAACCCTAACCATATCAAGAAAGCCCTGCGGGAAAGCCAGGATTTCGGCTGACGGCGATGACAAATTCGTAGCCAATCACAAAAGACCAAAACCCAGCTTAGAAAAACTGACCCAAGACAAAGTACAACTTGATTGCACCGTCCCAACACAGGGTAAAAATGTTCCGCTTGACGAAGACGCCCAAGCAGACGGCTGCGGCTGCGGCCAGTGCGGTCGGTCTTGCTGCTGCATATATGCTTTTGCCACAGCGGGCTGAGGCTATGACTGACGCTGAGCACGGATTGCACTCTCCAAACTACCCCTGGCCTAGCAGCGGTCTTACCCAGACATTTGACCATGCTTCCATCCGCCGTGGTTACCAGGTCTACCGTGAGGTTTGCTCCACCTGCCACTCCTTGGACTTTGTGACGTGGCGCTCCATGGTTGGTGTGAGCCACACCGCTTCTGAGGTCCGCGAGATGGCCGCTGAGTTTGAGTATCCCGATGAGCCGAATGACGAGGGTGAGCCTCAGATGCGCGCTGGTAAGCTTGCCGATACGCTGCCCAATCCTTATCCTAATGAACAGGCTGCGCGTGCTGCTAACCAGGGCGCTCTGCCCCCAGACCTGAGTCTTATGACCAAGGCCCGTCACAACGGTGTCAACTATGTATTCTCTTTGCTCACCGGCTACCCTGAGGAGCCCCCCGCTGGTGTCCAGGTTGGTGCTGGCCTCAACTACAACCCTTACTTCCCTGGTGGTGCTCTTGCTATGGGCCGTGTTTTGTTCGACGGACTCGTCGAGTACGATGATGGTACCCCTGCTACCACCTCCCAGATGGCCAAGGATGTTACCACATTCCTCAACTGGACTGCTTCACCTGAGCACGATGACCGTAAGCGTCTTGGCATGAAGGCTATTCTCACATGTGGAATGCTCTTCGTCATCTCTATCGGTGTCAAGCGCTACAAGTGGGCTAATATCTGGACTCGCCGTGCTGTCTGGCGCGGACCCGGTCACCCTCGCAAGTAGGTCTAAAAACATGATTTTTGTATCAACAAATAAATATATTACCTATAAACTCAGACCTGGAATGGCCATGGCTCGAGCAGCCTGCCGCTCGCGCTCGCGTTCCCGTTCCCGTTGATGGAACCTCTCAAGTTCGGCGCGCGGCTCGTCGCTGGTGTGGGAAGCTCCGCCGCCTGAGTTTGGTGCAGCCTGTGTATTGTAAAACCGGTCCTTGTAGGCATTTTTGTCGCCCGGCCGAGCACGCGCCCAGAACCGGACTGATTTGTCGCCAGAGCCAGAAGCCAACATGTGACCAGAAGGATGGTATGCTAGCGCATTGACAGCAAATATGTGAGCATTTGGAATTTGTACGCTCGGTTCCATGCCTGTTGTGCCCTCTGGAAGGTGTCCATCCAGCATAAAGTGTGAGATCTGGCCGCTGTGCGTTCCAGTAGTAAGAATCTGTGAATGGACAGGATGCCACTCCACCGAAAGCACGTCTGCATCGTGGCCACGTAGAGCTAAAGCCTGCTGTGCATTTCTGAGATCAAAAATACGTGCTGTAGTGTCCTTTGATCCCGCCGCTAACAGCATTTTGCCGCCCAGCTTCTGAAACTGAAGCGAGCCAATGGTGTTCTTAAATGACCGGATAGTCGCAACCTCTGCGGCCTGTCTGGGATCCCATAGCTTGATTAAATTATCCTTGGATCCTGAAGCAAGCAAACTCCACTCAGGGTGCCAGTCAAGGCACTTTACATCCCAGCCATGCTCCTGAAGAGTAGCTTCTTCATGCATTGTCTCAAATGACCAAATCTTGACGCTGTTGTCTTCAGAAGCAGTCGCAAACTTCCCGTCTTTGGGCGCCCAAACAACCCCACGGATTGCCTCACGATGGGCTTTTGCAATATGAACGTTGTTGAGGTTCGGCTGCCAGACTTTCAAGTATCCTCCCTGGTCGCCGGATACCAGCCATTCGCCAGAGCGTGAGTAGCTCATTGCTGTCACAGCTTCTTCATGGGCCTGCATGAGCATCTCATGGTTGAACGTAGAGGCGTTCCACAACGCAAACTCACCAGACATCGATCCGGTCAATACCCGGCGAGCGTCAGGAGTCCATACAAGACTGAAGATAGCCTGCTTTGTTTTGGCAACGCTCATATGCATATACTTTGTACAGAACGCTGTTTCGGGGGTTTGGTTCCAGATCAGAGGGGGCATATAACCTTTTAGAAACTTCGGGTCATCACGAACTCGACAAGGGTTTGTAAATTCTCCACGGCCTGAATCCAGGCGCCATCGCACAAAGTCATTACCGAGATCTACGGCTGAGCGCTGCTCTGCATAGTCTCTCTCCTGATTTGGGGGATCGGCTTGGTAGCCTTGCCGGCTATTGTTCATAATACTACTTAAGGCCTAGCCTAGCCGCGCGACTGCAATGTGATGCCAATATTGTGGCGTTGATGTGTGAACAAATTGTGGCGAGCACAGCGGTCATGTACGGTACCCTACCATATCAGGACTTTAGGTTACGAGTCAGGAGCCACGTACCAAGATAATGCAAGAGCATGAAAATTGGGAAGGGGTTGCCTGTACACACGATACTGCATAGATGCAACTACATAGAGGCTTAGATACGGGGACGTTGGTATTTCAAGTCTATTTTTGGTTGAATCGTCTCTACCGAAGCCAGCAGATATCTGCTGCATCCCTAAATAACCTGAGAACGGCGAGCTGTGCGCCACAACATCTATTTTTGGGTGCCGTAGACAACCAAAAAGACTGTAATGGTGCACGGCCTGTCAAGTGTAAGCTCTAAAAGCAGCGGCTTCAATTAAAACTGGTTACAAACCAGTCTTAATACACTTGTGCGATATATATAGGGCAGGGGGCGAGTCGCGTGTGATATGAATATTATCACACATCAAGCCACTGTAGGCAAGCCATCCAGGGTTTTAATACTTACTTTAAGCTTTCTATTCACGTTTGACATTCATTTTGCTGATAGACTAGACGAATATCAGAGTCACTTCTTGGGCGGAAAGTCCAGTAGAGTATGCGCGATTCCACATGATATGTATTACCCTTGCCCATTTAACGCACGCGACGTTTTTCGTGTCTCCTCCATAAGAGAGGTATCAGCCTCGTGATCGTTCCCCTGTTTTAGATCGACTTTTCCACAGCCTGACTACGCCAACTCGTACAATCAGAGCCTCAGCTATAGACTGTCAACATGCTTGGAAAACGTCGTACAATGAGGCTGGTGATAGCTACGACCATCATTATGCTAGGAAGCTGCTTTTTGTTCTACAGCCAAACGACAAACGGCGACCTCTCATTTGAAAGATTCAAGGCCAATCTTCCCAAGTTCTATGGCGGAGAGCCCAAATCGGACGAACAAATCAATAAAGAAAAGACTCAAGGCAATGCTGACGAAAACACGAACAAGGAAAAGCCTGCTGAAGTGGGCACTGGATCCAAGGAATCCGAAACCGAACCTGAACCAGCTGACCCAACCTTCGGATCAGACTCGAAATCCAAGGTTAGCCCACCAGTGGATGACACAAAGCCAATTGCGCCTGGTACAAAGGAGACCGGTTCGGCCAGTGACAATAAAAAAGATGATGAAGCCGGAGACAGCGAGAGAAATTCATTCTTGTCAAGTTTCTTGACCAAAATGCAGACTCTGTCGCCTCCTAAAGATTTGACTGTCCTCAAGGCAAAGTCTGGCTTGCCGGAGGAACTGAGCGATGCGAAGCTGTCCAAGACAGCTGTGACTGCAAAGAACCTGGCCAAGTACTTGGATGTTCCCGAAGACCATGTTGCAACCCTAAAGAAATTGCACAGCGAATTCGTTCAGGCGTTGCCCCAGATTCCTGCTAACTTTTATAAAAAGGGCCGCAGTGTTGTCCTTACTGGCGGTGGAGCTTACATGGCACCTATGCTTTCGGCAGTAATTTGGCTCAGGAATCACAAGGTCGACGCACCGATTGAGGTGTTCATGTCCAAGAAGGAATATGTTCCCGAGCTTTGCAACAAGGTGTTACCATCATACCATGCTGAATGCAGACTTGTCGAAGATATCTATGGCGAACAGTCTCTACAAAGGTTCAAGTACATGGGATACCCTCTCAAGGTTCTGGCTCTTATTGCTTCTCGCTATGAAGAAACTTACTTTATGGACGCTGACTCGTTGCCTCTTTCTAAGATCGATGATCTCTTTGAGCAGGAGGTTTACAAAAAATTCGAGTACGTTATGTGGCCCGATTTCTGGGCACGCTCCACGATCCCGGAGTTCTACGACATTGTCGGAAAGCCAATCACTCTTCCTCATGGTGCCGACCCAGAGCTTTTGCCGGTTCACGACTACGAAGGTGCCATCCCGGAAGCGCAGTCGGCGGAGAGCGGACAACTGCTCGTGAACAAGTCAAAGCACTTTAGGTCTTTGTTGCTCAATCTGTACTACAATATCAATGGATTCGAACAGTACTACCCCCTGCTCACAGCCGGTGCTCCCGGCGAAGGCGACAAAGACTGCTTTGCTGCATCCGCATTTGTAATGGACGAAAAATTGTACCAGGTTGAGAAGCGCCCTGGAGTATTGGGTTACTGGCAAGAGAAAGATTTCAACGGCCGGGCCATTATCCAGTATGATCCTCAAGATGACTACGAGCTTTTCAAAGCTGAAAAGAAGGCTAACGATCCTCAGCAAAAGCTCAAGGCTGCTGTGCTTCACGCAAACGGTATCAAGCTTAATCCACTCAGCCTGTATTGCAACAGCGAGGATAAGGTCTGCAGCAAGAGACCAGCGTACCGTATTTTTGGACCACCAAAGGATACCGCTAACAGCCTTGGGAAGGACTCAAACTACGATGTCGAGCTGGAGCTATTTTCTTGCCTCAATGTCGCTGTCTGCACGCATATCGCTTCTGCCTCTGCGGAGGTCTACCAGGGCTTTGAGGGCTACGACTTGGCTCAATTGTGCAAGCAGTCGACTGAGCACATCGAATGGTTGACTGCCAACACAGCCTAAAACGACGATATATTTATTTATAGCTCTCCAAGTCATTGAAGAAATGAAAGATCAAACTTTCCATTGACTTTCTCCACTGCACCCTTGTCGGTGAAGATCACGTCAATCAGCTCTGCTGGTGTCACGTCGAATGCTGGATTCCAAACTGCAATGCCTGGTGCGGCAATTGGAATGCCCTGGATAGAGGTGAGCTCGTTCGCAGCGCGCTCCTCAATAACAATCTCGTCGCCAGACTTGATGGCAAAGTCAATACTCAGGGTAGGAGCTGCCACTGCGAATTTAAGACCATGCTGCCTTGCCAGAACTGCCAGCTGGTAAGTGCCAATTTTGTTTCCGGTATCGCCATTCAGCGCGATTCTATCAGCGCCCACAACTGCAAATACCAATCCATTGGGTCCTTGCGACCGCATGAGCGATGCAGCCATTGAGTCGCAGATCAGCGTTGCCGGGATCTTGTCATGGACAAGCTCATACGCGGTAAGCCTTGAGCCCTGGTTGTAGGGCCTCGTTTCCAACGGATACACCATATCAATAGCCTGACGCTCATGAAGCGCGCGGATCACGCCGAGGGCAGTACCGTAGCCTGCAGTTGCCAAGCTTCCAGTGTTACAGATAGTCAGAGCTCTAATACCAGTATTGAGCACATTGGCCTGAATCCAGTCAGCACCATGCTTTCCAATGAGCTTGTTGGCCGCAACGTCTTCACTGAGCATATCGTGAGCAGCATTCAGCAGTTCAATAGCAATATCCTTGTGCTCGTCCAGTGCGGCACGGACCACAGCCTTTAGATCAGCGACAGCTCTAGAGAGGTTGACAGCAGTGGGCCGCGCACTTTCAATAAAATCCAGTTGACCGATAGCATACTGAGATACCTCGTTAGGTGATTTGAAACTACAAGAAGCCACATCAACGGCAACTGAAAGAGCACCAACGATTGCAATTGCCGGAGCGCCTCTAACGACCATCCGGTAGATCACATCAAAGCCATCCTTTGCTGACTTGACAGGCACATATACTGATTCCTGCGGAAGCCTAAGCTGGTCCAAAACCTCAAGGGTGATCTGGGTTCTGTCGAATCTAATTGCCTCTAAACTCATGTCCGGACTTTTGCACGTGCACTTCGCATCCGCATCACCAAAATATCGTCTGGATCACGTGTCGTCAGTTAGATCCACCACCTTTAACCAAAGAGAGGTAAATGGACACATTGAGCAAAAGACGAAAATGGATCATACCCGCGTTACCGTTTGAAGATACACAGGCACTTTTCGCACTATTGGTGTTCTCGCCACAGCGACTCCGGGTTTTAGTGCTTGTAATTCTTGTTGTGCTCAAGGGCTGGAATGCTGAAATTAGCCGGGCCAGAGCAGTAAAAGGACTGCTTTCGGCATTTGTAATGGCATTGGCCTGCCAACAACTTGTGCCAGTACTGTATGAGCCCTTCCAAATAATGTCGCTGGCTGCGGTGGCTGCTACTTTGGCAGGATCGCCGGGTTTAGTTGCAAACTCACTATATGCTGCAACACTGTTGTCTACTTGGCGCGTATGGATTTATGCATACAGATCTGTGGCCCTGATGGAGGACAGCCCCCCTGTGTTCTCAGTACCCTCTGCTGGCATGCCTATCGTCTTACTGGCGACTCAAAACCCACTGGAGGCATTAAAAAGTGTGTTCCAGTCCAGCACTAGCAGCGGCACCGGTAGCAGCGGCCTAGACGGCCTTGGGCGAAGCGATCTAAGTCTGTACGATTTGAACTTTGACTCCTATAACTATGCAAAGATTCTTGTGGCACAGACTCTGGCGATCACTGCATTGGCTCTCATTTTGGCTCAAGAAATGAGCTTATTGCCTACTTGTGATCCAGTAGACTTTTTGGTGAACAATTTGCCTGACAGATGGACTGCAAAGGGGAACACACGCGAGCCTGAAGCACAAGAAGAGTTGCCGCCACTAGAGATTCCCAAAAGCAATACCACTCGTAGACGGCTTGGTGCAATTTGGAAGAGACAGCCGCTATGGATGTTCATAGCTCTGCTGAGATCAAGGCCCAGAGCCACAGAAGACGACCTTACAAGTTCTGAAACTGAAGATGTAACAATCTGTTATGTCGAAGATGACTGTGTCGGTCTCAAAGTGTCGGATATCGATCGCAAGCTGTTCGTCATTGATGGCGTTGAATGGCTGCAAGTATTTATTGACAATGCCAACAGTTTGGCAATCATTGGTGGACTGGCCAAGGCCACTTCATACCAGGTAGAGATCTTTGACACAAAACTTGGAACTTCTACCAAACACAACATCTCCACGCTGCTTCCCGACAGCAGAGAGCATGCTCGTAAATTGAGCGCCTCTGCCACTTTGGAGGAAGCATCGCTTAAGGCCAAAGAGCTGTTGAATGGCGAGCGCCAAAAGCTGCGCAAAGTGCGTAAAGAGCATGCAAAGCAACTTTCGGCTCTTAAACAAGAGCTGAAGTCCCAGGGTGCCCGCTACGAACGCAATGCCAAGGCAGAAGCACGAAGCGGCAGCCGCATATCGAGCCTGCAGGACAACGAAAAACAGCTCCGAGCCTCTGTTTCTGCGCTTCAAAGTAGCCTGTACGAGCTTAAGAAGCAGCTGAAGGAGCGAGAGCCCGCCCATCTCGAAAGAAAGCAGGAGCATGAAGCAGCTAGGGCAGAGCACCTATCGCAGACCAAACACGCCAGTGAATCACTGCAGAGCGAGCGTGCAATGCTAGACCGATTGAAGGCGGAGCTTATGCGGATGGAGACCAAGAATACTCGATTGAGCAACCGGTGCCAGAAGCTCGCAAAGGAGACAGATGAGAATGCATCATTGGCCAAGGTCAGGTTGCAAACTTTGCTGTCTGAGCGCCAGGTTTCCCGCGAAGCGCGCGAGAGAAGAAGAGTACGGCTCCGGCACGACTTTGAGTTCTCTACCGCACAGCTTAACGAGGGAGCCATGGATGCTCAGAGACGAGTGCAACCCTGGATTGCCATGCACCCTGCTCCAGGCATTTGACTTTGTCTTAGCGGTCATCACAATAAATATATGTATCTATATAAGCTTTCAGCACTTGCTGCCTGGCCTTTTGAACTGTCCGAACTGATACAGCAAACCTGGGTCGGTGCCAATTTTCACGTGAAGTACACGCGCAATTGCTATTATATGATCTTCAACTGGGATAATCTGCTCAACCTGGCAAAGTAGGGCACCACCGGTTCGTTTGAGTACTGGACATCCCTGCCACGTCTCAAAGGCATCTGGATGTAACTCGAACGGGTTTATCTTGCCTTTTTGTCCCGAGAATTCCGTGGCCAGTATAAGATTCTCTTCACTGGGATGCAATAGGCTTACACCACAAAGACCCTTTGCTGCCTCCAAAATTCTGGCGGTACGCGAGGGAACATGCATGTTGAACGAGAGAATTGGCACAGGATCAATTGCCACTGATGATACTGACGAGACAGTCATTCCAGCCTTGTTTCCTTCAGCATCGCAGCATGTGATTATGGAAACAGGAGATGCCAGCCCTCTCATTGCCTGCTTGTACTCTGATATATTAACCGCACGCAGCGTAGTGGCCGAATAATTACGAAGGCATCTCCGCAGTGGCCCTAGTGAGCGAAGCATCTACTGATGATTCAGTCTAAAGACAGAAGCAGAAACAGAACACTTGATGCAAACCATGCATAGACCTGCATAGTCAGCTACAGCCATCGGAACAGAGCATATAGAAATAGGGATCAAGGGCTGGAAAACTTCAGGCTTGCGGCAGATGAGGCCCATCAGCGCGGCTTCGATGCTGAAAATCCTGGAGGGTACTCACAAGTTTGGACAGAAACGCAACCCAAAGCTGGATAAACAGCCCGATTGCCGAGTAGTGCCTAAAAGACACAATTTTCTTCCCAGGTCTCCAGAAATATCGTATGCCCGTGCCTCACTCATACTTTCTGATGTCCGCCAAGAATTGTACGAGGCTAAGCTACCACAGATAGAGCTAGCCAGCCAGCCAGAGTCGCTGCCGGGTATCGAAAGTAACTTGTTTGCAACTTTACTGGCAACGCCTACAAAAACTTGTGTGGTCACCAAGCGTATCTACCCCAAAAGTTGTATGGTGCAAGTCAGGTTCCATGGAGACTCACTTAAACCATTTGCAAAGTCTCTAGAGGGTAAAACCAACGGCCTGGGAGCCTCCAGATACTTTGGGGCGCTCTCTATCACAAAACCCAAGGCTTACCCTAAGATTCACGCTAGCCTGACGGCGCGCAGGTTCACAAAGCCAGCAGTGCGCATAGAGGATCCATTAAAGGCGGCCATAGAAGCCAAATTACTGGATGTCACTAATTATTCAAGGGAGTACGTGCCGATGGGTCCGGTAGTCGCTTCACTGAACAAGGGCACAAGTGAATCCCTTGATACCAGCAAAATACAAAACTGGGTTTCGATAGATTTGGACGAGATAACAGTAGGAAAGAACCGAAAAGGTCTTAAGCTGGCACAAACACTCTATATTTTAAGCATATGGGCAAGAGAATTGGAAAAGGCCAGTATTGAAGTTCAAATTAGCCCATAGACAACTGGGGCAGCACCTGTGGTATGAGGAAGCAGACACTGTTTCCTGGCAAAGCCAATGGCTTCTCCAGCAGATGTGTTGTCGTCAAAGTATCGGCTGAGGAACTCCTTGGTGAACCTGTTTAGGTCTTTATCAGGGACATCCCAGAGCAGTCCCACGACTAGCGGAGACTTTGCAGCCCACCAGTCACATATAGGTCCAGAAATATCGTACAGCTCATCATTATCAGCCAAAGAGACTTGGGCTGAAGAACAGCCTAACAGTAGGGCCGAAGGTGCATCTTTCAGTCTGCGAACAAGCGATGGTCTCACGAACAAGTCTCCAGCATTGTGGCCCAAATATATATAGCAACTGCTTCGTTCAAGCTGCTTTACAAGCACTTCATTACTTTCTGCTTGATGGCCAGCCCATCCTTTCCAATTTTGCAGCCGAAACCCTGGCTCAAACTCTCGCTGTGTCCGCGGAAGCCCACCATCTGGGTTGAGTAGGTAAACGACGTCTGACTTGGCTCTGGTGGCTCGTTCGTTTCGCCTAGCACTTTCTAGTTCAACAAGATGCGCCAGACTTGTGGCTCTAGTGGTCCCCACGGGAACACAAGAGAGAGACTCCCATGGGATTCCCAGGCTCTTTGCATCAAGTATAAGAACCAGGCTCCCTTTGGCTGTCGTTTCCTCAATATTAGGTGTCTTGGAGTCCGCATAACGCCTGATTATCTGAGCAACGGCTTCAGCCAACTCATCCATGCGCACATCCTCGTAAATTAGCGGTAAACCTTGCAAATACCACTGGTCAACAATGCTACCAACTATGTCCTCAAATGCAGCAGCCCGCAGGCTAATTGAGTCACTAAGTTGAGCATCAAGCGAAGCCATCATCGGAACAAAGACAGAATCCAGCTTGAAGGCTTGCCAATTGACTTCCTGTTTGCTAGCACGAGTTGGCTTAATATACTGTTCCAGTAGCTCCTGAAGCTTACTCAAAACTAGATGCGCCATTTCCTCATCATTCGCTAGAGAGGTGTCAAAAATAGCTCTGAAACCACCAAGCCAAAGAGACTCGATGATCTCAAGATGCTTTGCTAGTCCCTTGTCCAATTCAAGCTGCCGTCGCCACCAGCGCTTGGAGTCAATTACACCTTGACTAGTCTGGCTCCCGCTACTGCTGAGTATCGTGCTCCTATCATCGGTCTCAGACCCTGGCTCAGTATAGGACGACTCTGCTTCTGAAGGTGTGGGGGCCGGCGCAGCTGCGTGATCTCGAACTTTCTTGATGCAGTGACGAAGCTTGGAGAGGAAATCTTGTACGTTGGGTACCATAACACCAGTTATTGACGCCATTCGGGAAAGGGGAAGGCGTAGAGAAATTGTGATCTGGTTCGCATCAATTCGGGTCAAAAGCAGCTCGTCTTTTCGAATAAAGTCTATGCAAACAATTGTTTTGTCTTGTGGCAATTGTGATATATCCCAGTCAGAGCAGCGCGAGGCTTTAGAGGAAAGTATATCCTCCAAGGGCATCCGGGCAACTAGCCTGGTGTCGTGCGCCTTCTGCCAAGAACGTAAAGCGTTGAGTTTCCCAAGATCAAGCATTTTGAGCATCAATAAAGGATCGGCGCCAAGGCCCAGGAGGCTCGACTCCGCACAAAGTGAGGCATAGCGTTGCCCTGATATTAAGCTTGAGTTGTAGGCTGGAATGTCTGCGTTCTGCCGCCATATGCTTTCAAGTGTAGATTTGAGTTCAATTAGCAGCTTCCCCCTTGGTGAGGCGGGTCTTTCAAACGGCTTTTCAGTGATGACACTCACTGCGTCAAGAAAGAAGCTGGATGTTCTGTCTCTTTTTAGCTGCTTAATCTTGGTCAAAATACTAGCAGCCCTTTCCTCAAGCGGGAAGCACCTCTCTGCGAGATCACGAATTGACTTTGGAGCATATGCTCGTAATTTCTCAAGGTCATTTACGCAAAATTGGACTTCGGCCATCATTGAAAGCCTGGTAGTCATTGTAGTCAAGTGGAAATTCTGTGCCTGTGTTCTGGCCTCTCTGAGGAATAAGCGGGCACTTACAAGGTCGCCCGATCGAATGAATAAAAAGAAGAGACGCACATTCGTCTCTAGGAATAAATAAAGTAGGCCAAGCTGTGATAGACACGTACCGGTCGAAACACGGCCTGTTGACGCGGTAGGGCTAATGAGTAGTCGTCCTCGCAAAATCACAGCTTCACGTTGGAGAATGCTGATTGCCAGTGCGATATTGCCCTGCTGAATGAAGTTGTCAACGACGGCCAAGGTACAGCCGGATGACGATACGACATCCTTTGACTCACAGAGTGCCTTCAGCTTCTTAATAGAAAACTTCTGAAATAGTGAATTGAGTTGGTTTGCCTCTGTATTGCCGATCGGTCTATCATCGACATCGAGACAAAGCAGGTTGCAAAGGTCAAGTGAGGGCTGGTCATGTTGCGGTACCTTGCTCAGAATTTTTTGTGCTAGTTCATCCAAACTTTCCACCTTCTCTCTCATGGCTACCAGCGTTTCTAGAACCTCAAGTCTTTGCTTTGCACTCACATCATCAGAGTGGACTAGGCGCTTCAAGTCATTTGTCCGTACACCGAGTAGCTGAGCACTCATGATGTTCCATTGCGCTTTGGTGTCACTATCGCCCTGTAGCTCCAGCCGCTTGAGCGCCACGGCGATAATGGACCGCACCTGTGCCTCATCTGGCTTGTATGGCAAAATCGCTCTCATCACAATAGCCAAGCACTCAATATTACACAGTCTGAACACCTGTCCCAAATTTCGTGCGGCAGAAAGCTTGTTGATCGCCACTTTGATTTTTGGCCAAGCCCCCGATTCTGGCAATGGATCCTCCCAATGCCTTGTGCTCAGGGAATGCTCTAAGCGGCTAAATGCGGCATCAAGACCAGCACAGGAAGCCTCTGGCACTTCAATCAGTGCTACCAAGTACCTAGCACACTTCAATAAAAGCCCATCGCTGTCTAGCTCAGTGTCCCAGAATAGCGACTTCTCCCAGCATTTCAAGTAATTTGCAGCCGGTTTGATCCGAAGACCAAGGTTGAACATGGAGTTTGAGCATAACTCTTTGACCTGTGGCTTTGTTTCCAGTGCACAGCTCTCCAGCGCGTTGAAGAGCACTTCTACAGTGGATTTGGGTGTCTTGGAATCAATTGATCTAACACAATCTGGAATAATCTTGAGAGCACTCTCATAATTCGAGTCAGTTTTGAGTAGCCTGTTCAAGCTAGAGAGTAGCTCCAGTGTGTTTGTTTTGGGGTCTCTGGATCTTTGACTAGATTTAGCACTATCTGCCGGCCGACTGCCGACCGCATTTTCGTCTGCAGTTGCTGATTTGTGATTGTATAAGCTTTTTATGACTGGATTGGAGGGTTTTCTTGTTATTTTGACACCCGCAGACATACATAAGTATCGAGTTAGTCCTGCCTGATACCTGGAGGCCTTTGTATGTAACCTTTTAGGATGTAAACAAGTCGCGTAGAGAGCCGATATGCAAGGCCCAACCCTAAAACCCAAATGACCTAGAGATGCTTTCCCTCAGATCACGCAGATATGAAATGAATGCTTACTTAATTTTTTTGAAAAATACAGGTCTACTCATCTCGTCGCATTTAACTCAACTTGACTCAAACAGATGGGTGTTCAAAAAAAGGAGAAGTCTCGTCGCGTGCGCGAGGGAAACACTAAAGATGGCAACCTTCGCCTCAAAGGTGAGAATTTCTACCGTGACACCAAAAAGGTCAAGCACCTGAATATGTACAAGGAGGGCCGGGCCCAGAGAAATACTCGTGGTGATATCGTTCAGGCAGCCAAGCTTCAGTCTACTGATGTCCCCACTGCTCGCGTTGAGCCCAATAAGCGCTGGTTCGGTAACACACGTGTTATCTCACAGGATGCTCTTATCCATTTCCGTGAGGCCATGGACAATCTCAAGAAAGACTCTTACCAGGTTCTTTTAAGGCGAAACAAGCTCCCCATGTCGCTAGTCGAGGAGTCAAAGTCCAAACCTTCTGTGAACATTTTGGAGACAGAGACCTACGAATCGACTTTTGGCCCGAAGCAGCAGCGTAAGAAGCCCAGAATGGCTGTTTCTACTATGGATGAGCTGGCCGGAAACGTGAATGATGCCAATATTCGCTATGCCGACAAAGTTGAGGCCGAGGACGAAGAATTCTCGGCAGCAGCTGGCGACCATATCTTCACCAAGGGCCAGTCAAAGCGTATTTGGAACGAGCTCTACAAAGTTATTGACTCGTCGGACGTCATTATCCACGTTTTGGACGCTCGTGATCCTTTGGGAACACGGTGCCGCTCGGTGGAGCAGTATATTGCAAAGGAGGCAGCACACAAGCACCTCATCTTCGTGCTTAACAAGTGCGATTTGGTCCCTACTTGGGTATCGGTAAGTACAAAAAAAACAAAGAATACAAGCAGGAAATTGGTTGAAAGCCACAAAGAACCCCTTTTTTACCCATCGTTAAGTCAAGGTTTTGACCTTTTTTTTCTCGTGGTCTATGATCTGTTACAACTTTGGAATATTAACCACCTTGACGCCCCAAGGGTCCGTTTTGGACTCTCTGTCTCGGTGGATGGTCTCTTAGAGTTGAGGTTGAGATGGCACTTGTTGTCGACTAGTTTTCATCCTCTTAGTAGAGCCCACACAGTCTTTTGCCTTTGAACCAATTTCCAGGCCTTTTGAAGCAGTACTAACAGCAGGCAGCATGGGTCAAGTATCTATCAAAGGACCGTCCTACACTTGCGTTCCACGCATCTATCACCAACTCGTTTGGCAAGGGCAGTCTTATCCACGTTTTGAGACAATTCTCGGGTCTCCACAAGGAGCGCAAACAGATCAGTGTAGGACTTATTGGCTACCCCAATACCGGTAAGTCGTCTATCATCAACACTCTGCGGGCAAAGAAGGTTTGCACTGTTGCTCCTATCCCTGGTGAAACCAAGGTGTGGCAGTACATTACTTTGATGAAGCGCATTTTCCTTATTGATTGCCCCGGTATTGTCCCACCCAGCGCCAAGGATTCCGATACCGATATCTTGTTTAGAGGAGTTGTTCGTGTTGAGCATGTCAGCAATCCTGAGCAGTATATTCCGGCATTACTAGAGCGCTGTGAGAAGAAATATCTTGAACGTACCTACGAGATTCACGGCTGGGAGAATGCAGAGCAATTCTTGGAGATGCTGGCCAGAAAGCAGGGTAAACTTCTCAAGGGAGGTGCCCCCGATGAATCTGGTGTTGCCAAGGTTGTTCTAAATGATTTCAACCGTGGAAGAATTCCTTGGTTTATTCCTCCTCCTCGCGAAGAGGGTGACGCAGAGACCGAAGAATCCACTCAGCCCAGCGCTGGCGCGGCTGATGAATTCGGAAATGGAGAGCTCAACTCGGATTAGTTTCGTCGTCTATAGTGCCCTCAGTTTTAAATTATTCTATGTTATTAGTAATCAATTCCATCAGTAGTGGTGTCACCAAAAGTCAGGTTGTCTACGCCTTGTTGTCTTAGTACACCTAGCTAGTCTGTTATTATGGACCTTGATCAGCTTATCAACCTGGTAAAGGGCACCGCCGACTTCAAAGGCCAGCAGAGAGCGGAGCGGATTACCACAAAGATCACAAAGTATGGCCTCGTGGCTTCTGGAGCTGCGTGCCTGGTTTTGAACAGATTTGATGCTGCTGTTTACGGTGCGCTGGCCACATACGTTGCAGTCCTTCTACTCTGTTTCGCAAATCCCCTGTATGCAAAGGATCCTGTGACGTGGGCACAGCCAGCGGACACTCCGAAAATCACAATTCAAGCTGCTGAATAGAGCTAAATGTCCCTTTCCCTTTTTCCTCATTTTATCAAACTATCATCATTGGCTTTGGGCTTGGGCTCTGTGATTGTTCCGGTGGCCATACGGCTTTAGTTGCATACACCGCGGGACGGAACTTTATTCGAACTGGCGCGCCGTCCTGCCCTGACACCAGTCATGAATTCGAGTGCAAATCTAATCCAGAGCGCGATGGACGCCATGGATATCTCAGAAGATTATCGAAATTACGACTAGCCTGGTGGTTTATAGATCTATACATAGTTACCTATTCGGTCTCTCGAAACACCTCAGTGGCACTTGAAATAACTTAGATGATCTGGCAGATGAGACTACAAGCCGGCGTCTTTGGCAGCCGCTGCGTCACTGTTGCATTGGTATGATGCAGCTGCTGCAAACCTCGGCCTATAGCTCTTGTAAAATTAGGTCTTCTGGTTAAACAAGCTGCAATTCGCATGTGATTGCGCGTCTGCCGCGTGGTCTGGGCTAAGGGTTGAGTGTAAGCTTGGAGTGGGAATCGTAAATGCGGGGAAAATAAGAGGGCTGCCTAAATACCGCTCACCGGGCGAGGGCCCACACGGTCTCGAATCAAGTGGCCCAGTTCAGTAGAGACTTGACCCGTTTATTTTGCTCCTTCAAGTCATACATTTTAGTTTAGTGTTTCCATTCTTGTCTGCCCCGACCCCGCCTTTCATGCATGCAGACCACACTGATGATGCATGCTTCAGATCCTCCGTCTGTGGCCCGCTGACTATAAAAGATACGGTTGGAAACGACACAAATATACCATAAACTTTGAGAACCTGATAACTACACAATGACAGCGCTTGAAACTAAAACAACCTCCGATGTTGTTGTTGATGGCAAGCAGCTGAACACCTTTACTGAGCCGCCTGTTCTGATGGCCAAAGAGCGGGCTTCAGCCAAGTTCCCCGTGCGCGAGATGACTTACTATCTTGATGGCAGCAAGGAAGAAACCGAGTGGCTGGAGGCTGTGTCCGAGAGAATTGAACGATCACCCACCTTTTCCAATGACGACTTTTACGACATTGCTGGAGATCACGAAGAATTGAGAAAGCGGACTCTCATCAAAGTTGCTTTTATCAACGACTACATTACCAGTGGCCTGAGTGAACGTGAGATCAAAAAGGTCATGGCACTCTTTTCTGTGATTGACCCTGCCGCATACACCCGTTGCGGTGTCCACTTTGGCCTTTTCCTGTCTGGGGTTCGCGGATCAGGAACTTCTGAGCAGTTCAACTACTGGGTCAGTCAGGGAGCTGGCAACTTGAGCAATTTCTTTGGCTGCTTTGGCATGACTGAGATTGGCCACGGCTCAAATGTTGCTGGCGTCGAGACGACCGCTACCTATGACCGGGATACCGAAGAGTTTATTATCAATACACCCACAATTGCTGCTAGCAAGTGGTGGATTGGTGGCGCTGCTCACACTGCTACCCATACTCTATGCTATGCACGCCTTATCATTGACGGCAAAGACCATGGAGTTATGAACTTTGTTGTTCCCTTGAGAGATCGCGCCACCTGGGCTCTGTTGCCTGGCATTGCAGTTGGTGACATCGGCAAGAAGATGGGCCGCGATGGTATCGACAATGGCTGGATCCAGTTTACCAATGTTCGCATTCCTCGCCTGTTTATGATGATGAAGTATGCGCATGTTTCCAAGTCTGGCGTCTACACCAAGCCTCCAAATGCCCAGTTGGCCTATGGCGCCCTTATTGGCGGCCGTGTGTCTATGGTCCTTGACTCATACACATGGGCCAAGCGCTTTTTGACCATTGCGATCCGCTATGCGGCGGTTCGTCGTCAATTCAGTGCTGGTCAAGATGAGACAGAGACCAAGCTACTTGACTATGTCTACCATCAGCGTCGTCTTATGCCAAGGCTGGCTTATACATTTGCGATGAATGCTGGCTCCAAGAACTTGGAGACCATTTTCGAAAACGCCACTGCGCGTTTGAGCAAGGCCAACCAGCATGACAAGCAGGATCTTCAAGGCGCCATTGAAGATGTCAAGGAGCTGTTTTCTATCTCTGCTGGCTTGAAGGCTTTCTCCACCTGGGGAACTGCGGAGATCATTGATGAGTGCCGCCAGGCCTGTGGTGGTCAGGGCTACTCTGGCTACAATGGCTTTGGCCAAGGATATAGCGATTGGGTTGTCCAGTGCACTTGGGAAGGTGACAACAATGTCTTGACTTTGTCTGCTGGCCGCTCGCTTATCCAGTCTGCCTTGGCTCTGCGCCGTGGTGAGAGAGTCGGACAGGCTGCTCAGTACCTTGGCAACCGCAACGCCAGTAGCCTTGGTGGCCGCAGCCTTGAGGATCCTGCTACCCTTGTTGATGCGTGGGAGTATGTATCATCGTGTGGCATCAACCATGCCGCTGACCGTTATGAGCAGCTCGTTTCCAGCGGCAAATCACAGCTTCAGGCATTTGAGGAGCTATCACAGGAGCGCTTTGACATTGCCCGCATTCACACTCGCATGTACCTTGTACGTGCGTTCTTTGAGCAGATTGAACAGGCTGATTCTCAGCTCAAGCCTCAGCTCCAGGAGCTTGCCCTGCTGTTTGCGCTCTGGTCAATTGAGTCTGAGGCTGCAGTCTTTTTGTGCTACAAGTACCTTGATGCCAAGGATGTGTCGCAGGTTACTGAACTTGTCAACAAGTACTGCCAGACGGTTCGCCAGCAGGCAATTCCCCTGACTGACTCGTTCAATCAGACCGACTATGTTATTAACGCACCTATTGGCAACTACAATGGCGATATCTATCGCAACTACTTTGACAAGGTCAATTCCCGGAACCCTAAGCGCAATACACACGCTCCCTATTACGAGACGGTGATGAAGCCTTACTTTAAGCGCGGAAGCCCCGAGGAAATCGACATTTCCAGCTTGGAAGAGGAGGAAGAGGAGATGCTGGCCGAAAAGCAGTAGGAGCGCCGGTAAATAAATCACCTCACCAACCAGATTCAAAATAGATTACATAGCATTTATCCTGCAGGCATTACAGAGGTGCGTTTGTGGATGTGGGTTTGGCTACAAATCCACCCACCAAATCACTGCAGTTTGGTCTACAGATTTTCAGCTTTGCTTTTGACTTTTTAGTGCCAATTCAGGCATGACGGACGCAGATAATGTCGGCTGGCTTTTCATCCACCAGTACTACTCTCAGTTAAACACTGACCCCTCGCAGCAGCACCGGTTTTACACCAAGGAAAGCCGACTCGTTCATAGCGAGGGTGCCTCCCAGGGATCACAAGCCGTTGGACAACAGGAGATCAAGGCTAAGTTTGCTGAACACAACCTCGTAAACTGCAAAGTGATGATTGACACTGTCGATTGCCTGCCCAGCGTTAATCACGGCATCCTCGTCCAGGTGATGGGTGAGATGTCCAACAGCGGCAAGGCTTCGAGGAAGTTTGTCCAAACATTCTTGCTTGCTCCCAACGAAAAGGGATTCTTTATTAAAAACGATGTTCTCAGATTCTACACTGAGGCTAATAATGGGTCCAGAACTGAGCCCGAAACAGAGCCCGAGTCTGAAGTATCTACAAACGAAGAGACCGAGCCCGAAATTCTACCTCAGGAGCAGCCCGAGTCAGCCCATAGGGAATCGGAACCAGAGGCCATTGCTGACTCCAAGCCCGAGGAAAAGCCCGCCGCAGTTGAGCCTGAGACAAGCGCTGCTACTTCTGCTGATCCTGCCTCTGGTGTCGCAGCCTCCGCTTTCTCTCCTGAGGCGGAAGCGGCAGCCTCTACTTCTGGCGCGCTTTGCAACGATATCAAAAAGGAGACTGTCAAATCCGACATCAAGGCTGAAACAGCTAACGGAAAGACTGACGAGAAAAAGCTTGCCAAGTCCAGACGGACACCCAGGCAAGCAAACTCGGCGTATGTCCGCAATGTGCCCAAGGACGTGGACGAAAAGGCGCTGTACAATTCCCTCAACTGGTTTGGCCGGTTGACCCATTTCCAGTGTGAGCCGAGCAAATCACGCGCATTTGTGGACTTTGCAGACGCCCAGGCGCTGGAGAGAGCGCTCGTCAGAGGAAAGGTTGTCGTCAACGGTGTCGAGATTCTTGTTGAGCGCCGCAAACGCAGGACTGACCCACCCTCTCAGTAAATAGCCTAGTTGTTCAATCCAAGATCCTTGGCAACCATAGAGCGGCAAATCGGATGGTAAAAGTCCTTGTTATCGTTGAACAGCTTGACCGCCAGCTCCCTGTTGTTCGCAGCTAGAAGCTTGTAGCCAGGTCTCACATACTTCATACGGCCAACTTGAGTCAACCAGGTTGCCAACGGCTGCTCGGCTTCCTTGATCTTCGAGCTTAATGCCAGACGGTACCATCTGAAAAGGACCTCTGTGTTTTTACGAGTTGACAGTTTGTACTTTGTGTCAAGAGCCTTGATGGCCTCTTGGCGATACTTGTGGCTATCTGCATCCAGCTTCTGAAGCAAGGAGTCCAGGAATACCTGCATCTGCTTTGAAGTCCAGTTGGCGAGGTCCTTTTCAGGGTCGGCCCAGCTGTAATCGTTTGTGTTGGCAGATTCAGACCAACGATTTGCAAGGTCAAAGCAGGGTGTTGCAAGCGAAGTATCGAATTCTGGTTTGGGTGGCAGGCCAGGTGTATGCAGCCATAAGTTCCAGTCAATTTTAGCAATCTTGGCGGCATTTTCGGAGCCAGTGAAAAACTCGCCTAGTGTTTCAATGAACATATCAGTGTCGAGCGACCTGGTACGGAATTTTGTAAAATAAAATGGCACAAATTTGTCGAACTGAGCCTTGCCAAAGAGATTCTCAAGGTAGAACAGGAATGTAGAGCCCTTTTCGTATGGAACCGTGCTGAAGGCATCATCAGGATCAACACCATTTTGCAGGTCTACAACCAGTTTCGAGAACTTGGAGGCAGACTCGCCCATAGACTCAATTGACTCCTTCAAATCGGCCCAGCCCATGATCATCTCAAAGTGGCGGTATGATTCTCCCTGCATTTCTGCTAGGATACGGCGCTCGAGGTAAACAGTCCAGCCCTCGTTGAGCCAAAAGTGTTCCCATGATGAGTTGGTCACCAGATTACCACTCCAAGAATGGGCAAGCTCATGTGCCACCACATTGACTAGAGTGCGGTCGCCAGCGATCAGCGTAGGAGTAACAAACGTCATATTTGGGTTCTCCATGCCGCCAAACGGGAAAGAAGGGGGCAAGACCAGCAGATCATAAGTACCCCATTCGTAAGGAAAAACGATTTTCTCGGCTGCCTCTAAGAACTTTTCCATGTCACCCTCAAACTCCCACTGGCAGTCGGCAACCTGGCTTGGCTCACACCAAACGGAAGACCGCTTTCCAATTGGTGCGCTCGCCAAATCACCACCAGCAATTGCAAACAGATAGCTTGGAATCGGGACTGGCTGCTCAAAGTATGAAACGATCTGGCTATCCTTGTTGGTCTTTGAGACCAAGCGGCCACCTATCACAATGGGGAACTCAGAGGTAACTTCGACCGTGTACTTTGATTTAACACTCGGAGTGTCGAAGCAAGGAAACAAGGACCGAGCATGGATTGCCTCGCATTGTGAAAACATATAAGGCGCTTTCTTGCCAGCAGTCTGCTCTGCATTCAACCACTGGAGCGCTGTGCAGTTAACTGTCGTCTCGAACAATATCTCTAGCTCATTATCGCCTTTTTGATCAACGACAGGAAGGTCAATAGTGAGCGGTGTTCCCAAGGGCGGGTAGAGCTTACCCAGAGAGAATTCGACCGGCTGTTTGTTGAATTTTGTACCATTGATCTTCAATGCCGATGTATCCAACACGATCTGCTGGGACCTCAAACTCTCAAAGCTGAGTTTGACTGAACCAGAAATAATACGACTCTCCCAGTTCACAAAGAGCTTTAGCGCAGTATTTTTCAAAAGACGTTCAGTGCCATTGATAAGGCTGTAATAGTTGGATAGAGTTGACGGGTCGACTTTCATTGGATCTGAGAATGTGGAGACGACGGCGATTGTCCCTGGATGCATAAATGGCTCCGCATCAGGGTTCTTTGAACCCGGCCCTTACCCTGGTCTCCCAAGGATGCCCCTCCCAGCACCAGTCGTACAGTTATGTTCCCAACCGCAGCGGTTTCTGAATTGGTAAGCAACCAACACAATCTCGCATACTCACACACTCACACACACAGGGCTTAGGGCTCAACTTGACAACACAGCTTGCCACCGATGCAATCCGCTATTGGAACCAGCGACCGTGATCGAGTGCCATCCGACCATGCAGATCTTCGTGAAGACCCTGACGGGTAAGACCATCACCCTTGAGGTGGAGTCCTCGGACACTATCGACAACGTCAAGTCCAAGATCCAGGACAAGGAGGGAATTCCCCCGGACCAACAGCGTCTCATTTTCGCCGGTAAGCAGCTTGAGGACGGCCGTACCCTCTCTGACTACAACATCCAGAAGGAGTCTACCCTGCATCTTGTGCTCCGCCTTCGTGGTGGTGCCTCTGTCATTGAGCCCTCTTTGAAGGCTCTTGCCAGCAAGTACAACGTTGAGAAGGCCGTCTGCCGTAAGTGCTACGCCCGCCTTCCCCCGCGTGCTACTAACTGCCGCAAGCGCAAGTGTGGACACACCAACCAGTTGCGCCCCAAGAAGAAGTTGAAGTGATCTATTCGCTTGAGCGTAATGGCCTCGAGTGCAAACTTGCTTGCAACTGTCGCTTATATAATTTAAGAGATCCCTCTCAAAACGCCGTTTGCTCGTCTGCTTGAGTATAATGGCCTTACCGTACTGTAACCGATGCTTTTGAGCTTGAATTGTCGATGAGGCATGCTTGAATGTCTCGTTACTGACCCTTTGGCAGAATGCACTGCGTCCCGGCCTGGACAGTGTACAATGCAAGACCTTTACCAAGACCGGACCAGATTTGGTTCAAGCTTACAAGGTTTGGATGAAATGTTTGAATGAATAAATAGTTATATATCACTGTTGCTTCACCGGAATATCCAGCGTGAAAAGCTCGTATTTGATGATCACATCAGCTAGCGCTGTTCTTAGCACTGGTTTGATCAGAACCTCCTGTATATTTGCAGAGGCGCACTGGTCTTCCGTTTGCTGGTCACTGAAACCAGTTAGGGCAATGATTGGATAGGGGTATCCAAGCGTAGTGCGGATGATCTGGGCGGCGTCAAGGCCGTTGCATTTGGGCATCACCAAATCCATAAATATAACAGTGTAGTGGTATCCTTCTTTGATGCTCTTTTCCACTAATTGGACCACCGTCTCACCATCGCCAGCAGTGTCAATATCGGAAATGCCAATCGAACGCAGCATCTTTACCATAATCTCGAGGTTCAGAGTGTTGTCGTCTGCAACCAGCACCTTCAAATCGGGGTGGAGCTGAGAAAGGAATCTCTGGCGGGATTCTTGATTGGACATCTCAGAACCCTGAGGCGTCAAAATCTCCTGGTGTGCCAATGAAGTTATTGGGCTGACGATTAATGTCGAGGGGGCAGAGGGCCGGGGGATTTGCAATGGTTGGGATCCGGGGGGTACCGGGTCGGCGCTGGGCAGACGGACCTGTCCTGGCGAGCTGCTGTAGTTCTGAATTAGCAGCCCAGTATTGGCGTTGCCTAAGTTGTTGTTATTGTCAGGTGTGCTGACGGATTGTGTTGGCGAGGATGTAGGAGAAATAGCCTCGCAACCTGGATAGGCCTGGAAATGATGCGATGTAGCAGGTGATTTCGGGGGCACTGGTGGCAGCTCTTTGTTGAGAGTGAGCTGGGTCGACAACTTTGACTTGCGGCTTTGATGCGAGAAGTGGCTTCCGCGTTTGGAGCCCCCGCCAACAGAGCCAGATAAATCTGCGCGCAAGCCGTCATGATGGTCAGAGGAACTATGCGAGAAGGATCGATTGGAGCTGATAGAGCCACGAGCTTGTAACAGCCGGTCGGCAAAGCTTTGAAAGATGCTCCGACGGTGGGCGCTTGAAGCCACTGAATTGGCGCGACTGAATTCATTGTTTGTGCTGCCAGCACTATCGCGAATGTCATTGCGATCACTGGAGTTGAGAACAGAGTTTGAAATGATAGAGTTGCGGTGCGATGCAACGGGGCTAATTTTCCCTCCAGCACCAGAGTTGCCGCTAGTTACCGATTTGTTATCGTTGATATTCAGAGAATTCTTGTGCTTCGCTATGACTCCGCCTGCAAAGAGATCGCCCGTCGTGGCAAATGAGCCGTGCTGATTGGGGGTCACTTCCGTAATAGCATTTTGTGGTCCACCCGAGCTGCCGGCACCAAGGTTCAGAGAGTCATGCGTGCCGTTGTAGTTGGTTCTGACACACGAAACATGGCCAGCATTGAGCGAGGAGGTAAAGTATAGCTCACTGTGCGCCCATTGAAGAGGTGGGCTATCCAGCGCGCTCAGATTGCCAGTGTAATTCTCAACCTTGACAGGACATCGAAAGATCACGCACGTTCCGTGGTTTTCTGCGCTCCAAACCGAGACATAGCCACCGATAACCTCAGCAAGCTGTTTGCACATTGACATTCCCAGACCAGAGCCCTGATGCTGTTTATTGAATGCATCATCGCCCTGGACAAATGGCTCAAAGACTGAGGATAATTGCTTTTCGCTCAATCCACGCCCTGCATCTGAGACAACAAACTCCAGCATGGCAAATCTTGTTGCGCCTTGCGGTTTAGTCTTGACAAGATCTTTATAAGGCGCCAGAGAAATATCTTGGTCGACAGTTGCTTTGAACCTGACCGTGACGTTAACCGAGCTGTTTTCCTGACTGAATTTGATGGCATTAGACAAAATGTGGCTTGTAATCTGAGTGATACGGTATGAGTCGCACGAGATAGTCAAATTCCGAATTTCAACCGGCTCAAACGCATAGGCAACAGCGACATTTTTGGCTGTTGCCCGAGCAAGATAGAGGTGATTTAACGACTCCAAAAATTGTAGGGCTGTTGTTTCTCCCATTTTAGGAGTCATGTCAATCTGCAGCTTTGAAAAGGCAAGCAGCTCATTCAAAAGCTCCATCAAAACCCCTGCCGATTCAATAATGACCTGTAAGCTCATCCTAATCTTGGCATGATTTGTTTCGCTGAGAGTAACTGACGTCATTCCCATGATACCGTTGAGAGGAGTTCTCAGTTCGTGAGTGATATTAGCAATGAATTGGGATTTTGCCGCGTTTGCCTTTTCCGCAACGTCTCTAGCGATATCGGCTTCCTGTGTGCGCACTTTAACCTGGTCCTCAAGAAAAGTGTACTGGTTGTTGAGTTTGTCAATCATAGAATTGTAAGCCTCCACTAAATCGTCCAGCTCATCGCGGTACAGCCTTCCTAAATTTTGAATCTTGGCGGGAACATGGAGTCCTTGAGACCAGTCAATAACGAGATGATCAAACTGAGGTCCTAAAGCCGGTTGGGATCTGTTCACAACTAGAGATCGAATGTGCGAGTACCAGTGCCGCTCTCCGCGCTCAATGAAGGACGAGGGGGATCGTTCCATGCCTGCGGGAGGAGACAATCCAGATGGAGGGTCCTCGTTTTTGAAACTGTTGATGCGAAGTGCAGATGGATGTGCGGTAACGTGCAAGGTGGATGTGCCCTCTCGCGTTACATTGACCGCTCCAGAGCTGGCACCAGCTACGATATCGTTCAACGCTGATGAAGTGAATTTTACCTGAGGAGGCGGTGGTGTCCGGAGCAAGGATGTGTGGTCCAGGTTAGAATACTCCCGTGTAGTAATTGAGGTATTACCAGTAGCGTTACTTCCAGCCACATTGGTGTTTTCACGTTTTAAAGTTGGGTTGCTGACCTTCCTATCAGTGTCCTGAACGCGCAAAATTCGCTGGAAGCTAGGTCTGGCTGATAGCTTGGGAGCATGCGTCTCCTTTTCGTCCTGTGAAGACTCGAACTCCATGCCATTGTAGATCTTGTAGAGTGGGTTGGTCATGATCCGGCCAGCCGGGATAATAAATAACAAGATGAGGCCCAAAAGACCAATGCAAACACCGATGAGCTTGTTTCGTAAAGACACGATGTCGCCTTCTATAGCCTTTCTCCTCATTTCAACACAAATAAGCCATCTCTCATCCATAAAATCAATCACAGAGTATCCGACTGAAGCGTCTTGCTCATATATTGTTTTGGTATGAAACAGGGCGCCGCTAGGGCGTTGACTGTATTGAGACACTTGTGGAAGGTTGTAGGCGGATTCCATGGCCGGGAAATCTGAGAATGCATATACCGTGTCAAGTGTGGACAAGTTTTTGATGCTGTCATCAAGGATGATGGGCTGGAAACCGGTAGTTGATGAGGTGATCGCAACGGGGGCAGCTATGTCCAGAATGCCATTATTGAGATAAGCGAAGGAGGAGGATCCAAGACTAGCGGCATTGAATACCACGGTGCCATATCCGATGACTGAGTAGTTTGACTGATTGTAGTCTGTATCGATCACCGCTGTGTTATGGGTATCATAGATCGGAAGAGTGATCGACATGATGTAGGCACTGATTGAGCCCTGTGAGACGATTGGAGCAGGCGATTGAACAATACCTACGCTCAAAAGCCGCGAAATATTCAAAGTAGATGGCGCCTGTACTGGCAATAAATCAGTGATAGCAGGCAACAGGGCGGTCAGCGGCAACTGGGATGTGCCCTGTTCACGAGAGTAGACCTGGTCATAGGTTGTGTTGTAGACCACAATAGCGTAGTAGCTTGGTTTAACTGTGATCACCGACTGCATGTACGACGAGAGCTGTGAGGAAAGTGTGGTGTTTACAGTGTTTTCCTCAATTGTCTTCAAGGTATTTTGGACCACTGGGCGGTTGAGCATCCACGAAATATCTGTGTTCAGCGACTCTAACGACTGCTCTAATAGACTTGATTCGGTAGCAGCATACATTGCAAGTTTTGAGAGCAGCATACTGCGAGCATAGGACGATGTTTTCGTGATTGTGACAACGGCCAATATTAAAAGTGAAATGACGGAAACAGCCGCAATAAATATAGTGAGTTGCACCCAAAGCGGGACGTGCAAGACCCACTGGCGCCTGTGAATAGGCCATAATGGAGCCGTCCAAGCCTCTGCATTGTCAACACCAGCTTTAGGCTTTCGTGAGGGCGTCAATTTTCTCAGCTGGGGACCGATCTTGGGGAACACCTGCATTCCTCCTAAGGGAAGCTTCAGGCTAAAGCTCAAACACTTGCAAGTGCTTGATCTGTCTAGCCAAAACTATTGCCAAGTGCCTTGTATCGGCCAAACTGTTTTGATGGTCTTAAAAATTGCCTGGTATTTGCAAGGGGTGCGCGTTGAGTTTGGTGCGGCGTGTGATTCCAGACCCAGCTGCGCGACCAGACTCGAACTTTATTAGTAATCAACAGTTTGGCACTTTGACTTGGGCAAGCAGCGCATGTAATACCTCAAAGCTGCAGCTAGAACGAATCAAGCGACAACTTTCAAAGATCATTCCAAATGCCGTTTCCAGCCCTGAGCTCGCTGGTTCGTTCACGCATTTTCACTGTCTCGAGTAAGCGAGGCTATATTGCAAATGCAGGCACGCTGCTAAATCCCAAGCGCCCATTGAAAGACGTCATTTCACCAAATGCGCTCAACACTCTCACAAAGTCGATCTTTGTAGTATCTACGCCTCAATATGCTAATGAATTGAGCGAGCTCGTCAACCAATTTCCGAACACTCAAATCTACGGTGCAGCTGTGGATACTGTTGGATTTGGCGGCCAGCGAAATGGATTTAGCTGGATGGTCTTTGAAGACCATATCGAAGTTGAAAATGTGGTCAAGCCCGAGATGGAAAGCACTAGCGCTAAGCAACAGTGGACGATGCACAATGCAGCAATAAAGCTTGTTGGACAGGGCGCTCCTAGTGTCAACACCGAAATCTCGCTGCCAGTTGCCTCTACACTCTTTACAAATGGCCTGCCCTATACTATTGTTGGCAGCCATGATCTGGGTCCAGTGGCAGGACTTCAGCTGAAACTTCCCCTCAAAATGACCAAGAAGGATGTCACAAGACCGTTGACAAGATTAACCGGCGAGCTCACCATCACATCCTCCGTCGATAATATGCTAAAGTTGCTGGACGACCAAGCAGCAGCCTCCTTTTTGGAGAAATGCGAGAGCCAAATTTCCGATGCCTCTGATGACCGCGCAGTCTTTGCAGAGATTACATCTCAGCGTACTGGCGAAACCACGATGATCAAGGTCATTGCCGGCGGTGGTGGACTGTGGAGTGCTAGATCGCGGATGCTGGTGCTGGAACCACCGTACAGAGCCAACATTGGCGACAAAATCAGTTTCCACTTGTACTCTGGAAAAGTGTTGTCCGAAGATCTCGCCACATCGCTTAGGAGGCACCACGCCAGAGTCCAAGCATCCTCTGATCTTCTAGCTGCATTTGAAGTCTCTCCTATTCTGCACTCACTTGATGAGAAGCCGTTCATCGAGTACAAGCGCAATGAGTTTATTCAAGCGTTTGCCGCGGGCTCTGAACATGGGTTCTTGGTTGGGGAAGAGAAGCACAGTGTTCCATGCGAATCCCAGGTTATTGGACTTTCAAATTGAACTATAATGATAAAATAGGGCTTAAATAAAACTTTCGGACAATCATTTCCACCAGTGTTTAATAGCCGTGTGGGCAAAATCGCCCACCTTGGCAAAGACCGATGGTTCTGGTTCTGGGCACATCTTCACGAGAGCAAACTTGACTCCGCACGCAAAGGAAACTGCGACAATTGCAACAATAGTTACAAAGGAGGTCTGCGTGATATCACCAGCAACATCCGCCAGTCTCAGAGGATCTACGCCATCAATAGGGCGAAGCTGACGGCGGACCACAGAGCTGGCTCTATGACACTGGACACAGATCTGGTCTCGCTTGTAGTTGGATGCCAAAGAGCCGCTGTCAAAGTTGATACTTGGTCTGGTCTCCTCGCAGCACCCACTCTCTGATCGCTTGCACAGGGAACCAGCCGATGTCAGGCTTCTGGTGACTGCCCTCTCATGGCAACCTTTCATAAACTCTGGACTGAAAAGCAAACGTGCAAGCTCATCAATATCGCCCCGGTCTAGCTCAGTCAAGGAGCCAGAGCTGCCGCAAGCATTTGATGCATATACAAGTGTATCAGCCATATCAGCGGAAGCAACAGCTGGGCGCTTTACCATGCCTGTCGTGAAAATGCCAGCCTCCCGAAGATGGCTAACAACTGTTGCCTTGTGCTGGTCAATCTCAGCCAGCAAGGGTGTGGTCCGTCCTAAAACAGGGATCACATCCACATACTGTGCCATTGCTTTGATTGCCATGATGTCGTCATGACTGGGATAGTATTCCCGGAATAGATAAATGCAGCAGTCAACAAGAGGATACTGAGACACTTTGGAATGCATCAATTCTTTCTCAAAATCTTTGACTCTTCTGGACTTGAGGAGAGCAACAGTTTCCTGGATTCGTGACTCGATGATGTCTCTAAAATTCTTGACTGTTTCATTTGGTGTTGAGATGCGGTGCTCAAGAATAGATAGGTTCTCAAGGCCCTCAGAAGGGGGCTGCACTGTTGGTCCGCGCGAGCTGCTCGATAGTGCCCCTTGATCTATCTCGAGAACTGATTGCTTCAAAGGAAAGAGCCATTCAGAGATATCGGGAGATACACTCCTTTTCGTCAAGTTGCTAGTCTCAACGCTCTTCCTCAGCAGCCCTTCAACAAACCGAGAGATGCCCTGTTCACCGCTTCCAGTAACGAGAATCCGGAGCTTGATATTGTCAACACTCAATTGGCCATTTTCCACCTCCACATCTGGTTTGGGAGAACCAAAATGATGGAACAAGTGCTTTGTGGAGTTACGCAGATCCTCATGCTGAAGCGATCCAAAGGTGGGCATCCTCAGGGAGTTTTCGCTACTCGCCAACTGAGGTGACGAGCCACCCAGAGTCCCTAAAGACGCTATACTTGCTTCAATTGAGTTGGGAAAGTCGGCCCCAAAGTCACTTCGCGACTCAGGTCTGGAGTCAAGCTTGACCCAGCCCTCTTCAGCATCGCTTTCACCAACTGAAAGAGCCCAATCATCTACTTCCGTAAAGGGGAAGCTAGCAATTGAGCTTGCAGCCTCGCTGTTTATACGACTGATCAGATCGCGATCAGCATCGTTGTCGTTATTGTCTTGAATATTGTCATCTTGGATAGCGTCATCTTGGACTGTGCCGTCAGGTTCGTCAACAATTAATTCAGACTCAAGGGCGCCGCGTTCTTTGGCCTCTGGGGTCTCTTGGTATTCTGCAATCATTCACGTATAAAAGTTCTTGGATTGGTGGTGTATTCGATAATAATAAGACGTTGACGCCACCCTCAGTTCGATTGAGAGATGGTGCTTTGTGCAGTCGAATTTTGCGATAAAACTTCTTGATCCAGAGACTCACACTTACAATGTCTTGAGTTTTTAACGACTATGAGGGTATTCCGCCACAAACAGTTAGAAAAGACAATGTTGTAGACTCCTGTCGGACGACCCCAAAGGGACATGCAATGCAGTCATGTCATTATCAGCGGGAAGGGGTTGACCTGCATGCACGATCCGACCTCAGATCACGTTGTGGTTTTGAGGAGGCGAAACATCACAGGATGATAAGGATCTGAGTAAAAGCCCGCAGAGGAATGTAAAAAAGTTTACTTATTTGCTTGAAAAAAAAATCAAATGAAAGTTATTTTGGTGTCGAGTACCATGGTTCCCCATAAAAAGCGTTGGCCCTGATAAACATGTCTGCAGCATATTTGGCCTGCCAACGGTTTTCTGCATGCAGGTAGATAAGCTGCAGGTATCAAAACTTAATTTATTTCTTGACAGTACAGTGTCAAATTTCAATCCGTCAATCCAGATTGAGCATTGAGTTGCTGGTTGTACAAGTACATAATAGAATAAATAATGCTGCTTAAAAGCGGAGCGGAATCCCTCCAATTTCAGGCGTGATCTCCTCTCTAATGCGCGAGGGCGAAATCTCTGTCTTCATTGGAGTGGAGTTTAAATGAACATACCGCCAAATAGCAGGACTGTTGGCTAAAACGCCAGCGCTGCCTTGGGAATTTGTGTCCACTGCTGATAGCCTATCGGTATTCGACGGGTTGCCAATGCCCATGTTGTGTTGGTCCACCGCATACGCTCCATCAGCTTGCGACCTCTTGCTGCCATTCTGCTTATTGCTGCTTTCTCCGATTCCTCTATTATCAGCTTCAGTGAGCCTACTTTGACGGCTGGGAGACAGGTTGGGGTGGCTTTGAGGGCGAGAGCTTCCACGCTCAGGTGTGTACGCCTCTGCTTGGGAAACACCAAAGCGCACAGGGCTCACATTAAACTCCATATCAAGACAGTCAAGATATGGCCGCTCAGTATCCAACCCGGCGATGTTTCTGACGATAGATGAAGTAAGAATTGGCTGGTCGCGGCGTTGCGGTGTTGACATCCCACCAAATCCCTTGTCACCAGTCTTACTGTTTTGGTAGCTGGAGTTAGCGTTGGAATTTGAGCGGGTGCTCACACCAGGAGTGAGCTGTGAGATCCTCATGGGTGGATACATGGATACTGAAGTTTGTGACTGATCGAGAGACTCGTCGCTGGTGTAGATTGAGTCTCCAGACAGCGAGGCTGAGATATTGGAATGCTGCTCGCTGGGGGCATGAGGTGCTGGTGGGGGAGGCATGTACTGCTGTTGGTGGAACTGTGCTTGCAAGGGGTATTGAGGAGGTGGTATCATAGGGTGCTGCTGTATTTGCTGCACTGGGAACTGCTGTGGGTACTGGAGCATCTTTCCAAAGCCAGGGACTGCCTGGTAGCCCATCTGGGGCGGCATCTGGGTCGGCATCAAGTTTGGAATTGGATAAGGCTGGGCCGGGAAAGAGGGAATATTTGCATTGGGTGCAAGACTGTGAGCAACAGGCTGTGGATGCGCTGGCTGTGCTGCTATATTCATAGTAGGAGATGCAGTTGACTTACGACGGCTTGGCATCTTCCCCTCAAACGTCTTCTTGAGGAACTCTTCTCTGCGTTCAGGAGTGATCTGCCATTTACAGCCCTTTCCTGGCTCGTTCGACTTGCGAGCAGTCTTTTCAAACGCCTTGTTGAGACTTAGGTTGTGGCGAATCGAGTTTTGCCAGCCAGTCTTGGATGAGCGGTAGTATGCAAAGTTCGTTGAGATCCACGCATAGATCTCTGCTAGTGATGCCGACTCGGTGGGCGAAGACAGAATAGCCTTGGAGATCATTGTTGCGTAGCTAAATGGAGGCTTGATGTCTTTGCACGCATCAGAACTCAGGTCCTCTTGCGCAAGTGGGTTATCTTCTTTGCCGCGAAGCTGGCCTCTTGAGACCATCGCAACACCATTGGGGTATGATGGGCCCGAAATGACAGGCTGTTGTGGGATCAGTACTGGGTATGCATTGCCATCTACAGTAGGCACACTGCTACCAGCAAGTAGTCCACCGCTGGCGGCACTAAATGGTCGTGTGTTGGTGTCAGGGTGGCCAGATGCTAATACTCTTGCTGCAGTTGCAGCTGCAAGGATTGCTTCATTAGGGATATACTGTGAGGCAATCAGGGGCTGTGCATCAGGAAGAACAAACATCATCTGTGTTCCGCCAATCTCAATAACTTGGCCGCATCTCAGTTTCGAAGATCCAGATTTAAGAGATACTCCGTCGATCTTTACACCGTTGCGGCCTAGCACACGAAGTGTCCACGACTTTGTGTTTGGCTCGTATGAGATCACTGCATGTCGTCTCGAAATAAGCTTGTCTGGTCCCAGATCAATATCTATAGGCCCTGTACCTTCTTGTGCTTGACGCCCAATGTACACCGTGAGCTGCTGGACATAGAAAGTCCAGTTGCGGCCTGCTAATTTGGCATATGCTTGGACATTGACATTGACGTTGATGTCGTCGGCAAGGACTTTCGCAGCCACGGTTTCAGGATCCTCAAGTGCAAGGTTGCACAGCACCACATCAATATCAACATCCGATCGCAGTCTCAGGGGCGTATGTCCTTTGGTCGTAGCATCATGCGACTTATTTTGCGTCAGGTTGTCCTCATAGTGATCATCCTGAATGGGTGTGTTGTTGTGAGTGACCTCATGGGCCGCAAGCATCATAGACTCAGTGTAAGCAGGTCTCTGATCGGTTGAGGACGTCCGGCTTCTCTTATGAGCGCCTGCTGTCTGCGTGTTCTGCTCAAGGATATGATCCTCCGGATCTCGCTTCAAAGACATTTTCAGGGGACAGCTTTAGAAAGTTCCTTTGTGGAACTGCTCACAGCTCTCTATGAAATCAACCCAGTGCGAGTCCAATTAACGCGCCACAAAACTTTGCCCTTGAAACAGACTTTGAGGAGCTACTGGAATTGAGCTACAGGTTTCTATCCCCAGGATGTTTATAAATCTCTCCCAAAAGTAAACAACAATGTTGCCCTGACAACATGCATCTGGTGCAATTCCTTAGTAAGTGCATGATCTGTACTGTCACATGCGTCTCTTCTACTGAGCCGACTTTACTGTTTAGGCAGTTAGTTCTACTGGTCTGTGCAGGAATAAGATACTCAGACCTCGTTCCAGATTATACTGGTAAACAAACCAATCCTTGTTTCTTTGATCATCTAGTGGATGCCTGGTGACCTCAACGTCAAAAAGTCATGGCATCCTGCTTTGGCGAAAAACCGTGCCCGCGTGCAGGCTCAGGAGCAGAAAGCACTTGCCGAGCGACAGAGAATACAAGAGCGACAGGCTGAGATTGCAAAAGAGAATGAAATCAAGGAACTCCGGGCCATGAGAGGTCTAGCGCCGTCAAGTAAACTGGGATGGATGTACCAGTCTGGATCCAGTTCTGTTTCTGACTTGAAGCAAAAAGCGGACAAGATTGAGTCTACCAAGAGCACAGAACATGGAGATGATCACAAAGACAATCAAGCTGCCAAGCTTGAGGAGCCTGCCGAGCAATTGCCGCCAAATGAGCCGCCGCCCAAGGAATCTCAGCAAAGCACACGCCGCAAGCAGATGGCAGATCCCATGGCGGACTTACTTGGTCCCAACAAAAAGGCCGTTGCTAAAAAGACAAGAAAACAGCGATTTTAGCAATACTGGGTTCTGGCTACTTGGCTTTTAGTCTCTGTCTGATCAAACTCCGTGATTTTGGCCCTGCCATTATGAATCATGTGCGTTAAAAATCTTACCCTTGCCCTAGCCTATACGATCCTGAGTGCCAATGGCGATATCTTTGGCCATCTACTCAATTTGACGGTCTTTGAACGTCTTTGCGACTGCTAGATTCTGGTGCACATTTGAATTTACTGTTTGGGCTCTGATTCTACTGTGTTTATATTGGGTGAGACTCGTTTCGTTTGCCTAAAGCTTCTGTGCTCACTATACTGGCATGTCCTCAAAGGCAGAAACAGTTGAGTTCCACGATACCTCAGTCCCTATGAATGATGACGAGAATGTGCAAGCGAACGAATCCTCTCAGGGCTTCGAAGCTGTGCAAACATATGCTCATGTTGGGATTACCTCTGACCAGAACAGGTTTGCAAGGTTTCTGAAAGCCGATCAAGGAGTCCACTATTCAGAGGTTATGCGATACTCTGTTACCCCTGAGACCGTTGCGAACAAGATCAGTGATAGAATCAAGACCATCTGGCCAAAGCGTGACGACTTTGAAGGTATTAAGACTGTAATTGACCTGTGTGGAGGTGCTGGTGGAAACACCATCTCATTTGCCAGAGCTGGGTTCAAAACGGCCTATGTTGATCTTAGTATGGAGAACTTACAGGATGCGGTGCATAATTCGCATGTTTACAACCAGTATGGAATCGATTTTTTGTGTGGTGACGCGTTAAAGGTAGATCTCAGAGAACTGGCACCAGACCCTGCCTCGACTACCATCTTTGTCAGTCCTGAATGGGGCGGCCCAAACTACAAATTGGCAAAGGTTTTTGACACGGAGATCTGTAGGCCCTCTGTTAGGGAATGTATCCTGAGATTTCGGCAGCAGGGGTTCTTCAAAATTGCTGTTTATTTGCCAAGGAACGTGAACCTAGACCAGCTGGCATACCTTGGCGCATTCAAAATCGAGTATATGAGGTACTATAAGAGCTGCCTCGCGGTTGTTGCTTGGTTTGATGAGCGTTGTGCTGGGTCAGAGCCATTTCTCAAGAGCCTGGACGTCTAGATCAAAATAATATAATAGATACATGTGTATGCATTTGTGCATGCCCGATGATTATTTGCCGTCTTTCAGAAGCTTGTTGCGCTTTTCTCTACGCTTGATTCTATCAACACGCTTGCGATGCATGACGAGGGCCATCTTCTCGTACCGTTCTTTCTCTGCCTTGGCCTCGCGTCTGGCCTTGATGTTCTGGATGTGTGCAGCACGCTTGGCCTCTTTTTCTTCCTTCAGTTCCTTTTCCTTGGCCTTGACAATCATCAGTTCAAGCCGCTCCTTGCTCCGGCGTGCCCATGAGGTGCTGACAGCTGGCTTTGTGGGCTCGTGCTTGTCTTTCCAATCTCTGTTTGAAACGTTTACTGGCATTGAAATATCTACTTGGCTGCACTGATCCCTTGAATTTCTCTAATAATTAATTTTTGTGACTAATCCTGCCTATGAAGTCGTCTCAGGTAAATTGTGGTTGCGTACTTTGAGAATATCATTGAGCTTTCAAAATTGCACAGACAGCAGATGCTTTAAGGCTAAGAATATAGGTATGAGCATTGAAATGCTACTGATAAATTCAGATTTACCTCCAAATCGCTTGTCTAGTGTCGGAATCAATCGCAGAATGACCGGCCTTTTGAGTAGCTTGACTTCATGAAACCTTCAATCAATTAATTGATACATAGCTCGTAGGTCTGATTAATTACTAGTGTTTATTCGAATCTGAAGGCTACTTGCAAGTTCCTCCGCCCAAGGATCTTCGGGCCAGCAAAATTTCTGCTGATTTGTGCTGTGGAAAGGGTATCTTTATCTCGCATTGCTGTGCATATTGAACAAGAAGTATAAGGATAGCAAAGCCAACACTAGCAGTCTCAAAGTACTAAAAGAATAGTTAATATACTCTCTTAATTTGAGCCAGGAATAACAACGAGCGATCCATAAAAGCTATGTTTCAAAGCTTATCTACAGACACTGTTTGCCGAGAACTGAAAAATTTGTCGAGCTGCAGGCTGGGTAGTGTCATGCAATCTTGACGCAATCAGAATCGTTGCAATCTACATAATTTTTGAAGCGGATTCTGGACACTTGTGCCCTCTTAGACATTCAGAGTAAGGTCGCAGAGTCGCACAAACCACACAAGCTGTAGGACCTGTGCCAGGTATGGCGGAAAAAGACGATGGCGTCACACTACAGGTAAGCGATGCTGAGTCTCACAGCGTGGACAAACATTATGGTAATTTCGCAATCAAGCGGTGGGGACTTTGGGTTTCCAAAACACTAGAGGTACAAGATTCCGAGGGAATGACTGTCAAAGATATGTTTCTGTACAATCATGACCTCAAACCGGTGGAAGAGGCTAGGAGGACGTGGCAATGGTGGGACTTTGTGACGTTCTGGATTGCAGATGCGATGAACCTTAATTCGCTACAAATCGCATCCACTGGCCTTGTGAATGGGCTAAACTGGTGGCAAACATGGCTTTCTGTATGGTTAGGATACTTTTTTGTTGGTGTTTTTGTTTCTAGTACCTCGAGAATAGGTGGTAGTTACCACGTCCCATTCCCCGTCTCATGTAGAGGCTCATTTGGTACATTCGGTTCTATTTGGCCGATTCTCAACAGAGTTGTCATGGCGGTTATCTGGTTCAGTGTGCAAACGTGGATTATGGGCCAATGTATGCAGCTTATGCTCCGCTCGATTTTTGGCAACGATTTGGACACACGGCTTGGCACTCAAAACCTGTCGGGTACAACATCTTTTCAGTTTTTGTCTTTCTTCCTTGCATGGCTGCTCCAACTACCGTTTTTGTGGTTTGAACCACAAATCCTCAAACATGTATTTCTGGCAAAGGCAGTTGTTGCTCCCGCGTCAGGAGTTGCGTACCTCATTTGGACGTTGATCAAATCCCATGGTATTCCAAAGGGTGTCAACGACACTTCTACAGTTACTGGCTCAGCCTTTGGTTGGGCCTTCATTGATTCTACCATGAACTGCATTGCTAATTTCGCGACATTGGTCTTAAATTCGGGTGATTTCAGCAGGTTCGCCAAGACAAAGAGGGCTTCCTGGCTGCCGCATCTCTTTATTATCCCAACTGCCTTTTCTCTCACTTGTTTAGTGGGGATTTTAGCGACGTCGGCGGCTGAGCCAATGTACCAGAAATGGTACTGGTCGCCACTGGATATCCTTTCCAGGTTTTTGGATAACTACACCAGCGGCAATAGAGCCGGCGTCTTCTTCGTCTCAGGAGGATTTCTCTATGCCCAGATCGGAACAAACCTGGCCGCGAACTCAATTTCGTGTGGAACAGATATGACGGCAATGCTGCCGCGGTACATTACCATTCGAAGGGGCAGCTACATCTGTGCTGCTCTTGCTCTTTGCCTTGTTCCTTGGAATTTTTTCAGCTCTTCGTCTACTTTTACAACGTACCTCAGCGCGTATGCCATTTTCCTCTCGTCTATTGCCGGCGTCATGGTTTGCGACTACTACTGGGTTAGAAGAGGCTACTTCGACCTCTATGCGCTTTATGATGGCAAAAGAGGTGCTCCATACTCCTTTACAACAATTGGTGTCAACTGGAGAGCATACGCCGCTTACATCTGTGGTGTTGTCCCAGTACTTCCTGGGTTTATCAAGACCGCGGGAGTAGACTCAGTACCCGTGGGAGCCCAGTATATTTACAGACTGAACTTCTTTGTTGGATTCATTATATCCTTTTTGCTGTACGCAGTACTGAGCTACTTCTGGCCAGTACAGGGTATGGTACCTCAGATGGTGGACAAACCATTTCAAAAGGGTTGGTATGAGGTTTATGCCGAAGTTGAAGACTTTGAAGAGGTTCTGTTCGAGAAGCGGTACACTGTTCACCATCCACACACACACTTCCATGACCATCAAGAGCTTGACAAGAGCTCTGATCTAAATTAGGAGAAGGGGTAAAAAAAAGACATTATTTAAATATTAGAGACGAGGACGGCTCGTTCAGGTGTAGATTTTTTCTTGAAAATTTACAAAACCGTGATGCTGGGTCAAATGACGAGGATGCTCAGATCTGAGGGTACTGTACAGACGCTGTTGTGCGCAGCGGAGGATGCAAAGTTGGAAGCTTTCCAGGGACGTATTCAGGCTGGGAAGACCCGCGTGCCTTCTGAATTGACTTGGCGGCAAGGGCCTTCTCAATGAGTGCTCTCAGGGCACTGATTGTTTCTAACGTCTTGTTGGCAACATCCTTGGTCAACGCAGGCTGTTTAGCAACCAACTGTGGGCCCTGGCCGTTGGGTACAGACCTTGATGGAGACGATGGTGGCCGTGCAGTGTGCTGAAGGCCAACAGTTAGTCTCTGGCCACCACTAAGGCTCTCAAAGCGTGGGCCAAGCTCAGCAGTAGCCATGGGAGATGCATCGGATAGGCAAGGATACGATACCTTGCCATCGGACTCAGAGTGAGCGCTATCAACTGGTGAAAGCATTTCAAAGCTTGGCTGGACGTTACTGCGGGGAGTGTATCCGAACAAGCTGCTTGAAACTTGCGAAGAGAATTTAGCCAAAAAGTCGTCAGTCTCAAGAAGATCATCTACTTGCAACGAGGGCATACTGCCAAAGTCCGTAGAAGCCTCGGGAGAATTCAAAATAAGAGGCGAGAGTTCGTTGATACGATCAATAAGAGGGGCCATGTCATCCCCGTAACGCGAGCGCTTGACATCACCCAGCAAGTCAAATGACAACTCCAAAGCGCGTTTACGGCTCTGGTAGCCAGGAGTGCAACCCAGCGGGACACTGTGTTGCCATTGTGTGGGATCGGTTGCAAGCGGAGCATGGGCTGCAGAAGGATTACTGGTGGTATAAGTGCACTGCTCGTGGCCTGGCGCGGTTGGAGGTGCATTGTATGTTGGTCCATACATTGTAGCGTAAGAATGCGAGGTTTGGTTGTACGAGGCGTCTAGTCCATGCGGGTAGCCATTGAGCTGCTGATGTTGCTGGTGCTGGAAGCTCTGGATATGTTGAGATTGCAAGGGACTTTGGCTCTGGTGCTGGTGCTGAAGCTGGTGCTGGTGCTGAAGCTGATGCTGGTTCTGGTACTTCTCGTCCTTGCCACGAGACGCAGGAGGGCTGGCCGTACGGTCGCCGCCGATATGGATCTTATCATGCTTCTTGAGATCCTGAGGACGCTTGAAGCTTTTCTTGCATAACGAGCACTTGTAGGGCTTGAAGGGAATGTGTATCCGGACGTGAGATGTGATGTGGTCTCGCTTAACGGTTGTAACGCCGCAGTCGCTCCATCCGCATGTCAGCGTCAGGTTATTGTTGATTTTTCTGCCAATGTGATCGTCACACAAGTGATCATAGAGCGCGTCTGCTCCAAAGAACTGTCTATCACAGTCTCCCCACATACACGTGAGTTGAGCTTCAGTCTCATTCTCTGGGGTATTGTTCATGTTGTCGAGGTGTTGTGGTGGGACTAACCCGGCGGGATAGTTATTGTACGCGGTTTGTGCCATGTTTAAGTTCAGGCTTGTGTCTCGCAGCGATGGAATTGAAATGCGATAGTAGACACGAATGTAGCCTTTTCAAGAACCAGAATTCTCTAACTGTTTATAATAAAGCCAGCACGCCAAGGCTTTTTATGATGTTTGCACCTTACCCCACTGCAGATGAGTCAGGAGATTGTCTTGGCATGCATGTGATAGATTAGGATTCTGTGGAGTGGCCTAGGTGTCATCGGCTAATATTTTTTTTTTCGCTGGCTCCCAATTTAAATGATTTAGAACAAAATTGATATTCAAAAAATAGATATGTACAATATGAGCCCCCGTTGAGTCAGAATGAGCAGTTTATCTAGGCCCACGCCGTGGCAGTTAGTATGCACAGTGATGCATTGCCAAGCCTTTCGGATCTTGGCGCCAAGGCTGGAATCAATATGCCGCACCTGCTATCCGAGACGAATTTCAGCAAGTGGCACAAAAGACTGGCGGGAAACTCCTGGGCAGAAGTTTTAGTCTAATGTGCTACCGCCAGTCTTAAGCATAGCTATAAGCTCATCATTACTCCAAAAAACCAGTTCAACCCTCGAATGGTTCCACTCGGGTGACCGGGGCGGATGTCGACCCCACCCGATTTAAAAGCGCTAGGGTTTCCCCTCGCATAGCCACACAGACTTGCGCTGTCGGGACCAGTTTTTCGGGGCGCTTAGAAACAACTAAAGCAAGCTCAGTCGAGCTGCGCAACCGGCGCAATCAGTTGCCAAGTAGTTCTATCATATCTGAGTACTTTTACATCTTGACACCAGCGCACGGGCATATGCACAAACCCGAATCTTATTGATGTATAGGAGTTTACCGAATTGAACTTTCCAGACATGATGCAGGGGCATACTGCAAGGCACTAGCCATAACGGTGCTCACTCAACGGTATAGCATACGGTGGTGCAAATTGGTGTTGAAAAAATAAGTAGACTATAGCTAAATTACTCTAATCTAAGAAGCTTATTTCTTGGCAGCCTTGGCAGCGGACTTGGTGACCTTGGTAGCACCCTGGGTCTTGTCGACACCCTTGATGACACCGACGGCGACAGTGACACGCATGTCACGGACGGCGAAACGTCCAAGAGGGGGGTACTCCTGGAAAGTCTCAACGCACATGGGCTTGGAGGGGATCATCTTGACGATAGCAGCATCACCAGCCTTGATAGACTTGGGGTTCTCCTCAGTGGCCTTACCGGTACGGCGGTCGATCTTCTGGAGAAGCTCGGCGAACTTGCAGGCAATGTGGGCGGTGTGGCAATCGACAACGGGCTGGTAGCCAGCAGAGATCTGACCAGGGTGGTTGAAGACGATAACCTGGGCGTTGAAGGAAGCGCAGCCGACAGGGGGGTCGTTCTTGGAGTCACCGCAAACGTTACCACGGCGAATGTCCTTGACAGAGACGTTCTTGACGTTGAAACCAACGTTGTCACCGGGGTTACCCTCGGGGATCTGCTCGTGGTGCATCTCGACGGACTTGACTTCAGTGGTCACACCAGCGGGAGCAAAGGTAACGACCATACCGGGACGGATGACACCAGTCTCGACACGGCCGACGGGCACAGTTCCGATACCGCCAATCTTGTAGACATCCTGGAGGGGAAGACGGAGAGGCTTGTCGGTAGGACGGGCCGGGGGCTCGATGGCATCAATAGCCTCAAGAAGGGTCTTACCCTTGTAAGAACCGATCTTGGACTCCTTGGTCCATCCCTTGTACCAGGGAGCGTTGGAAGTGGGCTCCAACATGTTGTCTCCGTGCCATCCAGAGATGGGGACGAAGGGAACCTCCTTGGGGTTGAAACCAACCTTCTTGATGAAGTTGGAGACCTCCTTGACAATCTCGTTGAAACGAGCCTCAGACCACTTGACGGAGTCCATCTTGTTGCAAGCAACAATGAGCTGGCGGACACCGAGAGTGAAAGCAAGAAGAGCGTGCTCACGGGTCTGACCATCCTTGGAGATACCGGCCTCGAACTCACCAGTACCAGAGGCAATGATAAGAATGGCGCAATCGGCCTGGGAGGTACCAGTGATCATATTCTTGATGAAATCACGGTGACCAGGGGCATCGATAACAGTAACGTTGTACTTGGGGGTCTCGAACTTCCAGAGAGCAATATCGATGGTGATACCACGCTCACGCTCGGCCTTGAGCTTGTCAAGAACCCAAGCGTACTTGAAAGAAGACTTGCCAAGCTCCTCGGCCTCCTTCTCGAACTTCTCGATGACACGCTTGTCAATACCACCGCACTTGTAAATCAAGTGACCAGTGGTGGTTGACTTACCGGCATCGACGTGACCGATAACAACGATGTTGATGTGAGTCTTTTCCTTTCCCTGTATGTTAGATGTGTTCAAGAATCCAAAGTGTCCCCAGACATGATGAGATGACAGCTATTCAAACTCAATACTAGTGAAACACTAGCAATAAGAAGGGACAGGCCGCCACCATCATGTCCAAACCAATATGGTATGAAGGAGACAGCTACCTCAAGGGTAGCCAAGATGTTTGAGCACTTACCATTTCGAACGGTGTATGAAAAAACTTCCCAGAGGGCGGATGATGTATTATATAGTTGTCTTTGGGGCACCTCCACCACCCTCGCCCTGACAAAATTTTTCGCCTGCATGTATTGGCTAGTTTAGGGCTCAACTGGCTGAGCGATGTATATGCATGGCTGTTCTAACCTCTATAGGCGAGCGCAGCTTGTGAGTTAGAGTCAGCTACAAGGACACATCTAGGCACCACTACCAGGTCAAGTTGCTCGAACAGTCGTAAAAACGCACATAGAATATAAAGCGTAGACATTGTTGATGAGCCTGCTACCCCCGCATGGGGTTCTCAATTTGCCTCTCCGATCGAACCGCTACGTATGTGTAGTCAGCAATGCACGTCAGATTAACATCTAGAGAATTTCTGTAAAGTGGAGTCCATGTGGGAATCTCGCTGTTGACCGCATATACATGAGCCTCTGCAATTGTTCGGGAGCCCAGTACTACCTGAACACTGGAATTTGAGTTTGGTTCATGTTAACGTGGTCAAAAAGTCCACAGGCAACTTTCAAAAAAGGGCTTGTGCGGTCGCCGTTAGCACGTTCTAGTGTTTGGGCGTGCTGCAGTCACTGGCGCTAGACGCAGGGTTGGGGTATTGATTTTTTTTAGAGATGCCGTAAATCAATCAGATAGACCAGGCGAGGAGGGGTGTATAACAGACACTGCATCCCCGATCTGGCTCGTGATGCACTTTCAATAACAGAAGTACGATTTGTTTGACATCTGGCACCTCCAGTAGCCCTGCATGATGGGTATTAGTCTCAATTTAGTTAAAACTCCATTAAATCCCTCACCGCTATCTTAGCTCATTCGGCGATTGTGGCGCTGCAATTAAGTACCTAATTTCAGTCTACAGCGAGGTGGATTACTGACGATCAGCATGTGTCTTCTGGGCGCTGCTGAGATCCAAATTTGGGAAGATAGCAGGAATCCAATAGTGTCGTAAATAAACTATGTCCTCGTTAATCCCCCCCTGCTAACTCCGCTCTTCCAGTTTGGTGCCGCTTGTCTTCACTTTCGCCAAGTGGCTGATTCATCTGCGGCTGCTTGATCGTAAGTTAGCTAGGGATCAGGCGCAGCTAGACTTTTATTTGATTTCTCAACGCAAACACTGAACTATCAAGTGTCACCGGAGAACAACAATGCTGCAATGGCAATTGTTTTTCCTGGCACTGTCGTCATGGCTGAATACCAGTCTAGCGGCCAGTCCCAAAGTAGAACTTGATACTCCTCATGTTGTCAAGCTCGATGGAGAGACTGATACGCCTTACTTGGTATTCTGGCATAAAGATGCGGAACTGGTTGTTCCCAAACATAACAAGGGGATGAAGCGACAGGAGAATGGCGGTATTGTACCTGTCAAGCTTGCAGACGGCTCAGAAGCTGTGCTTGTTGGAGATATCAAAGCCCATCCTCAGGACCAAGCTATACTGTACGCTGACTTGACGGCTGGATACGCAATCTCTGGTGACCTGGGCCAAACATGGCAGCTGGCGAAGACGCCGGAGCAAAAGGGCGACAGGAAAGATTACGGCAAAAGCAGAATTGAGATTCATTCTGCTTTCCCTCAGTGTGCCATATTCCAGGGCCATGGTGCTTCATCGCCAACGCTGGCGTGTCTAGGCAAAGACCCCGTTCATTTGGATGGTGCCAAGGCCTGCGTTTTCGGTAACAGCGAAGATAAAATGCAGCTGGTGTGTGTTTCAGACAACGGTGATTTAACAATCACTGTTGATGCGGAAAAATCCACACAATCTCGCATAATTCCTGATGCACCAAAGAACCTCAACGACGTTCTACGGTCGGGTAAATACTTTGGCGCTTTGAGTGACTCTATCTACATCTCCACTGGATTGAGCGAATGGCACGAGCTCGTCTCATGTCAGGACAAGAACTCTCAAGTATCATGGTTTGATGCCAACGAAAACACTCTATTAGTGGTTCTTTCGAGCCCGAAAGACCCCAAGGTTGCAGAGCTTTGGGCAGCAGACTCCAGAGGCCGTTCTTTGGGCATGGTTGGTAGAGTCAGCGACAGAGAACATCACCACCGTCACAGAGCTGCGATTGAACGTGCTGAGCACAATCGGAATGTCGTTTTGGCAGAGATGAATGATGCGTATGGCGACAAATTCTCTGCAAGATCAACAAACGGTGGCAGAACGTGGACCCAAGTCAAAGAGCATCTTCACATCAATCCCAACAATGATTTGCACCAGCGTGCGCTGAATCCAGTGCCGGGCGTTTTCTTTGCTCTCTGTGGTGCGCGTACCCACAGGCAGTCTACTCTTTGTGTGTCAAAGGATATGGCTGCCACCTGGGAGAAGGCGCCCTATGAGATCTCTCACTGGGCAGTCGGCGATAGTGGTTCAATTGTGCTTGGTGCACCTCATCGCGAACATACCAAGCAGCCTTTGATTCGGTTCAATGTGGCCAACGGAACTTGGGCGAAGGTCGAGACGAAGAGCTACAAACAGACCCACTTTGTTCCTTCTGTTTATTGCAGCCCTAACAGCGCACTTTGTTACGTCTATCAACACAATTCTGGAGTCTATTCTCTAGATTGGCCTAATGAGTCCTCTATCTGCTCCAAGGATGACTTTGAGCTGAAGACGCTTGGACCCGAGAGTTGTTTCAATGGCAAATCGCAGAATGTCTTGGTACGGAAACCAGGTGTTGTATGCCAATTGGGACCTGGAATCTTAGATCCCAGCTTGAAGCACACTTTTGACGTGCTTTCTGGAAGCACTTCTTTGGGCCCCTTTGAGGGCGATGTCTGCCTTTGTGCTATCAATGATTACGAGTGCGATATGGGCTTTGTGTGGAACACCACCGACCACACCTGCTGGCCTACAAAGCCCATTGAATGCAAGGACAAAGAGACAGTAGTCACAATGTCTGGCGGATACATCAAGCAGCTGAACAATCAGTGCAAGGCCGACAACTCTCAAGGCTTGCAGCTATTGGGTGACCACCAATGGAAGTGCAAAACTAAAGAGCGTGTTTCGGGCAGTGGTATGATGGATGGCGGAGATTGCGGAGATGACAAGAAGGGTAGCAATGACAAGAAGAATAACGACGTCAAAGCGGGTGAAAAATGGCACATCAATTCCAGTGTGCTTGACTCACCGATTGTCAACTATGCTTATCTCGATAGGATGCCTGACAGCGATGGCGAGACTGTTTTTATCTGGACCCGTAGGGGCTCATTGTACATTTCTAGAAATGGCGGCGCATCATGGGACAAGTCCGAGATTACAGGCGTAGTCAACATCTGGCATCACCACAGAGATCAACATTTTGTCTATATATACACCGACAAGGGCATGTTACACTCGTCAAACGATCAGGGAAAGTCGTTCAAGTCAAGCGCGCTTCCTGGAATCCCCTTGTTGCGGGGACGACTAATTGATATCCACCATGAGCACCCTGACTGGCTTATTGCGCACACTTTATCATCTTGCAAGGGCAGTATCGATAGCTGTCCTATTGAAGCATACGTCTCCAAGAATGCAGGCCAATCGTGGTCGTTGATGACCTCAAATATCGAGCGTTGTTTCTGGGTGAGCCATGCCATTGAAAACTCAGACGAGAATTTGGTATTTTGCGCACAGAGACAAGATCAGTCTCATAATGTCACACTGAACTCCTCGCATGACTACTTCGCCAAGCAGACTACGACGCTGATTAACGATGTCTATGGCGTTCAGGTTGACCCGCCGTTCGTGGTTGCTGCTGTTGTTGATAGCGATAAGAAGCTGGCTGCTTCAGTTTCATACGACGGCGTCCACTTTGCACTTGCAAAATTGCCTGACGATATAAATCTGGCACCAATGACAAGATACACTGTTATCAATGTGAGGGATGATGCACTCGTCATTCACGCTGCAACAAGCACGCAGGCGGGCTTTGAGTTTGGCGCATTGCTGAAATCCGACTTTGATGGCGTGAGATTTGCGCGTATGCTCGACAACGTCAACCGTAACAACCACGGATTTGTGGACTACGAGCGCGCTCCAAACCTAGATGGTCTAGCGTGGGCAAATGTTGTCACCAATCCCGAGGAGGTCCGCGCTGGTGCTGGTAAGAAGCTCAGAACGGTATTCACCCACAGCGATGGCGCTTTCTGGGGGTACGTTCCGGCACCAGACAGCAAAGAGGATCCCGAAAAGATGAGTTTGAACCTTCATGGCTACTCTGAGAGACATAAGGGCCTTAGCAACCCATCTTCGCCCTCGGCAGTTGGTGTCTTACTGGGGCTAGGCAATACCGGTACTGAACTTACTGAGATCGAGACCGCATCAACATTTATGAGCACAGATGCTGGTCTATCCTGGAAAAAGCTTTCAGACAAGGCGTTCTTCTGGGAGTTTGGCGACTCTGGATCTCTCATTCTTCTAGCTCCACGCCACGGACAGACCAATTCAGTGTTTGTGAGTGATGACGAGGGTGCCAATTTGAAAGAGATCAAAATCAGTGATACCCCCGTGGAGATTCTTTACATTGCTACGATGCCCTCAGATACCAGTTTGAACTTCGTTCTGTTTGCTCGCACCGGCCACGGGCCTGGCCAGGAGCACTCAGTTATCCAGGTCAACTTTGACAATTACTTCGAGAAGCAGTGTGACTTCAAGGGCCCTGAGTCGGAGACCGATGACTTTGAGTTCTGGGAGCCTGCTCACCCTACTTTGGGTGCTGACGCCTGCCTCTTTGGCCAGCACGTCAAATACCTTCGCAAGATCGCTGGTCGCCAGTGCTACATCGGTGATCTGGGAATGCGGCTGGGTAACCTGAAGAAGTTGATCAAGAGCTGCCCATGCACAGAAAAGGACTTTGAGTGCGACCACAACTTTGTTCGCAACGAGAACAACGGCAAGTGTGAGCTTGTGCCTGGTGCCTCGGTACCATCGAAGGACGATCAGTGCCGCGATGGTGCTATCGCCTGGCGCGAAAGTACCGGCTACCGCCGTGTTTCAATCAACAAATGCGAGGGAGGCAAAGAGCTTGACAAGGGTGGTCGTTATAATCCTTGTCCTGGCATGGAGGAGCCTTTCTCCCATCGTTACGACGAGGATGGCCGCCCCCGCGATAGGAATGGTGAGCCCGGAAGACCTGACGGTCCTCCTGGGTTTGGTCCTCCTCCACCAATGAACGGTGGCTGGGGATTCTATGGTCTTGTCAAGTTCTTCTTCATCTTTGCTGCCATCGCTTCAGTACTTAGCGTTGGTCTCCTTGTTGCCTTGAACTATGAGCGCACTGGCGAAATCAGACTTGGATCGAGCGATCGTGAAATGCTGAGGAGTCAACTGAGCACTTCTGGCCAAACTGCTTTGCTCACAGTTCGCCAGTTCTGGGAGCAGTTCATGAATCGCGCCAACCTCAGCTTCCGTGGCGATAGTGCTGGATTCTACTCACACATCGGCGATGACTCGCGTGCAGATATCCTCAACGATGATGAGGTCGAGTTCGATGCTGAAGATTATGATTCCGATGTGGAGGCTTTAGAGTAGGACATTTATAAATATTATAGACAGATTTTTATTTTATTTCACTGTTGCAGCTTAGGTTTCTTAGGCTCAGGTTCTAGCCCAGACTTGTCATTTTTATCATTATCGTCGTCCGCGCTATTATCCGACACTTCTTCCTCGTCAGTCTCGGAAATATCATAAGGATCAACAATGTTCTCGTCTTCCTGGCTTGCACGGTAGTACTCCAGAGCATTGGGGTAAATTTCTTCAATAATTGTGTCTGCAATTGGACTCAGCTTAGCGAGCGGTCCCTGGGGCCCTTCATACGCAAACCAAGCAAAGAAACTACCCTTGCTTTGCTTCACCAAGTCATGGCCTGCCTTCCATGGCAGCGAGACTTTCTCAGAGACGTAGCACCGCTTGTCATTGTCGTATTTGAACGGTTTCCGAATAGCCACAGACTCCAAGCATGGATTGGGGCCAAACTCAAACACAAGCGTACATTGTCTGACATTGCTCTGATCATACTCAATCCACAATTCTTTTAAAGCATCAGTAACCTGAGTGTCATCATACTCAATGTACTCTGCTAGTAGGCCGCTTTCATCGATTACCTGTGACCAGAATCGCTCAATTCCCTTGACTACCTCTCTCCGTGCTGTATAAAGCGGCTGCTTTAGTTCCACCGACTTTTCATAGATCTGTGACTCAATTTCGCCTTGTTGCTCGAGCAGTTTTGCCAGATCTTCTGCCATTTTTGTTCAATAAGTGTTGAACCAGTGCTTCGCGACTAGAAACAGATCAGTTTCAATGCTTAGTCATTAATTTATCGAAAGTCTGGGGTAAAGAGGACCAAACGGACGTCCTGAGCTCAAGATGCCTTTGCTGGGTGCCGTGCACTCTCTTCAGTATTCCTAGCTCCCACAATCACTTTGCGTAGAAAAAGTGAGAGGGAATGCATTAAAGCTTGTAGATCGAGATGTAATTTCCAGCCCCGAACGGTCATTGTTCCTAGTTTTGAGGACAGCAGCTCGTATGCTGCCAATGTTTTGGCGTTGAGGGCGGCAACAAGTACTCTAGAGCTTTCCAATTGATGAAGCAGCCCCCTAATTTGTGTATTGGAAGCTTCCACTGCATCCATGTACCTATCAAACTCCGCGTCGGAGGGGTCGCTTGCTTCCAATTCATCAATCAGTGCATCGAAAGTAAGCTCAAGCTGGCTGAAAACATCATCAGGAGCCATGTACTGATCAACTGAGACCTGTAACCCAGCAAGCTCAATTTCAGTTACACCACTGGTTCCGATGAGGTCATCCACCCTTGACTGGTACAGCTCCAGTCGCTTTTCGAACGACACCGCCTGTTCTTGGATGTTGTCAATTTGGTTTTGCAGATTAGCAGCAAATCGTCTGTTCTGAGCCAAGAGGTAGCTGGGGCTACGCATCTGGGGCAATGGAATAGTGTGGTAAGAGGGGATTTGTGAGGTGAGAGTAGATAATTTATGTAGATGGTGTGTTGTGGTACATCTATGAGGGTTGCATAAACGTGCATCTCAGTTCTGCGCACGCTTGCCTCTAACCACATCAGGCAACTTCAATGGAGCTGTGAGTTGTGCGATGCGGTAGAACTTGGCCTTTGCAGGTGTCAAACCACGAGTGTTGGCCTCGTTGACTGTAGGGCTCTTGATCTTGCATCCCAGAGCACGGAAGATCTCGGTAATGTGCTTGACCTTCAGGTTGAGCTCCGAAACAAGAGGGGGGATATCGAGTGAGAACTCGTTGATGTGCAGCATGATCACAAATACCGAACAGAGAAGTTTGTCCAGTCTTTGTGGATCAATAGCAAATCTAGCCTCCTTGGAGCGGCCGTACATACCTGCCTTGGCCACAGTGTACCTATCGATAATGCCATCAACGATCTGTTCTGACGGGGCCTTTAGCAGCTCTGTGAGCTTACGCTTGTCAGATGTGAACTTCTTGTTGAAAACAGCCAGCAGGTACGAAAGGTATAGCAGCAACCGCAGACGGGATTGAACGTCCACTCCTTCCTCCAAAACTGATTTGATTTGCACCTTGATAAATTCACTGTTGATCGGCAAGATTTCTTCCAGCTGCTCGGAATCCTCCATAGAGGTGATGGCAGTGATATCGATTAGAGACAGCTCCTGGGTAGAAACGATATCTTCAATTTTGTAAATCTCCTCGACATTCTTGGTCTTGAGATCAAAGGGCGGGATAGGCCGGCTACCACCAATAGCCTCCATGCGCTCCTCGTTCGAGGGCAAGGCCGCCATCTGGTCCTGAATCTGTTCCGAAATAGCGCTCTCGAGAGACTGAAGATTTCCTGCATCAACACGGTTACGCTCGCGCCCAACAAGCGCAGCCTTTGCCTTGCGGGTACCAAAGGCTTCACCAAGAGCATTTCTTTGCTCAGAGTGACGGAGACCCTCGTTCTTGATGGATGCAATCTCTGCCTCTTTGCGGTCCTTCATCTCGCACTCGACGGCATAAAGATCTGTGGGCACAATGTCAAACTTTCCCGTTTTCGGATTTTTTACTGCGAGGCACCACATTGAGTCTTGATCTGGGCGGCCCTTGTAAAGAATGTTGTCATGAGAGCCAGTGAGCTTGCGCTTTTTGGCCTTTTTTGACATGTCAATATCTAGCTCAGCACTTTCAGGGATCTGAACTGCCGGTAGACGTGTGACAACATATTCGTCAGACATTTGTGCAAAATCAAGCTACCCTGAGCTGAGGAAACCAGTTAAAAGGGCTTTTGATCGCTCTTTTCTTAAGAGTATGATTCTGCCGAGCTTTGGAGCACTGGACATTTCAGAATTATAAAAAATAATTATGTAATACATGCAGGTCCTGGAGAGATGCAGACAGATTGTGACGAGAGCGAAGGCTGAAAGAGAAAGCCTGAAGAAGCTGTTAATTTACATAGGCTTGTTGCTGATGAATGCATACACAGTTCTCTCAATTACAAGAGACGATGACTTGCGCGAGGTAAAAGCGGCATACAAGCGAGCTCTGTTGCGGAACCATCCCGACAAGCTCGCCCAGGCATCTAACATGGATGAGCCAAGCTATACTGTTGATCAGATTTTCAATGCATATGAAACAGTTTGTAAGAATCTCAACAGCGGACTAGAGCTTCAGAATGTAGCTGAAGCAGACGAGGGCGAAGTGATTAGCTATAATGAGGTGACTGATCTCTCCCATTTTGAGGTTGACATGACAGGCCAAATTTGGACGAAGCACTGCAGATGCGGTGAACAGGGCTACGTTCTCAGTGTTGAGGAGCTTGAAGCTAACGGAAATGCAGACGAGATTGCTGTGCAGTGTTTGAACTGCAGCTTGTGGATCTTAGTACAGTATAGCGTGGAGGAGTAGAGTTGTAAGTTGTAATAAATATTTATTTGATAAGAGTCTCTGATCTGTTCTTAGAATGGCGGTGGAGAATGTCTCTAGGAAGCTGGACTGATTTCCCAATAATCTCCGTAACCGTATGCAACGGTCGTATTCCCGACTCCTCTTCCATCACCGGCTCAATACCCTCCTGCCGGAGCATGCACGACAATGCTTCTGCAACTGCTGGGATATCGGCTAAAAGTCCAGCGTGGGTATGTTTCGAGGCCACTGTGTCTACATTTGTGTAGCCGTAGGTCAATGGTAGCAGACTTTTCCGGGACACTACGCCATCTCCGCATCCGTACCAGTAATTACTGTAGTTGTCAGTAGATATCGCACTTCGGCTCGGCACTTTGACGCCACGGCAAGTCGCGGTCGTGTTGCCATAGAGCACACAAAGAGGAGGATATGATGCATTTTCGATAGGCTCTAGCTCCTTGTGGAACTGCTTGGCTCTGGCAAGATGTTCCGTGAGATAGTCCACTGCCTTGCCAAATGGCAGCTCCTTTTGATGTATGTCTTCAGCAATCTGTTGGCGTCGGATATCCGGGTCACGAGAGACACAGGGAGACAAATTATACTTGATCCAGGAATCGGGGTCGTAAAAGTCAATAGGGTATTCTTCAGTAACGTCTTCTTCGTTAGCAAACATGATGCCCGTTTTGGGAAGGAAAATAAAGCTGCTGCGCATGGTGAAGTTAATTTTGGCGGTAAGAATTTTTTTAGACAGGAGCAGCGTGTCGCCAAGATGAAGCGGCCCCAAGATCTGCATGCACTCTGACGGACAGCCTGCGTACAGGATCCCTCTAACAATTTTTTGGCACCGTGGATTGGCTCTGATAAACCTTTGAAGGACGTGATGAGCTATGAGGCCGCCCATTGAGTGTGCGATTATAAGCACAGGCTTTCCTTCTTTGTTATGCACGTCTTTGATGTAGTTGTACAGCTTGTCGGACATAGTATGACCGGAGAGCCTCCAGTCGTATGCATACGGGTAAACAGTAGTACCGTCCTGATCGCCCAGTAACTTGATGAGCTTGTGGCAGATATCCACTGGCCCTACACGGTCCAAAATCGATTCTGGGAAGATCAAATCCTCAGAGTTCTTTTCGTCTTCATCGGTCAGCCCGAGCTCCAGGGTTGCCTTACCAATGCCAAGGCCAGCCTTGTAGGGAACCCAAACTCGCTTGTTGGTCCGCTTGTCAGCGAGATGCGAGCCTCTGTAGCCGCCCAATATGACAACTGGCCCACCAACATGAGGCAGCTTGTCGGTTATGAAATTGGGCTTGAGAGAGTGCCTGATCGCTTGTGAGCGGGGCCCTACAATTCGCTCTTTGCGGCCAAACTCGCTGTCTTCTCTGTCAGATGTGAACGATGCGTCGTCATACGAAATGGCCTCGACCATCTCATCTGCTTTGTGGCCCGCAACCCCAGCAATAGAAGCAATGCCAGATGCTATAGGAGTAACTAGCGTCTGCCACAGTGAGTCGCAAGGGACCCCTAGTCTAAAGGGACTCTGACCTCCGTCATGGTCGTTCTCTGTATCTGGGTTCTGTGCTAACCTATCAATATCGCTTTCGCCAGTTTGCGTTTCTTTGTCTTTTGTGAACTCCTCAGGCTTGCTGCCAGCATGTGAGCCATGTTTTTTGTGGGAGAATAGTGATGCTATACCAGATTCGCACCGTCTGTGGTTGCCTCCTTCATTACTTGCGCATTTACCACATTTGCAGCGCCCAGAGCTAGTGGTTGATGCTGATGCTATTGAGGGCCGCTGTGAACTAATTGAAAGTTTTCTCGTGCCTTCATCCAAATCACCAACTGTGGAGCTGTTGCTGTATGCTTCTGACTCTGAAGAGTAGCCCGACGAGACGCCCTCGTTCTCGGATTCCTGCATAGTTGTTGCACTAGCAGTTTGTGAGTAATTGGAGGTGATGTCTGTGCTATGGTTGGATTGTGCTGAGGACCCGCAATATGTTGTTCTCTTGAAAGGATTCATTGACTTGAAATTGCGGGTATGAGGCCGGGGTAGGATACATAACCGTGCATTCGATATAGGCCCCTCTCAGTGCACACTCATGCATTGCCTGGGCAAGATGCATTGGGTAGGTTGGAGAAAGCGGCATACAGGTATTCTTTTGAGATGCCTGAATGAACGTTTCCAAAGAAGGCTACCGTATTACTTTTTGCCTTTGAGTTTTGAAAGTAGTTATAGCCCTAACTGACACAAGTTCGGCACGGGATAGTTTGATAAAACAGATTTCCCGCAAATGTCACCCTGCAGGCTGCTGTGCGTATGCGGAGCCGAGAGCGGCTCCCTCTAAGCAATCGAAAGGTTGACGAGAAAAAGTGCATTGATAATTTTGTAGAGAAGAAGGATAAAAGCAGACTTGACACTTTCAAATGATGTTTTGTATCAGAACCCATTGAGATTATCTTCTTTTTTGAAAAAATAACCTAAGTTCAAGAATACAATTGGCCTTTATCATTGACGCCATGGGTCCAGGGCCGGTCTTGTTGAAAGCTACATTTAAGGGTTGGGGCGAATATCCCAGAGCAGAAGTTGTGAAATCCTTCAAGTTGTGGCAATAGTGGCGGAGGGGTGATTTTGCCACTTAGTTCTAAGTACTATGTCCTCAATTGGCCTTTACTAACTTTACAATCACCAGCAATGACAGTATTTGACAAGTTGGGGATTGGCCGCAGCAGCAGCGATTCGCCCACAGCTCATACTCATAATGCCCATTCATTTCCGCCTGTTCCGCCGCAAACATTGAGAGTAATCGTCTCGCCATCGCCAAATCTGGCGCTGGAGAATGTCATTGCAGTGCCACCAGGTACATTCCACGATGGTCAGTATGTGATCTGTGATGGCAAGTTTGTGTTTAGCGTACGTGTTATCCCCAATATGGAGCCGGGTACGTTGGGAGCGTCTGGAGCCCAGCGCGAGTGGGCTCAATGGTCTCAATTCCACGAGGCATATGTCGAATCCTTTGACATCTTCGCTGGCAACAACTCTCAGGTATATCTGGCATCGCTGGAGCTAGAGATCGACTTTTATAAGCGACCCAATACTAAGACTTATGAGCAAAGTGATCTGGCAAAGCAATTGTTACAGGTCCAGCATGATCATATTTTCAGCCCTGGCCAGATTTTCCCCCTGGAATTTGGCGGAACCAATTTCAAGGTCATGGTTACTAGAACTGATGTGATTGATCTCACTGGTACTGCACAGCCCTCTGGCAACCGTCGTGGCCTGCTTACCCCACAAACTGAGATCATCTTCCGGAAAGCAGCCCATAGCGCTATGCAATTGAAGGGCGCTCGTCAGGCGCGCACCAATTTGCTGCAAAACAACTTCAGTTTTGAGCACATGGGTATTGGTGGTCTCGACGAAGAATTCTGGGTGCTTTTCCGGCGTGCATTTGCCTCGCGTGTGGCTCCACCTAGGGACGTTGAGCGTCTAGGTATCAAACATGTCAAGGGTGTGCTGCTCTACGGACCCCCCGGTACTGGTAAAACACTGATTGCGCGTCAAATTGGTAAGATGTTGAATACTGTCGAACCCAAGATCGTCAATGGTCCCGAAATGCTGTCCAAGTTCGTGGGTGGCTCTGAAGAGAACATCCGAAAGCTGTTCAAAGATGCTGAGGACGAACAAAAGGCAAAGGGCGAAGACTCAAACCTTCACATCATTATTTTTGATGAACTTGATGCTGTTTTCAAGCAGCGTGGTTCGCGAAGCGATGGCACTGGTGTTGGTGATAACGTGGTCAACCAGCTTTTGGCTAAGATGGACGGTGTGGATGAGCTGAACAATATTCTCATTATTGGAATGACGAATCGTAAGGATCTCATTGATGTTGCGCTCATGCGTCCAGGAAGATTTGAAGTCCAGCTTGAGATTCCGCTTCCAGATGCCAAGGGTCGCCAGCAGATTCTTACGATCCACACTGCCAAGATGCGCAAAGAAAAGATCTTGGCATCGGATGTAGACATGAAATACCTGGCCTCCAAAACCAAGAACTGCTCTGGTGCCGAGCTGGAAGGTCTAGTCAAGGCAGCTGCTGGTTTCGCCATGAAGCGCAACTTTATCACCACCAAAGAGGGAAGAATGACATTCGACTCAAAGGCTCCTCTCAAGGTCACTGCACAAGACTTCAACGATGCGTTGGAGGGATTGACACCCGCGTTTGGTGTCAGCGAACTAGATCTCCAAGAGCTCACCCAGGGCGGGATCATTCAATTTTCGGAAGACATCACCAATCTTCTTGCGCGGGGACAGCAGCTCACCAGGCAGGTCACAATGGGCGATCTATTCCCGCGTATTTCTGTCCTGTTCCATGGCCCATCTGGCTCTGGAAAGTCTGCGCTGGCCGCGCAGATTGCGCTTGCTACAGACTTCCCCATGGTGAAGCTCATTGGCCCCAAGGCTTTGATGGGAATGAACGAGTCACAGAAGATTGCCCACATTCAGAACGTGTTTTTGGATGCCTACAAGACGCCCATGAGTGTTGTGCTGCTGGACCAGCTTGAGCAGATCATCGACTGGGTTGATGTTGGACCTCGATTTAGCAACGCGGTTCTCCAGGCTATCATGGTGTTTGTGCGCCAGCAGCCTCCCGCCGGCAAGCGTCTGCTAGTTCTAGGCACTACGTCCAAGTATGATGTGATGAAACAAGTCGGCTTGGCCCAGCACTTTAACCAGGAACTTTATGTCCCCAACGTCATGACTGTAAGTGCCCTTGGACCAATTCTTGATGATACTGAGTTTATGGAGCCAAGAGACAGAGCAGAGCTCTTGCAAAGCATCCGTGCTGAGGCCGGAGGCGACAAGCTTGGTGTCATTGGTATCAAGGATGTCTTGTACAGCATCAACAGTGCCAAGGCATCCAACCACCCCGCTGATGCGCTCAAGGAAATGATCCTTGATGCTGTTCACGGCAACCTGTGGCGCTCAGTTGGTAATTTCCAGTGAAAATAAATATTGATTCTATACAACAAATCTACAAACTTGATTCGGCAAGCTGTTTGCTGTCCAAGCCGCTGGCAGCGTAGAATATACCACCTCCAATGATAGCCAAGATAAAGTATATGGGATAGAGGCATAAAAACCCAGCAATGATACCAAGCTTGATTACCGTGACCGATGGTTTCTGGTCACCAGTGCTTTTTGCCCATTTAAGAAGCAAAAGACCCAAAAGAAGAACGACTCGTGCGAGTAACATTGGGAGCTCTTGAATGACCTGGGCTCTATTGGTCAAATCAGCGATCTGAGCATTGATCTCATTAGGAACAACGGGGGCTTTGGCAGCCTTTGGAGGCTCGCTGACATCAATTCCGGGGAACGCCATCAATTCTATTTTACTTCCCCAATTGACCCAATTGACCTACAAGGATGAGAATGACAGGGAGAAACAAATACCAATATTTGACGTAAAAGGGCTGTTCTTTTGTCTCCGCTTGCTTTGGTAAAGCGCTACTGTATTGCACAACTGGTGACTCTTGAGTGGCGCGCCAGTTAAAGGTGATACCTTGTTTTGAGCTCTCCAGTCCTTCTTGAGAAGCCCTGTCGGTGTTAACCTTATTTTGGCTTCCAACTTGGGGCATAAAGTGAAGCTCAGAGCCAACCCATGCAGCAATAATCCCAGTGTGAGCTACAGCTTTCTGTTTGGCTGGACTTGGGTAAAGTGTATGGCAGACAAAGTTACCGTTGCTCAGAACACCCAAGCACTGCTTATTGTGGATCGTTTCGAGCGCTTGGAGCGCATCTTTAGTCTCTGTAAACATCACATAGCCATTTACTTCGTCACACAATGCTGATCCAAGCGTAATAACAGCGCCATCCTCTGTCCTTACTGCGATCGTTTGTCCGTACTTGCATTGGGCTTGATCAACATGTGACAGCACAAAAGTCAAGTGAAGAAGCAATAAACTTAGTAGCGATGAGATACTAAATATCATTTGTTAGTAGACTTTAGTGGTCTGTTGCACCTTCCTTGTCTCAATTGAGCTGGATACTGGCACTGATGCTTTGTCTGTCCAACCCCGAAATATTACCAGGGCCTGTGATAACGGCCTGTGGTTATGGTTGAAATTTGCCAAGGCATAATGTGGCGCCGTGGCGTCCTCGCCGTAATGTGGCCAGTGAAAACAGCTTACGAGTGGTGGAAAGTTATGCACTGATTCAGGGACTGCATCCAGTAGTAGCCCTGTTTTTTTCATCTTCTCACACCTATCCGCCATGGTTTCGCCCGCCTTGAACGTTGCCAGATGGTCTTTCTTCTCTTTCGGCATTGCCTACGGTTTGCTCCATGACCGTTCGCTTGCCGCCAAGGGTGCTGTCCTCGAGGCTGAGGCCAAGCTCCAGCAGAAGCAAAAATGGGTTGACCAGGCCAAGGCCGAATGGGCCAAGCTCCACCCCCCGAAGGTCGATGCCGCCGGTGAGGCCAACCTTGATGACGCAAACTTTGATCCTGCTAAATGGATTGAGGCCAAGGTCTCTACTCTCAGCCAGTAATTATTGGGATGATGTTCTCCCGTCGTACTGTGTTTGCCAGGTGAACACGACTAGCATTTGGCAATTTATATACAGTTTAACTAAATATTGTTGTAGCAGCGTGCATTTTCTTTGCTGGTGAAAGATACTTTCACTTCTTGGCGGCCTCTTTTTCAATAACAATTTCGGGTTGTTGGATGAATTTCTCCCACTTCTCGCGGTGTGTAAAGTGTGAAAGTGCCTCTTCAGGCTTCATTGTGCGTGCACGGAAGTATACCTGTCCTTCGGGCAGTCCGTGCTTCTCTCTAAGCTCGTCAGTAACGCCTAGACTGTAGTTAACTCTCCATAGGTGAGCACTGACTGCTTCTAGATTGTTGGTAGCAGCGAACTCTCTGATGTCAAAGTCTGCGCTGTCATTATGCATGTTGTCGGAAATCTCCTTAGTAGTAACCTCGCTGGGCTGGCGGAATAACCAAACACAAACGCGCTGGTAACCGCTGTTCTTCTCTGGGACTGGTGGAACCCAAGGAGTCAGCTCACGACCTGTTGACCAGTCAAGAGGAGCCTTGCTGTCGCTCAGCTTCAAATCGCAGACAGCGTAGTGAACGACAGTGCGGAAAGAGTCTGTTTCGAGCTCGGGGATGTCTGGATTCACAAAAACAACAGTGTAACGAGCAGTAGGGTCTGCGATCTTCTCCCAGTCATGCCACAGAAGTTCTGGTCTACGAGAGCAGATGGCATTGTCAACCTTGTCACCAGCCTCAAGCCATTTAGCATTGGGAGTGAGGAAACGAAGCTTCAACTCAGCCTTGGGCTCGAATGTTGGCAAAGTGTCAGGGATCATATGGTGCTGCTCGACACGTTGCATCAATACCAGCATCTCACGCTTTTCCCACTCTTTACGGGCAAGATGATTGTAAACAGGAACCTTGAGGTCGACAGAGTCTTTGTCAAAGTTGAAGTTATACTGGACCTCGGGGTTTCTCAGCTCTGACTGCACCAGTGCCTCAAACTGTGCCTTTTTCAGTTCCTGCTGCTTGGCGGGATCAGATTCCTTCAAAACCTCTGCTTCAAGTTCCTGTGCACGAGCTTTTTGACGTTCTGACTCTTTTGCTAAGATGGATTTGGCCTGCTCGAATGCCTGGTCCAGCATTGGTGTCTTGACGTAGTGAGCACGGTTTCTGGGGCTCAGAATGGATGGCGGGCCCGTGGCTGGGACTCCCTTCAGGACTGCCTCGCGGATCTCGGCATTCGCAACTTTGAGTGACTGTGAAGCAGCACTCAGAAGCTTGGAACCTGCTCTCATCTTTATTGGAAGCTTGTCTTATTTTCTTCAGCCGGTTCGCCTACAGCGTCCCTACAGAATCTGATTATTAATCCGTCCTAACTTGCAACTTTGGGTCATGCTGTCGAGGGCACACACCTGCAGGCGGATCTGGCCTCAAGACCTGCAACCAGTTGGGCAAACACCACGGATTATAGCTACTTTGGCCGGAGTTTTACATTCCAATTGAGATCTCACAGTGTTTATTGGAATGAAAAGTGCTATTCTTGCTCTGTTTTCTCTGTGCAGCGCGGTGGCCAAGCTCCCATACGTGGATCAGTTATACGACCCCATCGTGGACGTATTCGCACAACCGCATTACACGGTTGGGTATACAGATGATATCCCCACTCTTGCCCGCATTATACTCCATTATGGTGGACTGTCACAGTATGATTCCATGAACGTAATACACAATGGTCAAAAACTCGTCTGTTTGTTGCCTCCAGAACGCCCTACTCAATTTGAGACTGTTTCTGAGATGTCGCAGGAGGCAGTAGAAAAGGCTACAGAAGCTTTCAACAAATTCGCCTTAAACGCGTCGGAGCCTCTGTACCAAATTGGCACTTATTGGGCGTATGTGCTCAATGCCACCGGCAAAGTAATTCAAACGCACCCGATATACGAGAACAACAAGATGATTCTCAACTATGCCCCCCAACACACCTATGAATTGGGCAATTACAACGCATCCAATGGGTCGCTGGCAAAACTGCAAACTCGTTGGGCCCTCACAGTGGATTACGATAATGGCCAATATTGTAAATTGGTTTCTGCCAATAGAGAAACCAAGGTATACTACGTGTGCGATCCCAGGGCGCAAGAAGCCAAGATGCTATTACAGGCTGAGCAGAGAACATGCTCATATGAGATTACAGTGGCTTTGCCAGACCTGTGCAAGATTCCCGAGTTCCGGCCAGTATTTATTCCGCAGAATCCCACGATCTGTACCCATCCTGAAATCTACGAAACGCTGCACGCGGCCAATACGATTGAGCCCGGTGTAAACCTCGATTTCGAGCTCGCTCCAATCAACGATGTATATTTACAGCACCTGTTTACCGAAGATGTGGGTGACGAGGCCCAGAAAAAGAAAAACAGCGAGTTCCGGGTAGGACTAGTTGACCAGTTTATGGATTAATTTAATCAAAATAATAAAAACAACCAAGAGCTTACACTCAATTCTCAAGAAATCGTATCGAATGCGTCCAGCGCATTATCAAGGTGCCCGTCGTGAGAAAGGCTGGCATCGTCATGGTTCATGCTAAAGTCAGCAGCAAAGTCGAGATTTGCCGAGCTCAGCAGATTTTCGTCAGGCAGACTATCGTCCTTGAACAAATAATTCACAGAGTCGTCGAAATTCTTCGTGTCCAGTGCATCAGAGTTATTCAGATTTCCGAATTCAATATCTGCTTTGGTGTCGATGCCACCCCCATCAAGAGGCTCGGCTTTGTCCGGCAAAGGTTCTGGCTCCGGCACTGGCTTGGGCTCTCGCACGTAGAGCAGCTTTTGTGGTTTTCTCTTGCCCAGAATCTTGCCTGTAACTGGAATTCTTGGCCGCACGTATCTATTTTTAAGCGGGATCTTGTCATCCTCAACGAGCGCATCATGCTTTTCAAACTTCTTCTCAAAGTATGGGCGGACAAGGCCAATAAGATTTTTGTAAGTAGCCTTTGTAACTGGTGGGTAGTCTGGTAGTGTAATATCGAGCTTGAGCACACTTGATCCTTCAGTCTCGGCATCAGCCTTTGCTCTTTGCTGGAGAAGATGAAACGGAACAACAAAGTTGTCAACGCCCAGTTCCTTATCCAGGCCAAGCTCCTTGAATCCAAAGTAGTCATCGCCAAGTTCTCCAGAGAACTGACCCAGCGTGAATTGGTCACTATTCTCCTTGAACTGCTCATCGCGATAGCTCTCCACCCCAGGTCTGAGCAGATCTGCCAGCATCCCATTGACAGAGGTCTTGAGATCGGTCAACTTGCGGTTGTATCTAATGATGTCGTGTGTCATGTATCTCAAAAGGTTGTTGGATGAGTTGACACCCATCTCATGCATAGTTCCCAGTAGTTTATCGGTGAGGGTGCCTGTGCTGTTTGAGTCCTCAATACAAGTGACAAAAAGCTTGCCTAATTTCTCCATGTAATCGCAAGCCAGCTCGGTCAGAACATCAGCAGCTCTCACCTGTGAAGACTCAAAGCCGACCATCATTGCAACCTTGGCGCATGCCCTCCGCATTCCTGCTAATGCTGCGGGGCCGTACATTTGTTCAGCATGAGGTAGCCGAGATGCAATATCTGGCTCTGGGTCCGCAATACTGTTGTACTTTGGGATGTCGAATGGTGTGTATGCCTGTGGGTTCTGCTGCATCTCACGAATGACGCTTACTTTGGCAAGAACGCGTCTGATATTCTGAGTCTCGTTGAGATTTGACATTACCCATTTGGATAGTTTACCATCAGAAAGATATTTTGAAGGGGGCAGGTCTGTCAAGCTTGGAAGAGTTTCGTTTGTTTTTTGTGAGACTGGCATCGGGGGCATTGCAGAGCTAGTATCATACTCGGTGAGAATAACACCTTCATCACTTAGTTTGGCCATTGTAGCATTGCTCTCGGTAATTCCCTTGGACGCATTTAATTGTATTTCCATGTACCGGCTCATAGCATGTGATCCACGCAGGTGAACTTCGGCATCGCCCTGGATTTTGCGATCCTTGAATAGTTGGTAGCGGTACATCAGGTAATCCGACCGTTTTTGGGTAAATGCTTGGCTCCATGCCAAAGACTCCAGATCCTGAGCAAAAGTTTGCTGTTCAGTTGCTGCAGCACTTTCGCCGCCTTCGCCATCCTCGTCTCCAGATGAATCGGCTTCTTCAGCGGCCTCGGCTTGCTCAGCAGCGGTATTAGCACCAGCAGTATCGCTACCCTGCGATGACTCGGCAGGCTTTTGTGATTCCATAGCCAAAACTGCACCCTCTGCAATTGATGCATCTGTGCTTGCCTCTGTCTTGACCCCATCCTGGGATTCTTCAAGAGGCAGTTTTTCATCCACAGCCATCGCAGAGTCGCCGTCCTTGGCATCGCTGTCCTTTGCATCGCCATCCTTTGCATCATCATTCTTTGCGTCCGTGGCTGCCTCTGCCTGGTCTTCATTACCTGTTCTTCTTCTTTTGGTGCCCTTTGATGTCTTACCTCGCTTCCCTTGAGCAGCAGCCTCTTGCTCTGCCGCTTCAGCTTGCGCCTCAGCCTGAGCTTCAGCTTCTACTTCCGCTCTGCTTCGGATGACGATATCTGGGACCAGCGGGATAAGCGCTAGTGTTTTCTTCTTCATGACAGTTGCATGTGCTCTCAAGAAATGCTTTGGATCAGAGTTGTAAGTGAAACAATTATCCCAAATAAGCATCAAGTCGTCCACAAATTCCTTTTTGGACATGTACTGTAGCGTCTTGAGCTTTTTCATCACAGTATTGAGGTCCATAGGCTTTTTAATAACGAGGTGGTAATTAGGTGCTTCGCGTTTGGACACCCGGTTCAGAAATGCAGTCGAGTGTTCTGTAGTTGCACGTAAGTCCTGAACAACCTTTTCTGCAGCCTCATAAAGCTCCTCCTGACCAATCCGCTCCTCCGATGCCCATTTTGATCTGTTCTTGCGAACGTCAGAGATCAGGTTCCGCAACTCCACATCTGTCAAGTTGGTGGAATCGCGTTTAGCGTCGATGATCCCGAGCAGATGCTTGAGACTCAGATTGGCTGCACCAAATTGGGCTGAGCTTGCTAGCTTCTCGATGGCGGTCTTGCTGCCTTCAGCCTCATCCTCGATCTGGCGGTCACTCTCCTGCAACTTCCTGTAACGCGTGATTATACCGAGATCTGCCTCAAAAGTGTGATACATACGCGAGTAGCTTGCTAGCAGATCCCTGATGTTTACTGTATCTGTGTCGTCTTCGTCGGTATCGTCAATCTCCAGCTTCTCTGGCAGGGCATTGGCATCAACATCGACATCCATCTTGGCATCTTCGGATTCCTTTGCTGTGCTGGGCTGATTCTCGTCGTCATACTCGTCATCATCGTAATCATCGTTTTCTACACGCCCGGCTTCGTCGATTTGAACAGGGGCTTCCAAAATGGGCTGAGGCTCCTCAAGATCAACTGGGATGATCTGGTCGTAATGGGCAGCGACGAGGATATCATAGAGCATGTACCTGACTCTCATCGCCAGCATTGCTGGATCTACACTCGAAACTGATATCGTTGGCGCGGCATTCTCGCCACTAGTGTCCTGCTGCCTCACAGAAAGCTGTGTACGGCCATTGATGAACGCGGCCCAGGTACTTGACCCTGCATCCAGCGCTAGCGCCAGGAATTTCTGCTCCTGGCTTGATAAATAGTTCTTCCAAAGGTTTTTAGCCTTCATCTGGCGCGCCAAGGCTGCCAGCCTCTCTGGATCGCCAGCGGCCCAGAGATCTGTACGAGTCATGTAATCAGAGACAAGACGACAAAGGTGTGATGTTTGGGACGACAACTTGGGGTTGTATGCAGCCCGATGCGTAATGTGACACTTTTGGCATGAACATAATTCAAGACCTATTGAAACTATTTGCTGATTTTTATTCTCTAGAATTTACCCTGAGCAGCACTCTTGTACATCTCAATGGCAGTGAGCTTGACGGTCTTGGCAAAGTTCCAGATGTCAAAGGTGGAGGTAAAGACCTCAATCAGACCAAAGGGGAGCATAGAGGGAATGTAGCCCTGAGCCAACTCAAGAGCCCACGAATCAGAGGGCATAGCATACTGCTTGTTCTTGAAGTAAGGAAGGTGGTGCTGGTCACCAGGCAAGTAGACCTCTGGCTGAGTGGCATTGCAGGAAGCAGCGAGCTGCTTACCATGAAGAATGGTGAAGTAGTCGTCCGCAAAGTGTGTACCAGTGTGGCCCTCAGTTCCAATAGCAGTACCGAAGAAAATCAAGTACTCAGTGAGTGACGCGTGCAGAATGACCATGGAGCCCATGGCGTTTCCAGCGTTGTTGAACACCCAGTTCTCAGGCTTTGGCTCAGAGACCAAAGTTCCATAACGCTCATTCAGCAGTCCGTAGACAGAAGTCATCACTTCAGTGGAAGAGGCCTCAGGGCCGACCTGAGACAGACCATTCTGAACAATTGTTTGGAGCTCAGCAGCATCAAAGATGAAGTGGCCCGGCAAGACATTGAGGAAAATTGGCTTCAGCGCAAGGTCAACAACCAGCTGGCAGAAGAAAAATGCCAAGGGAACGTAAAAGAATTTGCGTAACATGACTCGAAACGATGGGACCCCGCTTGAAGCTAATAGCGACAGTCAGGTAGAGAAAGGTCGTGTTGGTCGGATTACGCATCACATCAACAACAATCGTTCTAGGTATCTCAATCTGGGTCGAGCACGAAATATCTGAGTAGTTATAGTTGCTATAAACGTGGAATACACATCCAACGTGTCAATTGATATTTGAGTCCTCAATCTATGTGACATTGCCGCTAAAATACGTCTTCAACTGAAAGGGACCAGCTTGCGCCGTGTATGCAGCCTGGCGCACGTGATGAAAAATAAATTTGGTGCATAATGAAAAAAATCTGGGACATTAAAGTTTAGCTGCTTGATCAGTAAAGGCCTTAATAGATGCTTTTCCGGCCTTCAAAGACTGTTGCGCCGTTTTATCTTGGCGGCCCAGTGGCCTGTACTGCAGATACGGTTATTAGTGCGGCAGCAAACGAGGTTATTGTTGTTGATCTGGTCAATAGTTTGGAGAAAGCACGGATCGATGTTGACGGCGAACAGATCACTGCTATATCAATAGCGCCCAACGGATCTCTATTCTTCGTTGCCACGCGCTCTCTTAGAATTTCGTTTTATGATCTCACGACATTTGAGCGGGTGAATGTGATTCCAAAGGCCCATGAGTCGGCTGTTTTGGCAATGGCCGTTGATTCCACCAGTACTTTGTTAGCAACTGGTGGTGCTGAAGGTGCCGTAAAGGTATGGGACATTGCAGGCGGATTTACAACCCATAATCTCAAGGGACATGGTGGTTTGGTGACCACTCTTAGGTTCTACGGTGAGCTGGGCGGAACTGACTGGAGACTTTTGTCAGGAAGCGACGACACCAACGTCCGAGTTTGGGATTTGGCGCGCAGTAAATGCATCTCAGTGCTCGAGGAGCATGCAAACGTCGTTCGCGCTATCGATATTTCGAGAAACGGCGATATCATCATGAGTTCTGGCAGAGACAAAGTCGTGTGCCTCTACCGGGACTACCAGCTTATTGCCACGCTACCAGTGCACAAGGAGACTGAAGCCGCTGGTTTCATTGCGGGAAAATACATCTACACCGGTTCGGCCGGCGGAGTTTCCTTGTGGAACTTACAGGGCGGGCTCTTGACTAAATGGGAGAATCCAATTGGTGATAGCGAGCTGATCGATCTCGTTAGAGTCAATGAAGATGTTCTCAAACTCTGTGCGGTTCTTTCTGACCAGACCCTGGTATACCTCCAGATTAACCCCGATCAGGAGACGAACCTGCTCGAAGTCACAAAAACTATTGCCGGAAACCACGGCGAGATCATCGATCTTAGAACATTCTCTCCTAAAACCGGCGAACTATCCATTGCCATGTCAACAAACTCGCCAGATGTGCGTCTTGTTGATGCGGCAACACCATATGAGTTTAGCATCCTGTCTGGCCACGAGGACATTGTGCTTTCACTAGATGTTCTGGGCCGCTGGCTAGCGACTGCTGGAAAGGATAAAGAGATTAGACTCTGGGACATGCAGAGCGCTGAGTGCAAGGAGGTTTTCAAGGGCCACACCGGCTCTGTAGGCGCGGTGGCTCTTTCTCGTGGTGGATCAGTGCCTCAGTTCCTTCTTTCTGGTGCACAAGACCTGACGGTCAAGCGATGGAGCGCCGATGGCACTGCCGACTACACTCGCAAAGCCCACGAAAAAGAGATCAATTTCATTGCAGTCTCGCCTGACAACAAGCTATTTGCCAGTGCATCACAAGACAAAACCGTCAAAATCTGGCACACAGAGACCGGCGACGTCAAGGGCGTTTTGAAGGGTCACCGTCGTGGCGTCTGGTGCGTTGAGTTTGGTCCTCAGAACACTATTGCCACCTGTTCAGGCGACAAGACCATCAAGATCTGGAACTTACATGACTATACATGCCAGCAGACGCTAGAGGGCCACATCTCGTCGGTCTTAAAGCTCACCTACCTGAACGATGACTGTATAGTAAGCGCGGGCGCTGATGGTCTTGTGAAAGTATGGGATATTAAGTCTGGCGAATGTCTGGCGACTCTGGACAACCACGAAGATAAAGTTTGGTCATTGGCGCGCACATCTACTCCAGGCCAGCTGGTTTCTGGTGGAGGTGATGGTATTCTGACAATCTGGCAAGACTGCTCCAGTGAGGAGGAAGCTCGTATTCAGGAGGAAGATGCGCACCAGGTGGAACTGCAGCAGGAGCTTGAGAACGTTATCAGAAACCAGGACTGGGAAAGAGCAATCACACTGGCCTTGGAGCTTGACCAGCCGTTCAGGCTCCTGAAGCTGCTTACAACTGTCCAGAATCAGCGTGAGCCTGGCTCTGTCTCTGGCCTTTGCTCAGTAGATGAGGTCATTGCCAACCTGTCTTCCAAAAAACTGGTGAAACTGTTGGAGCGTATTCGTAACTGGAACACGAATGGTCGTACCAGCGCAGTCGCCCAGACTGTTTTGCACACTGTGCTCAAGAAGAGGCCTATGAAGGATCTGCAAAACCCGCACACAATGAAGATCATCACCGCCATTCAGCCCTACACCCAGAAACATCTTGCCAGGTATAGGGAGTTGGAGGAGAACAGCTACACTCTTGACTACGTTCTCGAGCAAATGGGATTATAAAATTCTGTACAATGACTTAAAAATAGAAGCTGAAACCTTGGATAAAGGTCTTGTTTACCACAACTCCTTGAGGTAAAACGGCAAAAACACCATGACGGCAGTGAAAAGGGTCGTAAAGACCTGATACAACGCAAGAGGGAAGCCAAACACACCCTTGCGCACAAAGTTGAAGTAGATCGCCCAGAATGCCACGGCGAAGAAGTGGTAGAAAAGCAGGCTGGGTTTCTCCATCAGACCGCTCAACAAGGAAGCAGGACCTTGGACACAGTCGCCGCCAAATCTAAAGTACTCAAAGCATCCGTTCTGCAAGATCTGGAGCTCTGGGCTATCAGAAGAGAAAAGGCTGTAAAGTGCAACAGACAGAACGTTGATCACAGCTGATCCGTTTTTGCGCTCCTTGTAAAAGTCTTTCATAAGTGACAAAACAAGCTTGTAGTCGCCAATATCAACTGAGCGTGGGCCAAGAAGCTCAGTGACCCGCACCGCATCGTTGAAGGCAACGGTCATGCCACCTCCAGTCAGTGGATGGCGCATGTTCATAGCGTCGCCTAAAAGAATAAGGCCAGGGGTACAGTTTTGAGAGGCTGGCAGGTACTGGTTAGGCATTGTGCGCAGTTTCTGGCTGTCCAAAGCACGCTGGAAAGCTGGTCTCATTGTCTCCGGCATGTTCGGCAAGCAGTTCTCCTCAAGCCACTTCTTCAACGAGCCATCAGCAACAGAAGGCAGCGGAGCGGGGACATCACAGAGAATGCGAGCTTCAGTGGGTGAGATCTCGTAAACAAGAATTGGCTTGTGCTTGCTGCCAATAATGACATGGCCGTGGTTAGGCTTGAGGAGCTTGGGCTCGTCCAGGATTGCTGCTGCAAAGTATGACTTGATCACAGGCGCTTGCTCGATATAGTCCTTACGGAACTTGGAATTGATTCCGTCACACATGAAGGTCTGCTTGGCGAAGTATGAGACTTTGGATCCATCAGGAAGCTTGGCATCAACACCCAAGACATGGCCAGTGTAGTCGTTCTTAACAACACCTGTCACAGTGGCCTGCTTGAACTCGACACCAGGCTGGTTGCGCGCAAACTCACGAAGGTTCATGATGAACTTTCCGTGGTGGAATCCGCGGCCGGTTGGTGTACCCCCAACTTTTGTTGAGCCACTTAGTGAAAAGTCCTCCTCGTATTTGGGGTACGGGACGTGAACTTGACGACCATTGTGGATGACCTCGTAACCGTAGACCTCAACAGCATCAATTCCTTCCAAGGTCTTCTCCATTCCCAGTTTCTTCAGGCTTTCAACTCCACCAGGCTGAAGAAGCTCACCAACAATACGATCTGGCTCGCTCAGATCACGCTCCAGAACCAGCACATTTCTGCCGTACTTTGCAAGGCCAGTTGCGATAGCAGGGCCAGCAACACCCGCACCAACCACAATGAAGTCGAATTCACTTGCCATTGTTATAAATTAAAGTGCTTCTTTGAAAGTAGCTTTTAAGCTGCACCACAAACTTTTAATGCTCGTTTCACGCGGTAAACGGCTACGCGACAGGTTAGGTAATATATGCCGGAATATCAGCATGTGATTGTGGCTAGGGACGCTCCCGGCCCCAACAATACATTATTTCCGATTGGACTCACCAGCGTTTTATTTCAAGCGATAAAAAAAAATGTGGGGCAAGCACACACGCTTGGCTTGTTCGCGGCGCAAATTGCCCCACGGAGAGCACTAGTATGCTAATTAAAAATTTCATATGAAAGAATGCAGTTGTTGCTAATTATTGTACAGCAGATATTAGAGAAAATATGAATGAGATGGCTAAAGCCCTCAGACACGATGCAAGCCAAAAGTTTCGGCAGATCCCCAACCTGAGGAACTTATTGCTCCAGAGCAAAGGCATATTGAGAGTGTTTTCTAATTTGAGGACCATACTTGTAGAACAAGAAAGGCACAGGCAAAAGAAGAGCACTCAAACAACCGATAAGGGTACCGGCCCACTGAATGCCAAGGTTATGGAACATGGCAGAGGCAAATAGCGGGAATGCAGCACCCATTCCACCACGAACAAAGGCGTTGGCGGCCATCGCAGAGGCGGTGAGCGAGAGGTAAGTATCGACGATGTAGTTGAACGGAGGCACGAAGACTGCCAAGAATCCGAAACCAAAGACAGCGGCACCAAAAATGGGAGCAAGCCAGTGGACACTCTCGGGGTAAGCACCACACCAGCAGAGCCAGAAGATACCGATGGTGAAAGGAACCGTACCAAGCATCATTAGGGGAAGGCGTGCCTCGGGGAAAAGCTTGGTGTTACGCTTCTTCAGCATACGACGGAACATCGGCTCGAAAATGGCGACAGCCACGACTCCAGCACAGAGGCATCCAATGAAGATGGCCAGATAAGGCAGCTCAACAACTCCGCCCTTCCAGCCGTAGCCCTCAAAGATGATAGGGATGGCACTAAGAAGCATGTATAGCAATCCGTAGATGTAGCCGTGGAACAAGGACAGCATCAGCAAAATGGGCTCCACCATCAACATTCTAAATGGTTTGAGTACAGTGCGCTCAACCATGTCGTGAATATCAAACTCGATAAGCTCGTGATCAGCGTAGACACCCCAGTTGTTGGTCTGATATCTGATCTCCCGGGCCTTACGGGCCAGAATAATGGGCGCAAAGGTCTCGTCAAGGAAAATAAGGCCCACCAAAAGGACAAAGCCGGCAAAGATACCAGTGATGTATAGAAGCCATCTCCAGCCGAGGTATGAGTTGGCAATGAAGCCACCCGCAACAGGGGCGATCATGGGTCCACAGATAACGAAGCAACAGAAGCAGACGATAGCGACACCACGCTGATTATTATCAAAGATGTCGGCAAAGGCAGCAGCAACACATACAAGAGGGGCAGAACCAGCAGCACCGGTGAAGAAACGAGCCAACATCAGTGTCTGAGTGTCTTGAGCGGTAGCAGCCGCAAATGCGAAACAGGTAAACAAGAAGTATGCGAGCATGAGAGGCATCTTACGTCCGTACAACTCAGAGATGGGACCCCATATGATAGGACCTGCGGCATAGCCAAGAACATATAGCGATGTTCCCAGTGTAGCAGGGACCAGTCCGATGTGAAAGACCTTCATAATTTCTGGGATACCAGGAGCGTAGATAGAGGATGCCCAGGTACTGCAAAAAGCAGTTAGCGACAGCGCGGCAACAGAGCGTGCTTTACGCTTAAAGGGCCAGTTCTGAGCGATATCCGGATCATCCGGGCCCTCAAACTCAACCCTGTACGGCTCACGGTCGCACAGCATTGGCGGATAATCTTTACCACCACCCATCAAAGGAATCTCTTTGTATTCTTCAGTACCCATCAAGGCATGTGCCAGCACAGCCGACGCCCGCGAAGTTGTTCGCGTGATCTGGCGCGAGGTGATCCGTGAGACCTCACGTCCAAGGGCATCTGTCTCGCGAGTATCCATGCGAAACGCCTGAGGTGCCTCAGGAGTCAGACTGGCAGTATCACCCTCATTAGAGCTCAATTTCTCTTCGTAATTCATGGTTGAGAAATTCAGGTCGGATCAAGTATTTAAATGATCGCTACGCCACCTGGTTGTCGTGAGGAGAGATCTGTCAACGTGCGAGTTCGGATGTCCTCTGATATTACGGATATGCTGCAGACAAAACAAGTGGCATGCCCTTGCCCTGTATTTTATTGGATAAGCGGCTCAAAAGACAAACAATACGGTAGTCGAACAAGGGTGGACTGTGTCTAGCATCATATATCTGGGATTACGACCTTAGTTTGCTAGATTATGTAGCAACGTTCTTGTTTTGCTGAGAATCTAATTGTTTTGGCTATCCTTCAAGGGTCATCATTTAATGCATGAATGAATATCGCATGCCTAAATGAGCTATGCATTATGCACCCTGCAGCCAATGGTATACAGAGTTATAAGACTATGCAAAAAAGATTCAGGACCTTGAGGTACAGCCGAAACTTACGGGAGCAAAGCGCTGTTTATGGGATATCCTGTGCTATTTATGGGACGGCCCGGGTATTATGGCTTCGTTATAGATGCTTCATCTGATTTTACTCGAGTATTTTTGTATGTACGGTTATGCACCGCTGTCGGCGGTACTGGCACGAGCCTGTCGCATGGTTTAAGGGTCAAACCAACTGACAACTTTTGAGAAGGAGCAGCCATGGAAGTGCTTAATCCAAACTGTTAGATCCACCAAATCTGGAAGTCATTGTGACCGCCTCAGGCTACAATGTGCCAAGACCGAAAGCATTTGGAATCCCTTGAGGAACTAGAGAAATGCATGTCTACGTCAGTCGTACCTACGCTGCATCAGGCGGCCGAAAGGGCTGTGGCGCTGAGTATTGCTGCCACATGTTGAAAAAAAGGGGGAAAAAAATGCTGAGCTTAGCTGGGAACAATCATGTGACAGTGGTCAGCTTAGGGTTGGGTGTGAAAGATAGCTTGGGCTATGGGAATTGGTATCACTACGTGGAACGGATTTATAGGATTGCAATAGAAGGTTCACAATTATCTCCAATGCTGTCCTCTCATGATCATTCGGGCCACACAAGTCCAATGTGCAAGATGAACATGCTGTTTACCTGGGACGCTACGAATACTTGTGTCGTCTTTCAGTGGTGGCATATCAAGTCCAACATGGGTCTGCTGATCACAATGATCTGCCTGGCTGTGCTGGGCGCACTATACGAGCTTTTGAGAGTGACCGTTGCCGCTCTTGATGATCGTGGTGCCTTGACTGTTAGTGAGAAAGAACTGAAGATCCAGAAAGCAATCGGGTATGCCGCCCAGGTTGGTTACTCCTACTTTCTTATGCTGGTGTTTATGACATACAATGGATGGATTATGATGTCAGTCGTGGTTGGTGCAGGTATTGGCCATTACCTATGGGGTACAAAGGCCAGTAAAGATCTGAGCTGTCACTAAACATGTATATAGTCAACGATAACTTGTTTGATTTCCACCTTTTAGCAGATTGACTATATGCTTTAAAGACTTCATTATAAGAAGGGCAACCTGGCCGAGCGGTCTAAGGCGCAAGATTAAGGCTCTTGTCTCTTCGGAGGCGTGGGTTCGAATCCCACGGTTGTCACTATTTTTTCCTTTTTCTATCAGACAGGAAATTTTTTTTGGCTGAGCAGTTGTAGGTAGAACCTCAATTTTTTGTTGAATATAATTGGCTGCCTCTGCTTTTTCAAAGAAACTGCAATATTCAAAAGCTGTAGCCTGCTATGGCTGTGGGTGAAGGTAGTGAACCTGCAATATGTACCCGACATGCTTTCTCGTTCCGGAGTGACGCACTCTGGCCTTGCGATAGCATCATCCCCGCATATATTAAAAGACTGCCCATTTGTCTTAATTTCCAAAGTCCATATCATCCCATGAGGGCTTGTCTAGTGACATCCCCACGGTAAGAGATCATCTTGTGATAAATATACCGCTGAAGGAAGCACAGCGATTCACGCTGTGTGAGAACATCCACAAACACCGCACTTGTAGCAGAGTGTAAGATCCGAATCACCTCCCTACTGGCCTTGAAGAAGAACGGCTTCCGGCTGACCAGCATCATCTCGCACAACGCCAACATGGCTCCATGATCACAGACATGTACGAAAGATGAAAGAGAACATCTCTCCGCTACATGACTTAATATTATATGTACGACGCAAAAGATACTAAGCTCCGCTCTCAACCTAATTTCACACACGGTGTTCGCCATCAACCACTTTCTGATCCGGGGTGTGATAGCACCTCTCACAATAGCCGACTCTACTAAGTCATTAAGGCAATATACTAGCGCGATTTATGCTCTATCATTTCAATCTTGAAGACCCAGCGTGAGTGGTGAGGAACAGGTCTTGTATATTATTGGAGGATACGTACCTCTTCATTCATAGGGAACCGTGCTGTGAAGTCACTTGAATTCGAAGGGCAATGACTATTACATTCTATTATCAAGAATAAGTTACAGATGCTTGGCTCTTACATATCTCGCGGGGGTCGATGATAGTCAATTTTATGATTAGGTTGGTTGGCAGCTCGAGGCTTCCTGAGAACAAATGTCCATTTTACTTATAAAAATCTTGGTGTGATTTGCTGAAAATAGACTAAACAAAGTAGCCTGGAATAGACTGCAGTCAAGTTGCTTGGAGGACTAGCTTGAGTCGCTTCCGTGAAGTCCATTTAACGTACGTACAAACTTTTTATTTAAAAAGTCGACACTAGCGCGGCCGCCTTTGAGTCGATCAACTCATTGTAAAGTCAAACTGGTATACTTAATCATACATCCACTTACAATTATAAGAAGGGCAACCTGGCCGAGCGGTCTAAGGCGCAAGATTAAGGCTCTTGTCTCTTCGGAGGCGTGGGTTCGAATCCCACGGTTGTCACTATTTTTGCTTTTTTCTACACGAGAATCAAAGGCGAATATATTTTTGCCAGGGATTTTGTTGTGATATCTGGTCTATTCGTATGCTTCAATTTAAGACACTTGAGTGGTCTGCAGAACAACATATAGATAACCTTGTCTCTCTCCTTTCTATAGACACAAGCCATGGTACACATAATTCCGAATCAACATCTTAGGCCCCGAGAAATTTGATATGGACACATGGTAAGACAAACGACTCAGCCTCTCTTGTTCCTCTACACCATCAAAATATTTAGGCAGCTAGGGTCGTCGATCTCATTATTTTGTCTCCCGATTCGTCAAGCAGACCAATTTTGATTCAGTCTGCAATCATGACCATGCAAATCCCCGCATGCTAGCCTTTCCCAACTGAGCGATACAGTGCCTATTTCTGGAATTCGTTTATCATATCTTGAAAATAACGTCTTTGTCTAAATATTTGCAGTTCAGCTATATCTCGGCCAACAAGTGAAATCGACATGTGTGCTGCCAGCCACCGATGTTCAGCCACCGCTTGTCAAAGTCCCAATTCGTCGAAGCTCACATGCATGGCTGTTGGTGGTTAGCGAGATCACCGCTGATTTGCTAACTTCAACTAATCAAAAAAACTCAGACATTTTAGGCTGACATAACTCGAAAAAGTAAGGGTTGTAGCCAGAAACAGAAGTCCAGCATCTCTATCATAAGATTTTCCAAGCGATGTAGGGAGACAGATTGCACCACACGTAGATCACTCTGCAGAACATCGCTTCTTTTATGCATGCTTATGCAAGTAAGGCTGAACATCATTTATTGCGTCTAGACAATGACAAGAAAGCTGTCATATATCAATTTTTAGCTGCATTGGACAGAGATTGATATTATGTTGTACATTAAAATGCCAATTTGATAATTTGTCGCCTCAGTTTGACAAGAACAATGTTTTTTAGTGAGACTAGCCGGCAGATCTTGTGGTCTGTGTGGCAGGCGTCGATCATTTTAGTGGTAAGGGCACATGTATGTGCACTCCGCGAATTAATACCCCGGTCAGTCAATACCCCAGTCAAAGATGCTGATGGATTACTCCAAAAGGCAGGTAGACAGCAAAGTGTATTAATTGGACTCCTACTGTTTTCGTGTTTTCTTTTCCAGTTTAAATCTTGAAAAGAGGCAGGAGAAATCGGCTGAGTTGGTTTGCCTCGACATAGACGGAAAATTCAAGCCAGCCACGCCTACCCTTTATGCATCCAGCTGCATATGGCATAAACGATGGCCTCATCGGGTATAAAGAGAGTGAAACACCCTCCCAATCTTTCATAACAAACAGGTTTTACAGAAACAGAGCTTCTCTTCGCTCATTTAACCTCATTATCCATTCTCAATGATTGCTCTTGGACTTGCACTTGCTGCCCTTGGCTACTCTGTTGAGGCCACCACAGCTTGGAACTCAAGCAGCGATGCTACTATCACAGTGTCTCCTGTCACATCTACTGCAAACACTACATCATCACTTACCACTTCGGAAATCACTGTTGATGTTGACTCCGCGCTCACCAGTAACTCCTCTGTTTTGAGCACTGACTCTACTACGTCCTCGCTCCTACCTGATGAGAGCACGGCTTCTTCGCTCACCACCTCATCAGTCACCATCGATGCTACTTCTGCACTCACGAATAGCTCCTTCGCTGTTTCAAGCACCGACTCTAGCTCGTCCTTGCTCACGTCTTCAGCCTCGTCTGAGGTGTCTTCTGAGACGAGCTCGTCTTCGAATTTCACTTTGTCTACCACTTTACTTTCATCAAGCTCAAGTGTTGCTTCTATCACCTTCGACAGCTCCAGCTCTGCTGTCTCATTCTCCAATGCCAGCTCCACCGCTAGCTCTGCTTCTAGTGCTGTTACTGGCTCTGTCAGCTCGTCAATTGTTACCGGCGAGACAAGCTCCAGCTCTGCTGTCTCATCCTCCAATGCCAGCTCTATCGCTAGCTCTGCATCTAGTGCTGCCACTGACTCTATCAGCTCGTCGATTGTGACTGATGAGACAAGTTCTGTCTTGTCTTCGGCTTTTACTTCCCTTTACAGTAATACAAGCTCTTCCGCTACAAGTGTGGCCACGTCCCTGGCTCCCTCTGAGACTTTGAATACAACTTCATTGACCTCCTCTTCTGCTTCATCCGCTTCTGCCAGCGCAACTGCCACTGGTGAGACCAACTCCACTCTCGCAGACTTGGGTGCCCTTATCGTTCAAGTCAACTCCGATCTTGCCGCACTCATCGATGCTTTGAACATCTACAACAGCAATAGCACAGTTGCCCGTCGTGCCGCTGAGAGTGCTGCTGATGTTGTTTCTTCTGCAGCCAACCTTGTCAACAGCTCTGCTGCCTTGGCTTCTGCGCTCAACACCGCTGACTCTACTGAGCTCCTGGACTATGTTAGCACTCTCTCCACAACACTCAGTCTGTACAGCACTGCCTTCAAGCTTATGAGCCAGGCCAGTAGCTCTTTGGCCCTTGATGCTGAAGATTATGCCTCTCTTACTACTGATATTGAGTCGATTGCCTCCTCTTTGGCTGGGTTTATGGCTGCTTTCCAGACTCTGTCTTGCACCAATCTCTCCGTCCTCAAGTCTTCTCTCAATGATGTTAGCAACAACCTTGACAGCGTTGTCGCTACCTTCAGTGCTTCTACTGCCACAAGCGTGTCTGCCTACAGCGAGATTTGCCCTGCAACAAGCACCGGCTCTGCAACAAGCACTAGCGATGATATCACTTCTACAATCACCCAAACAAGGCTCACCACTATCACCACTGTCATTTCCAGAAGTGATACCACTTTCACGGAGACTATCGTCAGCACTATTGATGGTTCTGCCATCGTTGTTTCTGCTACTCCCACCGCTACTGCCGATTCTGCTGCTGCCGGTTCTGCCGCTTCCTCCGCTAGTCGCACCAATGGCGTTGCTGCTCTCGTTGGCTCTACTGTCACTACTGTTGTCACTGCATTCACCACCTACTGCCCTGGCTCCACTGTCCTCTCAGTTGGCGATTCGCTCATCACCGTCACTGAGGCTACCACCCTTACTATCACTGACTGCCCTTGCACATTGACTTCTGTTGTTGGTGCCAAGTCCACCACTGAGGCCGCCCTCTGCAATGGTACCGACTGCTTCGCCGAAACATCCACCAAGAAGACTTCATCTGCTCCCAATGTTGTCGTCACCTCATCTGCTCCCAATGCTGCCGTCACCCCATCGAGTGCCCGGACAACTGTTTCTGTTGCAGCATCTGCATCATCAACAAAGTCCTCCATTGCACAGGCCAACGGTGGTAATAGCATGAAGCTCAGTGCTTTCGTGGCTGCTTTTGCTGCTGCTGCTTTCCTTGCATGAACTAGCATTTTTTAAACCAAATCTTTATTTATAGATCTAATTAATTTGAATTCTTGATACTAACAGAATACTGTAGCCTCTACTCTGAACGAGCCATTGCTACTTTCTTCTCAGTTTAGTCCCTAATGACGGCAACTTATAGTTAACTGGGGCAACACGCCGAAGTCTGGCCCTCCGGTCATTGGGGTCCACACCCTGTGGCAGGCCTGTAATATCTGACTCTGCCAACAGCTTGGCCTTGACTTTTCTGGCCCTTGTTTTCTTGGTGTTGGGTAAAGGCGTGTTTTTATCTTTGGTAGTATCCTTACACCGCTCATTCTCCCCTTCTCGGTACTCAACTCCTAAATTGAGCTTTTCGTCGCTATTGTGTGCCTCAGGGATGACGTTTGCTCCTGTGATCTTTATCTCGCATAAAGTTGTGGCCTTATTAGCATGCTGGCCTCCTGTTATGGCTTTTCGGGTAGGCTCACATTGCTTTAGCTCCTCACTGCTCGCACAGTCCCCATGGTTGATGTTGTTCTCTTGCAAGGCGGACCTGGAAGTGTTGGCGGGTATATCAAAGCTTCCTTGAGAATTGGAAATTTTGCTGCTAGCTACAAAGGATCTTGCCTCACCTATCCCCATGAAATCTCCTTGAGATGCCACTCGGAGCACTCCTTCATACTTTGAACTCGAAAGTCTTCTTACATTCAGGCTCTCTATTTTGGGTATCTTCGTGAGTTCATTTGAGCCTGACAGTCGCGGGATCTCAAAGTTGCCCAGCGCGCTCCTTGGAGGAATTCTGTTTGAGCCAGCACCTTTCACAGGTGAGATGGGTATCTCATATATGCCAGCCTTTACTGCTTTGATGACATGTCGACCTGGTGAGGTCTCAGGATCCATATTCAAAGCAGTGAGGATGTTCTCTGATAGCTTAGTCTCAAGGTCCACCAAAGAAGCTCTAGACAACAAATTGGTAGGACTAGGCCGACTGACTGAAGATTGCGTATATCCTAGCTGTTGGACCATTTAATGCTGATATTGAATATGAAAGTACAGTTGGGGGTGTGGGCCTTCCCTTAGCTATGTCCGTGCCCTCTACCCTTGACCTGCATGTGACCTCAAAAGTAAATAGTCTGCCACTGAGTGCAGAGGTTTTATGACATCCTGTTGATCAGCAGTATAGATCTCGCCATTTGATTTGCGCAATGAGATCAGCTTTTACTTGTGATGCTTTTCGCACTACAATAAGATCTATGCTGGTCTGATGGGCATAGCTCGATATGGCATTCTGAAATCACTCGACCCTGCAATCGTAGCTGAATACACAGTCTATTAGAATTATTCTCATTGTGTGTTTGGCTCGTCCTATTTTGATATATCTCATGTTGGCAATGGGGGTGCCTGAAAGTACGTTGTCAATTTAGGTTTGTACATGTTTATCTGCATGCATATGATTATTCCCTGCATTATCCCGCCTTTGGTTAAAGAGCCTGGGACACGGCAGTGCAACACCTGGTACTAAAAGCCCATGCAAGCCATACAGCAGCGACCAAATCGCCAGATTAACAAAGATCAAACAAAGCTCGTTAACAAGGCTTTAGACGAGGATCTAAGAAAGGAGGAAATAACTTTATATTGAATAACTACATGAATCTGAGGTGGCCCAAAAGCCAGATTTGTGCCAGTTTAGCACCAGAACTTGAAAGTTCTGTACCACCATGGTCTACTTGCAATGTACTCGCGGTTCTGTTGCATGCGCCTGCGCATTTCATCGAGGTCAGAGAGACGACCGCCAGTGATCAAGTCGATCTCATGCAAGCTGGGCATAGGATCCCGGTAGTAGAGCTTGTGACCGACGTAGAATACGATGATCACCAGGAATCCAAGCCAAACCTCGAAGAAGCTGTAAGCATCGGCTTTGGCTGTAGGGAATAGAGCGACCCAGAACTGGAGGCCGAGCACAACCACAACGATAATTACACCGACCCACGACCCAAACTCTCCAAAAGGAGCGGCATACTCCAAGTCATCAACGCTCATATTTTGAGCCTTCATAGCCCTTCTGAACCTGATGTGGCAGGCATTGATGGACAGCCACATGATAAGGCCTGCCATACCATCAATATTACTGAGCCAGTTGAAAGCCTCGTCATAGTTGTCAGTGGCAACGACAAATCCGATCAAGCCAAACAAAAAGGCCAGGAATATAGCAGCAACGGGACGGCCACACCTGTCAATCCAGAGGAACCATTTAGGACCGTGACCCTGAGCTGCCAGACAGATGACGGTGCGAGTAGATCCATAGACGGCAGCATTTGCAACACCCAAGATACCAAGCAGAATAACAACGTTGAAGATGCTGGGCAAAGCGTGAACGCCAGCTCTTCTGATAGCAATGACAAAAGGAGAAGCAGAACCATCCTGAGTTGTTCCAAGGTTGGAGTCAGTATATGGAACCATGCAACCGATCATGACCATGGAAACCAGGTAAAAGAGCAGGATACGCCAGAATACCTGTTTGACTGCACGAGGAATAGACAACTGCGGGTTTTCTGTCTCAGCTGCAGCCAAACCGCACAGCTCAGTACCGGCAAAGGCATATGCTGCACTAACAAACACCTCACATACACCCTTGAAGCCATTGGAGAAGGCGCCTGGATCACGCCAATACCGCCCGCCAATGTATTCGTGTGTCGGTCCACCGCCACAGGTAATTACGATACCGAAGATAATAAATCCGATGATTGCAGCGATCTTGATGACTGCAAGAACAACTTCAATTTCACCGTACCCACGAACACCAAAGATGTTTGCAAACGCAATAACAGCCCAGAACAGTGCGATCCACGCAGCTTTATTCACGTTAGTAGCACCATTGTCGTCAGTGTTCCAGAATCCGATAACAACGGCCGCAGCAGTGAGTTCCAAAGGCAGAAGCATAAGGTATTGGAACGCATACAGCCAGCCAATAGCAAAGCCCCAACTGTAGTCCACAAATCGTGAAGAGTATGCCGAAAAGGCGCCAGCAACCGGGAAGCGGACAGCCATTTCACCCAAAGCAGTCATAGTTGAAAACAGAAGACCACCAATAAGAGCATAGCCGATAATCATACCTGCCGGGCCACCCTGATACAAGGCGTTTCCACTACTGATGAATAGACCACCACCAATAGAACCACCAATAGCAATCATCTGAAGGTGACGCGGCTTCAAAACTTGTTTGAGCGGGAGGTCCACCGTTGCGTGGATCGCTCTTTCATGGCGAGTCATAGTTTCATTTGTAGAAGGAATGGGGACAGGCCTCATACTGTCAACCATACGGTTCCAGACACCGACCGAGCGGTGCGAGGCCGACTCATGGTCGAAGCTGATCTGGTCTGGGCTTTTTTCTGAGCTGTGACCCATTTTTGTTCAACACGCAGACGAGGTGCATCGAAAAATCGCTTTCGTTGCAGTATTTCCTGCAGAAGAAATTATATAAGCAAATCACGATAAGAGAAAATTGGGGCTTGGAAAAGGCGCATGCGGCACGCGAACTCGCTTTCGTGACGCCACATATCTGTGGTACGACGCCACCACTTCCTGATCAGAAAGGTACTTAACTTAGCACGTTTCGATGTTGCTCATCACACCATCCAAGGCTGAAAAATACTGGAATCAGGCGCAGACGGCATAAAATCCATGTGTTTATTTGCCCACAAAGAGGGGAAGAATGACCTGATTTATAAAGAGTATACGTGAATCACGCCATTCCAAGCTCTTCTAAGAAATTGTATTTGAAATCAGTGCTATAATTGTGATGCCGTGTGGGGCATAACAACCATCTGTATTAGCAATTGTGCATGATGATGTGTCAAGGTGCATATACGTGCATATAGGTATAACCAGAGTTGTATATAAGTTGGCAGAAATACCCATTGATCTACACACTTCAATTCAAATGTCAGGATCCCAATACTACAGTCGCGCTAGCTCTAGCAGCAACAACCTTTTCAAGGCTCTCCAAGTTGGAACTGTCAAGGTTCAACACAGAATTGCCATGGCACCTCTCACCAGATTCCGCTCTCCTAACCATGTTCCTCTTACTGATCTTGTTGGAGAGTACTACGAGCAACGTGCTCAGTACCCCGGCACATTGATTGTTTCCGAGGCTACCTACATTTCCCCCAAGGCTGTCGGTTACCCTGGCGCTGCCGCTCCTGGTATTTGGTCCAAGGAGCAGGTCGCTGCCTGGAAGGACATCTACAGCCGCATCCACAAGAAGGACTCTTTCATCTTTACTCAGCTCTGGGCTTTGGGTCGCGCTGGCGAACCCAGCGAGCTTAAGCGCGTTGGCCAAGACTTTGTCGCTCCTTCTGCAGTCCCCAGATCTGACATTAAGGACCAGCCTCCCCGTGCTCTCTCTGTTGATGAGATCAAGGAGTACATTCAGGACTACGTCAAGGCTGCCAAGAACGCAATTGAGGCCGGCGCTGATGGTGTCGAGATTCACGGTGCCAATGGCTACTTGCCTGACCAGTTTTTGCATGATAACACCAACAAGCGTACTGACCAGTACGGTGGCTCTCTTGAGAACCGCGCTCGTTTTATTCTCGAGATCGTTGATGCTGTTATTGCCGCTGTTGGTGCCAACAAGGTTGCCATCCGTCTCTCGCCATGGGGCACATTTGGTGACGTGAGCTTCGACGTTTCTCCTATCCCTCAGTATTCATACCTCGTCAGCGAGCTTCAGCGCCGTGCAAATGATGGCAACCAGCTTGCCTACATTCACTTGGTTGAGCCTCGCGTAGATGGTTCCGGTGATGCCGACGAGAGCACTCTTATCACCGACAAGAACGCTTTCCTCGGTGATATCTGGAAGGGTGTTATTATCCGTGCTGGTAACGTTAAGGACTATGTCAACGAGGTTGCCAACATCGATGATCGCACTATCGCTGCATTGGGCCGCTACTTTATTGCCAACCCCGATCTTGTCTCTCGCATTGAGAACAAGAAGGAGCTTAACAAGTACAACCGTGCTACCTTCTACTGGGACGGCAAGGCCGACCCCGCATCTGGATACACTGACTATCCATCTGCTTAACTTTGCATATTTACACACATAGATTTTACATGATTTTTTTATTAGAAAAGGCATGGCGGTAGTGTATGCCACACTACTACAGACCTATACACAGAAGAGGGAGTATGCATCTTTGTGCAGTAACAGCAGCCGGCGCATAAGGCCTGGGTACTACGCTTGGGTGCCCCTGTAGGCGAGGAGGAATCGCCTACCGGCGATCAGCTTTGGAACTATAGGTAAAGCTCAATCAAAATCGTCATCACAGTTCATGAAAGCTAGCCAAAAATTGGACTTCATAAAGCCCAAAAAGCTGAGCAAAAAAATCTCTCGGGGGTGAGTCGAACACCCGATCTCAAGATAACAATGAACATTACAGTCTCGCGCCTTAGCCAACTGGGCCACCGAGAGGTTATTGTAAGGATTCCCCAATGGACATTGATGATTCAACCTATATATATATATATATATACATACATTTATATATATGATAGCTTTTGACAAGAAAATGAGGGGTATTTATGCCACACATTGATTGTTTTAGTCTACATTGGTTATCTGGTTTTCTTATCCGATGAGCCAAGCTTCTTGTAGAACTTCCTGCGCTGCGTGAACATATGTTTGTAGAGCACGTAGAACGAAGGTGGGTAAATTGCAAGCAACACTTTGAGATAAAGTGCGTAGTAGGTGTTTAGCTCGGCAGCATATGGCAAAGCATATAGTATACAGATCATCTCAGATCCAGCACCTAATGGGTAAAGCACGATAAACGTGGTGTAACGCAATTTCTCCAAGAACAGCGGCACGCTTCCATACTGCAAGCCGAACCAGTAAAAGGGGTACCTAATCGCCTCTGTCAAGCCCCATGCAAAGACCATTGAGGAGAATGCAACTGTTTGGGTAGCTTCGGGAAACAAGAAGCAAATACCCCAAGCAACAACCAAGCGGGACGCAACTTGCATGGCCGTAGTGACAACACTCGAGCGAACAAAACCCAGGGCAGCATGCACGACTTCCAGAAAGGCAAGCGACTGGACACCAACAACGAAATCTGTCATACCCTCTGCTACATAGCGAGGTCCTACCAAAGCGTACAAAAATACCACACGCACAAGAACTAGCGCCCAAAGAAGACCTGAAACAGCATTGAAGATCTTTAAATACTTTTTGACACCCTCTGACACGACCATTGTTGCAAGGGTCTCTTAGATAAGTGATATGTTTAGTAGTCTGTGGCCGTGTACCAAACTCAAGCTCGTTTGAAGCTGGTGACTGCACGACCTAACCCTACACAACCAGTCTGTGGCCTTTGTTGAAGTGTTCCAAATTAGGTATCGGCGGTACAGTGTGGGCTGATTGATGGCCACACCGTTCCAACTGCTCGCTCCGCAACGGATTGAGACGCGTATCACAAAGATCAATCGGGATGATGTGCAAATACCGGTAGATGTGCTCCGAATACTGGTCGCCGAGCTTAGTCCTTACGAACTCATTCCTTGGGCCAGTGTTTCCCGGTACGTTCGAAGACTTGCGACAACCGAGACAATCTGGGCGCCCAAAATCAACGCGCTAGGAATCGAGCGGCAGGTTGAGGCTGAGGATGTAGCGATTGTAGCCGTCCCGAAGCTGAATGCTCGAACAGCCCTTGATCAGTTGGAACCACCTTCAAGCGTGTTGTCCAGCTATAATTTATTCGTGAACTGTGCTGTTCATTTTGCACCGCTGGTCTTGAGTCCCGAAACAATTGCCCAAAATTATCCTGATCTATGTCAAAGAGCGCAGATTGTAGGGCAACTATTGCGGTTCGCACCAGTTTTTGCCCCTGAGCTGTACTATGGCACCGAAGTCGAACAGGCTTTGGCCCAGCAGCACACTGAACTTGTTAAAACGTTGACTGAGATGCGCGATTCGGCCATGAGCAGCCGTGAATTGGAGAACTTACCATTACTTTGCGATGGTCTTTGTGCATTGGGTGACTCGACAAATTTGGAAAGCCTATACCTTGAGGCTCATCCCCTGATCCACAAGTACTACCAATCGCGTGATCCTGAGAGATTCCTGATGGAGGAAGGCGGATTTGGACGTACGCTAGACAGCGAAATTTTTGGTGAATTTTTCAGGCAGATTGCACTTGATTTGAACTACTATGGAAAAGAGGAGATTGACAAGCTATTTCCAGTTGAAAACAAGATGTGGCTCAAGCTCTACAGGGCACTGGTTGACCAAGTGCTATCTGAGCTCTTGTCAAACCTATTTGCTGTTCTTAAATTGCGGTCTGAGATTGAATATCTCAAACTTGTTCCTGCCGTGTTTACTGGTCTCGAGGAATTTGCCACAAACCTGATTCCGTGCGAAAATTCAGGGCCTGAGGTAGCCTCTCTTGCAATGGAAGAACTGTCCGCCGCCTGTGAAAGCCATATCAGTGCATTTTTACCACAGCAGCGGCTCTCGTTCAAAGAATCGCTTAGTTTCAAGGTCAATAAATGGAATCGATCGATAGCTGCGAATGAAAGCGAGCGGGAGCGCATTATTTGGAGCAGCGTCCCCCGCCAGGTGGATAAAAAGAACTTTTTATCTTCATTCAGAAACGCACTGATGCTCAGATCAGATGCCAACAATAATGCAGCGTCCACTGCAAATCTGGGTGGACAACAACGCAAAGTATCAGGCAAGCCCCCGCCTCTTATTGGCGGGCTTGCATCTCCACAGCGACAGCAGAAGCAAAAGCCTAAAAAGGAACGAAACCCGCGCCAGATCACGGGAGAATCTGATGATAGCGAAGACGATGCTGGATTTGTGCCGATGTATGACCAACAAGCGCAGGCGGGAAATGAGTTCTTTATGTTTGGTGAGCAAAGCGACAGTGAAGATGAGCAAAATAACGATCCAATACCCAGCGATTTAGGCGACATGGGCCTGGGCAACTGGGGAGCCGGTGAGGTAGAGCCACCTACAGTAGTTGTTGAAACCCCGAAATTGGAGAGTGCCCCGAAATTGGAGAGTGCTAGGGCGACTACGCCACCACCGACAACACCAACAACACCAAGGTTGACCGCCGCCAGCAGCACTATCGATAAGCCACGCACTGAACTTGAAGCACAGATTGCTATTTTAACTTCAAAATTACAGGAGATTGATCAACTGTTCAGTTTAGAGCTCACTATGGACCTTATAAACGAGTGCAAACGTGAAATCAATCAGATACGGATTCTTGGTCATTTTGGGTCCCATGTCGCAAAGCTGGCCAGACGGAATGCTGAGATGCTCTTTGTCGACTTGATTGAGACGTTGAATACTCAGCACGTGCATTATGGATTTAGCAAGGCGCTAAATACTCTACGACTTTATGATCCTAAAAAATATGGTCGCTTGGTGGCAAGTAATGGCACTGAAAGTATCACGCTTGACCCGCTAGTCGTTTTTGCTGAATTGGTCAATGTTGGTGACTTGATCCAGCAAACACTCCACGTCTTCTTTGAAGAGCAGCTGGTTGCACCTGGCTACGTCAAGAGAGATGACTTTGTTGCGCCCAGTGTCATTGCCAAGCGAAAGTTTGAGAAGCAACTCGATGAGAGCGTGTCCGAAGGCCTGAGCTTGGGAATAGATGCTCTGATGGACCAAGCTGAGTTTACCCTCATCACTGAGCAGCTTGGCTCAGACTTCTGTCCTGCTCCAGGTACAGATGCTGAGTTAGGCCCTACTTCAGCTGCTGAAAAGGTTATGGAGCTGATCAAGGCGCACATCGATCTGTTGTCAGGCTCGCTGGACGAGTCAATGATTGATGTCTTTGAGCAGGAGGTCGGATTACGGCTATTTGGAGCGCTATGCAAGCATTTGAAGCAATCGATCGTTAGCATCGATGGAGCAATCACGTTGATTTCCGACATGAATGCATACTACCGTTTTGTATTGGACCTCAAGCAGCGAGCGCTCTACCCATATTACGAGGCGTTGAAAGAGGTTGCACAGCTCTATCTTATTTCACCCCAGGATGGAAAGCAGCTGGGACTTGCAATCAGCGATATGGCAAGGTTTAGAGGCGTGTTACCACCTGAGGAGATTGTTGAATTCATGCAGAGACGTCAAGACTGGCCTCAGATAAAGTCAAAGGTTGAAAAGGCAATCTACGGGTTTGCTGATTGCATTGTAGCATAAAAGGCATTATTCATTAGTTTATTCGTGGCGGTTCTTCATGTAAAATGCAGGCTGATGGCAAGTAGTGCCGCGTTGCTCTGGCAAAGGGCTCAAAGCCCCGAAGGTGTACCTCGAGCAGGTTTTCTGGGACCTGGCCCTGCAAAGGCTTCCACGGCACTGTTTGGCCGATATCTATAAGAATCGCGAGTGACTTCAAACAAGGCGATAGATCACAAGTATCGTGTTGTAGTCGCTCCGAGTATGCAAACGCTCTGGCTTGGTTGTTCACCTTGATGATCAAATGCTCGAGACATTTGCTCACATCAGCGAGAGTTGAAGGGTACCACCAGGTGCAATTATTCAGTGTCAGGGACTTTAGGTGTTGGAGAGGCAATGCCGGACACTGGATTTGTGATGCCGTCAAAGAGAGTGACTCGAGGCATGGAAACGAGCCGTAGACATTGTCAAAATCAAAGTACAAGATGGCATTCTTAACCAAATTAGGGGCAGGAACTAGACTTAATTCCTTGATTTGTCGAAGCGGCCTGGCTAGTGGCGCTCCTAGGTATGCTAACCATGCGGTTGATGTTGATCGACAAACGACTGTAAGCTTCTGTAGTTTTGGGGCGACATTCGCAAATTGTGTCAATTTTTGGCCCGAATCCCATTCATCAGAGGGGTTTACTGGCCGAATACTCAAAGATTCGGCATGCATGGTGATATTCGGGAGTCCTGCCAGCGTTTCCAGATCATCCCAGGTGGATGTCACATATTTGTACAGATACGGCTCGGCTGCAGCTCTAGCAGAGTGGCTGCAAAAGCTGAATGCTTTTAAAGCTGACAAGGGGAGATATGAACACACAATTAGCAGCAACTCATCTGGAAGAGCATGCATACCTTCAATTGAGTATCACCCTTTTACAATTACGGCCCACCTTTGAGTTATGGGCTTCACACGCGCGTTCCGATTGATGACTCTTGATCTGATAGTAGACCTGGATTCCTTTGCCTAACCTCTGCACCTAACCCGCGAGATATGAGAGCCTCACTCAGTTATCAAAATGTGGCTGCAATAATGTGGCTGCCATGTTAAACGCCACAGCGCCGATTAAGGCGGTCTCGATGCAAAATCGGGAAATTTTTTACGGCCTGAGCGGCGGGAGCTTTACTGGCACTCTTTTTGGAGCTGCAATTAGCGCATGAATACAAGCTTAGTGGCAGAGATCTTATTGTATCATAATGGTTGTTTCAGAATGGTACTCAAGTGCTTGTATTGTATTAGGCGACGCCTGATTGGGCATCAACGCTACAGGCACTATATACATATGCGAAATTCATGCATCACCCAAGAACCTAATCTGCAAAGAGGAAGATCCCCACCCTGAATGAGGAAAATAACCTACGGCGTCTAAATCTCATGCAGTAATTCCAAGGGTACTCACCTGTAACTTTACATTTGTAATTTTGAGTTAAGCTTCTTTTAACCTACTTATAAGTCTATAATTGTAAAGACCAAGCAAAACAGTGTGATTCTTCCGAGAGCTCAAAAATTTCGGGCCTGTAGCTAATTTATAAGCCCATTAGGTCAGGCTAAAGACATCACCGGATAATTTGAAGTAGGTGCATGCATTCATGCATGCATTCGTCATTTTTTCTATCGGGTACCCAAGTAGATCCCTATACTCACAAGGGACTCAACCGCTTTAGCCATAGGAAAATCTATTTGAAAAGCTTCAAAGCTTGCAAAACGACTAGTATAGTGCGTTTATTGAGCTTACTGTGAAGACGTACTTGCTACTTTCTCTTCCACGATAATTTATGCCTTTGGTTCATGGCGGGGTGAACCGCCTGCAGGTATATGCGGGTACCCTTGGGGTTAGCAGAATAAATGTAAAAAAATATAATAACTCGCTGCACTACATCTATATAACAGCTTCCTTAGAACTCGTTTAACGCATCAACAGTTGATAGAAGCAAGATGTCCGAAGACGAACATCAGCACACACATGCCGCATACAACGAGAGCGCAGTCCCTTGGTGGTCTGGCTGGGATCCCGATGAAGTCCTCCTTATGGACGACTCTGTTCCTGATGCATGGAAAGTCTGTGTCTTGAACGGTGTTTACTTTGGCGAGAATGAGTACAATGGTAGCATGGGTGGCCGTATTGCCGCTGTGTTTGTTATCTTCATCACCTCACTGCTTCTCACCGTTTTCCCCGTTGCAGCAAAGAAGATCAAGTGGATGCGCATCCCCCGTGTTGTCTACGACATTGCAAAGAACTTTGGTACCGGTGTTATCCTTGCAACTGCCTTTATTCACCTTATGGATCCTGCTTATGGTGCAATTGGTGGTGATTCGTGCGTTGGCCAGACCGGCGGCTGGGCCGATTACTCTTTCTGCCCCGCAATTATGCTCGCTTCGGCCACTGTTACATTCATCATGGACACTTATGCAGATTTCTTCGCCGACAAGTGGTTTGGCACTGGTCACGGCCATGACGGCCATGAGGTTGACGGTATGTTCAAAGACAGCGTTGGACCTCACAGTCACGAGGGCGCACACATTCACCAGCACGATGAGGAAGGATGCGTTGTTGGCGGCAGTGGAAGCTCTGCTGAAAGTGGTAAGGAAGTGTTTAGATCTGACGAGGCTTCAATTTTGAGTGCTGAGCGTAACTTCAGCAGTCAGATTTCTGGATTCCTTATTCTCGAGTTTGGTGTCATCTTCCACTCTGTTATGATCGGTTTGACTCTTGGTACCTCCGACGAATACTCTACTCTGTTTGTTGTTCTTGTTTTCCACCAGGCCTTTGAAGGTTTGGGTATTGGTGCCCGTCTCTCTATGATTCAGTTCCCCAAGGGCAAGAGTTGGATGCCTTGGTTCTTCTGTCTCGCTTACTCGCTCGCTACTCCCATTGCAATCGCTATCGGCTTGGGTGTTCGTCACAGCTACAGAGATGGAAGCTACACCGCATTGGTTGTTCAGGGTGTTTTGGACGCTATCTCTGCCGGTATCCTGCTCTACACTGCCTTTGTCGAGCTCTTGGCTCGTGACTTCATGTTCAACCCTCACCGCACCAAGAATGTCTGGACCTTGACTTTGCACCTGTTCACTTTCTTGTGGGGCGCTGGTTTGATGGCTCTTTTGGGCAAATGGGCTTGATTCTTTCTCAAAAATATTTATCCATATAATTGGCCCCTGTAGGTACAGGGGCGCTACCGAGATATTTTGATTAAGTCATGGCTGCAAATCCCAGTTTTAGATGCTGCGAGAAATTAGAGCCAGATGCCACGGCGGCTGATTTTCGCCTCGAATCCGCAGGTTCGTCTCATGTAGTCAGGACGCGTTCACCAAAATTGTGCATGGTCATGCATCAGAACAGTGTATGAACGTATTCTCGACAGAGCGAATCCTCAATAGCAACTAAATATTTTCATGTCTATACATAAGCGAGCAAAGCCCCGCCGTCGATACTCTCTGGTACTTTCTTCCCGTGAGAGTGGTTTGCCCACATTTGAGGTATGCACATGATCCGCAATCACCCTGCAGGACATGGGTCATGCATTGATAACAACAGGATGACATGGTGTAGATCTGGTACTGCTCAAGAAATTATAATTCTAAATTTTGTAGATTGCCTCTGGTGCCATATATCCTCATATTGTTTTTTTTGTTTAGCACAATTTATGTTGGTAACAGGGAATCTGAAGTTGCAGGGCAGTTTCGCGACTGATGGAGATCGTGCTGGCGTGCAGTACCCTTGCCACCGCTGCATATTTCGCTTATATCGATGGTTAGGGAGGAGAAGCATGGGAATGTTCATGCAAACCGTAGTACCTACGGCGGCAGTGTAAGCGGATTGAACCAAGCTGATTCCGGACAACGACATTCTCTTGCTGAACGACATAATTTTTCCCGGTTAACAGGTCCAAGAAAGCGCAGGTTGCGCGAATCTTTTACTCTATACCCACCACACTCTTTTCCACTACTTTACAATGACCATCAATCATGAAACGCTGCAAGAAAATATTGCTACCCGCAGACATTCCACAAAGCTGTTAGACTCCGCCGCTAATCAATCAAATACCTGGGAGAGGCGACCCCCCGTTGCGCTGAGACCCTTGGCACCCTCGCAAAATATGCTAAGACCTGACGTATTTCTCCCCCCGCCGCCTGTTTCGAGAGCATACCAGACCTCGTTGCCGCAGACGTCGCAGCGCTCAAACCAGCAGTCCTCCAAGTCAGGGCCTACCTTTGGAATGCTCGGCACCCCACAGAGCCTGCCACGAGCTGGTCATGAGACTCAAGTACAGGGCGGACTAATGGATTCTCACGAAAGCTTACTCGAAAAGCAAGCTCCGTCGTTTAATTTCACACACTATCAGTCACACGACCAACTACCCCCATCTCCTTCACAATCTCCCGCTTCAATTCGTCACAATGATCAACAAGCAGCCGCTTCAACTCAAGTTTTATCATCCGCTCCAGCATCTGCCTCAACTTCGGCGCCCTCGGAATCCGAATCCGAGTCTCCGGAAGAAATCAGAATTCCCGAAGATCTCCCTGATCCAGTAGACGATGGCACCAAGCCACCTTATTCTTACGCAATGCTCATTGGAATGGCTATCCTGCGTAGTCCTGAAAGAAGGCTTACTTTGGCTCAGATCTACAGTTGGATTAATGACACGTACTCGTGGTATAAATCCTCTACACAGGCATGGCAGAACTCTATCAGGCACAATCTCAGCCTGAACAAGGCCTTTCAGAAGCAACAAAGACCAAAGTCTGCGCCTGGTAAGGGTAACTATTGGATTGTAGTCGAAGGATACGAGGCTCAGTTTGCTAAACCGTTAACCAAGAGAGGCCACCCAGCCCCACAATTGGCGAGCCAGCAAGTCCCTCAAGCCCCTCAAATCAATGCGGCACAGCCAGCACCCCAGTTACCAACCTCGAGCGAGAAACAGTCGCCAGTTCATGCTCAACACAGCGCCACGAGCTCGATTTCAACTACATCCTCGGAAGAGCCCATTGAAATACCTCATGCTGCTAAGCAAAGGCTGCCCCCACTAGACCAACTAACAGCTGAGGGCTCCGGATCGCTCTCAGCAGCTGCATATGGCCAGCATAGCGATAACCTGGGAATTTCACCTCATAGACTGTTTTCTGGTGCCAGCGAGCCGAATCTTTACGCATCCAGTCCTAGTAACTCATCATACATGAGGCCTACCAAACGAGCAAAGCTCGGACCCAGAGACCCATTTGTGTTTGACAACTCTACGGACTACCTCTCTTTGACAGGCCTTGAACTCATGATGTCCCCTCAACAGAGTTTCAACACACAAACCTCCTCTGCTACTCGTCTTCCACCGCCTATTTTTGCCTCTGGTCTTACCAATGACGCTACTATGGCTTCGCCCCGCACATCACTCAGAAATCATAGAGCTCAAATCCGTCATCTGACTGCCTCATCCTTTAACGATGGTCACTTCTTATCGCCAAGGAAGGATAGCCATGACGATCAGGAGAACAAGTTTTGGGGACCCAGCTTAGCATTTGGAAACCCTGGAAACTATCACTCAATGGTACCTTCTTCTCCACAGAACAACCAAGCGTCGCAGTCGCGAGGAAAATTTCTTCATAGCGTCGAGCAGGAGTACCAAAGGTCGAGATCGCCCGAGGGCCACTATGAGCATGATAACACAAGACGGCCGTTAAGCGATCAGTACCTCCAGACCGGTACGCAACTAAGCGTCTTTGTTACGCCGATGAGACACCCATTTGATACCCCAATCCGCGACCAGCAGTATGCTTTCAGCCCGATGAAGGGAAATCCTGCTTCTGGCTCCCCGCGGAGATAATCGAACATTTTCATTTTTAATTTATACTATTTAACTTTCAACTTATTTTTTAATCAGAAAAAAACAGTCCAGTGAGATACAAAGTATAGTTCAATGTAATTGACTGGAGATGCAAAAAGCTCGGCAACGGGGAATTGAACCCCGGTCTCCCGCGTGCAGTTTGACAGGCGGAAATTCTAGCCACTAAACTATTGCCGATTTCTTGTTTCTTTGGTGCTACTAAGGACTATATGGAATCTACAAAAGGTCTTAAAGTAGAAAATATACCAAGCCACACAAAATTTTTGAGTTTCAAGTCTTGAAATTTCGTAAGAAGCGCAACTCGCCTAGACATGCGCAGAACTAAATCATTCCGAATTTTGATCACGCGAAATGTAAACAAGTGTTCTCAAATGTAAACCTTTTAGGACTAGCATGAAGTGGCATAGGAGAATATAGGCAGTATCTCCAAGTTGCATAACAAAGTTTTAAAAAACTAAATAGCTCCATCTGAAGCGAGTATTTCAAATGCATCAGCCCACTGTCTCCCTGCATGACTAGACTCTTTGTAGCAAGAACGGAACCTTTGTACTTTGCGCCATGAATACGAGCAAACTAGAGAGCAATTAGAGTCCGAACCGAGACCCCGAGGCGGGCCTAGAGAGAAAGGCACAAATTTTATATGATAGCTCAGGTTATATCACTCATAGCGTCTAAACATGTTTGCGCTCTTGGTCGGCAAGATAGTGGAGGTCACGTCCGAGCTCGTCAGGCTGCTTGACGCGGTAAAGTCTCACTAGCCAGTTTTGGGTGGTGTAAGCTTCTTCCAAAGTATCCAATTTTGGCGCATCGTTGGGAGTAAGTCTTTGACCGCGAACTCTGTCATTTCCAGAGTTCATTTCTGGTGTGCGGTAGTAGCTCATCTTGTACAAGAGGGAATCCTTCATGGTTTGGCTAGCATCGGCATCAACGCGGTATGCGCCGTTGTTGAAGAAGTTAGCTTCCTGGACCTCATCAGGCCAGATACCCTGAGCAATGCGAACCATCCACAAAAACTTGTTGATGTCGTCGCCAGAGTATCCAAGGACACCACCGTAGATGACAAGAAGATACTTGACATCGTGCTGCTGCAAGATAGGGTATGCCACATCCTCAGAAGATGCCATTGCCTTGCCTACAGTTGCAATATGGGTGTTATTCCAGGTATTATTGTCAACAAGCGTAGGACGGTCAGCCATGCCACCAATCTGGTAGCCGTAATCCCACCAAGCCATGACCTTGTCGTCTTGTTCAGTGTTCATGCGAAGCCAGTAGTATGCCTCACGGAAATCGTCAATGATGTACTCTGATCCATCAGACATGCTAGAAGACAGCACAACGGAGGGAGAGGAGTAGGCACTTTGAGTTACATCGTCAGAGTGCCAGATGAAGATAATAAGGAAATGGAACACAGCAAACAGCAGACAGAACTTGGAAGTGCGCGACTGGGCTTGTGTGCTCTTGAGCGAAGCAAACATCTTGCCGGTCTTGAGAACTGGGAATTCAGAATCCTGGTCGGATTTGCCAGCATCCTGTCCAGAATGGGCGGGAACGATCTTCTTGGGCTTTGCAGCGGCAGCTTTCTTGGCTTTGGCAACCTTGACAGGAGCGGCCTCAGCGACAGGTTCCTCCACAACGATCTTTGCAGGCTTAGGAACAGACTCCTCAGCCTCGATGACGGGGGGTGTTGGCTTTTTCTGTCCAAAGTCCCAAACGTTGTAGATATCAAGCAAACTGCTAACGGAGATAGCACCACAGACGCACATAATGGGCGTCAAAGTGAGCATAAGGCGAACCATAACGCCGGCAAAGTACGAGCCCAGCACGGAGTAGACAATAATCAGCAAGTGTTCATCGCGCAGCTCCTGGAGACTCAACCAAACACCAACAGGGAATAGCCAGATCAAAACGGAGTTATCCCAGAAGAAAGAAGGCCAGGCAGTAGGCTGGTGCTCAGAGACCGATGCAATGATCGGGATGTGGATCCGGGCGTAGTCAGTATCGAAGAGCGAGTAGAAGCGGCCACCCCAAGGAGCGATGACGCCGGCCATGGTAAGGCCCACAACACCAACAAAGCCGATCAAGCCAATGGCAGCGCAGGCAGAAGTCACAAAGACCTTGAACTGACGAGCAGTCACCAGTCCCTTGACATAATCAGCAGCGGCGAAGAGCTGGATGAGGCCAAAGACGCCAAACGCACCCATGTGTTCTGAAGATCTGATGGGCAAAAAGCCGACAAACGGGATCTGCATACTAGCGAGAGTTCCAAGCGCGTACCAAGTGCTGTATGCCACGTAGAGACGAGGGTGGTAGCGTCCCATAAGAAGCAGAGCCAGGATGTGCAGGGGGATAATGTTGGTGAGGAAAACGTATCCACCCCAGGCTGAGACCATGTAGAAGTAGGAAGCAGCAGTTGCGGCGGCCCAGGTGACGGAGCCCAGCTTCACAGCCTTTGTCCAGAAGTAGAATGTGGTCATAAGCAAGGTGATTGCAATAGCCTCATTGTCGTACGAACCAGCAACCGAACGGGAGATGTAGCCGGGAGCAAGGCCAATAAAGAGGGCAGCAAAAAGACCTGCAGTTTGGTCCTTGAGCTCACATGTCAACTTATAGGTAACAAAGGCAGTGACACCAGAAAAGGCTGGCGCGAAGAGCACACAGATGTTGCGAATATCAAGAGGAACACCGAGCTTGAGGAGGATCTGGTGAATCACATGGGACGAGACCATAAGGCCAGGATAGAGCGTACCGCCAGTGACTCTGCCAAGAGGGTACCAGGTGCGATCGTCGAACCAGTTCAAAAACTTGTAGAACCCATGAGCAGTAAGGTACTTTGTAGCTCTGTAATTGAACCAGGGATCGAACTCATGAATGATACTCTCAAACCGAATGACGGAATAGAGCCGCATCAGGAATCCCGCGCCCGCAATGAGCACAAGGATCACTGCTTTCAGCAGCCCAAGCACTTTATCCTTCATGTGGACAGAGGTAAGTTTGAAGGAGCGTGTCACCTGAGAGCTGACGGACCGCGCCTCCCACTTGGGACAACTGGGCGCCACATGACATGGCGTCTCAGCCACATCTCACAAAGACGTACAAAGCCAGGGGAGGCGCTCAAAAGTAGCTTGGCAAAGAGCATGTATTGATAAATAAATAAATAAGTGTTAAATTAATCGTACTTTTCGTACGCGCATTCAATGTCATCGACTCTGTCAGTGTTCAGGTATGCTGTAAGCACCAGCAAGACAATCGTGGCAGTGCTAGCGGCGCAAAGAACAGCATCATTCAGCAACTGGACGCTCTCCACTGTAAGCCCCGATTCTACAGTGGTTCTGAGCCCACTTGCAATGCTTCTAGGGATATTCAGCTGAAGTGCAGTGCCAATTGCGAGTGTATAGATCGAATAAACTCCGGCAGCAGAGACCGGATCTAGCTTGACTAGCTCTGAAGTGTGTGATTTCCGTAACTTCTTGATCAACAACGAGGCTGTATTCCGCGCGCCACGCACCGATGTTACAATAATGCACACTGACACTAGCAGCCCCAAAACACGGGCCCAGCCGTCAGGGCTCAAGTTGGGCTGATAATAGCTAACCAGCTCAGCAATCTCCATTACCACAGCATCTTTGGGGGGCGCCTTCTTCGTGTTGAGCGAGCCTTCAAATAGGTACCATCCCAATCGAACGTAGCCCGTAGCTACACGATAGAGGCAGTACACAGCAAAGACAGCAAAGACAGCACTCCACAGCTTGCCCTGAGCAGTTTGAGCAAACCTCTCTTCCTCCACTTTAACTTTGACGCTATCAAGTTCGGCAGCTAATTCCGATCTGAATTGCCGCAAAGCAGCCTGTTCTGCCTCTGCCTCTTGAAGTGCGGCGGAGTCGCTGTTTCTGAAAATCTTGGTGATTCTTGGAACAAATTTGTTGAGAAAGTTGTTGCCTGTCGGCGTCTCTGGCGAAGGGGGCGCCGAAGCCACACCACGTCGAGCATACTCCATCTGCATCCGTGAGATCTGGAGCTCTTGTTCTTGAATCAAACTATCAGTGTTAGACACCGATACCTGTAATCTCTGAAGCGTTGCTTCTAGCCCTTGGGGTTTGCCCTGGAAAAAGGCAGTATACATCGCTGAAATTGAGGAAAAGCCACAAATTCCCGCCATCATGATCAAACCTAAGCTGGATACAGCAGTCTGCAGGTTGCGAGTTATCCCCTGCCAACCTTTTCCATCCTCGCCACCTGGGAAGTTTTGCGCTGCGCACAGAACCATACTCAGGTAGCCCACAAATGTGATGAATGCAGCGCCGTACTTTGGCCGCTGCCGCGTGGAACCTGCCTTGAAAGGGCTGATGAAGATCTGCACAACTTGGACAGCAGGTAATGCTAGTACTAGCGTCCCAAGGCAAGCCAATGAAAAGAATCGCCAAAGGTTTGTGCGATAAACGAGCTCGACTGGATTCAAAACTTCCAAGAGAAGTAGGGTACAAACACAGCTTGAAATGGCATTGGAGGCGGCGTAAACAACAAAAACCAGCTTACCCAGAGTTGCGTGTTTAGACCAGCGTGCACTGAGAACCACAGATATTGCGCAGCTCACAGCAAGGGCCCAAAACTCTACGCCAGGGGTCATATTTGTTGATGAGAGAGTGACGATTTCAGAAAATAATTTTTGGGTGTCGAAAGTGGTAGGTATAATGCATCAACCCTATCATCAGGTCTGTGCCTTTGGCATCAGGCCCCAAAGGATTATTCAAGCACATCACCAATCTAATCACAGAATCAATGAACACATTCAGTCATTTTGTATTAAGAAATAGTGAGATAGTTCATTTTAGTCTAGTTGCTAAAGGTATATTCACTGGTAATTCAAGTTCCTGTAATAGATGCTGGTTTGCGGCTGGCGCAGATGCCCCAACCCTTACTAGATGACGCCATTTTTTGCGGAACGAGTCTCTTTCGATAATCTTGAGTCACAATAGCTTCGCATAGAAGCATACCATGCCTCCTTGATCGATCTTGGCCTCTATCTGGCGATGCCCCGATCGATTCATGATTTTTTGGGCAAAGCGTGCATTGAGGCGCATTTCTCTGCATGTGGGCCATATGCCCAGGAGCCATACGCCAACCTGACAAATTTAGCGATGGGCACCACAGCCGTGGTTCCAAGAATAACTTGAAACATCTTGAATTGGGTGATAAGACTTCACCAAATCGCGAGATTTGACTAGATAAGAATAAATCTATAGAATATGATGATGCCTAAAATAAAGGGCAGAGACGATACACACAAAAAAGGTTGAACACCCGAGCTCCTTTCTGTCTTCTGAGACAAAAGGTTTTTTTCATTAGTGTAAATGAAATGAAATAAACCAGTACCCTAACACCGAATCGAAGACCGTGACAATGTCCCCTTACCCTAGGCATACTAATTCACTTGTTCAATTTTGTGGACAGAAGAAAGACCCAACAAAAAGGACAATCAACACTATTAAGAGCCTGGGCATCTAATATACAGACACTGTAGACAATTTTTCAAATACGCTACCTTCAGCACCCCCACACTCTGTCTGCCAGGGGTTTAGACGGTTAATTGAGGCGCCCGTACCCATGCCCTTTGCCCACTCTCTCTTGACCATAATTGCGTTTACCCAACCCCTTTGCTCATCAGCCTAAAAGTACCAAGTAAGTCCTTTTGCTTAACTTGTTTTGGTCGGATCGTTTCTTTTTGGTCTTTTGAAATGAGTAGCGCGCGCGAGACCGTGCAGCCGTACGGCTCTCAAGCTGTTGCAAACACTGTGTCTGACCAGACACAGTATCAAAACCCGCCAGTTTCGCGCAATCCATTTAGACAAGCCTCAAACGGGGTCGCAAACTACTCTCGCCCTCAGCCTTGGGATTCTCAAAATACAGAGAATGCAGCAAACGCGCCAAAGGCTGATAGCAGGCTGGTGATTGACACTCTTGAGGCTGAGCCATTTATCTCCAGAGATCCTTACGGAGGAAGTGGCCAATCCAGTAGACACGGGTCTGCGCCGTCTCTGCTTACTCCAACGCGCAGGGCTTCATCTCCAACGTTGGGCAGCCGCCCTGCGCAGTCCGCTAACCGCAAATCCTACAATCCTTTTGCTAGCGAGACAGAAGAGGTGGAAGATCAACCTCCTGCATACAACGAGAAGAAATCTGGCAGCAGCAGCAGGAGCAGGCATGCTTCTGCTTCAGAAGAGAAAGAGAGACAAAGGCGCCATGAAGCTCGCCGCAGAGCTCATGAAAGATCAGAGGGCCACAGGTCTGAGAGAGACAGGTCTGACAGAGATAGGTCTGACAGAGATAGGTCTGACCGCTCGCGCCGCACCCATGATGAGAGATATCGCCGTGAACGCAGCGACCGTACCCGTGGGGAACGTGGCGAGCGCAGCGAGCGTCGTAGTGGTCGCCACCGCTCAAAGTCCGACAGCAATGTCAAGCGCACTAAAGACGGCAGGCCGCTTGATGTTATCGACAAGATGGATGTAACTGGAATGTTTGGTCCTGGTTCTTTCCATCATGATGGCCCATTCGACGCGTGCAACCCCTCGCGCAACAAGCTTGCCGGGAAGGCACCCGTTGCGGCGTTTGATGCGGACGGACCCAACAACTCTTTGGCAGTTGTAGACAAGTCTTTGAAAAAGTATATGCAGGAAAACAGTGTATGGGGCCGTGATGAATATGCCGGCGCAGGCGCCGGACCAAGCTCTTCGGACCAGGCCAAGGGCCGCTCCAGATCGGGTAATGCCTCCAGCGATGCCGCCATGGTTCGTGGTGTAGCCGGAAACCCTCCACAGGGCGTTCCTCAGATTCGTTTTGCCAATGGGGGAGCATCGTTGAGCTCTACTCCCTCCACTACCACTATCAGCCAGTTTGATACCCACGCAAAGGCGCAGGTTGTGCACGGCCCTCCTACAATGGGATTGGGAAGCTCTACCTTTGTCGATGGGACAGTGGCCAGCAAGGACGCTATTGAGGAGTCTGCAAGGGAAAAGGCTGCTTCCAGTTTGGGCAGATCCAAGTCGCTACTAAAGCGCGCAACCTCCAGAGCAGGTCACAATCATGCTGAGAAGGAGCGCGCTGTGCCTACACGCAACTATAGCGGCTCTCCACAGCCAGTACGCGTGAATCTCTCTGAGTCAAGCAGCTCTGAGCCGACTGGCCAGCCTATTCAGCGTGCACAATCGCCTAAAGACTCGAGCAACCGGTCTGCCTCGCCCTCCACTGGCGGGCTCTTGAATCGCGTCAAGAGCTTGAGAATCAGACCATGAGATTGTTTATTATGTACACTATATATATATTGGATCACTTTGATTTTCTGCTTTCCTAGAGTTATCCACTTTGGCTCACTGAGCGTTTGGGAGAAGACCATCCAGGTCAGGTCGTCAGGTCTCACGTGACCATAACGGTGAAATATCTCTCTACACCCTTCTCCGCTCGATCTTTTCTAGTCTCAAATGCTGCGTTTCCGGGCTACTTTCCAGGCAAAGTCAGCGGCAAAAGCGCTGAGAAAGCTGCACACCGTACCGGAGCTTGAGAACATCTCTGCTGGCCGTGGCGTTGAGGGACTTTTCTCTGCAGAGGCAGTGAACGTTGCATGGTTCCAGTACCAGAAGCATCTGCTTGACCGTCTCAACACTTTGACGGGCGATATCTCAGACTATAGCGATCTCAAGACGCCCTTTGAGGTCATGACAAACGCTATGCTCATGGGCTCGCAGGAACACTCGCGAGAGATTGCTGCCGTGGCATCGATGGCTTACAACAATGAGTTCTTCTTTAGATCTCTAAGGCCAAGCGCCAACCCAAATGCTATTGTAGGCCCTGCTGCACTGACTGATGCCGAGGAATTCTCGTCAAACATCGCCAACTTGCCCATGACAACCAAGGAAAGAGAGGCCAAGGCTGCTAATGAGGCAGCCTCTGGCCACCAGGGCGAAAGTAACATCCTTGTTGAGCTTACCACCCGGGAAGACAACTTCACAACTGCTCTAAACCAGAGCTTTGACAGCCCGCTGGCACTTAGAGAACTGTTGGTGAACAGGGCAGATGCACCAGTTGGTAACGGCTACGTCTGGCTGATCTTCAACAACCACAAGATTTACGCTGTCAATTCTTACAACTGGGCAGGCCCCCACGCAAGCAGACAAGCAACCGATCTTTTGCAGACCGAGTCCGCGTCAGACAAGCTGAACTTTGGCGGCCACATCGATTCTTTCGCCCCGCTGCTCTGCATCAACACATGGCAGCACTGCTATCTCTTGGACTATGGAGTTGCTGGCAAGCGCCGGTACCTTCGCAATCTATTTGATTCTATTGACTGGGATGTTGTTAGCGCCAGGTACGATTCTGCCCGTGAACGCGGCGATCTGCCCTTCCGCTAATGATCAAAATCAGTTTGCCCAGATATCACCCTGCTGCGGAGTAAGTCGCATACTCATCCTTTCGGGCTCCTGGCGCGGCGGATGAGCCAGTTTAAAGTATGCCTTGGCCCGGAAGAACCCAAATAAATAGTTTGTGCCAAATATCGCTGCTGCCACCAGCACTGCCAGCAGTGCTAAAGTTCTAACTGTCAGCGGCGCGAAAAAGGCTTCGATAGCTTCAGCTAATACACTCGCATAGACAGAAAACCGGGAGATATGATCGGGATCGCGCTCCATACACGCTTCAAGCTCATTGCAGTAGTCACGAAGCGCAGGTCTGCCCGGAACAGCAGCGCACTGGTTCTCAACAAACTGTGTGGCACAGTTCGAAGCTGCACGGAGGATTGCGTTCCCTTGCTCTTGAAGTCGCCGCTTAACATCGTTTTGCAGCGAATTCGCCGCCATTAATGCGATAACGAGTACTGCAAAGTTGAATAGAAGCTGCAAGTACGTGCTCAGTAGATATGGCAGATTCTGGTGCCAGGGAGGGAACAGTGGCATATCGATGGAAACAGGCTTGTGTATTGCATGCTGGGCACCCAATTGAGATGGCGAGAGTACTAGAGCGTGAGATTCACGGCTTGATGGTAGAGGTAGCTCTGCTTTGGCCTGTGGTTTCAATTCTAGTTGGGGCTCAGGCTCAGGCTCAGGCTGTGATTGTAGTTCGGGCTCTGGTTCTGGTTCTGGCACCAATTCTGGCTCAAAGTCTGCCTCTCCCATGGTGATATCTTCAGGATACTCACCATTATCAACCTCTAACGCGCTTAACGCGGCTCGAAATGACGACAATTCAAGCCGCCCATTATCATCCATAGGACAACGGAGACTTTGTCTGCTCTGTCAGCATCTGGATCGGGTGAAATAAATACTACTAAATAAACAGGTCTCAAAGAATTTAAAAGGGCATTTTGGCCTTTCCGCCAGCAGGCCGCATGTACTTCCTGCCCTCGCGGCGATAAAAGTCAACCCTGGCCGGGAAATCCTCCAAAGAATTGGCGAATTTCGCCACAGAGTGCGCAATGAGCTTGGTGTTCACAAGCCAGGCATCGTAGTTGACGTTATCAAGGTCGTCACAGAGCATATGGTAGCACCAATCATAAGCTTTACCCTCGACTCCACCAAACATCTCTTGATCCTTCTGGGATTTGATTACTTCGGCGCCAGTGTCCACTCCGCCAGCAGGAATACCAATCTCAAGGAAGCCAACGTAGTCACTGCGACCATCAAATGGCTGGGTTGTCCAGTTGAGACCCTGATCCGCATAGTAATCTTGGTAAAGCTCACGCAGATAGCTTGAGCCCTGAGGGTTCTGCTCGTCGTTGCTGTCGTAAATGTCATAGACATAGTTCGGCGATGCCATCATGTCGTAGTCCATAAAGAGCCTAATTTTGGAGGCCTCAGAGGGTGTGATGTTTTCAGTGTAATGGAGAGAGCCAAGTAGGCCTTCTTCTTCTGCAGCCCACCAAGCAAATCTCACGGCGTTAGTGACATCGAATTTCGCTAGCTGAGATGCAACTTCAAGCAGTGAAATTGCGCCTGATCCATCATCGTTGATGCCAGGTCCTTCGGCAACAGAATCAGAGTGAGCTCCAAGCATAACGACATTGTTGTGATCGCCCCCAATGGTTTCTGCAATCACATTCACCGTTTGCACAAGGTCAACACTACTGTCGACACTCAGCTCAAGCAGGGTGCCGTCGTTATGCTCTGCCCACTTGCGGTCAACAAATAATGAGGCAACTTGGTGCTCCATTGGGACTCCCAATGTTCCACCTGGGATCTCGCCATCATCAGGCTGTGCCGGGTCGTAAACAAGCATTGCAAGGGCCCCTTTCAGGCCAGCCAGCTCAGATTTCTCGCCAAATGAGCAGTCACCGCGGCGGACAAGGGCAATAGCACCCTCAGCAAGCGCATAATCAGAGCCCAGGCAGCCCTGGTTTTCAACCAATACGACGGTTGCACTGATTTTCGACTCAGTGGGTGGCGTAAGTGACATAGGCACCACTTTGACAGCTTCGCCATTGCCATCCACGCAAGAAAACTCTTTAACATTACCCGACACAGCAGTAAAGGGCTGTCTCTTGACCTTATAGTAGCCGTCGAGGCCCTTGAGTGTCTCCTCAATGTATTCCAATGTGGCCTCATGACCACGAGATCCGATAACCCTGGTAGGGTGGCCAAAGGTTTCGTTGCTCAACTTGGCATTTTCATAAAATTTGGTGGCTCTGGCTTTGAGCGAGTCGGCCTGAATTAGGTTTTGGAGGTCCTTGGAAGCCACGAGCGGTTTTTCCTCAAAATCTGGCAGCGCCATCTCAGGAACGGGATACAGAAAGTCGAACAGAGCGCCAACGGTGCTTGCACCGATCAGCGGAGCAAATACACGCATCTGTCAATGAGAAATAGAAATCGGAGGTGGTTAAAAAAGAGCCAGCAGTCCTGAATCGGGCGATAAGCTATCTGATCGTCTCGGACCCTACCCTGCTATTACTACAAAAGTAATTACCTAGTGACATAACCTAACCACAACTACATAAACCTGCTTTGTGGACTCAGCGACGGACGAAGTGAAGCAATGCAGGGTTGGGAACTTGCATCGCGATCAACAGCAGCATGATGCAGGCATAATATGACGCCGAGCTGAATATCTTGCTCTTCTACAGCAGTTCGGGCTAAAATGCAAAACATGCTCAGACATTCAACCTGGGCTGGGACTTACTCGTGTACTCCACGTGCTATCTTCAAGCCCCAGAGCATTGAGGCAGTGCAGAAGTTGGTTCGCCAGGCCAATGAAGCCAATACGACGATCACCGTTGTTGGTGCGGCCCACTCGCCATCGAAGCTCACAATGTCTTCAGGGTGGATTTTGAGTCTTGATAACATCAACAAAACCCTCGAAACCAAGAAGGGCGATGGGTATGTCGATGTCACGGTTGAGGCTGGCAAACGGCTTTACCAGCTAAACAACGAGCTGGCTAACCGAGGATTGGCGCTTCAGAACCTGGGATCCATTAGTGAACAGTCGGTGGGAGGAGTAATCTCAACCGGAACTCATGGATCTTCAGCCTTTCATGGTATCATTGCTGAGCAATTTGTCGACTTGACCCTGGTAATGGCAGACGGATCGCTTTGCAAATGCTCTGATACCGAGCACCCTGAGCTGTTCAAGGCCGCATTGCTGTCTTTGGGCAAAATTGGCATCATTGTTAGGGCGACAGTCCGCACTGTACCTGCATTTAACCTTGCAGCACACCAGGAAACTATCAGCTTTGATAAATTCCTGAGCGACGATGTATGGAACAAGTTCTTCACCAGCAGCGAATACCACCGGGTTTGGTGGTATCCCTATAGCCGTAAGTGTGTTTTGTGGAGAGCTAGCCGGACCAATTTGCCACTCACAACGCCAGAGCCATCGTTCTATGGCACCTGGATTGGCCGCAGCCTTTACCAATCGTTGTTGTGGTTTACCGTCAAAGTGGCACCTGCTCTCACACCATTGGTGGAGAGATGGCTATTTAGCAACCAGTTCAAGTCAGTTCCGGAGTATGATACTCCAGAGGCTGAACATCAGAAACCAGCAGTTGACAGATCGGACCAGGCCATTAACATGGACTGTTTGTTCAGTCAATTTGTCAACGAGTGGGCAATGCCATTGAACAATGGTCGTCAGGTTCTTCGTGAACTTGATGAGGAAATCCAGAAACGCAAGTACTACGTTCATGCTCCGATCGAAATCAGAATTAGCAATACCACAAGGCCGGACAAGCTCCGGGAGCACGTTGGACTGGTGGATGTGAACGGCACAAAGGTTTTGGGAGCAATTCCAGGCAATCTGTCGAGGCCATACCTTGACCAGTCTCCTAAACAAGCGTGGTCTCCTCCAGACAAGGTGACCCATGACAATTTGACACTTAATCTTAATGCAACAATGTACAGACCGTTCAGATTCGACTCACCAACAGAGAAATGGTACATGGATTTTGAGCGCATTTGCGATGCACAGGGAGGCAAACCGCACTGGGCCAAGAACTTTTTGGGCAATAATAAAGATTCTGACGCAAAGGGCCACGAGATGAGAGGCATCAAATACCAGATCGATGGTTGGTACGGCGAAGATGTTGCGGCCTGGAGAGACCAGAGAGTGAAAAACGACACTCACGGAGTCTTTTCAGAAAACAGGGAATGGCTTGCCATCAACGGACTACTTTAAATTTAATAGAATAATGAGCTGCTTTAAGGCAGCAGAGTATGCAATCGCCATCAAAGCGAGCTATTGCCAAGCAGTAGAAGTACAAGGCCCGGGTATGACAGTCGTCTTCAGCTTCGTAGTCTGGGCCTTGATGTCCAGATCTTTGTTTACGCCGTACCTAGCATCACTATCTATTGTTTGTTTCGTAGGACCGTTCTCCACTTACTAGAAATTGAGCGCAGACCACTAGCTAATAAAGAAGGCCTGCTGATCTTCCCACCTCCACCTTTTGGGCGAGTTGGTGTGGAAAGTGCCTCTTATCTAAGGTTGAGAACCGAGCCATTCAAACTTGTCAAGACCTGTTTAATATGGTGCTTCGTTTACAGCCAATGCTGCTTTGTCTGTTAACGCTACCTTCCTGGTCATTAGAAACTGCATTGATAAGAGGTGGGTGCAGCGTGAACACAAGTCTTCCCCGGACACAAGAGTAGAGTCGTGTGGAGACTTCCAATGCCCGTGCCCTCGGAGACATAGGCCTGCGTTACTGATCTTTGTGAAATGCGCCATTGCATGGAGAGTCACTTTAAAATATTGCATTTTGCAGATTCTTAACGAGTGCACACTCATGGCCATGAGTTTGCCTAGACTCATATTTGAACATGAATGGCACTTTTTCTGTGGCGGTACAGTTAAATCTTAAGAAGTTGCATTTGACTTCTGCCATGGTGGTATTTGCCAATTGCAGAAGACACTAGTTCTATATACTCAGCCCGAGTTTATTGAGTTTGGTAAATTGTCTACCTCAATCCGAGACCACATTTTGGTTTACTAGGCAAAAGCAGCGAGCAATTTTCTCCCTGAATTCTTTGTTTAGATTGCTAAAGTTTGACGCCGCCTCATCACCTACAAGTGCTTTCTTGAAGAATTAATGAGTGGGTTGAGAGAAAGCACCTTTAGTTTATCTTTCTCAAGCAAGCTCACACAATAGTCGTATAGAGTAGACTTTACGTGCTCCGCCTATCTTTGACTCAATACTGGGTTAATAAATGAGTTCATGGCATTCCTTACTTCGTCCCTTCTATGTGGTCTCGATTATCTTGGTGCGCTCTTGAATACATTCTGTATTGCTTTCTCTCTAAAGATACACATCTGTGCCACTTGAGTCTCCTCTCTGAAGTTGCGTTAAGCTCATAAACGAGGGCCGACAACCCGGCCGGCCAGTCAAGTATGCACTTGCTCAATTGAGCGTAGCGAAAGCTCGCACGTACTATTTCTTTAAGTTTCCGGATTAGGTATCTCCTTTGCCAATACTCTGGTCTTGTAAACAAGTGAAACACGAAAGCTATTTGGAAGGATCTCTGCTACATGGAAGAGTGTAAGGAGCAAGGGCGAACGCTGTCAACTCTTCAGTCATCTGACACGCTCTGTTTCGAAGCACCACATATACCTCTGCAGATGGCCTATCTCACGTGTGAGGCTCTATGCAGCCAGTCTCTTGTGACTATTTGGCCAAAGAAGATGCCCTCGGTATGTCTGAACCCTAAAGCAGTATTATTGGTGCCAGATTACCATGCAGCCAAGACCTCGTCGTGCATGGCGCCCCAGATGTGCTTTGCTAATTTATCGGGGTAGACACAGGTAATCCCAAAACTCAATACTCGGTTCGCATCTGGTGATAGCTAGGCAGAGTCAGGCAGAGACTCTGTAAATCCACATCTACTCGGTGACACTGCGGCCGTTGTATGCATCCAACCTACCTTCAAGACAAATTCGAATTTGCCAGAAGTGCTATATGGCTCTCTAAATTAGTCTTTATACTATAACGCTCTCCTATTCCTTTTTCATATCATCACTTATCGACTACTAGCCAGTAATTTACCCCGCATTTTCAACACTCCTGCAGTATGCATGTGTAAGTAACACTGACCCTAGTCATGCTGGGTACAGCACCGATGTAGTCCATCATTGGCTATAAATACAGCCTTATCCTCCCTGCCAAACACCAATTTGGCAAATACATGCTACTGAGCAAACCTAGCACACGTTACCTCGCCGCAGCACCAAGAATTATGCGTCTACGCATGCAGAGCACTGCGGCCCCAGCCGGCTACAAGGAGGACCTGTCCAAGGGAGCCACATACCGGTTTCAGGACTCACTTCCTCACCTCCCGGTACCCACGTTAGAGGAGACAGCCAAGAAGTACTTGCGATCTGTACAGCCGCTGCTGTTGCCCCGCGCCTATGCCGCCACTGAAGCAGCTGTCAAGGAGTTTATTCGTCCTGGTGGCCAGGGAGAAGAGCTTCAGAAGCGACTACAGCAAGTTGCAGCTGAGAAGAAGAACTGGCTGTACGATTTTTGGTCAGAGGCCGCCTACATGGGCTACCGTGATCCTGTTGTGCCTTATGTGTCTTACTTTTACTCTTACAAGGACGACCCGCGCTTTACCACTCCTGCTAAACGCGCTGCTGCCATCGCTAGCGCCACGCTGAAGTTCAAGCATATGCTTGACAACAAAACGCTGGAGCCCGACTATATGCGTAAAGCGCCCATTGATATGGAGCTTTTCCAGTACCTGTTCCACAACTGTCGTATTCCTCTACCCAAGGTGGATGGCAACAACACCTGGCCAGTGGAGGGAAATGAGCACATTCTTGTTCTCAGACGCAACAGATTCTACAAAGTTCCTTACTTGACTGCTGATAAAAGCCGTGTCTTGACCACAGCCGAGCTTGAGCTTCAGCTTGAAAAGGTCTACAATGATGCTGAACTCAAGGGCACTGGCGTTAACATTGGTGCGCTCTCGTCGGAAAATCGCGATGTTTGGGTTGAGTTCCGCGAGGATCTGCTCAAGGCTAGCCCTGAAAATGCAGAGGTGCTGAAACAGATTGAGAGTTCCGCATTTGTGATCTGCTTGGACTTTGCACACCCGCAAACAAAGCATGAGCGCGCAATGCAGTACTGGCACGGAAACTGCCGCAACAGATTCTACGACAAACCCGTACAACTCATTGTCAATGATAACAACACTGCAGGCTTTATGGGTGAGCACTCAATGATGGACGGCATGCAGACTTTGCGGCTGAACGAGTTCATTTGCGACCAGCTGTTTAAAGACAAGATTGAGCTGACCACCAGCTTGGAGTACGATGGCGAGCCTGAGGAGCTTGTGTTTGGCATCAACGACAAGGTGCTGGCCGATGTTAAGCAGGCAGAGATTGATTTCTGGAAGCAGATCAACCAGCATGAGGTCGAGGTCTGGGCATTCGACGGCTACGGCAAGGGCCAGATCAAGCAGTACAAGTGTTCTCCTGACGCTTACCTCCAGATCTTGCTCCAACTTGCATACTACCGCCTTTACGGCTGTGTCCGTCCTGTTTACGAGGCCGCTACCACTCGTAAGTTTGCCCAGGGAAGAACCGAAACCTGCCGCAGCGTTAGCACCGAGTCTGCCGACTTCTGCAAGGCATTCTGGGGCAACGAGAGTACCAACAAGGACAAGATCAACAAGTTCCGTCGGGCCACTGACTCGCAGGTCAAGTACATTGCTGATGCCGCTGAAGGATTTGGTGTTGACCGTCACCTCTTTGGTCTGAAGAAATGCCTCGGGGAGAACGAGTCTCTGCCTGCCATTTACAAGGACCCTGCATACGGCTACAGCTGCTCGTGGTACATTTCGTCTTCGCAGCTCTCTTCAGAGTACTTCAACGGTTACGGATGGTCCCAGGTTATCGATGAAGGGTTTGGCACTGCATACATGATAAACGAGAACGGCTTGCAGGTGAACATCTGTTCCAAGAAGCTGGGCTCCAAGCAGTTTGGCGAGGCTTTGGAAGAAGCCGCTGTTAAGCTTGCTGCGTTGCTTGACACAGAGCTCAATCGTGCCAAACTCTAGTTTCCGATATATATTTACCTATACACATATATATTTACCTATACACATATATATTTACCTACTCATACTCATACTCTCACAACGATTCCTGGAAAGAGGCATACCCTAGCCTCAATCCACAGTGTGCATCAGGTGCAGATCTCCCACAGTAGACCACAAACTACACCGGCACAAATCATGGCCCCCAGCTCGAAAAACAGTTCAGTAAGTCTGAGTAGAGAGTCGCAAAGCCAAATTGACTCTAATAGTGCCCTACTACTTTGTCTTCAGAACATCGATCGGAACTTGTTCGACGCCAATCGGATCCTGGTAGAAACCGTAATCCCTGCTGCCCAGACACTGGCAGAGCAGATTAAAGAATGTGATTTCAATACTGAATTTCTCGAAAGGCTTTTCGTAGCAGCTGATTTGGCAGAGGAGGTCAACGACAGTACTGATATCGATACCAGCACGGGCTCTGAGCAATCGCATGTCTCTGACACTGCCAAACTGAATGCAAAGAGGTCAAGGTATCGCAGTTTAGAGTAACTTCCCTCAACGTTTCTTCAAATTTTCACGGAATTCCTTGAGGCAATCGCGATAGGCCTCAAAGTATGGCTTGCAAGGCGGTCTTTCGTAGTTGTTGCGCTCCAGACAGTTCATGCTCATCTTGGATGCCTCTGCGCAAGGATCGAAGAACTTGGATTCAACTTTACTGCGATACTTTAGCATATTATCATCTGACGAGGGATTGTCAGGAAACAGCTTGCGTTGGCCATCCTTTGTAAAGTCAACTTTGCTGGGATCCCTCTCAATTTCGTCCTGAGCCATATGTGGGTGTGGAGTGATGTGGAGTAACTTTGGATCACGTCAGCCATGGTAGAAAGTGTGGTTGAATTCTGAGATCAGGAAATACAGAGGCGGTAGCGAAGATGAAGCTACGAGAGGATGGAGCTTGCTCACGATGTGGCGGTGAGTTCTACCTGCGCACCAGAGGTGAGGACTTCTGCAAAGAGTGCTTCTTGGAATTTTTAAATATCAGGTTTCGCCGTCAAATGGGCACATACAGAGTGAACTACCTGGTAGAGGGCGTCCCAACACTGGTCGTGAATGCATGTGCCTTGAACATCAATACACTAGTTCTGACTGACCTTTTGCTTGAACTTTTGAGTCACCAGAGGCAGAAGAATGGCGGTCGCGAGGGTTTTACACTCAAAGCTGTCCACATTGGTGATGCGGAAGAAGCGGCAAGGCACTGGCCCTTTGAATCCACTGTGCCACTGCATGTCATTCCTGAACAAACTGCATTAGAACAATACTCGCTCAACGGCAAAACCCTCACTGGCGCTGATCTCGATAAACTGCCTAGATCATCACGCCAGGATCTGAGACAACAGCTATTTAGGCGAGCTGCAGAGGACTGGGCGCATGCGCAGTCAGGAAGGCATTCAGCATTAGTACACAGCTATTCTATGAGCGATTTGGCGCAGCAGGTTCTGGCCGAAGTTTGCAAAGGAAGAGGAGCAGCCATACCAGATGTGTTGAGTCCACAGGAAGAGCTTCTTCTGATCCCGTTACGAGACCTCCTCGACAAAGAACTTCAGCAGTACGCTGAGCTACGAAGCCTGAGTGGTAAGGAGAAACCCCAGCCGTCAGTGCCTGGAATTACCAAGCTGCGGAGCATTGATGAGATTGTTGCACAGTATTTCCAAGATATTCAAAAAGATTTCCCTGGAGTGGTTGCAACTGTAGCCACAACAGCCTCCAAACTGTCGCAGCCGCACGAGGCATGTGGGATCTGCGGCCCTGATGAGGGTACGATATGCTACGCCTGCAAAGTTTCTCTTAAAGAAGCGGCACCTGGTGACCTGCGCCGTCGTAACAGTCTCGCGAGCGTGCTAGCAGCATGTGAAATTTGAGTGAACTTGTTTGGTTGGAGATGCAAAGGATAAATAGTAATAAATATGGATTTTACATGACGACGCAGCGAGATTTTGAGTCAACGACCTCGATTTCGGGTCTTGCGGAAAGCCCCAAAATATCGATATTCTCCTCCTCAGCTGGGGAGTGCATTCTGAACCTGTCAGGTCCCAAAAATGGCTCCGAAGTAAGCTTCTTGAGCGTGTTGCGCACTTTACGGGTACGCGGAACGTGTAACTCGGGCGTCGAGGGCACTGGTGTCTGCTCTGGCGTAAGGATCTGTTGTTGAAGAGGGCTACTCTTGTGCTGGAGAGGCTCACTCTTCTGTTCACGACGGAAAAACTGGGATGCGCGCTGCCTGATTGTTGTTGGAGCGGCCACGAGGCGTTGAACAGACTTGGAGTGCCTCAGTTTAGCCATGGACCTCTTAGCAGACAAACGCGAGCTGTGACGCGAATAGGGAGGGCTTTGAATTGAGTCACAGTAGAGACTATCAGTTATGCTTTCCAAAAGGCCTGAATTCTGGCTGGGGTATCGCGCTGTGGTGCCGGTGGACAGCTTTGCGCCAGAGGCAGTATTGGTTTTGGGAATAGCAGCAAAGGCGCGTACAAGCGACTCAAACACGTCTTGAACAGAGCCAGGAATACGCGAGCTGGCTTCAGTGAACAGCGCGCCATATTGCGTTGCCAAAGTGATACCATCTGCCACAGGAACCTGCCTGGTTTCAGCTGGTAGATCCACCTTTGTGCCAACGAGAATGACTGGCGGCATTTCGCCCTTTTGCAGTGGCGGAGGTGACTGCCTCTGGGAGTTTTTAGTGGATCCTGAGAAGTTGCGCTGGGGAGAGCGGCCATGCCTGCTGATGAGGTCGAGTAAAGTGGGCATCTCCTCAAACGACGCCAAAGAATCTATGGCGTAGACGAGAATGAAGGCGTCCGCACTCCGTACGTAGAGCTCGCGCATAGCAGTGAACTGGTCCAGGCCTGCAGTATCCAGAATTTCCAGGTAGTATGGCTCCGTATCGATGAACGTGTGCTTTGGGTACATGTCCTCAATCGTTGGGTCGTGTAGTTCTGGGAAATGTTTTTGCACGTACTGTGAGACCATTGCGGACTTTCCAGCAGCGCCAGCGCCCATCACAACAATCTTAAGTTCTTGCATAGTTGTGAGATTCGTCAAAATTTGGAGTTTTTTTTCACTTTTGTTGTCAAAAACTCTTCGATCGAGGGTCAAGCAGCTAATAAATCTAAGGGCAGGATCGAATAAACAATGTAAACTGCGGAATCTGTTACACCCTTACCCTTGGTGAGGTGGGCTGTCATGACGCGTTTATTTCCCCCCATAACAATGCAGGACGTGCTCCCCTGTCTTGCCCAGGACCCCCACAGCCCTTGGCTGCATTGCTGCATTGCGGGTAAAATAATGGCCCTGGCGCCTAACTTATATTCTAAGCTCATCTAGATCAATGAAGGTGTATTTTTCATCCATTTTGCGGTTGCCCTGTTTGGCTGCAGCAACGATCGCGTCGGGAAGATCACTTATAGTAAATACGATCTGTTTCCCAGCGTTCGGAGGTCCCCGCCGTAGATCACTTTTGGATATCTGATTAATGCGAACAACGCAAAGAGTAATAAATATGTGATTAGAGATAACTGTTTAGGCGATCAAACGACTTCCTGAGGCCGAGCTCGCACTGCGCAGAGCGGCGCGTGGTCGATAAAGTCGCGAACATTGGTGAATTGTTTGTGACAGCACTTGCACCAGCCTGCATCGGATTCAGTTGGGGGCACAAAGTGTACGAGTTTCAGATGACGTTTCAGCACGTCCAGACGATTAAAGGCACCACCATTGCGGTGGCAGCTGGCGTCAACTTTCCAAAAGGGGCACTGTAGTCTAGGCTTCTCGTGAGAACGAATGTGCCGGCGCTGATCACTAACGCGGGCGAACGAGCGGCCACAGTCGCGGTACACGCATTTGTATGGTCTTTCAAAAGTGTTACTGGTGCAACTCGAGATCGATGAGGCATCAGATGGCGTGGGGGAGCTCTCAAAGAGCTGTGGTGGCAGGGGGCTCAGCACCGCACTGGCTGCGTGAACAGTGTGTGAAACTGGTGCGGCTTGGACTTGTGCCTGTGCAAGTACTGATGCTGGTGCAGATATTGGTACTGGTACTGATGCCGGGCAATTTGCAACAAGTTGCGGGCGAGTTGCAGGCGAGTGAACTGCTGGATATGGCGGCAAAGCGCCCTGGATCTGAGTCGGTGATACGGGCTCGACTGGAATTTGCAAAAGACTCTTTTGCGTTTGTGCCTGGCTTTGAGGGGTTGCAGTTGGCAAGAGTGCGCTCTGTGATAGCGACGCCAAGTGCGCTAGGGAGTTGATAGCGTCGTTGCTGTGGTTTCCCAATGGATTAGCTGTGACAGCATACGTGGCCAGGTCCTGTGTACCTCCAGAACTGCGTCTGATACAGCCTTCTTGGGGTTTCTGTGGTGACAGCATTACAGAGTTTTCTGCGGGGCCCTCGCGGTTCAGACTAGAAAGTGTCGCAAACGACGCAGGTGTAGCATCTTTTGGCGAGCCTACTGCAGCGCCGCATCCTGCACTCTGTGCAATATGTTGGAATGGCGGCAGCCGCAAGTGACAGCCTTGCGTTAGCCCAGGCTGCGCTGTGTGTTGTTGGCAGAAAACTGGCGTGGTCGCCTCATGATCGCTCATCGAGCCAGTTCTGAAGCCAGACTTGATATTTGGTAGTACCTGGTTGGTTACAGGGGGAGATAGAAGTGGCACCCGGACAAATTCACCGCCAGATGTTGCCGAAAAATCAATCAGAGATGAATGCATCGCAGCTTTTCTAGCTTGACGTTCAGTTTTCTTCAGTTTCCTGTTTTAATAGTAAATTTGTACAAGCGCGGTTGCAAGCAAACTTTTTGTGTTTTCAAATCCTTACTGGTCGGGTAAGGCTCTCAAGATGCGGCCTTGGCAAGTCCAATATGGCGCGCCGGAACTATTATAGTAATGTGGGGAGGCACGATCTCCGGAATCGAATCTCAAGCGCAAGATCTGCGGCTCAGGCTTCTGAATAGGGATGTGGCTAAGTCGATAGCACACTGAGTTGCGGGTCGAGGGATCTTCAAAAGCAATTTTCGACGTGTGCACTGTTGTGAACGCGGGAAAACTCAGGGACTCATGCGTAACCAACTGGGGAAATATATATGTCTAGTAACGGCATTCTGTAGGATTTCACCGTGACAAACGCATGCGCATTATTAGTAACCGCATAGACGTACATAGCCCTTGCCTGTGCAGGCATGGTGCGCACTGCATAATTTGTGCAGCAGTGTGCGCGGTGACAATTCTCTTGATGCCTCGTGCCCGTGCCCAGCTTAATAACAAATGCAAGCAGCAACTGCAGCCCCAGAATGAGGTACCGGATATGTGTGCCCTATTTCTTCATTTTGAAGATGGTGTGCGAGATTTGATTTTTGCAATTTTCGGTTAGATTGTATGCCACAGTGAAATTCTCGTCAAGATGGCATCTCCGTAATACTCACATTATCGGGATCGTCACAGAACTGTTAGTGAAGAGCGGGGAACCAAACAACAAATCGGAATGCATTCGATCGCAACGTTATTGGATATCCAACTATTATCTAAAAAAAAGCTAAAGGTGGATCAAAATACCAAAAAGTAATTGCCTCAACATGGTAACGCTTTAATTAGCCAGCGTGCACGGAGCGCAGTCCAAAGATGCGCGTGACAAGCAGCATTAGCCGACGACGCCTGCTGTCACATATCGTGCGGCCATAAACAAAAGCGTTTACGGAACTCCTTCGAGCATGTCAAATGTCAAGTTCTGGCGTAATTACGTGGTTCATGTGGGCGCCGCTTTGATCATGCACTGCGACGGTAAGATAAAGCAAAGCACTGGTTCTGGAACCCTGATCTACGGGGCGCATTGATCTTTTTCGGTTATATTATAATAAGTAGAATAACCATCGTGCGATGCACGACGAAAAAAATTGCAGTAAATAGACACCTCTCTTTCGAGATCCGCAAAGATTGTCTCCGAGCAGGTAACCGTGAACGAACACCTCCCCCTTATTCTCTTGGCGGGCACATTAGATAATGTCTGAATAACAATGCCCATTTGTCAGGCTGTGGATCCAGCAGGTGCCAAATGGATCATGCAGCCCCACAGCATCCGTAGCCTGATGTTGAAGCGATCCATCGGAAACACCCAGCAGCGAGACTCCCTGTTTTCTAAAGTCTGCCGCGTTCTGGTTTCCGTGCGAATCCTCCGATGCTAAGCCACAAGTGCGTACAAATCACGCATTCAAGTCACGGTATCACTCCTCATCATGAAACGCTGCGGCTTCACTGGGGTGCTGAAAGGGGCCTATACAGTAGCCTCCGCAGAATATGTACAGAAGGCAACCAGGTGACGCCCGGGTATGCATGCAGATGCCTGCGCGCTTTTGTGGAGCCGAAATGATTTCAGATTCGTTGAGAGCTAATATGATGACCAGCGAGGTCAGCCCAATTAGCGCAACTCAGACGATGGGTTTTCCTGCCATGCGTTGTTAACATCACTGCTATGCCCACCGGAACGGCTAGCAAAAGGGTTGGCAGTCATGCTCCGATGTTTGGCGGGGTACCTTCTCAGGCGAGCTTAAGTCCAAACCCTTCCTTTTTCATTAGTTTGATTTTGTTTTTTTTTCTTTGATGCAGCTCTTTGGGAACCCCTGATGCAAATTCTGACCACCATTTTGGGAAGCCAACCCCAGCACCCCAAATAATTTTCATATTGGTTTAGCCGAGTTTAGTCAACTCATTTCTGTTTAAGAAGCCTAATTACGATAACTAGAACATTCAAATCATTGAACGATGAACATACTCGCCTCAAAGAATGTCGCGATACACAAACTGGAGAAATAAGGGCGATCGACTGGTTGCTTGACATTGTATTCCTGGGAGATGCAACTTGCCGGGCAGGGGAAACCAGAATTAGAAAGTCAATGGATGCAGGCTGCAGCTGCCTGCAGGTGCTGGAGAATCTCCGCGGATGTGGTGGGGGCTATGTATTAATTGGGCGTCTCAGGCGCTCAAAGTAGTTGACATCACTGTTGCATTGCACGAACGTATGGCAAAACAAAGGTTTCGCCGGCAACACCCAGGCCAGCTTGGCATAGAGTGGGTATAATATAGTTTCCCCAGAATCCTGGGCCAAAGACCAAACATGCATTGAAGCTGCGCTTAAATATGCCTTCTCCATTCATTATATCGCGCTTTTTGTAGAACCTTGATCATGTTTTGTTGTCAAGCACACCGTTTCTTTTCACGCCAAATCGCGCCCGTAAGCTGCCACAACTCACCTGCGTGAAAAAAAATAAGGCATATCGTACCTCATCTTTCCTCTCCACCCAGGCAATGCCTAACCCTACCTTGTCACCGCCGTAAGTCATGCCTACAGAAGCCGCAGCTATGCGAGAATGCAAAATGCCCAGCCTGGAGCATGTATATTTGCGCGGCTGAGTCCCTCTGCCAAGAAATCCAAGAGTTCTTTGTACAACTCTGGCGAGCTGTGGGGCATTTATACAAGTAATAGTTTAGTAGCAATATCTCTATTGATATGGTTGTGGCTAACATGTGGTTCCTTCTCCAGTTCTTACCCCGCTCTGACGGAGAATCTGGGTAACGCAAGCAGTCAGGTGCTCCGATTTACCCTTGCCCTATTTTCCCCAACTTGAAACATGCAGCTATGCAAACTGAAGGCGGGCTGTCGCGCTCTCGTCAGAGGCCTTGGGTAGCATTGGCAAAGAGCTATTCAGGTGGCCAACGCATAACTATGGCGATACAAAACCAAATCAACATCTTGATCCCGTTGTCACCTCTGCAGCTGGGCCGATCACCGGAGAAATCGGCAAGTCTACTGGCCCAGCGTACATGACCGTCCTGCCGGCAAGTCCCAGCACTAAAGATAGGAAGGCGCATATTTTTCTAGACACATGAGGCTTGTTTCTGCATCCCAGTCTGCCAATTAAAGATTTGACATTTCTGGCGGGGAGGTAGTACATCATTGATATTCTTGGCTAAACAACCCGGAATGAAATCAAATCCGAAATTCATCGGCAAGTCTGAATTTTACACGTGAACATTATTTCTGATCCACTCAGAGCACTCTTTCGTGCGGCGCAAACGAAATCGCGCAACGCCCCTTGAACTGGATTGCATTTTTTCAAGCGCCGTACTGGGTAGACCAAATGACATGCATATAATCTGGGTTCGGTGTTAAGCCCTGCGCCCGTACGCTTACCCAAACCGTGCCCACTTGCATGACCTGACAGGCCTGGTGGTCTGGTGCGACAAGACCCAATGCAGCAGGCCTGGCATGCAAACTCAGACTTCCACTCGTCCTGTAGACTGACAGGAGTTGACGCAATAGTTGAGGCATTTTTGCAGATTGGATGGGGGTCGCAGGTGTTTCCCTGCGGTACATGCCGAGGTTCTGGGTCAACCTCTCAGTCCCGTCAATTGAATGCCGGGCCAGACTGAAAATGTCTTGCTGGCAAATCACGTCAAAATTTACTTGGCAAAGTATGTTTCGATGGACTGCGTTCTTCCGGGAATCTCCAGTGTAGCACATCGTTGAATACGACACCCCGATCTCTCCCTGCGGCCGAGACAGGGTGTTGCAATAACAGGCGACCTCGCAAACCCTGCCCCAGGGTTCGTGCGGTAGCGAGATGACATTGATCTGCATCAGTATGACCGGTAGAATGTGCATATTAGTCAAACCCTCACCCTGGTGTGGAGGGTCTCGTTAGCACTGGGCTAATTGCGCCAAGTCAAAGGACCGTTAGAAAAATTTCCAGAGAAACAGGGCCGGGCGGTTTATGACTACAATATGCTTCGGGTTTTCTGTCCTCTTTGTGCCCGCCCACTCTAATATAATCGTATTGATATTTAGCTTGGTTTGGATATTGCAATACTAGATATAAGAAATTAAAATCAAAAACAGTCAACAAATGGCAGCTGCAAACGACAGATGCAAATGGCAACGGTATTCTCCACCTATAACCACAGTCTCCTTACATTTGTTTGGGCTTATGCATTGTTGGCCCAGAATTTAGACATATGCCGAGAACCGCTATCGCAAAGAACTGTAACAATGGTATGACCTGGCCCTAGCTCTCGTGCCACTGCTACAGCTCCGGTGCAGTTCACTGCAGAGCTCGAGCCAACAAACAATCCATCGTTGTAAGCAAGTGCCCGTGCCATGGCCAGCGATTCCGCATCAGAAATGCGGACTGCATCGTCAATATACGGCAGTGCCTTGGAGATATTCAGCGTGATGCGGTTAAGTCCAATCCCTTCAACGATCGTATCAACCTGATGGCGCGATCGTGTGCCTTCTTTTTCAAGCAAATTAAACATTACCCCATGTTTTATTCGATGATAAAGTCCACTACCAGGCGGATCTGCAACAACAACCTTGACTCGGGGATTATGTTCCTTGAGAAAACGCGCCACGCCCGCCACCGTGCCACCAGTGCCTGCGCCAGTCACAAATGCATCACAGTGCGTGCCGCACTGACCCCAGATTTCGGGCCCTGTAGTCTGGTAGTGGGCCTTCCAGTTAGCCTCAGTCTCGAACTGGTTGGCAAAATGACCTATCGTTCCGTCGTTGTACGTTTTTGCATGGTCTAATGCCAGTCTTTTCGCAACATTCACATAGTGACCTGAATCAGCGATTCCTGCAGGCCTTACAGGATGTACTTTTGCGCCCAGAGCCTTGAGAAGCGCAACTTTCTCAGCACTGGTGTCATCTGGTAGAACAATATGAGCATCGTAGCCTCGAGCGCAGCAGATCATTGCCAGACTGATGCCAGTAGACCCCGAAGTGCCCTCGTAAACAGCATCTCGCTTACCACGCCGTAATTTGCCTGTTCTCTCGGCCTCATCAATAACAGCCTTGGCAACTCTATCTTTCGCACTTCCTCCAGGATTTGCAAGCTCTAGCTTGCCGAGAATCCTGCATCCGGTTGCTTCAGAGAGGCTTTTTATCTCTACCATCGGCGTGTGGCCAATGGCATCAACAATATCACTGTATACATACCCCTCGTCATGGTTATACCGTGTTTGGTAGTATATAGAGCAAGTCAGTGCTCCCGCAGCAATTCCTGCAGCAATACCTGCTAAAAAATGCCACACTGGGGGCATTTCTGGAGATATCAACGCAACGTTGGTCGTTCAATTTATGTTGCCACAATAATGTGGCTAAATAAGTATGATTGACAGATGGGTACGCCACAATACTGCTTTGTCTCAGATCGAACGCTGACATTCAAGCTACACAAATGTTTGGCAATTCTGGTCAAAATCAGCAGCCGTTTGGCTCTGGTTTCTCCTTCGGAAACAATCAAAACCAGAACAAGGACCAACAGTCTAGCACATCGTCTAATACACAGCCCGCTTTTGGCGCACAGCCTGCTCAAACAGGCGCTGCCTCGCAGCCAGCTTTCTCATTTGGCAGCACTGCGAATTCTGGCACAACAGCAGGCGCAGGCGCATCAACAGGCTCTACAACAGGCGGCTTATTTGGCCAGCCTGCAGCCGCTCCTTCAGGTGGCCTTTTTGGCCAGGCTGCAAAGCCTAGTAATCAAACCGGTTCATTGTTTGGATCCAATAACGCGTCAACCGCAAACCAGGGAAGCGGCCTTTTTGGCAACACGCAAAAGCCAGCGTTTGGTGCTCAACCAGCAGCAGCATCGTCGGGAGGTCTGTTTGGAAACTCACAACCCACTAGCTCAACAACTTCACAGCCACTGACTTTTGGCAAGACTGAATCAACTGGATTGTTTGGCAAGCCGGCAGGAGCAGCTACAGATTCGTCTAGCAAACCAGCAGAGCCTGCTACTGGCGGCCTGTTCGGCAAGCCTGCAGAACCCGCCACTGGTGGTCTTTTCGGTAGCACTACACAACCTGCCTCTGGTGGACTGTTTGGCAAGCCAGCATCAACAACTTCAATCACTTCGGCAGCTCCAGCGGCTGCATCTGGCGGTCTGTTCGGTCAAAAACCAGCTGAGCCCGCATCTGGTGGTCTCTTTGGCCAGAAACCTGCTGAGAATAGCACTGCTGCCACCGGAGGATTGTTTGGCCAGAAACCCGCAGAGCCCGCTGCTGGTGGCCTCTTTGGTCAGAAACCAGCCGGTACATCGTTGTTTGGCTCATCTACAGGAACTGCTGCAGCCAAAACAGAGGCGCCCAAGACAGGAGGTCTCTTTGGTGCTCCAGCAGCTGCTAAGCCAGCCGAGGCACCCACAACAGGCGGACTATTTGGCTCAGCAGCATCAAAACCAGCTGAAGCACCCAAAACTGGCGGGCTCTTTGGATCGGCAGCCTCAAAACCAGCAGAAACTCCTAAAACTGGCGGTTTGTTTGGCTCTACGGCCCCCACTGGTGGTCTTTTTGGCCAGAAATCTGACGCTTCTGCTTCGTCCACACCTGCCGCGGCGCCAGCAGCTTCAACCCCAACAGCATCTACTACTACAACTTCTACTGGTTTGTTTGGCCAGCCTGCCAAACCTGCAACCAAGGACACTGCAGCTGCTCCCGCCGCTGCCACCCCAGCACCGACATTTTCCTTTGGCCAAAAGACTGAAACCGCCAAGGCTGAAGCACCAAAAGAAGAAGCGCCTAAAACTGGCGGGTTTTCGTTTGGCACCAAGACAGAGACCCCTGCGCCAGCTGCAGCCGCTGCCACCAGCACCAGCACCAGCACCACCGCTACTACTGGCACTGCTACTACTGGCACAGTTCCTGAGCTTGCACCGAGCCAGTACCTTCGTAACAAGTCATTCGAGGACATGCTGGCCAAATGGACCGATGCCTTTACCAAGCACTACGAGCAGTTCCAGAGTATGAGCAGCGATATCTACAAGTGGGATGAGCAACTTGTTGCCAACGGTAACAGCCTTGCCGAGCTGTATAGCGATGTCATTGCTGCTGAGCAGACCCAGAATCGCCTTGATGATGCTCTTAGCGTTATTGACAGCCAGCAGGATGATTTGGAAGCAATGCTGGCACGGTACGAGAGCCAGTGCGAAGCGGCGATGCCTACAAGCGAGCAGAACAGGCTCCAGCCCGTTGACATTGAACGCAAGCGCATGCTTGCCACTGCCCAGGAAGTCAGCACCAGGCTTTCGACTGTCGAGTCGACTTTGGAGGGCGTCATTGCCGATGTCAACAAGAGTAAGCTCGAGTCCAACTCGTTGCGCGAGGAGGATCCATTAACCCAAATCGTTTGTGTTCTTAATTCACACCTTGCCAGTTTGGAGTGGCTCGAATCCAAGGCCGACAGTCTTGAAGCCAGGCTTGAAGATACTTACTCGCGGACTTCTCGTATCAGATTCTAATATATACTATACACGCGGACTGAGGCCCGTTAAATCAAACAGTAAAACGATGACATCTGCAAGCATGCTGGCTGGCTGGGTGTTGGCGATCTTTGCATTAAACGCATCGGCCTTGAGAACCTTGGCCACAAGAGGCTGGCACAGCGACATAAATTGGCGCAGCTGCTGCAAGTTGTTGTAGTCTGCGTTACCCAAAGTAACGGCAATAGCAGCCAGTAACTGGAATATCATCAAGGGAAGGTTGGTGCGCAGGATCTCCTCGGCGTCGGCTGCCAGGAGCCCTGTTTCTTCGATATAGTGGATAATACCGCTCTGCAGTACGAGATTAGCGCCCTGTCGCGACTGCGCGAGATGCAAAAGAATAGCAAGAGCCAGCCGGATGGTTTCGTTGCTCAGCTCCTTCTTCTGGATCACGGTGCTGTTGCTGCTGGTGCTGCCGCCGCTAGTACCGCCGCTATTGCTGCTGGTGCTGCTGCTGGTGCTACTATTCAACACCCTCATCGACTCAATCAGTCTGCGAGGCATGTCGCCATGCAACAGTCTTTCTTCAAGCACGCTGCCGTTGCATTTGCGTTCGCTTTGCAGCAGAGCCCGAAGGAAGATAAGCGCCGAGAGCCGCAGCCGTAGATCGCCTCGAGTAGAGTCCTGTAAAACAGTTTGCAAAAGATACTCTGAGCCGCTCAATACGAGATTCAGCATCTGTTTGGGTTCCTGGCCATTGCAGTTGAGACACATCAGTAGCGTCTTGTAGCAGATAGTGTAGAGATCTGCTCTCAGGTCCGGAAGCGCCAGTGCAGCCTGGACAGAGGTGACAGATGCCTCGTAGAGCCAGATCAGCCGTTTGGAAGTAGCATAGTCTTGCAAAAGACTCGAGGTCTCCTGCCTTTCAAGTAACAGAACCAGCAGCGATGCAACAGGCTCTCTAAACGCAATATCAGGCCGGGAGTACTGCGTAAGCTTGGGGATCAACGCCTCAATCGTTTCGCTAACAAATGATGCCGGTAGAATGTTGAGAGAATTGGGCACGTCGCTTACAACAACCGAAACGAGGCCACACCATGCCTGAAGGCATCGAAGCTGGGCCGCTTTAATAGCCGCGTTCGCCTTGTCGCGAGCATAAAGTGCAAGTAAGCCTGTTTGATCAGTATTCTGCAGCTTCATGAGAATAGTGAGCTCCTTGGTGTGGTTTCCGGGAAGCGTCAGCAGCTTCTCAGCAGCTCTCAATGGCTGAGCGGGCCAGTCCACGGCAGAGGAAGAGGAACCTGATGAGGCTGGATGGAGCTGTGAAAAGTCAAACTTCAAAAAATCCAGCATGCTCAAAAGCGACTTCCCGTTCCGCTTCTGAGAGTCAAGCAGCTCGTCAATATACTGTGACAGCTGTGAGTAGCTCTTATCGTTCAACAAGACATGCATGTCATAGGAGATCATCTCAATAAGAGCGGCACGGTGAGTAAAGAAACTCACCAGCGTTGTTGACACATCTGCATCAGCACCTGTTGCTTGCCTTTGATCGCACTCCCAAATGGTTTGCAGAGATACAATTGGCTCAACCTGTAGTACACGGTGCAGCAGTTCGTTCTCGCGCAAAAGCTCGAGAGTTGGCCTGGAGGAGCTCTGGTGTCGTAGAAGCGATGCCAAGATCTCGCTGCAAACAGAGACTAAGCTAGCAGTGCGCTCAGTGATTAGAGTGCTAGACATTTCTTCCAGGTTGGCAATGAGAAGGTTGCAAATAGTGTCCAGCAAAGAAGATTCACTGCCAACTCCACAAGGTGATGAGGGATTTGCAAGAATTGAACTACCGCCGGAAGACGTAAAGCCTAAAAGCGTATGCGCCAAGCAGGGTCTTTGTCTCTGAGCATTGCGTTCAAGACTCGAGAGCACTAGACCAAGAATCGCTAGTCTTACTTTATGCTGGAGCTGCATTGATAAAGCATCGTTCTGCTCACTTGCACTGCTGAGCTGCCACACTAGGCCAAGACGTACTCTATCGGCATCCAGCATCGAATCCATAACTGAGACCATCCGGCTCTTGTGAGATGGGCCTGGCGCAAATGCGCTGCTCTTGTCCACAAGGTCAAGCAGCTCAATGCTCATCACCACAACTGAGTAGTGGTTGCTGCCAGTGTACAACAGGAGCTTTGGCACTGCTTCAATATGGCCCAGCACGATTTTGTCAAACTCCAACCCGCTGTTGTGGGTCGTGCGTTGGCTTTTGAGCAATGAAATCACAATGCGGCCAGCGAGCAACACATTCTGCACGATATTGCTGGTGACTAGGTTCGCGTCAATGACCTCCAAGTCGGTAGAAAGCAACTGCAGTAAAGTTGTCGATACGGGGCGAGAATGGCTTAGCTCAAGGCCCATGTGCTGGGGGTACTGTTGCAAAAATCCGGCCAGCAACGGATCCTGGTGTAGCACGTCCTGTAGAACGCCTGTCTGTCTTAAACTTTCTACTGTACCGTCCAGCGGGTCAACCAGCAAATTTAGCAGTAAAAGACCTTCGTAAAGCAACTTGTGTGCATTTTCAGAGCCCATTCTCTCGATGTTCTTGTCAAGCGTGAATGCGCATTGGATTCCAAAAGTAGCAAACTCGGAAAGATGCTCTGGCAAGTTTTTGGAGCTTGGTTTAAGGCCCTCCATCAACTTTCTGATCAGCCGTAGTAATGAAACAGCATCGGCAACGTAGTTCAGGACTTTGTGGAATCTGTCAACTCCAAAAGAGTGGATACTGGTGCCATCCAGCGTCTTAATCTCCTTTTTATAGGCCAAGTCATCGATGTAGCTCCAGATCTGATTATTAGTGATTGCGCCATCGCTATCTTTGAGCCCGGCAAAGCAGCTCAAAGTCCAAAAGATGGGGCCATAAAAGGGGTTTTTAATGCGGAGGTAGTCGACTAGAACGCCAATGATACAGAGCTTCAAGTCAGTGTCAAGCTTGAAGCACTGCTGTCTTGCAGCTTGACAGTTTTGTGCAATCGAAGAAATCAGCCTCAAGAGTCCAAAGATTCTAAAAATATTGTAATCATCGAGCTCTGCGTTTGTGCGGCGTGCTTGCTGTGAATTTGAGGGTGTGCTTTGCGGGTCATTTGTGCTTGTGGTTGTGTCGTTCAGCAAGCTTCTGGTCGATTTGGGATCAAGACTTCTGCGGTAGAATACGAGTCGCTCAAGAATGCTACGCCAGCTCAAAAATTCACCAGATTGGTCGGTGGCGTCAGAATTGGCATCGGACAAAAATTCAAATGCCTGTTTTGCAGTTGCAGGTGTAGACGATAATGATGCAAGCATTTCGGCAAACGCAGCAGGCATCAAAGCGCTTTGGCACTGGGCAGCCCACACCAAAAAGCCGTACATGCTGCCATCATGATCTGCCCATACAATTTCAGCGGCAGCCGGCTGGTCAGCAAAAAGATAAGACACAAACAAGAAAAATCTCTCCAAATCGCGGCCGGGAAGGATCTCAATTGTCTCTGAAGTGCTGCTCGAGCTCTCTGAGGCCAGTGCAAGGAACGAATCTTCCTCGTTTAGTCTCATCTCTTGGAGCAGATCAGCAGCGTTGGTGACAGTAGCCTCAAAGTACAGCTCAAGCACGGGCTTGAACCTCTCTGCTAGCTTGTCTAATCCCTGTTTATCCTCAGCAACCAGGTCCAACACGCGGGTTCTCATCAGGTTCTTGTAGTTTGCAAACATTGGCGTGGCCGGCCTCTCGGACATATCCCACGCAAAGCTCATTAGACCCTCCAGAGCGCCCTCATCGATCGACTGTCTCATCACGTTCAAGATGCGGTTGCGCTCGTCCTCGTCAGATTCGGCCACTTTACCCAATCTGAACGTCAGGAATAAAACTGCTAATGAGCCTCTCCACCAGGGAAGGCGACACTCTGTATCGGGCTGCGCAAAAAAGTCTTCAAATATCGATGCGTCTGTCTTTGTAAGTGCACTTTGAGTGATTGTTTTGACGGCCGGGGTTGTGATCTCATCAAACAGAGAGAAGAAGAGCGATAGCGGCGCTGCATACGCTAAAAGCAACGTATCGTAGGTTTCAAGAGTCAGTGCATGCTTCGTAGCTTGCAAAGCAGTACCAGCATCGATTCTGCCCAGCCTGATAAGGGCATAAAAGAGGCACCCCAATGTTTGATGCTGCTCCAGCAGAAAGGACCGTTGAATCTGGGCTTCTTCCTGCGTTTTGGGATCGAGACCCAGTCCCAGAATTTTTTCACGCATGCTTTTCTCATTGAGCTCTCTAAGATTTTGCTCAACAGTCTTGAGCGAGTCGAGAATGGCCTGACCAGGCTTTTCAACAAAGCATATTCCGAGCAATTCGGAAAGCTGCTCAAACAGCAGCGACGAAGGATCGCACAGCGGGAGCTGCTCACAGATATAAAGGAGTGTGTTGAGAATGTACTGTCTGCGGATATGGAACATTACCAACGCCGCTGTGCAGTGAGAAACTGATAATCGTGACGGACTGGAAGCTGATGCCAGAATGAGGTTTGCAGCAGCAATCTCGTCTAAGTTGATAGCATCTGAAAGTTCAGCAGCAGAGTTGGCGAAATCTGTGCTAAGCTGGTACTCCAAGCCATCCTCAAGCTTGAGAACGCGCTTTGCTAGCTGTGAACGACTGGCGTCTGATTTTGGTGGTGCAGCCAAAATAGCCCTGAGATCCTCGCTCAGTGACTTTGCAGAGTCCAGAACACCATCAACAAGCTTTCCTTCAGCAGCTGAGCCCCCCAGTGCATCATATAGCTCCTGGAATTGCCCCGTTGCCCAGTGCATGGTGATGTTTACCTTGGCTAGGCTGTGAGATCAGGTAAATTGTACAGAATGACTAATGCATCTCATCCACTTTAAGGATCACGCCTATAAACCCCCAATGTTTACTGCGTTTTGATCTAAAAATCAATGTATATTGAGCCGGTAAAGCGTATTTCTGATGAGCAGGGGATGGAAATCTTTAGGAACTCCCAAGCGCGTGCGCGGTTGCTCAAACTGATTGAGTCAGTCTCCCAGATGGTAAACGCCTGCACTGTTCCAGACCAGAGTTTCGAGTCCACTGGTCCTTGTAAGGTGATATTGGGTGCTCTAAAATCCCTGGACTCTCTAATAGACACAATTGAGCTGAGCGAGCAGCCACAGCGCTTCGGAAATGTTGCGTTCCGCGAATGGCACCGGCAAGCCATCGATTTGATTCCACAACTATTCCATCCGATTGGTAGCTCAGAGGCATGGATTGAGCTGGATAGTTATTTGCGTGATAGTTTTGGCTCTCCACAGCGGCTCGACTATGGATCTGGCCATGAGTTGAATTTCTTTGCCTTTTTGGGCGGCTTATTCATTGAAGAGCTCTACTCTACGCCAAATGGTAAAGAAATTCTGGCTATAATGGCAGCATACTATGATCTTATCCGGCATATCATCCGTAAATTCAATTTGGAGCCTGCCGGGAGCCATGGTGTTTGGGGGCTCGATGACCACTTTCACATTTTATTTATATTTGGGGCTGCCCAACTCGCTCATGGCGCCGATAATGGCTTGCTCCCCCAGGATATCACTGTGGAGCGGATACTGCAGCAGGAAAAGGATATTAACCTCTACTTTGGTCAAATCGCCTTTACTCAGAGCGTCAAAAGAGGGCAATTCTTTGAACACTCTCCCATGCTGCATGATATCAGTGGAGTGGTGTCTTGGACAAAAGTGTACCGCGGGATGTTGAAAATGTACCAGGACACTGTTCTTGGGAAACTCCCAGTCATGCAGCACCTAAAATTTGGCAGTATCTACTCATTCGAGCCTGCTTTCGACGAGTAATTAGCCCCAAATGCGCCAAATCAAGCTGCCGGTGTCTGTGATGCCGCACTTGATGCATGCGAGTAGATTCCAGGTCAAGGGCCTGATGGAAAAGATTACGTGATGAAATTTATATGATGGAAGGTGCAGTTTATTTAATTTGTACAGTAGTATATCTCTTAAATGGCAAAAGAGGCACGCACAAAGTCGGCCAGCCGGCATAGCAAGTCTGCTGAGCGCCCGGCAAAGGCTGCACAGCCTACCAAGGTGAGCAAAAAGCGCAGCATGCCCGAGCCAGAGCCATCTGAGTCTGAGTCTGAGCCGGAAGATATCTCTGTTGAGGAGCTCGAGAGAAGATTAGCAGAGGAAGCCGGAGAAGAATCTGAAGAACAAGAGGAGGAGGAGCAAGTGCAGGTCAAGCCCAAAAAGACCAAAGCCGCTCCCTCTCTCAAGGACAACACCATGTCCAATGTTCCTGAAGCTCTAACTGTCGATCAGAGCGAGCGCAAACCGTTTAGCTCGATTACTCTTTCCGAGCCAACTGCTAGAGCCATCAAGGACATGGGTTTTGAAACTATGACTGCTGTCCAGTCGCACACAATTCCGCCTCTGCTGGCCGGACGCGATGTTCTTGGTGCTGCCAAAACCGGAAGTGGTAAGACATTGGCCTTTCTTATTCCCGCAATTGAAATGCTCTACGCGTTGAAATTCAAGCCCAGAAACGGTACTGGTGTCATCGTGATCAGCCCTACTCGTGAGCTTGCCCTCCAGATCTTTGGTGTTGCCCAGGAACTGCTACAGCACCATACCCAGACCTGTGGTATTGTAATTGGAGGAGCCAACCGTCGTCAGGAGGCCGAGAAGCTCGGCCGCGGAGTCAATCTACTGATTGCCACGCCCGGTAGACTGCTCGACCATCTCCAAAACACTGAAGGATTTGTATTCAAGAACCTCAAGAGTCTTGTTATTGATGAAGCAGACCGTATTCTCGAAATTGGATTCGAAGAGGAGATGCGCCAGATCATCAAGATTTTGCCTAGCGAGGGCCGTCAGAGCATGCTCTTCAGTGCCACACAGACCACCAAGGTTGAGGACCTGGCCCGTATTTCGCTGCGAAAGGGCCCCCTTTACATCAACGTTGACGAAAAGAACGAGACCTCGACAGCTGATGGATTGGAGCAGGGATACGTTGTTTGCGAGAGTGACAAACGCTTTTTGCTGCTCTTCACTTTCCTTAAGCGTAACCAGAACAAAAAGATCATCGTTTTTTTCAGCTCGTGCAACTCAGTCAAGTACTACGGCGAGCTGCTCAACTACATCGATATGCCTGTTCTTGATCTCCACGGCAAGCAGAAGCAGCAGAAGCGGACCAACACCTTCTTTGAGTTCTGCAATGCCAAGCAGGGCACTCTTATTTGCACGGACGTTGCTGCTCGTGGCTTAGACATTCCTGCTGTTGACTGGATCATCCAGTTTGACCCGCCGGATGATCCTCGCGATTATATCCACAGAGTGGGTCGTACAGCACGCGGATCTGCGGGCAAGGGACGCAGTCTTATGTTCCTGATTCCGTCTGAGCTTGGATTTTTGCGTTACCTCAAGAGCGCCAAGGTTCCTCTTAACGAGTACGATTTCCCTAGCAACAAGATTTTGAACGTCCAGAACCAGCTGGAGAAGCTGGTGGCATCCAACTTCTGGCTCAATCAATCCGCCAGAGATGGGTACCGCAGTTACCTGCAGGCCTATGCCAGCCATCACCTGAAGACAGTTTACCAACTGGACAAGCTGGACTTGGCAAAGGTGGGCAAATCGTATGGATTCCCGGTGCCGCCAAAGGTGAACATTACAATCGGAGCCAGCGGCAAGTCTGTAGACAAAAAGCACGCCAAGCAAAGAGCTACTAAGAGACAGCGTAGTTGAAGAAAAAATAAATAATTTAAACATTTGAACTCTGAGCAGGAGCTGGAGCAGGAGAGGCAGCCTTTGGGGCGCATTTAATAAACGATGGACAAAGCGGCGGAAGTCGAGAGCGCGGTGCAACGACTGGCGGGGGGGAAAGCAATCCCTGTCGCTCAAGTTCCATCTCGTGCTTGGCCTGCTCTCTCATTTTGGCTACAGCCTGCTCTGAAAAGGGCGGTTCTCCCATTGGAGCAGGCAATGGCAGCCCCCAAGACCAAAAGGGGCCCAGAATAGCGGCAGCATTCCGGAAAAGGCCCAGGTGAAACGGGCCAGGTATAAGTTGTTTTCTGTCGGAAAGCATCACGATCCGACGGGTATCGCCCTCTATTGAGAGATTGACATAAATAGGGATTTTGGCTCGCAGATTCAGCATGTCGATGGTGGTCTGGTTCAGCATCACATACCTAATGTGCTGCCACACCAGCGGCCCAACAAACATGAGCCACATGCCACACAAAACGTAAAGCGGTATTGCAAATGCAGACATTTTCGGAAGAGGGCTGTGCTGATAGATGAGGAGCACAATAAATACAAGACATAGAGCAGCAAGCATGAAAAGCGAGAACTGGATAAATACTTTGCGGTTGCGTTGGCCTATAATTGCTCCTACCCAAAGGCAGTAGTGATCCAGAACAGGCACGCAGGTGTTGGTGTGTGAAGAGTGATGAGCCCGCGAGGGCTTGATGTGGCGACAGGTGCTGCAGTAGAGCGAGTAGCCGTCTTGTGTGCACAAAAAGGGGTCGCTGTCGTCGCCAGCAGCAGCATAGCTCTGGTCTATCTGTCCGGGACCGTACACAAAGATCAAAGCCCACAAAACTAGCGTCCATACTTCCAGCACCACAAAGATACAGATGATTGCAATTGCAGCACCACGGTGCTGCGGCCTCACCTGCAGCCAAACGATTTCATAGCAGAACGCAAACGTCACGAAGCCGATTAAGCCCAAAATTACTAGCGGAATAACAGCGCGGCGAACAATTTTAGATTTTGAAAGAGCGATTTTCCGAATAGAAATCCCTAGGCTACCGCTACCACTGCCACTGCCACTTCCACTGCTGCTTGGAGCAGTTTTATCTTCCAGGTTCACAACCTGTGCATGAAGCGACATGCGCTGGTTTTTGGGGGCAAATCTATTGCAGGTTTGGTGCTTTTGTGCTGTGTTTGTGTGTTTAGGATGAACGATGATGTGACACTCTGCATGCACAGCTAAAGGTCCGCATGGTCACGTCGCTGACATTGCGCCGCACTATACGCGCCACATATCCAATACTGACGCCACAGTTATCAAGTCAGGGATCATCACCACCACCTTCTTTGAAAAGTGATCTAGAGTTAATCTGCGGAATGGACAACAACGATGAGATGTGCCCGATCTGTCGGTCCTCGCGGTACCTCAATCCCGAAATGAAGTTGCTGGTCAATCCTGAGTGCTACCATAAGATGTGCCAGGCCTGTGTAGACCGTCTTTTTTCGGTTGGCCCTGCTCCCTGTCCCTATGTAGGCTGTGGAGCAACATTACGACGCGCACGGTTCAAGGAGCAGGTCTTTGAGAGCCTAGATGTAGAGCGCGAGGTGGATGTACGACAGCGACTGTGCCGAATCTATAATCGGAGACCGGAATCTTTCGAAAGCGACAAGGAATATGGCGACTACCTCGAACATCTAGAGGATCTAATCTATGCAATTGCCGATGGCACTGAACAGGAAAGGCGCAAAGCCAAAGAGGAAGTGGCTCAATACGAACTAAAACACAAGCAGGAGATTCTGCAAACGACGCTCAGTCGGCGGCAGGAAGAAGAGCAAGCAGAGGAACTCCAAAGGCAAGAATCAGAGAGACAAATGCGTTTGAGACAGCTGGCATACGAGTTGGAACAGCAACAGCTTCAAGTTAGACAAGAATGCGAGCAAGAATTGCTGGCAGATCTCGCAGCCAGCAGTCGCACGCCCGACGAAGTTCTGGAACAGATGCAAAAGCGGATTGCAGCGAGGACATCAGAACTACAGCGCAAGTACGACTCGGAACTTGCAAAAAGCATCAGCTTTGCCGCCGCAGCAGCCCAAACCAGCTCAGCAGCCCGCAGGCGGGCCATTGCTGCCCAGAACCAGGCCCAAAACACAGTGCCGGCAACACCGTTTACGCCGTTCAACGGGGACCGGCAAAAAGGGGTGCTGTACAATCAGCGCGACGACTACTTCGATCCGTGGATGCAGCAGGTGGATTCACGAATACTTGCCGGTGGGTTCTCAGTGCGTGCTGCTCAGCATGAAGCGCTTACCCTTGCGTTTATGGGTCTCGATATCAATATTGAGCAGGAAAAGAGCCAGAGCCAATTTCAGAGCCGAGCTAGTGCTTTAGTAGCGACATAAGTTCGTCCCTAGTTTGCTGTCTGCTGCGGAAACAGCCAAGCATACATGAAGTCACCGTTGTAGCGCCTGGTTTCCGCACTCCACGCATCTCCATGCACTTGTGTGATGCCTCCATAATAACTGCGACACCGCGCGGGTTGAGCGTTTCCCATAGCGACATCGCGATCTGCTTTGTTAGCCGCTCCTGGACCTGTAGTCTACGCGCAAACATCTCCGCGATCCGGGCCAGCTTCGACAGCCCAATGACACGGGAATCAGGAATATAGGCAATGTGAACCTTGCCCGCAAAGGGCACCATGTGGTGCTCGCAAAGGCTATGAATATCGATATCGCGCACAATAACCATCTCGTCGTGGTCCTCCTCGAATACGGCGTTGTTGATCTGCTCAACAATACTCTCCTGGTAGCCAGAGGTCAAGTCCAGGAGCGCCCTTGCGTACCGCTTTGGGGTGTCCCGCAGGCCGTCTCTACTGGGGTCTTCACCAATTTCGCGTAGAATTACTGATACGGCATCAGCAATGCGCTTCTCGCGAGCAGCCAAGGCCTCTTTACTCTCACTGGCACGCTCAGCCGCACCAATGCTAGGAGAAGAAAGGGCAGCTAATGCGCCCAGATCAGTACCTGTGGGGTGCCCGCTAAGCTTTCGTAGATGCTCGCGGTATTTGGGGTAGTCCTGAGGCGGGTTGCTACCTAATTCTCCATGCTGGCTCTCATTTTCATCCATAATTTATGACCTTTTCTGGGTTATCCCCTACATAAAATCTTGGAAATATTCGATCTTGATGACTAATTCGCCCCACATCACATGCAATTTCGAAATCCGGGGTGTTGAATATAGTCCTCTCTATCTACGAGGAAATACTCGTCCAATTCCATTGCAGATCGGGCATGTGCTCTCAAAGATGATGAGCTCGCTCACTATTCCCGACCCGCGGCAATACTGGCATAGCAACCCACCAATTGAGGGGTCTCCTGGACGCACCACTCGTGGGCCAGCAGCATACGGTACCTGCTGGACAGGTGGGCGGTAGTACTGCTGTTGGTAGCCCTGTTGGTAGCCCTGTTGTCGTCCAGCGTCACAACGTCTGCAGATCCGGCCGCTGGGCTTGATACCTGTATCTCTGCATTTCTCGCATCTAGGCCGAGATTGAGGGATATTCGGACGCCCGGCTGGTGGTCTTGGTGGTGGTCTTGGTGTTGGTATTGACGATTGTCCCGGTCTTTGATCGTTTTGTTGAGCCTGCTGAGCCTGCAGCGTTGTTAACTGAGCATGCGAAATCCGGGGTATGTTGCTGTCTATTGATGTTCCGGCATTGGGGGAGCCCATTAGCACCGCATCGTATGATGGCGGGTCCTCTGTGGGTCTAGCCTCTTCAGGTGGTAATTGATGGCCCGAAACGGATTCTGGATTGTTCTTTTGGGCCGGGAAAGTACTCATGAACTTGCAATCTGATGGTATCGCATGGTAGGAAACTCCACCACCCTTTAGCTATTATGTCAGACGCCACTGCCGCCTCCCGGTATTGCCCGCCTGCCTGGCACTTCAACTATGCCGAGCCGAAGTTGTTTACTGCCAGGGTCAGTTCCTGCCATGAGAGCTTTCCATTAGCCTGTAGTAAATTAAATGCCGTATTGAGAGGCTTTTGCATTGCCCTTTCGGTGATTAGCCACTCGCGTTCCCTTACGATCTCACCTAGATCCTCAGCCACAATACTATCACCCTCTTCGAGCTTAATAGGGCTCTCAGAATCAGCGGCTAGCTCAGCGATCTGTTGCCGTCTTTGCTCTCTGGCTGCTCTGGCATCTGATTCAGCTTGTTGCCGCTCTGCACGCGCCGCGGCGAGGGACTTGCGGGCCTGCGCGATCCTTTTTTGTCTCATCTGCCTCTCGTACTCAATAAAGTCACCAAAAAGCTCGTCAGCCCGTTTTTCATTGGCCTTTTGTGCCTCTGCTTCGTGCCGCACCCACTCAAAGTATGCCCTGCGCTGCTCGCGCTTGGCTAGCGACTTGGCCTTTTTGCGGGATACAGGACCGCGCTGCCATCTGGGAATCGGCCTTGCGCGGGCTTGCTCGTTGTCAGAGCCCTCTGCAGCATTCTCAGCAGCAGCGCGTTCTTCTTCATCTCCTTCTTCATCGTCCTCGTCTTCATCTTCATCGTTGTCGTTGTCGTTTTCGTTGTCGTTCTCCTCTTCCAAGCCCCGGATCAAGGCTTCAAGCTCCTCTTCGTTTGGCTGGACTCGCTCTGTCTCGCTGTGGAGATTTCGGCCTGGAGAGTCCCGCGGCCTTGAAACATATTGTGCTACAAGCAGTACAACCGCCAATGCTGCAGCCGTATTGAATAGCGGCCAATTCATTGAAGAGAGCAAACGGCAATCTCACAAACTTTCACGCCACATTTGTTGCGCCACAATGTTCACCCCGCCCTCCCTCTTGTCTGGGGAAGCTGCCTTTCCAAGTAGACCTTGTTATAGATTCAGCGCACGATTATATGGCTTGATATTCCCAGTATTTTTCTCTTGGCCTGTAACCTCATTGTTTGTGATCTTGGCCAAATTGTGTTGTCTACCTGTGCAATCAAATTCAGTGGCATATCCCAGCACTGTTGATCTCAGTTATTGGCATGTACATTTCAGCCGCTGCACCTCAGCATTCACCCGTACCCTGAGACATATCGCTCACGCTTCAACCGCACTTGGCACTTACAAGCAGGACCAAAAGTTCGCAATCAATCTGTGCCAAAACAGCTGTAAATGCGTCGACAGCGGCCAAACGAGACTGAAAGTGCGAGGGATGGCTCATCTGACGTGACAAATGTACTGCTGTACTCCAAGAAGCTGCTGGCGGCTCTTACACAATGGTCGAGACACGAAGCAACAGAAGTCGACGTCTCTGATGCGTTTGTGAGTTTTGGCAATGAGTTTAACTCCATTTGTAGGCTCTACATGTCTATGGGGATCGAAACAAACGATCTGGGCGATGTCCCGCAGATGCTGAGAGAGGTACTTGAGGTAATTCTTGCCGAGGAGGCGTCTACCCAAAATCTGGACCATTATTATCCGCGCGTCACAAACATCATACTCCCGCTCATCAAGCAGCTGAAACACAAGGCGGCAATTGCTCGGTTGAACCTGAGAAGCAGTGGATCGTTTGGTGTCTTGGAGGACTCTGCGGAAAGCCAGACCAGTTCCAAACAGAATGCTGTACGAACTTCTGGTTCCCCTCAGCGGAACAATGCAACTGTAAACCACAGTAGGGTGCGCCCAAAGGTGAAATCACCCCCTCCACAGATTGACAAGCCGCTTCCTGTTCCGGGGCCTGTGCAAATGGAAATTTCAGAGCCCGTAAACGTAACTGCTGGCCAGAGACGAGTTACAGAGCCGCAACATAGCTCAACATTGGAGCAGACAGTAGCAGCTGCTTCTGAAGTTATACGGTATGCCTCAGATCCGGCCGTTAAGGACTCGCTAGCGAGGCTCCAGCAGTCGGATGGACCTGCCAGACGTGCTAGCAGACGGTTTTCTGCCTATCACATGTCCAAGGTAACAACTCCAGACTCGATGATACTGCCAACAACGACGTCTCACACCGCGGTCACAGCCGAGTACTACGCAAATACCGTCTTGGATGAGAGCTGGAGAGTGGACAGGTCTCAGGCCTCGCCAGCGACCACTCATCATACTTTGAATGGCAGGCTAACGACAGTGCCTGAGCAGACATATAATCGAGGAGAATCTCCTGACTTAGCCCGCCAGCCGTCGCGAAGGTCTCAAGCGGAGGCTACGCCCGAAATGAGGCATACACCCACTATGCAATCGCAGGTTTGCATCAGGATATTCTTGCGAATGGGCAATAGGATACTGAAAGCAGAAGTCCAGTCACCACCATCATTAGCAGCTATTCGGCTTCAGTTTGTCGACAGTTTTGCCTATGTTCCACCCTCGGGCCAGCTGTTTCCCGAGCTGGCAGTCCAGGATCCCAGTACCGGCATTGAATACGAGCTCAATGAGCAATCTCTTCGCGATGTAAGCGATGGTACACTGGTAGTACTCAAGGCCAAGAGCGAGGAGGAGATCAATCTGGAGAAACGGATGCTTTCCATTGAGCAAATGGTCAAAGAACTATTGACCAAACAAGCACCACTACAGCAAACGCCTGCCAAACCATGGCAAAAGCCTGTATCTGGACAGAGTGCCTCTGCTGGCTCTGCTGTTCAAGCCAGTAATACTGTACAGGCCGCTAGAACAGAAATTGCTAGCATACGACAGGCAGCATCCAAGGGCTTTGCAGCTGCACAAAAAGAGATAGCTGAGCTTTCGGGGCAGATTCTTGCGCTTCGAGAGAGCGGTTTGGCCAGCGGCGGAGCCCGTCGTTTCATGGACGAGCATATCCGGAAGCTCGAGACTAATTCTGAGGAGCTTGTTACGTTAATTGATGATCTACAGGACCTTGTTGATGGCCAGCGCAAAGACGTGGCATCACGCGGTGTTAGAATGTCTAACAAAGAGCTTGAAGCCACCAGAAAGGATTTGGATTCTGCCCAGGCCCAGTTGGACGAGTTTGCAAACTATATCAGCCGCGAGAAGCCAGCATGGAAGCACACATGGGGCGAAGAGCTAGAGAAAATCGTCACCGAGCAGGAACAGTTAAGACTGCAGGAGAAACTAATAAACGATATGGCCGAAGACTTGAGGTCAGCTCACGAGACTTTCCTTCTTGTTGAAGAATGCTCGCTGGAGCTGGCTAAATCTGAGTCTGTTAAGCGACCATCGATTGCCGCTCCCGACGCGGGCGATGTAAGTGGCTCGCAAGCACGGGAGGCACTGCTGGGAGAGGTACAGGCTTTACGGCCAAATCATGAACAGCGTATAGAGGCTATTGAGCGAGCAGAGCGAGTCCGCAAAAGAGAACTGGCTATGCGCACAGAAGAATTTGAGCAGGAACTGGATGGGTTTGTTACTGAGAATAAATTACGACCCTCCGGTGGAATTGAGGCTCTGGAGCGTAAACGTGAGCAAATCGAGCGTGATACACGAGCGGCAGCACTCAAATCTGAAGCTGAAGCTCAGCAGCGTCGCCGCGAGGAGAATGAGCGGAAGCGCGAGGCCCACAAGAAGAGACTACAGGCCAAGTAGTGCTGCTCGCGCAATCTTGGCATTTTCATTGTTGAGCACTGCCTTTAATCTGCAGATAATACTGCGCAACACGGGTTTGCGCTGTGCAACCCCCAATTTATTGATCTGCTTGCCCACTAGCCTGAACAGCTCGCGAATCCAGGCACATGGCGGCTGCTGGTTTTGCCGTTTAAAAGCGATAATCAAAGTCTTTACTGGCGAATAGATTGCAGAAACTAGCATCTTTGTTGTATTTATACTTTTGAGCCTTGCACGGCTGGGGAACTGCGGAAAGACGTAAAGCGTTTTTGCGTCAATGAAGTAGCCGAGGAATCCAAGCTCAGCTGCCGAGACTATCGCCTTTTTGGGATTGCTGCTCATGTTCCATTCTGGGAACCCGTTGCTGAAAATTTCTGAAAAGCTGTGAGCCCTTTGCTCGTTTGTGGTTACCAAGAGAAAGTCGTCAACGTACCGCAATAACAGGCAGTCTGGATCTGCCAAGTAGCTCGCCAAACAGTCTTCGGCCAACGCTGCGAGGTAGAGGTTCGCCAACGGCATCGAAATCTTGGAGCCCTGTGGTATCCCGGATTTCAGGTGGCACGTCCTGTAGTTTATGCCAATATCGATTTCTCCACACACGATCTGCTGAAACAAAGATGACTTTGTGAGATCCCAGGTCAGCATGAGTGGCTGCTTGCGTCTCTCGGAAATAAGCCCCTGCCAGGTTTCCAACCCCCCAGAGGGAAGTGCCCTTTTGACGAGTTTGCCATGGCTGTTGTTGAAAACTGTAAACTCCTGCTCGAGCAGCAAAGAATTTCGCCAATCAGCTAGGGCATGGCGCAATTTTGCAAGGTCAATAGTATCATAACACTGTGAAATATCGGCCTTTACAAGCCAGAACTTGGGCTTCATTGTCGGGCTTGGCCGGTGATTACAGGCAAATTCTGCTAAGCGGGGTGCTAGCGTTGCACAATCTGGCAGCAACTCGTTCACCTTTTGTGCAAGCATGCCATCCAAAAGTTGTCTGATTTGGTCAAGCTCATTCTTTACGTCTTTGACCAAGATGAGAACCCTTGCACTGGTTTTGCCCTTTGGTATCAGTTTAATCTTGGAGCAAGTAACGCCTACTGAATTTGCAGGATTTAACCGCGCAGAAAACAGATTCAACTGTTGAGAAACAATTTTATGCCAAACAGACCGCCTGAAAATGACAATATTTCCTTGTTTGGCCGTAGTAACATGGAAAAAGCAGGAGTAGAGCCTAGCTGCCAGAGAAATAAGCCAATTGGAAACACTCTGAGCCAAACACAGCTGAGACTGGTGAGCGTGTTTATTGGATGATGGGAAAAGCCATCTGATGGCGCTTGTTTTGAGTTGCAAAGGTGCAAAAGGGAAACAAACTGATTCCAAGAGTCTTGGACCGTTTTCACGCTGCAAAGAGTCGTAGATCTCTGAACTAACGATAACCTGCAAGACCGTATAGACAAATTGGCCTGCTCGTCTAGGAGCCATACTTTTACGGCTGTTTGGTGGTGCGAAATGATTGTAAATAAGGCCAATCTTTTGTTTCAAATGCCGTGATGAGCAGGTCAATTTCTCCGAGCTGGTGTATAGCCACTGCAACCGCGATTCAGCTTTATAAATCAGCGGCATTATTGATATGACGGCAACCTGAGATTGTTTCCCCATTGGCCCGAATATAGCGCGAGGTTGGTCAGTACTTTCTGGCTTTGCACTTTGGGCTGAAAGCATCAAGGGGGAAAGGCGGACGCTTGTCGCTTTCTGTCGCTTTGTGGGCCGTGGACTCGGTACTAGCTGGCTTCCTGTGATTTGCAACACTGCTAATGATTCAGACTCTGCGAAGACCGTGTACTCTGTAAGTATATGAATCAGGACCGTACCCAAAGCAGAGTACAATTGTGACCACCCTGGGCGCAACAGCTCCTTTAGAGCCATAGAGTAGCGTGAGACTCTGTTTTTACCGCAAATAGCAGGCGCAATTTCGACCCAGGCACGCTTGGGGAAGCTCAATTCTGGCCAGTCTTCAAACGGGAGTTGGTCTAGAGCTACGACTGCATTTAAAACGCGATTGTTCTCGGCTAGCGGAGCTAGGCACCGGTTATAATGGTAAACAATGTCATAGAATGTAATATAATGCCTGAATTCTATACTTTTGGACTCAGAAACAGCACTTTGAACTGCTGCCAATGTGCTCCTGGCCATGGCGTCTAGAGCATAGTGGGTGGTCTGATTTGTAATCGTCGTTAACGTTGTCCCTTGTATCATGACTTTCATATCAACGGCAAGCCTGCCTCAGGCGGCTCAGAGTGGCTATGCCTCGCGTTTACGGCTTGATCAAACATCACTTTTTGTTTCTACGCAGCCAGTGATGCGTTCTACCAAGAGACACAGCACCGCCATCAGCTATGCTGAAGTTGACGAGGACTTTGACGATGATTACGATGAGAGTAGCTATGGTGGAAATAATCGTGGCGACACAGCCCGGCAGGAGCGTCGGGTCGAAATGAAAAGATTCGCACAGCCTACGCGGCACCCAAACTATACTGAAAAGGACTTGAAAGAGATCGCAGAGGCCGAAGAGGTGCTGGTCCCTTTGCGGCTCAACCTGGACTATGAGAACTCCAAGATCACCGATTTTTTCATGTGGAACCTCCGCGAAACGGTCTTAACTCCGGAAAGATTTGCAATTATCACATGTCAGGACCTGGATCTGCCGGTCGGATACACCTCAACTATTTCTAATGCCATCAAAGCGCAGGTCGCCGAGTACTGGGAATTAGCACAGATTAAGCTGCCCGAATCGGTGGGGCTACACGTGATTGTTCATTTGAGTGTCAACCTTGACAAGACGCTGTTTGAAGACAAGTTTGAGTGGGATTTAGGCGGAAACGCGACTCCGGAAGAGTTTGCTGAAACAGTAGTTGCAGATCTAGGGATTGCAGGGGAGTTTTATCCTGCTATTGCCCATGCACTTCACGAGTCACTCCTCAGACTGAAACGCGAGGTTATCGAGGGTCACTTGCCCTCTGAAGTAGACAATCAAGCAGCTATGGGGGCGCCAGCCGGCTGGCGTATGGAAAGCGAGCAAAATGACGAGTGGATCCCAAGCATTGAGCTTCTCACTCAGGAAGAGATTGAGCGCCGTGAGATGGAGCGTGAAAGAATGATTAGAAAGATGAAGCGTGAATCTGCTCGGCTGGGAATGGAAACAGATCTCAAGGGCTCGCTAAGATCAAAACGTCGGCGTAACGACTCCCTAATTGGCTCGCCATGGTGACGTGGATGGGATATCAACGTGTTCTGATACGTCATGCAGTCCATTTTAAACTCTATTTACCCAACTAATTTTGGTGCAAAACAAACTAGGGATGATCTTCTGGTGTCAGTTCCAGCCTGCAGCACACTTTCGGACTTTTGATTCCAATTGAGAGTAGCGAGTGCAGACCAACGCCCTGATCGATGATCGAATTGTGCCAGACCAGATTCGGTTACGGATGATTTGTTTCCCGATCCTATTTTTATCCATCAAAATATTCGCTCGCTTGTGTTTGTTGCGTGTTTCAGATCAATGCATGCGTGGTCGAGGTTGTTTGCGGGGACTTGGCATCTCATCTGCATCAAACAACAAACAACACGACTTGTCTCCAGTCAACCAAGCACAGTTGATATTTCCGAATACTTAGATAAAGACAACAGCGGCTTGGAGCACATAACTGAAGTACATAGCCTTTCTAAATGTCTCTTTAGAGGAAAGAATTTCTAGATCCACGACCTGTCAACGCGTCTCTCTTATGCAGGGGGTCCTGCAGCAGAGCCGCCCGGTTGCGTGCACTCGATACCGCCAAGTTTGATGCGCTCAGGAAGTACCATCTAAATTGATGAAATATCAACAGGAATTAGCGCCGCGGAGATCATAAGATGCGAAAAGTCGCCTATGTTGGAAGATCGTGCTGTCAATATTCATGTTCCTATCGGATCCAAACGAGTCCAGCCACCGACCTAGCACTCCTTAATTAAGGGTATGCAATGCCCGATGTAGTAATTACAGTTCTGCCGAGTTGTGATATAGGGCTAGGGTAGGACAGTTTCTGCAAGGGCGCATATAACACTGGTATGAACCCCTTTTTTCACTACACATATAGTCCCGGAAATTTCCCACGCTAGGACCCAAGCTGTCAAACGTAAGTTCGCCACGATAAGTCCCCCACACCGCTAGCCGCGTCCCCCAAACTACCATCACACTCTTTCTTTCTTTATTTTTTCACATTCATTTCCCCTTTTAAAATGAAATACACAAGCATCATTTCCCTCGCACTGGTGGCGAAAGCAGCAGCAGTTGTAACCCGGATCCTTGACGTTGTCGAAGTCATCCACAATGATGCTGTTGTGCTTATTGACGACGACGGAACGCCGTGGTCTACCTCTTCTGTCGTTTCGACCGCATACTCAACAGCATCCACTCTTCGCGGACTGAGCGCAAGCTCATCCTCTGCATCGTCGCATTCACACGGCAGCTCAGTTGTTGAGATCAGTATTGCTAGCAGCACTGCTTCATCTAGTACGCCCACTTCCACTCCTCCAACGACTTTTGTGACCAAGACCACAACAGTTACTTTGGGATCTGCAACTGGAAACAGGGCTGTTGACAATTCTGTCGTTTCTACTACCGCTTCTGCCCCTACTTCTACTTCCACACCTGTTGTCATTTCTGAGGTTGCCACTTCAACACCTGCTGTCGTTGCTGAAGCCACTACTTCTACACCTGTTATTATCACAACTACTTCCTCTACTACGCCTGCCGTCGTGAGTACAAAGGAGACATCTGCTGCATCTTCAGCTCCCGTTTCTACTGCTACCGCCGCCGCTGCCTTTACTGGCAAGGGAACTTACTACGACGTTGGATTGGGTGCCTGTGGCTGGACCAATGTGGACTCTGACCTTGTTGTTGCACTAAACGCCGACCAGTTTGGCACCCAGAGCAACGGAAACCCAGTTTGCGGTTCCAAAATCCTTATAAATGGGCCCAGTGGTTCTGTCGCCGTTACAGTTGTCGACAAATGCCCTGGCTGTTCATATGGCAGTTTAGACCTGAGTCCTAGCGCATTTGCCAAAATCGCCGACATGAGCGCTGGTCGCGTCGATATCTCGTGGTCATTTACGTAGTAACGTAGTTTTTTTTATATATATCAGGACTTTGTATCCTTCTTTTCACTTGATGCTGATGTCTCCTCGACCGTCTCGACTTTGATGACTCCCTTGTCCTTTTCGTCCTTTTCGTCCTTTTCGTCCTGCTCTTCGTCGCTTTCGTCAATTCCAAATGCACTGGCTGGCGCTGTTTCTTTTACATCCGGTTTGATCGGCTCCCAACCGATATTGGGCTCACCAAATGCGTTTACGGTAGTTGTTGGTACCGTGGTAGTAGCGGCCACGTCGGGTTTGGTGGCATCCTTGGGACGAGCCGGCAGCCTGGGGCTGTCATCGTGCAGATGAGGACTATGCGCTCTGCTCGCACGGCTGCTTTCGCCGCTGTAGCCATGGCTACGACGACGAGACTGATAGGGAGGGTACTCATCCTCTCTGTCCAATTCCTTGTCGGCATTGAGCTCATTGGTGATGCGATCCTTCAGGGTATTGAACAGGTTGCCCACTTTCTTCGAAGTCTCGTGGATTCGGCGCTGCATGTCCTCCCGGAACTCCTCCAAATCGTCACGGAGGTCATCTCCGTTACGGCTGGGTGTTTTGCTAATTTGCCGTGGAGTATGGTACCCGTCGTACCCAACACCTTCATGAGTAGGAGGCCTACGTGGCTGGGCATACCCATCACGACCAACAGTTCCGTGTTGATCACGGTGCCTCAATTTACGGTCATACTGCTCAGCCATCTGACGTGCAATGCGCTCGTCTTCCTCCAGCTGTCGATTCCTGTTGCCATTGTCGCGGCGTACAGGACGAATGGTGGCATCGTTCAATGCAAGCAGACCCACGAATGCTGGCTCCATCTCGCCAGCAGACGCCACAAGAACTGCGCGAACGACATTCTCACTCACATCAGGGAATGCCTCTTTGAGCTCATTGCGGGTCTTGGAAAAGGGCGATTGAGGGCGGGGAGGAAAATTGGGTGCGTCGTCAACGTTGACCTCGTCAATCTCGTTAATGTTGTCTGTCATGCTTTGAGGGAAGTGTAAAGGCTGGTGATATCTGGTATATTATTTATAGTACTTGACCTGGGACCCTTATCGCGGAGACTGCCGCTCACGTGCGTCTAACGGAAATCAGCCACGTTCTTCAGCCTCCCTGCAGCCGCAGCCGCTGCCGCCACACAGGCGGATTGTATAAAAGCCCAAATCCAAAGCCTTTTCTTTGATAGTATTTAGTCCTTTAAAAAAGGATAGCTCCGAACATAAGAGCCTTGGGACCGTTTCAATGGACCTTTGGGTGTGGACAGCGGAGTATGAATAAAGTCTAGCATCGGGCGCGTGTGCTGCCTTTAGCAGTATTTTCCTGATTGCTAGCGACATAGCTATTTAAAAGTTATTTTTCAGTTCTCGCAACGTCTGCATGGCCTGAATGGCATCCCCGGCGTTCAAACGGCGCTGCAACTGCTGGTTCTCGCACATCATAAACGGGTTCCAGCCAAGCTCCTGGCCGATCGTTGTTAGCGTTGGTGTGTACTCTGACTCTTGGGCAATATTCTCCAGCTCGCATATCTGAGTGAATGCTTCGCCTTCCAGCACTGTCTTGGCAAATTTGACGTTTCCAAGCGTGTACTCATGCCCGGGGCAGACCTTTGTTTCGCTGGGGAACTCTCCTAGCCGTTTGAGCGCCTTGAACATCTCCTCGGCAGTGCCCTCAAAAAAGCGGCCGCATCCAGCCAGAAACAGAGTATCGCCAGTAAAAACATACTTCTCGTTGCTCTCGCTATGGCTAAGGAACCAGCAGATCGAGTCCTGGGTGTGGCACGGTGTTTTGCATGCTTGGAAACTCCACTCGCCTAGCTTCACTGAATGGCCATCTTCGGGAGTATACTCTACGAGTGGCGAGTCTTTGCCAGCCACGAGCTGAGCTGCCGGGTACTTCTCCTTCAGAGCCTTGTTTCCGTCTGAGTGGTCGTAATGATGATGCGTGTTGACAATGAATTTGAGCTCTTTGCCCCTCGATTCGGGCTGCGATAGCAATGTGCTTAATTGCGGGAGAACTTCCTTTGGCTGTGCCGGGTCAATTACAAGCGAATCCCCAGAGGCGAGATCACGAACAAAGTACGCATAGTTCTTGCCGCGAGACCAGTCCATGGGGATTGGCTTTACTTGGATTCTTGCTGCCATTCTGTAGAGTGAAGGATGCATCCCACCAAAGTCGTCAACTTGGATATTAAAATCTAATGTCTATGTATGGATATGTACTACGAAATTAATTAAACAGCAAACCCGTTATCAACACGGTAGGTACAGCCGGTCACATTAGGATTCTCAACCATGTGCAGCACGGTCTTTGCGATCCACTCTTTTTCGACAAATTGACCATTGTTCACTGCATTGTACGAAGCCAAACTGCGAGCACCGTTAACCATTGCTGTGTCGGCCAACCCGGGGGCCACAGTATTCACTCGGATGTTTTTAGACCCGAGTTCCTTGGCCAATGTGGCAGCAAATACTTGTAGGGCGCCCTTTGTTGCTGCGTAGACAGAACCGCCCGCAACGCCTCTTTGTGCAACCGCAGAGCTGATAAATACAATATTTCCCGGTTGCCGGCGCTTGAGCATCTCACGAATCACGCTTTTAGTGAGAAGAAACGGTGCCAGCATGTTGATTTGAAGCATTTCCTCCATCTCAGCCCTTGGCTGCCGTGCTAAAAGCTGTGTGCGAGCAACCCCGGCATTGTTCACCAGAACATCGACGGGGAAGTCTACAGTGAGGTCCACAGTTGGATCAGAGAGATCCCGGGGCCATGAACGATGAATTTGCCCATCAGCAACTATCGGCAGCTGGGCAGCGCACTCGTCTAGTTTGGCCTGGTCGCGTGAGCTAAGGACCACGCTATAGCCTTTGCTCGCAAATTCGTGCGAAATGGCAAGCCCAATGCCTCTAGAGGCGCCAGTCACAAGCGCTGTCTTGCCAATCATATGTGGGACTGACAGTCGAGGCCTGCAGTGAGCCGCAGGAAGATGCTCGGCTAGACAGGGTACCAGCAGCACATTAGCGCCACAGCAGCAGCGGCGGTGCCGCCACAACGGTAGTTCAGAGTGTCAACGGTTGTGGTTCAACTAGCTTTATATTTAAAAGCGAGAGTGAGGTGAAACATAGATCCAAACTAGACAGAATATATATTATATACTTATGCTTAGTCGAAAAGACCCATGCCCATGTCGCCATCAGACTCGGACTCGGACTCGGGGGCAGCGGCCTCCTCAGCGGCGGCAGCATCACCACCAGCAGCGGCAGCAGAACCGCCAGCAGCGGCGGCACCACCAGTGGGAACGGTGGCAAGCTTCTCAGAACCCTCAGCAATCAAGGAGTCGATCTCCTTACCGGAAAGCTCGGAAATGACGGCGTTGATGCGCTCGTCATCGGCCTCAATGCCAACAGAAGAGAGGACAACCTTGATGTCCTCAGCAGTGGGGGAGGCGTTACCGCCGGAGGTAAGAAGAAGGTAGGCAGCGAGGTACTTCATTGGAAATAATCTGTTTAAGCCGGATAAGAGCGGACTATTCCTTGGTAGATGGAGTTAAGCGATCGCGACTTCTTAGAATAGTGAGTGCATGTCCGGCGGCCCTGAGCCCTAGCGTGGTCACAAGCTGGGAGGTGGGTGACATGTTACTGTTGACATGCTCTGGATGGGAGTACATTGACTAATCCCATATGCATCAGGCTCTGTATCGGGGCAAGGTTATATGCAAGACCTCAAATTGCAGATATCTAAATGTAACCCCAGCCCTGTGTATGTGTTTACAAGACCATTACTCCTCTCAAGAGTAGTCCCAGATATCCACAAATATCATCAAACATGAACAACGAAAAGACTACAGGCGAGAGCGTCTTTGATAATGTTATCATGGCCATCCTTATTCGTTTGGGGAAGCCATTGGCAAAGCCACTTGTGGTCAAGCACACAAAGGAAGCACTTTACCCTGTTAAAGGATTCCAGTACTTCTTTACTCATCCCATTCTCTGGGGGGGTCTCATTGCGATGCTGATTCCCCAGACTCTGCTCACAATTGTGGTGTTTACACTCAGCTACGCCTTTCTTTATCCCATCCAAGCAGGCATTGCATTTCTATTCAACGGCCCTATTGGATTGGTAACCGCTTGGATTGCCATTATTCAACAAGCAGTTGCTGTTACCCAGATGTGCTCTGCTCTAATCCTCATGCCTACTCCAATGCGGACGTTGTTCGACACGGTAATGACGATTGAGGGTCACGACAGGTTGGTGCTTGAAGAGAAGCTCAGAAGCAAAGAGTTTTACAGCAATTCTCAGCGTATGACCACATATCTCATCAAGATCCCCACTAAAATTATGGTGCCATTCTGGATTTTCCAGGTGCTCTTCCGTATGGCTGTCAATCTTGTTCCATTGGTAGGTCCTATTGCTCTCATTGCACTTGACGCAAATACCGTTGCCGAGCGTTGTCATTCGCGCTACTTTGAGCTTAAAGGGTGGGATGCCCCCGAGACCAAGAATTATGTCCTTGTGCGCCGTGCACAGTACTTTGCATTTGGCATGCTCGCGGCCACATTGGAGTCAATTCCTCTATTGGGCGTAGCATTTATGTTCACCAACACTGTTGGAGGAGCCCTCTGGGCGCGTGATATTGAAGAGAACCATTCTCCTGCCCGTACTCGTGCTTCACGGCCCTCTTCTATGCGCAAACTCAATACAAAGGTCTAATGATTACACCGTATCCCATTTCGGGGACGGGGCCTAGCGCGCGTTGAGCAGAACGGAGTCCAGGCATCCGTAGCCAGCATGGATCCCGCCCTCATTGCTACTCTGGAGTTTTGTGCGCAGCAGCCATCCGGCCTGCTCATTGTGCAAGATCTGGCGGCTCTCGGTATCCCAGAGCACCGTGCCGTAGACACCGAGCTCGTTAACCACTCTTCCTGAATCAGTCTTGCCATTTCTCACAATCTTGTTGCTGATCCTCGGGGGCTCAATGAGTTCCATGAGAATGTAAGCATCCCAGCTTGCCTCATCGATTGATTGCAAAAACGGTGGGATATCCTCACGGTAGATATTATTTCCACCGCCCTCGCGCTGCGGCTTGAGTACATATGCCTCAGGATTCTCGAATGCCAGTCTCTTGCCCTCTCTGCCCTCAGGCGTGTCGTTCATAGGCCAGATCTTCATGAATGTGCTTTGCAACTGTTCCACAGTTTGCTTGTCCAGGGATCCCATGTGTTTTGCGAGTACTTCAGGCCTGGTAAGCAGCTGCTGCACAGTCTTGGTTCCTGCTAACTGAGTGCTGACGGAAGGGCACTGGATCGCATGCGAGTTCTCAAGCATCTCGCGTGCATGCCACTCACACTCCGAAGAGTAGTCGTCTGGGGCATACCCGGCACGGTAATACACAACTGAAATTTCATAGCCGGTAGGCAAGTAGATGAGTTTGTTGTCCTGGGATACGCTGCACTTTTCTTGCACATCCTTCAGTGTCAAGCGGTAGCACATGATATGGTGTTTTGAAAAAAGATCAAACTCGATGAGTCGCTGGTCAATGACATTAGTTTCGCCCGGTTGCACAATAGTCAAGACAGCAATCGCCGGACAGTCGGTAGTCAAGCGCGGATCACGCTCTTCCATTGGAGTCGGCGGCAAGGAGGCGTCAGAGCCGTTGCCCACAACGGGCGGACTAAACACATCCTCAGATCCCAGTGGGCTCTTGGGCTGATATTCGACAGAGGCCGACATATCGCGGCTTTCATCTCCCTCGCGAGGGCTAGAAGACATGGGTTCTGCCACCTTGCCGAGAACATCTGCGTCAGAAGGAACATCGCGTCCAGCCCGGCGTTCAGCATGGACGTAAGCCAAATGCATAGCTGCCAAGCCACTAGACAGCTGTTCCAATGCAGGACTGCGCGGAATTTCACCGTGAATCAGCTGTCCACCACGGTTGGAATCAAAGATAAACCTGTGTAGCTCTGATGCCTTTGTTGCTAGTCCGCCAAACGAGACGCTGATAGTGTTGAATTCGACCTGTTTGATCTGGCGGCTTTCCCCGGCGTTCCTCAGCTTGTGAACAATGTAATCACTGCGGAATAAGCCTCCTTCCAAAGTCTGTCTCCTCCGTCCTGATTCAAGCACTTTTTTTTGGATCGACAGCAGCCTTGCGGTAAACTCATCGTGGTGACTTGACGGCTCCAAAACAGAAACCAGCCAGTCGGTATCCAGTGCAATGTTAGCATAGAGCGTGTTGAAGGCAGTCTGAATCTTTAAAGCCTTGTCGAATCCATTCCTTGTAAAGGGTGATGGAAACATCGTCACCGGAGCGTGGACAGCAGCGTGACGGTCTTCTGTGCGAATACAAAGGCCATTGGCCATCGACCAATCGTCGATAAGCTTTTTTAGCAGAGACTCCTGCTGCTGCGAGAGCTGAGGGGGGTAGTGGATCAACATTGGCAGCTATTCAATTGTTGCGTTGCTGGTTGATGGTTGTCCAGACAAGTCAGCTTTGCCACGCCGTTGCCCACCATGCGTTATGCATCACCTATCACCCACCACCGCCCTTGCCCATCGCGCCAATGCCAGTGATATCACCACGTCAATACCCTAGCCCTGATTAATCCGTCACCCCGCGGGGCCGACCTCGGGAATCGCGCATGTTTCCAATATCAGATTTCGACGAGGTACTTAATAGGTATAAGTAAAGATAATTAAAGATAATACATTGATAAATTAGTTCCACGGGTTGTCGTTCTCATTCTGCACAGACTCTGTTTCGGTGTTCTCTTCACCCCCGCCATTTCTGTTGGGCTTGGCATGCATCTCTGAAACAACATTATTCTCGTTGTGAGTGCCGTGAAATTTGATGTTACCACGAGAATCGCTTTCGACAGCTAGGGTATTCTTGTCTCGAGCCTTTAAGCCGGCCTGCGCTCCCCGTAAGGGGCTAACAGGCACGAATATCTTGTCGTTTGGGTTTCTGGGAGATTCTCGTTCGGCTAACCTGTCGCCCTGATCTGTAGCCGATGTCATAGCATCTGCATCATAGCCATTAGACATGCTGGTGGTGCTCACATTACTGCGAGACATGTAGCGGGGATAAAAGTCGCTTCTGCGCTGAATGAGTTCGCTTGCAGCACCAGCACGTCTTTGATTGAGTAGGCCAGATTCATGATGATGACGTGTGTCTTGGGATGCACTGGGGCCAGCCATCGCGTCGTGTTGAGGTGCATAAATTGGAGAATTGGGGGCCTGTAAAGATAGCTGGGCCACATTGTTGATAACTAGTAGATCTTCACGTAGCATCTCGCCAAACTTGAGAGATTGCTGGCACAAGTTGCGCACAATTTCAATGTAGGAGTCGCGCGATTTGGCGATGTATGTCCGCTGCGATAGCTCGTACTGGTCATTATACTGGAAGTAGCTTGACTCAAACTGGCGTAAAGTCAGAGGATCGCTCTGGCGTTTGCGGGCCCGTGCAAGCTTAAGTTGAGTCTTAACTAGACGCCGCCACTCTTTTTCTCTGAGTTTGGAAACGCTATCCAGCACATCAAACAGTGCAATACCGGATGACATGAATGATTGGACCTCATGCGAGTAACTTGTCCCTAATGCATTCATCATTTTGAATGTGTGGTCAAACATTGAGGTCGACCCCTGTTTTCCAAACCTGGCCAGCCATTCAGATAACTCAATAATCGTAAGACTCGACTCGCGCTTGAATGACTCCAGCACGGGCTTAATCTTGCGGTACTCCGTCAGGACATGTTTTGGCAGCGTGACGCGTGGAGAGACCAGGTGTAATTTTTCCAAAAAATGTCGTACATGCGAGCGACCAATGTGCAAATTGCCAAATTGGAATGAGACAGTTGACATCTGAGTGCTCGGATCATGATCCGCTGAGGATGTGAGTACAACAGGATGGTGAATTTGTGTGTCGTTGTCGTAGGGGAATTCTTCGGTTATGAGGTCCTCATCCTGTGGGTGATCCCGAAATTCCTCGTAGCCTTCTGACAAGTTGTCGAAAGACATACCAGCAAGGAATAAACTGAGCTTGAGGGTACTTCTTGGAGTAGTCCACAAGATTTGAGTGTCGTTAAAGACGGTTAACGATGTGTGTCCCCCAACAGTTCCGATATGCAAAAGTATGCAGAATCATGCATGAAATGGATCAGGTGCAGGGTACGGGGATTGTGTGTATATCACATTTTCCTATATAGCTTTAGCTGACCAGCCAAAGGGGGGTCTAGTCAAAAGTAACCTTTTTGCCCTCGAATTTAGCCTGCTTTTGGGCTTCCTTGGCCTTTAGTTTGGCCTGCCAAGATGGATGCAAAGTCTCAATATTGGCAGCACTAGGCTTCTTGCCCATAGCCGGTTGTGCTGAACCGAAGTTCTGTGATCTCTCAGCCCTGGCTTTCTGCTTCTGATCACGGTGATTCTTTTTCTCAACACGCTGGGTTTCCGCCTTAACCACATGCTTGGCGCGAGCACCGTACTTCTGCTCCCAGATCTTTCTTCTGGCGCGCTGTCCACGGCGGTTTTTACGCTCAGGTTGAACCGCTTTAGACAAGAAATCATGGCCTTCCTCATCGTCTGAACCTGAAAGATAGCCCTGCTCAAAAGTGGGAAGCCCTGGTGGGCCCTCATCATCGCTAATATCGTATGTTGCGGCCGATACAGGCTTTTCTTTGGGCAGCTCTTCAAAAAAGGCGTCGTCTTCGTCAACTGCAATGAATCCATCATCTTCGTCTTCATCGCTCATTGCAACATCGCCAGAAACATCTCCAGCAACATCATCGAAGCCAGCAAAGTCTTCTTCATCAGCAAAGGACTGTACTTTGTCCTCTCTTTGTTTGATGTCCGGCTTGGAATCCTGTCTTTTGTCGTCCTTCTTGGCCTGCTTTTTGTTCTGCTGCTTTGCGTTGAGTACAGGCAGATCAGCCTCTGGTTGTGCAAATTCAGCAATCTCGTTGACCATTGTGTCCAGCACGGTCTTTGTGTCCTTGAATTTGATGGCCCTGGCGTATACATTATCACCGCCAGCTGGAAGCTTTGCTAAGGTCTCAGGAGTTCTACCACCACTAAGATCCTCCAGCTTCTGACTGAAGAACTTGTTCAGGCTCTTGACAACTGCTCTCTCTGCCCAAACTGCCGGGTCCAAGTTTGCAACGCATTTTTGTTCGTCTTCTAGCTTCGATTTTGCAACTTCCTCCTTTGCTGCCGCCAGTCTGCGCTTGAGTTTAAGTGCTTCGGTCGTTTTGAATTGCTTGAGCCTTCTCCTAAGCTCTGTTTCACAGTGGTGTATTCTTCTATGAGCCAGTGCAAGTCTCAACTGATTGATCTCCGCTTTCAGCTCTGACCTGGATTTGGTGGTTTTGGGGGCCTTTTGCACGGCAAATCTTGTCTGCCATAACTTTGGCAGCTGATCATTGCTACCAGCCAGTGAGGCGAGCTGAGATTCGAGCAGATCTAGCTGAAATTTGAGGTTCTCCTTCATCTCAAAGACAATCCAAAGGGCAAAAATGTGTGTCAGCACAATTTTAAATCAGAGCCACGACGACAAGCTGTACAAAATCTACAAAAAAATTACGGAGCTGGTGCTCAAAATCTACTTGAATCTGGGCTCAGGTTTTTGCCAGTTTGTGACCCAGGGCTCGCGAGGAGGGGTATCAGTTGGAACCCTCATTTCCAAACTGAAACGGGGAGGGCCGTTGGCTTTGCGACCCTCAATAGCGCTAGCGTAAAGCCTTGGGCTGAGCGACTCCAGCTTATTGCAAGCATTTTCAATCTCTTCGTATTGACTCTTCAGCCTGCTCTCCTGCTTGGCGTGACGGTCCTTGAGAAAGATACGCCAGGCGGCCATGACAGTGTTGTGGCGGACCAGCTCCTCAGCGCACAGATTAAGACGGCGCGGCTGCTTTTTGTATGCTGAAATCAAGGACAGAATGTTGATGATGCGCCGTGCTGCCGGGTCTGCTCCCTTTTTGGCAGTTCTCTTTCCACGAGTCTGAACAGCAGGCGCCAGCGCCGCTGCAACGGCATTAGAGGTCCCCAAAACAGGCCTTCGTGCCAAGGCCGAGAGAAGCGAGGTTGTGCTCTCTGCTAACCGCCAACTGGATGTGAGGAATGTCATTGCAAGGCCTCTTTTGGCGGGATAATTGGCAGTGTGTGAATTGTTCACAACGACGACACGGTGAAAATGATGACAACGAGCGCCACCGCCACACTTCGCCACAATATACAACGGTCAACTGAGAGACACCATAATGATACTACGGTAAATGTTATGCCGACTGCTGTTCTGGTAGTCTATACAGACCGGATAGATGCAGGGCTAATCACTGAGAAGTTCGCGCGAGTGTCAGTTAAGCTAGCAGGCGTCTGGCCTGAAAATGGAGAAACTTTGCATCAACTTGCCAAGCGCCGCACACAGCTGCATCTCGCTTTTGAGCAGCTATTCTCGAAACTGCTAGTGTCTGCTACCAAAACTCATGTCATTGTGACATTGCCTGTGCTAGTACAAAGAGCGTTTACTAAAGCGCTTGCTAAAGTGTTGCTTGAAGAGTTCCGGGCACTTTCACTCTCAACAATACCGTATTCTGTGGCATGTACTATTGCCGCCGGCTCAAAAAGTGCCATAATCTGGACAAAGCAACAGAATGAGCTTCTGGCTATCCCTGTTAGCCATCTATGTGAGCTCACTCCTCTGATTCGAACCACGAAATGGACCCCAGGCCATATTTCCTGTGACTGTGATGATCTCAGCCCCACGGAACTCACTGCTCAGCTGATCAAGTCTTTACCGATTGATTCGAAACGTTTGGTATCCAGTACTACTGTGCTAGACTTTGAACTCAGCGAAACGCACGAATTTTCCGGGGATATATGGCCAATGCATGATCCCTGGGTTGGTGCAGTTGTCGCTGCGCAGAACGGGGCTGTAAAGTATGGGGTTTCTCGGAATCAGTATCTGAATGAAGGCAAAGATCTTACAGATCCATTGTTCGATGTTTGGTAGTTAATTTATAATTTATACTGAACTGCCTGGCCCAGTACCTCAACTGTCCAGGGCAAGGGCAAAGTATACCAAGACACACAGCTCGAGCCTGAACAGAGATCAACCCCTGATGCTAGCACGGAATCGTGCGTTTTTGCGCTTCCCCAATGCGTTTAACGCTCCTACTATCCGCCATATCAGTGTATCTAAAGCATTAAGGTCTACAGAAGACCCTCAAATGCCATCAGAGTCTTTTCTTTATAAAGTCAAACGGCCTGGTCGGTTGTTCAAAGAGCCCATGGACCCCAACACGTTTTTGAGTCGAGTCCCGCTCTATACAGGCCCCTATTCAAGACAAATTGCCTTTTCCAAGCGCTGGTCGCTTGGTCTTAGTATTTTTGGTGGGTACATGGGCTTTTATGCCTTGGATTCCCTCGGTGCCTCGACTACAATGACGATTCTTGGCTGTCTGCCATTTGTGCTTCCAATTCCGTTGCTACAATGGTACACAGGCAACTATGTCACTAGAATCTTTCGTGTTTACCGCCATAACGAGCCCCAAACTTATGAAAATCTGACTAGGAACGAAACACTGATGGTAGAGAAGCTGTCTATCTTTGGCAGGTCAAAGTACGGTACTCCCGTCAGAGTAAGGCGTATTTTACTGGACACAAAACGCCAAGGCTGGATCAACTGGGTTCATATTGGAGAGCGTGGCCAGATCACTTACATGTACGTTGCCGATAACATTGGCGGAATGAAGATGGACCGAATCTGGGGCCTTGTTGAAAAGAACTCCGGGATCGACAATGGTCGCCTTTTCCTGGACTCTGCACCGGGACTTGAAAACACTGATTACAGCAAGAAGGAAGCTGAACGCGTTAGGCTATAGTTGAAGAATAAATAGGCGCATCATCACTTCCTTTTTTGCGATATTGCCAGGGACGCAGCATAAAGCACAGCTGCGTAGCATAATAGCAGAGCGGTAGCTTTGATGGGAGGGAAATCGATTGTATTGAACAACAGATTCACAATGCCGGTGAGGATGTTGGACAGCAAAAACACAGTTTGGCCTCTCGAATTGATGGCGGCATGTGACGGACTGGCCTTGGCACCCAAGCTGCGGCAAACAAGGTAGATCAGAGCTAAAAGCCCAGTATTGTAGCCGCAGGTCCATAAAACATAGGGTAAATTGGCCAAACGTCTTGATACCTGCGTTTCTGTGCGGAAGAGGATGAACAATGCATGGTAAATGGCTGAAGAAGCAAGCAAAAACCAAAGCTTTCTATTTTTACCGGGAATACGGTCAATCTGTTTGGCAAACCAGAGACTTTGAGGGTATTCGTCCTGTGGCAAGAGCACAATGCCTACAGATTCGCCAACAATGAAGATTGCAAGGTATCCTACAAACGAGCAGATTCCCTCGCGGTTGTGAGAAATAAAGTCAACGCGGGGAGCAGTTAGTGCCCATTCCAAAAGTCCTGTGTTCTTGAGCACGATCTCATAGCCAAATGCCACGGCCAAACCAAGCAGAACCAGCGGGATTCGCCGTCCAGCACGTTCCAAAAGTGCAACCAGCGGGGGTAGGCTACCCAGTGTGATAAAGAAGTTCCAATGAGTGCCGTATTCCGAGACATGTTCCTGGTAGTTTGTTGATTTCACAAGTACCAGCCTGCCGATACCCAAAACTAGCAGTTTCAAAGAATACTTAAAGGCTTGGGCGAGTGCCTGGCCCAGAGATCTGTGTGGCAATACCCCCAGTTGAGATTTAAGCACTGGACGAGCAGATACAAGCCCCATACTGAACACAAATGAGCCCACTCCGAGATCCATCAGTGCTGTACCCCAGGTTTCAACTTTGGCAAACCGGCGCGGAAACACCTGGAAATCTACCGCCAGGATTGCAAGACACGTCAGAATCAGCATACAGGATCTGTAAATAGTGATAAACTGCTGCTGTTCCAGTGCTGGTTGCTTACTCTGGGGCTTTTCTGCTGGCGCCGGCCGTGATTTTGCCGGTGCTGGCGGTGAGTAGAACAGGGCAACTGCCACAACCAGAGAGCCAGCTAGATAGTATAGTTTGTTGGCATACAGCGTGATGGTCACAAGCGGTACCGCCCAATTGAAGAAAAAGTCCAAAAGCCTGGCATTTGACTTGCTGCTGGTCAGAGCCTTGTTCCTCGTGAGAACAGCGTAGACCGCAGATCCCAGCACGATCACTGCGCTTACTGCATATATCTCTACAACAGAGCCTCCCCGAAGACCAGTAACGAACTGCTCATGCCGAGATTTGTAGTCTGTCATTGCTAAACGAGAGCTTATTTTTTAATCAGGCCACCTCTCCTTGACCTCCACAGGCGCGCCGCCGAGGCTGTCAGGGCTAGGGGTCCCGTCGGTGCGGGTGCCACGACCCGATGCCCGATGCCATTGTTTGACAGTTTAATAAATACTAAAGACTAAAATCGTGGTAGTAGGTCAGCATTTCCGGCGTGATATTGCGTTTCAGAGCCTTGACGACTTTATCGAAATGTGACTGCGTGATGACCTCAATATCAACATTCTCGTTCATAGCTTCTAAACCTGCTTCATTGCAGATGCTCACAACTTCAGCTCCAGAGCATCCCTCCAAGTCATCGGCCAGTTTTTCAATATCCACATCGTCTGCAATTGCCATACGCGAGAGCTGGATCAACAAAATCTGTCGCCGGCTCTCTCTGTCCGGTGGCGGAACGTAGATCAGCCTATCTAAACGGCCCGGTCTCATCAGTGCTGCATCAATGACATCAGGCCGGTTTGTAGCTGCGATAACCACAACATTCTTGAGAGCCTCGATGCCGTCCATCTCGTTTAGCAGAGTCGTAAGCATACGGTCGCCGCCAGCGCCAGCAGCATCGTCTCCGCGAGAAACTGATAGCGCATCGATCTCGTCAAAAAACACGATACTAGGCGCTGTAGCCCTGGCGCGTCTAAACACCTCGCGAAGGGCGCGCTCTGACTCACCGACGTACTTGTTGAAAAGCTCAGGGCCCTTTACCGCCAAGAAATTGAGCCCCGCCTCGGTGGCCAGTGCCTTTGCTAGCATTGTCTTTGAGCATCCTGGCGGGCCGTAGAGTAAAACACCTCTGGGAGGAGTAATTCCTAGTCGCTCAAACGATGCGGAATGCATAAGCGGCCATTCAACTGTTTCCCTAAGCCGAGCAACAACTGTTTCCTGTCCGCCAACATCTGACCACCGGACTTTCGGCAGCTCGATGAAGATTTCACGCATAGCGCTTGGCCTAACATTGCGAAAGGCTAGCTCAAAGTGCTCAGCAGTAACATGCATTTCCCGTGCTGCCAAGCTCTGTGTAGCTCCCTGTTCAATAGCTTCCAGTACAGACTCACGAACAAGCGCTTCTAAATCAGCACCAACAAAGCCATGAGTCCGTGAAGCCAAGTCTACAATCTGTCTGCTGCTCAGCGAGTGCGGAATTGGCTCCAGCTGTCGTTCCAAAATAGCACGGCGCTTGTCGGCATCTGGTACGCCAATCTCAAGCTCCTGGCCAAATCTGCCCGGGCGGCGCAGTGCCGGATCAAGCTGGTTCGGCCGATTAGTGGCAGCAGCAATGGCAACCCGTCCACCAGCCTGCAGACCGTCCATCAATGTAAGGAGCGTTGCAACAACTCTGCTCTCGGTCTCGCCAGCAGCATCACTGTCTCGGCGCGGCGCAAGAGCATCGATCTCGTCAATCACCACAATAGAAGGTGCAAATCTCTCGGCCTCGGCAAACAACAAGCGCAAACTCTGCTCGGTCTCACCAAGATACTTGCTAAACAACGAGGGGCCGTCGATTCTAACCACATGTGCACCAAGCTCAGCAGCAACAGCACGCAGCAGCAACGTCTTGCCTGTTCCGGGAGGACCATAGAGCAGTACGCCACGCTCAGGCGCTACATTAAACCACTCAAATAGCTCTGGCCTCAGCAGCGGCAGCTCAAGCTTGGCTCTGATAGCTGCAATCTCAGTGTCCAAGCCGCCAACAGCAGCAAATCCGCCCAACCGTGCACCGCGGCCAAATGCTGGAGCTCCTGGCTTGACAATACCAGTTTCGGGACCAAAGATAGCCGGTCCGGGGTGCTCGCAAACCAGTTCATTTAGCGAAAGCGAGGATAGCCCCAAAGTAGGGTCCTCTTCAGTTTTGGGCAATGCCATGCCAGACACAACTTGGCCGTCCATTTCCAAGCCTGCAAAAACAACAGGCTCCTTGCTTAGCAGTTCTTTGAGCGCATCCACATCCAGATCGCTAGTGACTGCCACTGATTTGGCAATGGGTGGCCGTGCACAGCTCTTGAGCACAAGCCTGTCTCCGTAAAGCAGACCAGCTGCCTTGCGAAGTGGCTCCGCAATCTCCACAATATCATCTTCGGCAGTAACTGAGACCTCCAAGACGCCACACAAATTCAATCTCGCTCCAACTGAGACAAAGCAGCCCGGCACCAGATTCTCGGCCTCGATCACGGATGCTGCTGCTCTAACGGTACACGAGCGTCCATTTGCACTTAGCGGCCGTACAATTAGCGTTGAGCATGCTGCTGCTATAGATTCCTTGGTCTCTTTTTTGCTCTCCTTTTTCACCACATCCTTTTTGGACTTGGTCCGACTTGACATTATGTCAGGATGTCAACCCATGGCTAAAGGACAAACAAGATGTCAACTTCGGCTAAATTAGTTTATATCAGTAGTCCATATTCGAAAACACAGAGTTATCGTTCTTTTGACGGCTTTGTCCATTAGATCCGCTAGACCCGCTAGGCCCAGATCCTCTTGGCTCGTCGTCCAGAATGCTTCTTTTGCCGCCTCTACCTCTGCCGCGGCCACCGCGGCCACGGGATCCGCGTCCCTTTGATGGGGTTGCGAAAAGATCTGCCTGTGCAGCGCGTGCCTTGCGAGAAAGCTCGCTGCTTCCACCCTTGTGGATCCTGTCGCCTCTTCTAAGCTTGTCGGGGAACAGATCTTCATGGGCACTGCGATGGTCGACAAACAAGTCCAAATCGCGTGATCCGTACTTCATTGGTGCCGAGCGCGATGAGCCAAACCTTGTGCGGTCTTCGCGGCGTGAGGGTGCGCCAAATCTCTGGTAGTACTTGGATTGTTTGCGTGAATATGCCGGCTTCTTATCGGCCTTTGTCGCAAACCTGGCTTTGAGCGGCTGGCTCGTTTTGCCGTCTTTTTTAACAATAGTTTTAGTAGCACGTAGCTCCAAGGGTTCAATCGGGGTGCCACGCATAAACTCAGACTCTGCTGTAAGGGCAACAATGCTCTGGAACGCATCCTCGTCGTTATCATAAGCCAGCACAACACTACGGTCATCAACCCATTCCATTGCAAAGGGCCGCTCGTAAAAGCGCGAAACATACGCTTCAACGCCTCCTGCACTCATATTCTCGACTCCCTCGAGAAATACGGCATTGGCCCTGATAGTAGTTGCATCTTCGCTAGTGTCCTTTGCTTCCTTCTCATCGTCCATGTTCACGTCATCCTCGAGTGCGACAAAGGCATCGCCGGCCTGCAGCGAGTTTGTAGTTGGCGCATTTGTGGTTTCAGCGGCCTGGCTCTGTTCTGTGGCAGTATTAGAGGCCTGTTCAGTCTGTGCGGAGGGCTGTACTGGTGGTGCATTTTGCTGTTCTGCAAACATAGGGACCTCTGCGACCGGCGCGGGGGCATTCAGTGGCTGCCCAGCAATCAGGGCCGCCATTGCATCGTCTTGCGAGACCTGAGCAGCTTGTGCTGGCTGGCCAAGCTGTGAATTCTCAGTGCTCATCTGGTGTTGTGACAAAAATCAAAGCTCCCAAGGGTTAGCGAACGGCTTGATCTATCAGGGTTGGGGCGGCGCACTCGACCCCATGCACCAAGCGGCTGTCAATAGAATACGTCTTTTTGAAGCTACATAATTCGTGAGTATTTTTGTTCTAGCTGCCAGCGCTAGATTTGCATCAAGTTTTTATTATGCCCGCCATCGTAGTCTAGTCTTACGGCCGTCCAAGAGATCTCAATACAGATAAGAGACAGGGTAAGCGCATAGACCAAGTTCATAGCATAGAAGAAATTGGCATTGCCTGAGCCAATAAAGATCCAAAGATGGTAGTAAGTGGGCGAGAGCACGGTGATATAGAGCAGCGCAAGCAAAAAGAACATTTTGTAACGCATAACCTCGCACACGCGCTTGTTCAGTGCCAAAAACGCAAAGAACAGACCCAGGTCTGCGGCTTCAGGATGTGGTTTAAACGCTGAAAACAGCCCCTGGATAGCGGTGATGGCAAAGACAGGCTCATGCGGGAACCGAATTGCGTAAGGAACAGGGAACATGGCCAAAAATGCCTGGAATACACCAAGGAAGAACGGTCTGAAAGAGGGGAAGAGCTCCTGGAAGAAGTACCACCACATACCCAAATTAGCACGCGAGTAGTCAGTGAAAAGAACCTGGGCACCGTAGACACTGTACACAAAGTCCAACGTTCCACAAGCAAAGAAACTCAAGGCCAAAAGACCAACTATAGAGCCCACAAAGCACAATATCATGCTACGCAGTGGCCAGTGCGAATAGGTGTGCTGAGCACAGATAATGATCACTGGAAGCACAAAGTATAGCGGGTACCATCCCAAAACGGTCGCCAGTGCCAGAGAACTAAGCGCAGCGCCTGGTTTGCTGGTAATTGCGCTCGCCACAGAGTAACAAACCGCTGCATTAACGAAACAGAGACCAGACTTTGCCAAGCAGCCCAAAAGTGTAAATGGGTTGAACAGATAAACCGCGGCAACAACCGCAGGGCTGAATGATCTGTGTGGACGCCTAAACGCAACAACTGCAAGCGAATGGGCGGCTAACACATCCACAATTGCGAAAATGAAGGCCTCAATAAACCCAGGACGACCGATTTGGGGTAAAGCCTTGAGCAAAAGCGGAGAGTGGTGGACAATGTCGCTGCTATAGGGCTTGAGCCCCATACTCATGAGATATACACCCTCCTTTAACCTCTTGTAGGAGGTGACTGGGGTCGTGATATCGACACGTGAATTGAGGGTATCGCTCAACTGTGGATAATAGTACAGAGTAAACAGCCTGATCATGAAGCCGATTGCACAAACTAAAATCATTGATTTTGACCAAAAGGCTGCTCGCACCAGTGGCTTTGGAGCCGCATTGTGCGAGGACTTGTCGCCCATTTGTTTAAACCAGGTTAACAAGTGTCGTCTTATTTCCTAGTCAGGGCAGAATCAGAGCCTGCACGAAATGGAACACTCATCAAGGGTTAGGAGAGAGTCTTTGAGCGTGGAATCGTGGAGGTTTTATAAGATCTGTAAAAAATATATCTCTGGTAGATCTATTTGATAAGGAGTACTTCAAAGTGCTGAAAATGCGCACGGAATCACCAATTCTCCACCCGCTGCAAAAGTGGCTGGCCGGGTGACCATGAGATTTGTGACAAACTCTGGGTGATAGATTCTGGCTGGCTGGCTGGCGCCTGGATGGGAGATCAACATTACATAATTTGCCTGTTGTTAGATGTGGCAATTCTAGAGTTCAAAGTGCTGTTGTCAAACCCACTATGGATTTTGAGGAGTTCGAAGAGACCGATGGCGTGCGCTTCGCGTGGAATTGTTTCCCCTCGACCCGCGTAGAGTCTACACGCTCTGTCGTGCCCGTCAGTGCTCTGTACACTCCTCTGCGCGAGAAACCGGACTTGGCAGTGCTCTCTTACGAGCCTGTCATGTGTCGTGAGCCTTGTCGCGCTGTTCTGAACGCGTTTTGTCAAATCGATCTCCGTGGCCGTATCTGGATCTGTCCATTCTGCTTGTCACGTAACCCCTTGCCGGCAAACTACCATGATATCTCCCAAACATCGCTGCCCCACGAACTGCAACAGAACGCCAGTACGATCGAGTACGAGCTGAGCCGGCCGGTCCAGCTGCCGCCTGCATTCTTGTTTGTTGTTGATTTGTGCCAGGATGAAGAGAACCTCAAGGCACTGTGCTCTGCTCTTATCGACACTCTGGGTCTGCTGCCAGAAAATGCGTTGGTCGGTCTTATCACCTTTGGCGGAATGGTACAGGTTTACGAACTTGGGTACACTGCATGCAACAAGGCCTATGTCTTCCGCGGAACCAGCGACTACACCCCCAAGCAGATCCAAGAAATGCTTGGCTTGGGCGGCGTGTCGGCAAAGGGCCGTCCCAACGTTGGCTCACTGAGCCCATCGCTTTCGCGTTTCTTACTACCGGTTCAAGAGGCTGAATTCATGCTTTCCAGCATCATCGAGAACCTGAGGCCCGATGCCTGGGCTCGCAAACCAGAAATGCGTGCTTCCCGCTGCACTGGCGTTGCCATGTCGGTTGCGGTGTCACTTTTGGAGCACCTCATGCCTAACCTAGGCGCCAGGATCATGCTCTTTGCTGGCGGCCCCCCCACCGAGGGCCCTGGTCTGGTTGTGGGCAAGGAGCTGAGAGAGCCCATCAGATCGCACCACGACATCGATAGAGGTGCTGCCCGCCATCATTCCCGTGCTGTCAAGTTCTACGAGGGATTGGCCAAAAGAGCAGCAAACAACGGCCATGCAATTGATATCTTTGCCGGTGCTTATGATCAGGTTGGTCTTCACGAGATGCACTACATGGCCAACACGACTGCTGGTGTGATTGTCCTTACTGATGCCTTTACAACTTCGATCTTCCAGCAGAGTTTGCAGAGACTGTTCAACGTGGACGAGGCGGGCAACTTGCTGATGGGTTTCAATGCCACATTCGATGTTCTCACCACCAAGGAGCTCAAAATTGCTGGAGTTATCGGTCACTGCGTTTCGCTCAACAAAAAGACCTCATCGGTCGCTGATACCGAGATCGGTATTGGTCACACCTCGGCCTGGCGCTCATGCAGCATCACGCCCGCTCACACGTTTGCGACGTTCTTTGAAGTCACCAACACCAACCAGCAAGTCTCATCTACATCCGCACAGCCCCAGCAAGCGCATATCCAGTTTTTGACTCACTACCAGCACTCTTCCGGTACCTACAGGCTGCGTGTGACCACTTTGGCACGCGGAATCGTCAACTCTGGCGATCCTTACCTGGCAGCTTCGTTCGATCAGGAGGCTGCAGCAGTGCTGATGTCGCGTATTGCAGTGCACAAAGCGCTTACTGACGACTCTGCCGACCTGCTCAGATGGACAGACAGGATGCTCATCAGGCTGTGCCAAAAGTTTGCTGACTACCGCAAGGATGAGCCCAATTCTTTCAGGCTGGCACAAAACTTTTCGCTTTTCCCGCAGTTCATCTTCCATCTCCGGCGCTCGCAATTCCTCCAGGTATTCAACAACTCGCCCGATGAGACTGTGTTTTACAGGCACTGTTTGAACCGCGAGGATCTCACCAACTCGCTGATCATGATTCAGCCCACGCTTATTTCGTTCTCGCTTGATGCCGAGCCCGAGCCAGTGCTGCTTGACTCAGTTTCCATCAAGCCGGATGCCGTGCTGCTGCTTGACACGTTCTTCCACATCTTGATTTTCCACGGAAGCACTATTGCCGAATGGCGCCGTGCTGGATACCAGGATCAACCAGAGTACGAGAACTTCAAGGCCCTGCTGGAAGCACCGCGCGAAGAGGCTGCCCAGCTGCTTGTTGATCGTTTCCCACTGCCTCGCTTCATTGACACTGACGAGGGCGCCTCGCAGGCCAGATTCCTGCTGTCCAAACTCAATCCGTCAAACACACACACCACCAACACTGGCTACGGCCAGCAAGGCGCTGCTGTCGTGCTGACCGATGATGTGAGCTTGCAAACTTTTATGTCTCATCTCCAAAAGCTTACGGTGTCAAACTCTAGCTAATCCCATTCTATTGTAGTATAACATCACAGCGAGTACACGCGGGCCTGCTCCTCCAATGCGTCGTAAACAAGAGTATTGTCCATCGGCATCTGCTGCTGCGTCAAAAGGTTTAAAACCTCTTGGGCTAAAATCCCGCCAAGGATGGATGCAACTGGCTTGCATTTGGCATGCTGCTGCTGCACAAACAGGTCGGCAAACTTGTCAACATCGTCGATTGCGAGCCCCAGTGTCTTGGCCTTGGCCACGATATCAGCAGCACAAACAACGGTAGAGTCCCAGATTGCGAGGATGGCAGCCAGATAGGGCGAAGCACGCTTGAGCTCTCGAGGTTTGAGAGTCGAAAGAATACCCTGGCCACTAGAATTGCGGTCAGCGACATCTGCAAATGATGCGCCGTTGTACCTGGCTGTAATCTTGATCCTTGTGGAATCTGCAACCGGCTGCTTGTTTAGAGTTTCAAAGGCCTGTGATGGCTCGCGCGTCTGCTCCTGCTCGTAAACAAACACATGCTCTGGTCCAAAGTCTGCAAATACATAGCCGGCCCAGCCAAGGAGTGCCGAAGCAAAGAATGCTTTACCTGCTGTGTGCGTCAGATGGCCAAGGCGCTTTAGCTCGGTAGAGCTACAGTTTTCGACAATAACAACGTCAAACAAGGCAACAAATGATGAGTCCAGCTCCTCAACTGCGCGCTGATCAACAGTAACTGCTACACGCGGGTTAAGATCGCCTGCCCGCCGTGCGGTTGCTTCTGCTTTGTTAAATCCTAGTTCTGATGCGCGTGCAAAGAAGTTGACACCAAGATCCTCAGTTTCGACCAGCGCACTATCGACTAGCGTAACAGCGCCAATACCGGCCAGCACCAGATTCTTCAAAGCCTCTACATTGATTGCATTGACCCCAACCAGCAGGGCTCTAGCATTTTGCAGCCGCGCCTGGCCCTGTACTCCCCAAAGCCGGATCTGCCTATCGTATAGCGCTTCCTCATCAGTTGAAATTGAGCCTGCCACAGCGGATTTGGCGCTGTCAGGCACTGGTTCCACCTCCAATTGCGACATCAAGACCTGGAGCTGGAATTAGCTAGTGCGATATGCAGTCCAGTCCCCACAAGGGTTAGACGACAGGGAGTAACAGATCAGATTACCTTGTTAGTAATCATCGAAGGTGTCAATCCCGTTATTAGTACAGGCCAAAGCTTGACAGCTACAGCCATTTGCAGGTCCTCCTTGCGTCATTGCGGTACCATTGAAATGGACTTGGGTCAAATATTAGGTGGAGGTGCGCTCCCTCCTCCCCACGCTGCTCTTGCGCAAAGCCAAGACCAGTCTGCTCAGGCTAATATGTACCAGCCGCAGGGAGCTATGCAACCTCAAACAGGTGCCTGGCAGGAATACCAGCAGGGCCAGGTGCAATACCAGCAGTACCAGCAGTTGCAGTACCAATCGCAGCCACAGCCACAGTACCAGACCCAATCTCAGACTCCAAACCAAGCTCAGACCCAGACTCAGACTCAGAACCCGGCCCAAGTACAAGCTCAGCCGCAGCAGTCCCAAGCGGGCTACTATAATCAGGAGTACCCTGGCTACTCTGCCGCACCTGCGAATGTGTCTTCTGGCAATATTTCTGGCGCTAATTTGCCTGCCACTAATCTGTCTGGCAGTTCGCTCTTTGCGGCTAACGGCGTCGCAACGGCTACAGCTGCACCCACAATATACGATGTTGGCAACGACTATATTCTACCAGTTCCATTCACGGCAACCCAGCGTGAGATCATTGACTCTGTTGTTTTGGGTCATTCGTCTGAGATTGGTGCATTTTTTGAAGAGCGATACGACACAGACGATAGACTGCGGCGGATGGTTGGAGAGCTGCAAAAGATGTTTGAGTCGCTACACTTTATTTCCGTGCACCCTGCACTTTTCCATGAGAAGATTATCGATCTGGACCGAGAAGACGCCCCCAGAATCATTGGCCGGCTGTCGGGTGTATTCATGTCACTACGGCTAATTGCAGACCGATGCAGCTCAATACCAATACATATTGGTGTAATCTCTCGCTGCGGGCGCACAATGGACCTAATCGAGAGCTGTATTACCGATAGACACGTGAACATTTCACGGCACGCTGGCGTGCCCCTGAACAGAAGACGCCCTCCAAAAGAAGGTGCTGCTACCTTTTATCTGCTGCCCTCACAGCAGCACGAGCTGGAAAGCGGCGTAGAAGTACCGTTTGACTTTATGATTGATGTGGACGAGACTTCTGGTGTCAATGCGCATTACACCGACAGTCTTCGCAGACAATTGCGGAACCCAGCAGAGAGAAGAGCCCAGTCACCTTTGCTCAGGCTTTTACCGCTTTACTCGGTGCCACACGCAATCAAAGTTGGACTGACATTCTCAGAGGTTGTTGCATCAGCAGTCACATTTAAAGACGAGGCCGGGTTTATGCCGCCAGAGTACGAAGAAGCATTCAGACAAAAGCTAACGCCCTTGGAGCCTTTCTTCCTTAGACCGGATGAGGGCTGGCCGCTTCCGTTGGTCCCTGCACTGCCGCCATGCGATCGCAAGAGTGTTGAAGAGGCACTGATGCGGCAGGCAGCTAAAAGCACTCTGCCCGATATCAAGGTTGGACAGCCTGCCAAGCGGAGAAAGGGCAGTGAGGATGTCAAGACCGAGTTTACCGGGGATTTGAACTCTCTCCCCACAGACGCCCAGGCCTATCTCAAGGAACTTGATGGGCTCCGAGCAGTAGCGGCCGAGCGTCAAGCCGAGCTTGAGCGCATTACCAGTGAGATGGGCGATCTGGTAAAACAAAACAAAAAGCTCAAACGTGCAGCAGAAGTTCTAACAACGCGCCTTGAGCGGTACAGCGTTGATATTGACAAGCGCGATACTGAGCTACAAAAATTACGGGAGGAGCGCCGGGAAATTGCGCATGCCAATACTCTTCCTGATGAGTATCTCAGGCCGCTGTATAAGCAGACAGTTGCAAAGCTCGGCCTGTCGCAGCAGGAACTGGCGCAATCGCGTCGGGAATTGGCTAGCAGCAAGGAACGTTTCGAATCTCTGCGCCAAAGATTCAGGAATGCCACTGACGATGCGCACACGAACCAGGCCGAGCTCAACAAGCTTGAGAGTGAGCGTGATGACCTAAAACGGCAGCTCGATGAGAGAGTTGAAAAATTCCGGGCAATGCAGATCAAGACGGAGCTCGAGTCTCGTGATGCTCAGATCGTTGAACTCAAACGTGAAATTGAGAACTTGCGAGAAACAGCGCAGGCGCTGGCCGATGGAAACAGAGTGAGAAACCGTGGGCGCTACGCTAGATAAACATTTTTTATAATATATACCCGTCTACACATCTGTCGTGCCGGCCAATAATCAGCCCCGTGGAACTAGCATCGAAAGCAGTAACTCTTTGGCCAATAGCCAGCTTCTTTTGTACTTTCCATTCAATAGTGTCCCATGCTTTAACAGTCTGGTCATGGCTTCCAGACCAAAGCAGCTGTTGGGTTGGCCAGCTGATTGAGGTAACAGTGGACTTGTGTGCAGGAATTTGGTGCGGTTTAACAGGCTTACGCAAATCCCAGGCATGGATCATATTGTCGGCTCCAGCAGTGGCTACCTGGCGCCCGTCGGGGGAAAAGACACAGGCGTAGCACTCACGGGCATGTGAATCAAGTAGCAGCACCGTCTTGCCGCTGCGAATATCCCAAATACGCGCAGTGCCGTCCAAACTAGCAGTGCAGAGGAGCGCACCGTCACAGTGGACTTTTACACAGTGGATTCCACGAGAATGGCCGCCTGTTTGAGTCAAAAGTGCCTGAGAGACTTGCAAGTCCCATAGCTGCCACGAACAGTCGTGTGAACCGCTCACCAAATGCCTGTCGTTGGGATGAGCACATACCGAGGCCACTCTAGCAGTATGGGCCGAAAGCACGGTTGGCTCGTTATCTGAATTCATGATCCTAATTTTGCCATCGCTACAGCCTGCAACAACGCTCGGAGATGCCTGGCTCATCCATGCGAGCCCGGAAATTACGCCGCTGCCAGCCTGCACTTTAGACTTGATGCTTAAAGACGATTTGTCTAGTATCTGGATATTTCCGCCCCAGTCAGCGACTGCAATCTCATCAGAAAATGCGCTGTACGTTACTGCACTTATAGGGCGTGCAAATCCAGTCTGTGTTCCTTGTGTTCTCAGCTGATCGGCTACCGAAAGCCCCGCTTGCCATTCTGCAACTGTTTTAGCAGGGTTTTGGGCTGTCGCCGCCCAAAAACTGGCCTCGTGTGTTAGCCGTACTTTGGAGGCCTGTTTAGCAAAGTCTGCTATAGATCTGCGCGCTTCTAGTAGCTCAGGACCACCAGCTACAACATATTCATTGAGCCCCTGATCCATAAAGCCAAATGGCCGAGCGAGCAGCGAGAGAGCGACTAGGGTACGGGTTGTGGGGAAGGTGCATATATCCTTACCATGTTCAATTTGGACGGATAGCACTTGTCTTCAAACTCACTTCAAGTGATATAAAACACAATGACATCAAGCGCAGCACAGATTGTTCTGGGTCATACAATGGCCGGAATCGAGGAATCTGTATATAGCTATTTGAATCTATGCCTTCGTATGGCTGCACAATACAAAGATGAGTGCTACTCTTATCTCCTCAGCTACTATGAATCGTCCAGCATCTACTCTCTTGTCCGTGATGCTATCCTCGCAATTGTGCTCCTTCGATACCTGGCACCAATTGAGCATGAGGTTCTACTTGTGGGGCCCTGGAAGTACACCAAAACCCTGGTCCAGAACGCCTCAAGTTCCGCGTTCCGCAAGTTCTTGACATTGCCACTGATCCGCAAAGGTGCAGAACAGCAGCTACAGCCAGTCTTTGCAAAGATCCACTCAGAGCTGATTGTACATCCTGATGGCATCCCTGTGACTCGCGAGCTACCCTCAGATGGCTGGCCAGTTGATAAAGTGATTGGACTTAGCCAGAAACTAAGTGATACCCTCAAGCGGCACAACTGGGAAACCGGACACGTCTCCGGCACAGTTTACCATGGCGGTGATGAACTTCTTGACTTGCAGTCAAAGATGTATCGCGAATTCAGTGTTGCCAACCAGCTACATCCTGATTGCTTCCCTGCTTTACGGGAGATGGAAGCTGAAGTTATTGCTATGGTTTTAAGTCTGTTCAATGGGCCGCCAGGGTCATGTGGCACCTCTACTTCCGGCGGCACAGAGTCGCTGCTTCTGACATGCTTGGCGGCACGGGAACGAGCCAAAGCCGAAAGCGGATTCGCCAGCACGGGGCCCTTTGAGATTATTGCGCCAAAGACGATCCATGCTGGCTTTGACAAGGCAGCTTTCTACTTTGGAATGCGGCTTGTGCATGCACCAGTCGACCCGGAGACTGGAATTTGCGATGTTCGCCAAGTAGAAAGGCTTATCACTCCAAATACAGTGCTCTTGGCAGGCTCGGCGCCCAATTTCCCGCATGGAATCATTGACGATATCGCTGGGCTTTCAAAGTTGGCCCTCAAGTACAAGCTGCCACTGCATGTTGATGCGTGTTTGGGCTCGTTTGTTGTGCCATTTGTAGAAAACGTGCCTGCATTTGACTTTAGAGTGCCGGGCGTCACATCGATCTCCTGCGATACTCACAAGTATGGCTTTGCGCCAAAGGGATCGTCCATTATCATGTACCGCAGCAAGTCTCTGCGGAGGTACCAATACTTTACCTCAGCCGACTGGTCTGGAGGGCTCTATGCTTCTCCTACATTGGCAGGATCGCGTCCTGGCGCGCTTATGGCCGGATGCTGGGCAACACTAATGCATTTGGGGCGCAACGGGTACGCCAATGAAGCCAAGCAGATCATACAGGCCGCACAGCGGTTCCGGAACTGCATAGAGCAATCGCCCATTCTCAACAAACATCTTCATATCATCGGAGACCCCAGGTGCTCAGTGGTTGCAGTTAGTGGCAAGGGAGTCAACATTTACGACGTGGCAGACCAGATGTCCAAGTGCGGCTGGCACATGAACGCTCTCCAAAGCCCGCCTGCCCTCCACTTTGCGTTTACCAAGCCCTCCAGCAAACAATCCATTGTGCAGCGACTGGTTAAAGATCTGCACAATACAGTTGAGCAACTTGCCAGCAGCAAGAACAGCAGCGAGGCCAAGTCAGATACAAAGGCGCTCTACGGTGTTGCTGGCAGCGTGAATACTGCGCATTTCGCGGAACGAATTGCCGAAGAGTTTGTGGACTGTCTTTACGAGCTCTAAGCTTTGAGAGCAGCAGCCTTTTTCAGGGCCACAAACTCCTGCTCTGCCTCTGCAAAGTCGATCTGCTGAAGCTCTGCGATAGACGTTCCATTGGGGCACTCGCGGTCCAGATCGAGCTCTCCAATCATAGATAGATTCTCACCACGCAGAATGAACAGCCCGCGCTCACGCTCTGCGTACCTGTTGTTGTCCAAATAGATACGTTCTACTGTGCGTTGCAGCACAATGTTTCCATAGGGGTCAAAGCTCCGTAATGCGCCGTAAAGAGTCTGCCCGTCGCGCAAATATACTACCACGCGCTTATCAACCAGCTCCAGAAGCGCGGCCGCAGTGGTAAATGCTTGTAGCGGCAATGTCTGGGGGTCTCTTAGAGATTCCGACATGGCAAATATCGGTATGTGAACGATCAGATCGGCTATCCTACGGTCGTGACTAAGAGCTCACCTCATACCCTACTTTCTAACTGTGGCTGTAGCTGTGGCTGCGACTTTGACTGTGGCTGCGACTTTGACTGCGGCTGCGGCTGTCCCCCTCGTCCTCTGGCTCACGACAGAATCGAGTATAAAACGTTTCCCATAGTTCAATGGCCTGTTTTTGAGCCTCTATAGCATTTTCCAAAAAAACTTCGACTGCAGACCGGAACTCTGAGACTTTCTCGCGTTCAATCCGCGCGTACTCAGAGTTCACCCGCCGTGCAACTTCCTCAGCATGCTTTTCCAGCAAATCAGCCTTTTTCACTGCAACTCGAGACTCCTGGTCCAATGCAGAAAGCCTGTCTGGTGCTGCACGGGTATTCCCGCCTCTCTTGGCCTTTTCAAACGCCAATACACGCTTGTCTGCCTCTGTGCGAGCTGCTGCTGCAACTGCAGCAATGCTCTGTCGTGAAATCAAAGCATCACGCACTGAATTGACAACTCTCAGCTGTTCCTCAACGGTATTGTTGAAGAACAAAGTATCCTGCTCTCTTTGTAGCCGCAGATGTTCTGCCAAACTCTCGTGTACACGCGCAAACGCCCTGAGAACTTTACCTACTCGGGGGGTAGGCCCAATATCTGCCAATGCCTTTGTAGCTGCTCCAAACTCGGCCAGCGAGTCTGCCAGCTCATTGCGCTGGGCCCCAAGATCTTCCAATGCCCGGTAGAGATCGCGCAGAACCTGCTCAATAGCATCAAGCTCAGCGCGGCGCTCAACGACCCAGGGATCAGAATCCTCTGCCTTTGTAGCAAAGACACTTCCAATAGAACTAAAAAGACCGCCACTGCCGGCTGTCCCTGCCGCTACCACTACACCAGCATCATTTGTTTGTGAAGGGATTACTCTTGTACGCTGATACTCTGTAAAGTCGTCATGAGTAAGAAAGGCAACAACATCGCGGTCAGTCCGGAGATCAGGCAGTTTAATAATTTTTGCAAGCATTGAAGCCAGAGCGGCCCGCCGCTGTTCGATAAATTGGGCGGCAAACCGGTTTACAACTTGCTTTTCAGGAGGATACGGCACAATAATGCCTGGATGAGATGCCACAAGCTCCTTGTAAAGCCAGCGGAAGTCGCGGTACCGCCTTGAAACAAGACAGTTGCTGGGGTAGCCTGGAACACCGTCAGCTGAAGTTGAGACAGTATAAACGGTATGAGTTCCGGTCAACTCGCCAACAGTCGCAATATCTGTAATGTCAGTTTTGAGTGTCCCCTCAAGCTGAATTCGGGCTTCGTCTTCGCTTTCATTGATCTCCTCATTCACATTTGCAACATCACCCTCTGCTAGCTTGCCCGAAATGGCGCCTCCAAAAGCCTCTTCTTGCGGTCTTCCAAGTGCCTCGTGAACACTCGCATGTGCCCAGTCGTCGGATCCTGCTGCCCGCAGCTGGCTGAACGACTTGCTCTGAGAGATTTTGGGAGCCTTGATGGGCGACAATGGCTCTGTCAAAACCACGTCCTCAAGTTTCTCGCTTGCGGCCATTAGCGGATCTGACTCGACGGCTACACGCGCTGCACGAACAATTCGACGCGAGCGGTGTTGTGATGGCGACTGGGATGTTTTGGGGCCACTAACTCGCGCAGACTTGGGGCCTTGGGTACTCACAAACGGCATAGTCTCTGCCAAACCAGGCGTGCCCAGCAGTTCAGCAGGTGTTACACGTGGACGTGTAGGCGTATGGCCCATTAATGTAGGCGCTGACGCTGGCGGTGTGCTCTCCTGAGGCCATTGCTCATTTTCCTTGGCGTCATCGCTGTGTTCTTCATCGCTGGTTGTGATTCTGGCAGTGAACTCACTGGCTGTTCCGTAAGGATTGTCATTGAATCCACCAAAGACGTGGCTATCCTCAGGCTCTGCACCCCAAGGTGTAGCCACACTATCATCTGCCCAAGGCGATGGATCGAATGACATTGTAGATCAACGGCAATGAGGCTAGCAGTATCGCAATAGTCCAAATGCACCAGAGGGCATAAATGGGCGGGGGGCTGGGGTGAGGATCGGTGGCGTCGTCGTGTCGCCTATCCTGTGGCGGAGGTCTGGGTCCTGTGGCGCAAGGCCAAGTCGCGAAATCAATTAGGGGCAGATCTCCATATTTACTAGGTATTCCAGGAAATGCCGTTTGTGCTCCCTGTGGAGCTTAAACCCGCACAGGTCCGGCCGCTGGCGTACCGTACCTTTTCCAAAAAGCATGGCTTGAACTTGAAAGCCAGCTCTCTCGACGTACTGGCTCAATGTCTAGGCCGTCAATTTGGCGTTGAATGGCGGACCGCAAAGGCAGAGCGTTTACTGGATGAATTTGCCCGTGCATGGAAGGAAGAAGATTTGGGTCTCTTTGTTGAGGGCCCCAAGCTCCAGGAGATAATCAAAAACGTGCTTAATGCCGAAGCAGCTGCTGAAGAAGTAAGTGCAGCAGAAGAGGTTGAAATGCAAACCGAGCCGGATCTGGGGTCTCAATCTTTGCTTCCTGCTTCAAGCTTCTCATCAGTCGATAGCCGCAAGTCGAACAAGCTCAGAAACTTCTTGTGGCGTGACTACTTCAAAGTGGTAAATGTAAACGACCAAAGACGGCTATCTTACAATCCTACACAGCGAAACTTCGAGTTCCCCCAGGCAGCACCGGGCTCAGCCAGCAATTCGGGTCATGTTATTGGCGATTATAAAGTTCTGTTGAGCATGTTTCAGCAGCGCTACTTCATTTTGCGCGACAGGCTCTTACGAAACGAGTATTTCCAGCAGCAGTCTACAAGCCAGGGGACCTCCCAGGGCTCAATGCCTACAAAAATTACAGAAATCAAAAACATGCTGGGTCGCGAGGGCCGCGAATTCTTGCTCTTTGGTCTGCTGCTTCGCCCAGACGGTAATACCGGAGATCTGTACATTGCAGATACCAGCGGCAGGATAAAGCTGGAAGTGGCAGAGTTTTCCGCAGTTGCGCCTGACCACTACTATACCGTTGGCTCCTTTGCACTCTGCATGGGCACTTATTGTGTTGACTCATTTGTGATCAACACTTTGGGCCCTCCGGTGGTAGAATCGCGGTCATCGACTGCTGAAGCATTGGGCTATGCAGATCTGTACGGGCTCACCAGCAGCTCATCAGCAAAGCTTCACGGCGCCAAACGTCTGGAGCACATCGATCCATCGCTCCACAATGCATTTGTAGTCGAGGAACAGCAGCTCGTGAGCAACCGCATCGTCGCACTTGGCTGCGATATCTTTTTGGATAACAAGAACACCGTAGACGCACTGCGAAGATGCCTGCGTGACCTGGCCAGCCACCCTGATGGGCCACCCATGGCGCTGGTGTTGCCGGGAAGCTTTTTGTCAAAGCCGTTTCAAAGCAACGGGTCGAGCACTGCACAATATCGGGATGCGATGAATACACTGTCGACACTATTGGCTGCAGAGCCAGAGATCGCCAACAACACCAAGATCGTTTTGATTCCAGGCGACAATGACCCCTGGCACTCGCTAGTGTCCAAGGGTGCGACACCGCTGTGGCCTCTTATGCCTTTACCGCCGATCTTCACTAGCCGGTTACAGCGGGCCGCTCGCGATATCGTGTTTGGCACGAACCCAACGCGGCTACTGTACCTGTCGCAGGAGATTGTGCTAGCTCGCGACAACTACGGTCAAAGATTCAGACGGCATAATCTCAGTATTGCCACAGATATCCAGCCAATGCAGGAAGAAGAGCAAGATGAGATCAGTATAAAGGTTGATGCGATTCAGCTTGATGAAATGGACGATGTTCGAGGCGACCGTAAAAGAGCGGTTGCTGAGCTACTCAGAGAGGCGCAGGCGCCAGTAAAACCAGTCCAGATATCGAACGATGCTTCCAAAGATCTGGCTGAAAGCAAGAAAATCGTTGCAACTATCCTTGATCAGTGCCATTTGGCGCCATTTGTGCCTGCAACACGGCCAGTTAGTTGGGAATTCGATATGGCGCTGAGCTTGGCTCAGTGGCCCACCGTCTTGCTACTATTTGACACCACCTCGCCTCGATTCCAGTTGACCTATGAGGGGTGTGCCGCAATGAACCCAGGGCCGTTTTTGTACGACAGCACAGCCAACTGGATCGAGTACTGGCCTGGTGATGGCCATTTCGAGGTCAAGAGTGTGGCAACTTAATCGTTTTGGCCAGGATAATTGGGCATCTTGCTCATCAGCTTCTGAGGTAGACAAAAGGTAGGATTGACCGGTTCGAGGTTCTCGTAGCCTAATAGACTTAGTCCAGCTAGTCCAAATACTGTATGGAAAACATCGCATTCGTCGCCTTCGCGATCTGCAATTCCACCCTTGATAGGGTCCTGTGCTTTCAGGATAAATTCCCGCAATTTAGAGCCATTTATCCAGCTAATCTTGCCTAAAACACCGAGAGATGCCAACACCCACCACGAGTAGCACACATCCGGTAATTTTTCCGGTCTCCCGTTCAGTCCACCAGTGGGCAATTGGCGCTCACATAGCCAGCTGGCAGCCGACTCAACATCAATAAGATTGAGCTTGCCCAAAATGCCCAGGGCAGCTATCGAAGTCCAGCACTGAGCTGCATGGCTCTCGGCGCCGGGGACCAGCCCAAATCCGCCGTCAAAGTTCTGACAGCTCGCAAGAAACTGCGCGGTCTTGTCGAGGTCACAAACGCCCAGCTTGTTGAGAATACATAATGCCTGGACGGCGGTATACGCAAATCTGGTATCCACCTCGCCAAACTCGTCACCTTGGAACTCGCCGCCAGGCAATTGAAGGCCAGCAATATATTTCGCGGTCTGTTCACTATCGATCTGGTCCAGAGCATCACACATGAATAAAAGCTGCAGACCACTCAACGTGTACAGCAGATGAGCATCATAACCAGGATGGGCGCCAAACCCACCGGATTTGTGTTGGCAAGAGAGCACAAACTTTACAATCTCGTCTTTGGGGAGTGTCTCAGGGGACTTGAGAAGGTGCAGAGACATGTACCCCCAATATAGTCCTGATAACCGCAAATGGGCTGACAGCCAATACTGCAACTCGTCTCTGCGGTTATCGAGCTCTTTGACGTACTCGATATGCTTATCACGGTATAGCGTCAGCCCTCCGGCCTGTGTATCTGGATCAGCAGGCGCCATTGCGGTCATCACCAAAGCTGCAAGTCAGAATGGATAGTTTGGGTGAGCTGCATGACATGTGACGACATCTGTGACGACATCTACAATACTAATGGTAGACTATTTTTATTGAAAAGTGTGCTTAGATTTCAGGCCCGAGATTCCAGAGACCATCGCCAAGATGCATAATAACAGTAACGCCAACTCCCTTGTTCTTCTCACGGATCTCCTTAGTGCTCATATCGAGGCGCCCAACGGCCAGCGCGTGCTCCTTTCCTTGGGCGTAGATAGCCACCAGTTGGCCCTCTTCATAGTCCTGAGGCATATCAGCACCAGCAGAAGTTAAGCCGGGGCACATAATGTTGGCACCGCCCAGCACAAACTTGATAGCTCCACGGTCAACCTGAACCCATGGGAATGCCTCTTTGGGAAGGCTGTGAATAAGTCTCAAAGTGGGGACAATGGGATCATCAGAGTGCTGAGCGATTACAATGCGGCCCTCTGTGCAGAAAATAGACCACTTATCGGGACATTTGAGCTGTGTCAACTGTGCCTTCTTGGGGATAGCCAGGTCAAGAAGCTCCAGCTCTTCCAAAGCTGGGAACTGGGATACCAAGCGTGTGCGCAGAGCCCGCTGCGCAGACGACTTAATATTAGACTGAGAGCTGATCTGCTCACGACTAAACCGTTTGAACATACTGTGAAAAATTGCGAGGTCCAAGCACGCTTTCTCGAAGAAGGCCTGTACAGTAAGCCGGCTTTGGATGTCTCCCCAGATTTGGTGATCCACCCAAATTGAATCAGGACAGTGGTTTCGGGTCCACAAATGGTGGGGGCCACGTTCAAATGGCATTGGAACGGCATATCCAGTTTTGGAATGATAATTTTGCATTTGTAGCAGTTTACAATGCACCAGAACTACTTTTATTTAGGCTTATGTGAGTAGCTTCAATTCATCCACGCAATTTAGAGGATACCTTGCTTCCTAAAACCGTAACTATCTGGTTGGGCTTGGTCAATTAGAAGAAATAGTCAAGCGACCACGAGCTTGTGATTTATTTTACAGCAAAAGTATAGCCAATGAGTAAATTTCTGACAACTTGTTGCTACAGAAGTCCTCGTAGCAGCCCAATAAGTCGAAATAGTCCATGATCATCTTGCAGGACTTATCGTCATTGTCTCACCCCAATCGTGCATATAATTACAGGAGCGATTAAATCAGTGCATGTTTTGTACTTAAACAGCGTTGCTTAAGCCAGACTCCCTAACAACCTCTTCAATGGTAGCGTTTGTCATGCCGATAGTCGCTGCCATTGGATACAAGATGATGAATGCCGCCGTGAGGGAGATTGACTATAAGGGGGCTGCAGAATGGGTCAAGGAGGGAGTAGTACAGCTAGCGGAGACAGCAGGTTACAATCCCAACACACATGACCGATGTTGGCCGAGCGGGGGCTACTTGTATTGCATTAAATCTGGGCGAGACAAACCGATGCTCAACAAAGAATGCATTTACAAGGCATTTGACGAATGTGACAAGACGTTTGGTAGCACCTTCATACCAGAGCAGCAGCTTAAGCCTGATCTTTGTATCAGTATACATCCTATGTCCCGCAGCAATAAGCCGATGAAGATCATCAGGACCAACCCAGATTTGCCTAGTTTCAAGTGCAACACTCTCCTGGAGCCCGAATATGGTTACTTTGTGTGCGGAGTTCAGAGTGTTCGAAACTGAAATGAAGCTATCGCAACTCTCAAGTACCATGCTTGATGGTTTTGCTTTAACGTACATATTTGCCTGTTAAAAACGTGCATTGTAAAATACTGGTCTATCGTAATTATATTGCACATAAATTCTGTGAATACCTGACATGCCCACGACACTAGCCATTGTGAGAGCCTACTTCTGGTCATTGAGAAGATAGAAACATGTACTTGAATCTGATGTGGTATTCGTACTAATTTAACTGACTCGGGACATATATAAGTCCCCTGATTTGGCTATGCAGATCGGTATAAGCTGTGAGTAGCATCTGTCAGACGCCACTCTATGATGTTAGTGTATCTAGAAGACCAACTGTGATATAGTCGAGACAAATGCCATCATGAGTAAGTCGGGTGCGATGAAGGATTCTCCATATGTCTGGCTTTCAATCCAGAAGCAGATCAGGAGCTACATATACCATATCTTGGCCTTGATAGCAAGTTGCAAATAAGTTTTTACATAGGCCCTTACGACTTTTAATCATTTTGACTGCTTCATGAGATTCATATTAGAGGACTTGATACCAGTCCGTGTTTTTATTGAGTAGCCCAGTAATCCATTGACACTCTATCCCTAATGTTTTCTCGCGATCTAGAATGCTTCAGTGTACCCTTTGATTCGAAGAATAGACGGTTATATTCCAGCTATACTCTTATAAAAAATGTAGATGCAACAAGTTTCATGATTACAGTATGCGCATAAAAGGCCTTGAGTACCTCCTGTGCATTTCCACACTTCTCTATAATGATAAAATCGAGTCATTCTTGACTGGTACAAATTGATGTTTCAAGGCTCGATAAATCCGCCTCATTGACTTCTGTAGTGGAGGTGAATCAACAGATGCGCCAAATTTCATTTCGGCAGAGCTGTGTTGGAGCCTGGTAAATCCTCATTCCTTAGCCCTGTTAGTTTATTTCAGTAGCTACAGGGTGGTCACACAAGGCTCGGCCTGAGAAACAGTAGACCGCTTTTCCAAGCTTTCAGATCTTATTCAAGCATCATATATGGTAGCTAAGTCGTAGGCTGCTCGCAGTTTGTTTGAACCACCTACATTAATGATTCAGATATACTAATAGGTTTAAATTCTATGCCTCGAATAATTTCTTGAAGCGCTCGTTTTGAAATTTGAAAGCGGTATACAGTATAGCAAACAAGAACACCTCATAAGCTCTCAGGAACCGGTTTTCACCATATTTACCTGTCCAACTCAATATCACAACCGTACATGCAAATAGAAACAAGCTCATTGCCTCCCAGATATTCATTGTTTGCTTCATGAACGAATAAGCCGTTGGCGTGATGATCGTGTTAGCCATTTTACGAGAGGGATATTTGGAGTGTGGCGCAGACTCCACGGCGCCGGATCGCTGATCGGAATATTTGGTCATAAGCCCGGTTGTTTGCTCAGTTGCAATGCAGACAGCTTGTTCTATCTTAACTGTCTCGATTCTGTTCCAACAGATAATTACGCATTGCAAGGCCGCAAAGAAATTCAATATCCCATCTTTACCAATGAAATGGAGAACGAACATGGCGACAAATTGAGCTAAAGTTGCTACCATAGCGATAATGACTGTTGTAGACCAGTATGGAGATGGAAATCTTCTTGTCGATGCTTGTGACTCGACATCTACCGATTGGAGATCACAGACTTTCTCGTTGGTCGAAGTATTCGAACTAGTAGACAACATCAGACTGGGATAGGGTTTGAGTGTAAATGAAACATAGACCGGGGGATTCACTCATTTTTATAGTCTCCAAAAAATGTATAGAGTTCACAACTAGTACCCTCATACGCAATTCGACCTCCAGCGAAATAGAAGGTTCTGCAGCCGTACAGAATGTTGATAACTTCCTTATTGATTTTGAGGTCTTTCCTGCAACTTAATTGTCAGTAGAATCTTCAGTACAGTAACTCGGAGGCTAAAAAACGAGGTTATCTTCTCAAATGAAAGTTTTTTTCTAGTTGAATATTGTATGAGCGTGATTGATACTTGATACTGCTGTAGCTTCCAACCAGCTGCAGCTTCTGCGCCCGCTCGTGTACATGTTGTTAGAGGGCAGGCGACATGCATACTGTACATGCATGTGCTGTAGCTGGAGAGTGACGGCTCTCCTCGCGCATGATTGGAGCCAGGGGCAAGTATATAGGTCACAATAGGTACACCATGACTTGACAAGTAGTCGTCCTTTTATTTTTTACGTGCTCTGCGATATACCTGTTTGATCATCTCTGCCAAATTACTTCTACATCAAGCGTGATGTATTAGGAAGTGCTCCACTGCATTTAAGGTTGTACTAAATTTGAGCGCTATGGCCTTGAATCTATTTTATTCAAATCAGCTGTTATATGCTAGCTGTGTTTCTGTGTTTGCACGTTGTGGCTGTCTATCCTCAAGGAGCCTCAGCACAGACAAGGGTGTAGTCTGCATGGATATGTCGAACAAGGGTTTATGTTGTACAATTAGGGTTCGATGGTGATATGTCGTGTTCTCCAAAAAGGAGCAGACTGGCCTGAATTCTTCATAACAGCTTTAAGCGTTGTTTGGTTTTAAGATTATAGTTGGTAATTGCCTGCATCATTCTACATTCAAATTTGCGCAGTTCGCAGGGCGCACAAGTAAACTTTGAATGAACCCTAAACAGGCTTGACTATGCACGTCAATTATCTGGCGCTATATTTCATGACTTTCGAAACCAAACAGGAAATCAAATTAAGTTCATTCCGAAAGGGTTGGTCACTTCGAAGAAGAGGGGGAACAATAAGCCTTTGACTGGCACATGGCACAATGCCTGCGCAGTCATTGACTCGCCGGCTCTCGGAAAAGCGCAGTCTTGGTCAGAAGCTATCGAACCCGTGGCTATTCTCTAAGATCGAGGGAATAGTCACACCACGCTTGTCACAAACATTTAATTGCTTTACTATCTTTAGATCTGACAAGTCTTGGATCGAGTCTACAAAGGCCGCTGTACATACTTGATACATGGTGAGACTAGGTTGTTGTCCTCGGTAAAGCTGCCCACATCACAGAAAGTTCACTCAGTAACACCAAAAGGAGAGTTAGGTTACAATTGCTTCTGAGTTCGAAACGATTGAAACATCTGCGTCCATTTTTAGATGAGTTCAATGTGCTGTGATCCTAGACAAAACTAAGCATCAGAGCTGACGGGAGCTAGGCACATAACCATTAGGGAGCAGTTATACTACGTAGATTAAAAGAAACTAGTCATGTCCAATAGTACCACTGTTGCTAGAGCAGGGGTTCAAGCCACCAAATGGGATCAAACGTATCCATAGCACAGCCTTTTTTGAATTGCACTTTATTAAACTCCCTGCAGCACCTGTATGCCTAATTTAGCCAGTCGTCCCCTGACAGGGCGAGGAAACGTGGCGTTAAACGTGGCGGCATTTTTTTCAACATATTGTGGCGCCGACCTCAAGAGACGTAAGCAGAGATTGAACTAGTTTTGTCAAGAGCTCACTGCCAATATCCCCTTTTAAAGGCTACAAATGACGGTAGCACAGAACGTAGTCTACAAATTTCTGGGCCCCAGAAACCTAAAGGGCCTCTACAAGAAGAACCCGCTGGCATTCACACCCGCCTATGGCAAGTTCACGCGCCTAAGAGCGAACCTTGGTCTCTACCGCGCACCGTTTATTCGCAACGATGTCAACACAAACTGGCAGCAGGTTTTCAAGAGAACAGGGCCCGCATCAGCATCAAAGCCATTCCCCAGCAATCAATATACTCGTAACAACTTGCTGCTCTCCACACCTCTGAAGAAAGCTATTGTTCAGGGACACAAAAATGGCAAGTCTGCACAGGCACTCAGCTTGGAGTACGGACTTACGGTCTCCAGAATCGATGCTGTGATTCGCCTGGCTGCCATCAAGGAAGAAAAGGCAGGTACTATCAACAAGGACTTGAGACTATATTCCTCCACTATGAGAAAGTTGTTTAGAGAGAACGACTTTGATGAAGAGACTGGTAGAGTGCACCGCAAGCTGGACAACCTCACTGAAATTCCCCTACCGCAAGAAGCGCTTCAACAACGCTTTGCAACAATTGCCGAATCAGAGCCCTTTGGTCCTCTCGATGCTGCTGAAGTCCTTGGTATCGAGCCTGCATCAGAAACTCTCCAAAGACTTGTTAGTTTGGACGAAAAGGCTGCTGCCGCTGCTGAGGCTATCGCTGAGGGTGACTCACCCGAACAGGCCGCTAACCAGGCTGCCGCTGCTTCCAACCAAGGCAAGAAGAACGGTCCTACAGCCTTCTTTGCACCAATCAGAGAAGGTGACCGCTCCCGTCTCAGATTCACCAGCGCTCGTGTTGGTCACACTGGTTTCAGATACGGTGCGTCTCGTGACGACCGCAAACATGGTCGTATTGTTCGCTACAGGCCTGATGGATCCAAGGAGTACGGTTACCCTGTACACTCTTAAGAAACCCCTGGGTTATACTTTTTTAAATGAGTACGCTGCACTAACCAGTCCCATAATCGCAGCAAGGATAAGTACCGTGCTCAGAATCTCGCTTTGCCGCGTGCTCTCAGCCTCCTCTTTGATCGTTCCGCTGACCGTTCGCTCATAGCTCCAGATTCCAGCTACTGGAAGGCTCAATGAGAGCAAAAGCATGGCTGCTGTGACGGCAAGGCCCACAGGATTTTCTGTTGGCTTAAACTGTGAGATTAGTGACCCGCCCGACAGCAGAAGCATCAGTGCTAGCCGCACAGTGGCTAGGAAATTGCGCTCAGCAGCATGAAGGTCTCTAGCCTCGGATACTCCGTTATCAACAAGACGAGCAGTCATGCTTATTTAGATTTGTAAATATGACCTCCAAGCGTCGCCTAAATCGCAATTGGGCTTCGAGGAGGAGGCCAAACCTGTTATTCTGCCAGTCGGCCTATTGCAAACTCGCCCACGGAAATGACGCTATTCCTAAATGCTGGGATGATGTGGCGTACGATGGCGCAAAAGTGGCGGCAAGACTTGATAACCCTACTCCTACTCTCCTTTGACGATCTTCAAATTGTGCGTAGTCGGCTGGTACCTTTCGCCTAACCCTGATATTGCCCGACAGTCCCAAGAGCCTGATGTTGGCTTCTCTCCTTCCTTACATTCAGTCACTTTAACCGGAATTGTGCTCTGTAACCATGGCGGACTTGCCAATTCAGTTTCAGGAGCATATCCAGCTAGCGTCTGTTGATATTCCTGCGGAGGCAATCTCATTTGCAGCATGTACTCTTGATAGCGACCACTTCGTTTGTGTGCGCGAACAGGTGAATGGCGCCAACCAGGTCGCGATTGTGGACCTGACCAAGAACAATGAGGTCACCCGCAAGCCCATGGCTGCTGATGCCACAATCATGTGCCCCACCCAGATGGTCATCGCTTTGAGGGCCGGTCGCACTGTTCAAGTGGCGGATCTTGCCAACAAGCAGCGCTTGAAGAATGCTACAATGCCCGAAGACATTGTGTACTGGCGCTGGCTCAACAATGAGGTCATTGGTCTTGTTGGTGAGCGCTCGCTCTACACTTGGAACGTATTTGATGCTGCTGCTGCTGCGCCTACCAAACTGGCTGATCGCCATGCATCGTTGACGAACTCTCAGATCATCAATTTCCAGGCCAACGCAGCCATGAAGTGGTTTGTTGTCAATGCTCTTGTGCAGGATGATGGCCGCGTTGCTGGCCGTATCCAGCTGTACAACACCGAGAGACAGGTTAGCCAGAGCATTGAGGGACACGTCGCTGGATTTGGCACTATCAGACTTGAGGGCGGATCAGAGGATACCCAGGTGTTTGCCTTTGTCAATGGTGCTCCCAACGGTGCGTCCAAGATGCACATTGTGGAGATTGACCACGTGGACGGCCAGCCCGTTTATGCTAAGAAGCAGGTCGATTTCTACTTCCCGGCTGAGCTCGCGTCTGATTTCCCTGTTTCTTTGGTAACTTCTCCCAGGTACGGCGTCGTCTACGTGCTCACCAAGCTTGGTTTCTTCCACATGTATGATATGGACTCTGGTACCATGATCTACATGAACAGAATCTCTGCTGAGCCTATCTTCACTGGCTGCGCCTACAGGGATACTGGTATCATGGCCATTAACCGCACTGGCCAGGTTCTTTCTTTGCAGCTCAATGAACAGACCGTTGTTCCTTACATTCTGAACAATCTCTCAAACGCCTCGCTTGCTCTGTCGCTTGCTTCTCGTGCCGGTCTTGCTGGTGCCGATCAGCTCTACTCCCAGCAGTTTGAGGCCTTGCTCGCTCAGGGCAAGTACCTCGAGGCTGCTAAAGTGGCTGCTTCTTCCCCTCGTGGACTGTTGCGTACACCTCAGACTATCAAGCGTCTGCAGGGCGTCCAGGCTGCTCCCGGAGAGTCGTCTCCCATTCTGCAGTACTTCTGCTCGCTCTTGGATCGTGGCATCACACTGAACAAACATGAGTCGCTTGAACTTACTGGCCCCATCTTGCAGCAGGACCGTAAGCCAGTTTTGGAAAAATGGATCCGCGAGAACCGTTTGGACTTTAGCGAGGAACTTGGTGACTTGATCAAGCCCCACGATATCACTCTTGCTTTGGCAGTGTACCTTCGTGCCAACTGCCCTCTCAAGGTCGTTGCTGGATTCGCTGAACTAGGTGAGTTCGATAAGATCTTGCCCTATGCCGAAAAGGTTGGCTTCAACCCAGACTGGGTCGTTGTTATCCAGTCAATTGCACGCACCAACCCCGACGCTGCATCATCCTTTGCTCAGCAGCTGGTTGACAGACCCGACTTGGCAAGTTCGCTTGATCTCGACCGCGTCACTGATGTCTTTTTGGGCGCCAACCAGGTGCAGGCTGCTACTGGCTTTTTGCTTCATGCTCTTAAGGGCAACGAGCCCAGCCAGGCAAAGCTTCAGACCAGGCTTTTGGAGGTCAATTTGGCCTCTGCCCCTCAGGTTGCCGATGCCATTCTTGGCGCTGCCATGATCTCGCATTACGACCGTAAGCGCATTGCCTTGCTTTGCGAAAAGGCCGGTTTGATGCAGCGTGCTCTTGAGAACTTTGACGACTTGGCTGATATCAAGCGCGTTGTGGTCCACACCGATAAGCTTAACCCCGAGTGGCTTGTCAACTTCTTCGCTCAGCTCACTGTTGAACAGACTTTGGCTGCTTTGCGCGAGATGCTCAACGTCAACTTGCGCCAGAACTTGCAGGTGGTTACCCAAGCTGCCATCAAGTATGCAGATCTCGTTGGTGCTATGAAGTTGGTTTCTCTTTTCGAGGAGTTCAAGAGCGCAGAGGGTCTCTACTTCTTCTTGCAGTCAGTTGTCAACACCACTGACGACGCCGCCGTTGTATTCAAGTACATCCAGGCTGCTGCCTCGATGGGCCAGTTCAGCGAGATCCAGCGTATCATCAGCGAGAACAACGTCTACAACCCCGAGAAGGTCAAGAACTTCTTGAAGGATGCCAAGCTGGCTGATCAGTTACCTCTGATCACTTTGGCTGACCGTTTCGACTTTGTGCATGAGCTCGTGCTCTACCTTTACCAGAACAATCAGTTCCAGTTCATTCAGGTTTACGTGACCCAGGTCCGCCCTGCTGCCACCCCTCAGGTTATCGGTGGCTTGCTGGATGTTGACTGCGATGAGGACAAGATCAAGACTCTGCTCGACTCTGTTGTTGGCCAGGTTCCTATTGAAGCTTTGGTCACCGAGGTCGAGAAGCGCAACAGACTCAAAATGCTTTTGCCATTCTTGGAAAAGACTCTGGCAACTGGATCTCGCGACAGTGCCGTTTACGACACTCTTGCTAAGATCTACATTGACAGCAATAACAATGCTGAAAAGTTCTTGAAAGAGAACGATCTGTACTCCACTTTGGTTGTCGGAAAGTACTGTGAGAGCCGCGATCCCTACCTTGCCTTTATCGCCTACGAGAAGGGAGGAAACGATCCTGAGCTTATCAATATCACCAATGAGAACTCCATGTACAAGCAGCAGGCTCGTTACCTCTTGAAGAAGGCAGACTTGGACCTTTGGGCCACTGTTTTGGCTGAGGACACACTCCACCGCAGACAACTTATTGACCAGGTGGTCGGAGTTGCAGTCCCTGAAAGCACAAACGCCGATAATGTCAGCGTTGCTGTCAAGGCCTTCATGGTTGCCGACCTTCCTCGTGAGCTCATTGAGCTGTTGGAGAAGATTGTGCTGGAGCCCTCGTCGTTTAGCGATAACGAGAGCTTGCAGAATCTGCTCATTTTGACTGCCATCAAGTCTGACTCGAGCAAGGTTGCATACCTCATCGACAGACTCGATCGCTACGATGTTACTGAGATTGCTCACATTTGCAAGCAGTACTCTCTTAATGAGGAAGCATTCGAGGTGTACAACAAGAATGAGCGCTACCTTGAGGCTCTCGAGGTCCTCACTGACAACATCATGTCCCTTGACCGTGCTGCCGACTTTGCTGAGAAGATCGATAGTGCAGAGCTTTGGAGCGCCCTTGCGCGTGCGCAGCTCAACGGTCTGCGTGTTTCCGAGGCCCTGCAGAGTTACATCAAGGCCAAGGATCCCAACAACTTTGCTGAAGTCATTGAGATTTCTGAGCATGCCGGAAAAGAGGATGAGCTTATCCCATACCTCCGCATGGCACGCACTACTCTCCGCGAGCCTCTGGTTGATGGTCAGCTCATCCTTTGCTACGCTCTTCTTGGCAAGTCAAGCGAGTTGAATGAGCTCGTTGACGGCAACAATGTTGCTGACATTGAGAGCATTGGTGACAAACTGGTTGCTGCTGAGAAGTACGATGCCGCCAAGAAGTTGTACTCTTCGATCAGCAATTGGGCCAAGCTTGCATCCACTTTGGTCTTCTTGGGAGATCACCAGGGTGCAGTTGATGCTGCGCGCAAGGCCTCCAGCATCAAGGTCTGGAAACGCGTTTGCGAGGCTTGTCTCACCAAGCGTGAGTTCAAGCTTGCACAGATTTGTGGACTGAACTTGATTGTTCATGCTGAGGAGATGCGCGGATTGGTCGATCAGTACGAAAACATGGGTGCTATCGAGGAGCTTGTGTCCCTCTTGGAGCAGGGACTCGGCTTGGAGCGCGCTCACATGGGCATGTTCACTGAATTGGCCGTTGTGTTTGCCAAGTACTATCCGGAGCGTCTTATGGAGCACCTCAACTTGTTCTGGTCGCGCCTCAACATTCCCAAGGTCATCACTGCTTGCGAGCGTTCTCACCTTTGGCCTGAGCTTGTGTTCTTGTACCGTCACTACGATGAGTTCGACAATGCCAGTTTGGCAATGATCGAGCACAGCGCTTCTGCCTGGGAGCATGCTGCTTTCAAGGATGTCGTCGTACGTGTTTCCAACTTGGAGATTTACTACAAGGCTATCAACTTCTACATGGCTGAGCAGCCCCAGCTCATTGGCGATTTGCTCGCTGCTTTGACTCCTAGAATCGACGTTGCGCGTGTTGTCAAGATGTTCCAGAAGAGCGATAACTTGCCGATGATCAAGTCATTCCTCATCAGCGTTCAGTCGCAGAACCTCTCTACTGTCAACAACGCTTACCATGACCTGTTGATCGAGGAGGAGGACTACAAGTCTCTGCGTGATAGCGTTGATACTTTTGGCAAGTTCGATCCTATCGACTTGGCACAGCGCTTGGAGAAGCACGACTTGGTGTTCTTCCGCCAAATTGCTGCACACCTCTACACCAAGAACAAGAAGTGGAACAAGGCTATTGCGCTTTCCAAGGAGGACAAGCTCTGGAAGGATGCCATTGTCACTGCCTGTGCCTCCGGTAAGACCCAGGTTGCCGAGGACCTGCTTCGCTACTTTGTTGATATCGGAAACAAGGAGTGCTATGTTGCCACTCTCTTCATCTGCTACGAGCTTATCACTCCCGATGTTGTTGACGAGCTTTCATGGCGCTTCAACCTCAAGGATTACTCGATGCCCTACTTCATCAACCGCAAGCGCGAGATGCACGCCTTGGTCAAGCGTCTCGAGGAACGCACCGACGCATTGGAACTCAAGTCCGGCACCGAAGAGGAGGCCGCTGCACCTGCTCCATTGATGATTGGATACACATACTAACCATAGCCCATTGTAACGTACTCTGAATTCTATATCTTACTTACGGCAGAAAATCAAAGGGATTATCCCTGTTGTGTTTGACGCTGCTATGCGGCACACCAAAAAAGATTGTATTCATGGAGGAAATGGAAAGCACAAATACGCTGCTATCCACCTGCAGCGAGCGCGATATAATCCGACTGAAACAAAGCCGAAAGAGCGCGGTAGTAAATTACGCGTTTGTTTCGAACTTCAGCTGCATAAACATCGCTCTATCCGTTGATTCTATTTAATCAGAGTACTTGGCTCTTTGTTGCTTCAATTCCGGTTGTTACAAGCTGTCAAAGCAATGACAATCACTCCAGACTCTTCTTCCCGGTGCGCCGTATGCATTCTGCGCGTATGCATTCTGCATGTACGCCCTATCAGCTCTGTTCCTTTGCCCAATCCTGTAGGCCATGACGCGTTGAAATCTCTGGGCTTAGGGTAAAATGCGTCGTCGCATTTTTTGGTTCAACATAGCCGGTCGAGTGCATTTCTATCTGATCCCTCGTAGTATTCGCTCTTTTTCAAACCACAAAAATGTGGAGATCACTACTATTCGCCGGCATTGCCAACGCTTTGCTTCCTATTACTGTTTTTGATAACCGCTTCTACGTAGGCAATGAGGACTACACCAAACCAGGCACCCAGTTTGACATCATCGGTGTGGACTACCAGCCTGGTGGATCCTCAGCGTTTACGCAGAACGGTGACAGTGATGTTCTCAGCGACGGTGCTACCTGCTTGCGTGACGCTTATGTTTTGCAGGAGCTAGGCGTCAATACAATCCGTGTATACTCAGTTAGCCCATGGCTCAACCACGATGAGTGCATGACTATCTTCAACAATGCTGGTATCTATGTCATGCTCGACCTCAACAATCCTTACATTGCATTAACTCGCGCCAACACATCATCCAGCTACGACTCCACCCTTTTGAACAACGCCTTTGGCCTGATCGATGCCTTCAAGTACTACCCCAATACCCTTGGCTTCTTCTCTGGCAACGAGCTTGTAAACGACGCTGCTTCCGCCAAGGAGGCACCAAAATACCTGAGGGCATTTCAGCGCGACATCAAGGAGTACATTTCCCTCCATGCAAACCGTACAATTCCTGTCGGATACTCTGCGGCCGATGACTCGGTTTTGAGAGTTGCAATGTGGGAGTACCTCCAATGCGGCGACGACGACTCCAAGTCTGACTTTTACGGTATCAACTCGTACCAGTGGTGCTCAGGATCAAGCAACTGGGATACCTCTGGTTATGCTACTGTGCGCTCTACCTTTATCAACTCGTCTATCCCTATCTTCTTCTCCGAGTACGGCTGCAACAAGAACTCGCCCCGTACATTCGATGAGGTTACCAAAGGCCTCTACAAGTCTGGCAGCCAGGGTCTTGCTGACGCTTTGTCTGGCGGTTTGGTTTACGAGTACTCTAACGAGGACAATAACTACGGTCTTGTATCAATTGACAGTGATGGATCGCTTTCGCTCCTCACAGACTATTACAATCTCAAAACTCAGTTTGCCAGTATTTCTAAACCAACTGCTTCTGAGCCATCGACATCTTCAATCGCTGCTCCCACTTGCGCTTCATCGCTTATCTCCGGCTTGGACACCGAGTTCGACTGGGATATGGATCTCCCAGACTGCCCCGATGGTGATATGCTCACAAACGGTGGCGGAAACCAGAATTTGGGTTCCATTGTCGACGTTGCGAGCGTTACCGCCAGCTACAGTATTTACGACACCGATGGAAATGCCCAGTCGGTCTCGCCTACATTTGATTCCTCTAATATGATCAACTGGCAATCCAATGTGCCTACACGCACTACCGCAAGCCATAGTTCGTCTGGCAAAACGAGCTCAAAGAGCGCTTCTGCTTCCGCCACAAGCTCAAGGAGCTCATCATCCTCGGATGCCGCATCCTACCCGGCTCCCGGATATGCGCTTCTTTGTGCTCTTTTGGCATTTTTGTAATTGTAAATCTATACCCCTAATCTAATCTCTCCTCAAGCTGGACATGTCGATAACAAATCTGTACTTGACGTCTCCCTTTTCCATGCGCTCGTATGCTTCGTTAATTTCTTCCATCTTGATGAACTCACACTCTGGCAAGACGTTTTTGCGAGCACAAAAGTCAACTAGCTCTTGAGACTCTTCGATTCCGCCAATAAGCGATCCAGTAATAACATGCCTCTTGAATACAGTAGAGCCATTCTGGTAGCCATCAACACTTCCGACATGGCCAACGACCACCAAAGCGCCATCCACGTCGAGTAGTTCAAGATAGTCAGCTGGTTGATGCTTGACTGGGATCGTATCAATAATAATGTCAAAGGTTCCAGCTAGATTTTTGTAGTCCTCACTGCTGGGAGTGACAAAATTGTCGGCACCCATTGCCAATGCAGTTTCGCGCTTGCTTTCAGACCTTGTAATGACAGTGACTTCAGCACCCAAAGCGGATGCAAGTTTCACTGCCATATGACCTAGACCACCGAGGCCAGTAACAGCTACTTTCTTGCCAGGACCAGCGCCCCATTTACGCAATGGGGAGTAGGTAGTGATTCCGGCACAAAGGAGTGGTGGAACCCTTGACAAGTCTAATGATTTGGGCACTTTGACACAGAACTCCTGGCGGACGATGATATGATCAGAGTAACCACCATAAGTTCTTGATCCATCTTCACGGTCAACGCCATTGTACGTGAAGGTAGCTCTGTTGTGACAAAGTTGTTCTTCGCCACGTCTGCATTGCTTGCAAGACAAACACGAATCAACCATACATCCAACAACAACGTGGTCTCCGACTTTGAACTTGTCGACTTGTGATCCTACGCTGGTGACTTTTCCTGCTATTTCATGACCTGGCACTACAGGGAAACTGGTTCTCCCCCAGTCATTCCGAACATTGTGTAGGTCACTATGGCAAATTCCGGTCCACAAAATTTCAATATTCACGTCATTTGGCCGAATATCACGCCGCTCAAACTGGAAAGGGCCCAGTTTAGCACCCTCGCTGGTGGCAGCATATCCATATGCTTTAGTTGGCATTGCGCAAGGTTTAATTATGGCAAGAAGTAGTGGAAAACCCACCTTTATATCTTTATTTCGATTTTCGATCGCGCGATATATTTCCGGAACAATCAGCTGCACGTCAGACGTAATTGATAGCACGTGGCCGGGTCGCATGCAATGCAGTCCAAAAGGGGCAATAACCCTGCAGCACTGAAAAAATTGGCTGTGTGCTGAGATGCTTCTAAATTGAGAGTCAGGTGGCAAAACGTTTTGTTATGTCGTCTAATTATCTAGAAGCAATTGTGTGGTCTCATGTTTGGAAAAACTCTTCGGCACATCAAATACCTGAAGTATCCCTTATGGTCCGTTTGTTGGTAGACATGGGGATCTTTGTGTATGCATCAAGTTTGAGATGCGCAGGTAGTCTTTTTGACAATCAATGCTTTACAGCCATGATTTAGAAATAGTTAAAGAGCACTGCAAAGAACAGACCCTGCATTTCAAGAGCACAATAAAAACAAAGGCTCTATGCGACTAATTTTTCACCTAACGTGGTGTACTATAGAAGTATGAATGCTAATGCTTGTGTATGCTTAATCCTTCTTGAGAGTGGACATGTCAATAACAAATCTGTACTTGACATCGCCCTTCTCCAAACGGACGTAGGCCTCGTTGACCTCATCGGCCTTGACAACCTCGCAGTCGGGCAAGACATTCTTGCGACCACAGAAGTCGACAAGCTCCTGAGACTCAGCGATACCACCGATAAGAGAGCCAGTGATGACATGCCTTCTGAAGACAGTAGAACCGTTATTGTAGGAATCAACGGAACCAATGTGTCCGACGACGACAACAGCTCCATCAACGTCAAGGAGCTCGAGGTAGTCAGCGGGCTGGTGAGGCACAGGGATAGTGTCGATAACGATATCAAAAGTACCAGCGATCTTCTTGTACTCCTCCTCGTTGGAAGAAGCAACAAAGTGGTCGGCACCCATCTCCAGTGCAGTGTCGCGCTTGCTGTCATTGCGAGAAATGACTGTAACATCAGCACCGAGGGCAGCAGCGAGCTTCACAGCCATGTGGCCGAGACCACCAAGACCAGTCACGGCAACCTTCTTGCCGGGACCAGCGCCCCAGCGACGGAGAGGAGAGTATGTGGTGATACCGGCACAAAGAAGAGGAGGAACACGCGACAAGTCCAAGTTCTCAGGAACCTTAACGCAGAACTCCTCGCGAACAAGAACATGATCAGAGTAGCCACCGTAAGTGTTGCTCTGGTCAATACGATCCTTGCCATTGTATGTCATAGTGGCACCCTCAGAGCAGAACTGTTCCTCGCTGCGACGGCACTGCTTGCAGCTAAGGCATGAGTCGACCATGCAACCAACGGCAACGAGGTCGCCCTTTTTGAAATTCTTGACACTGCTGCCAACCTCACGAACTCTTCCGGCAATCTCGTGGCCAGGAACCATAGGGTACACAGCTCCGCCCCAGTCATTGCGGACCTGATGAAGGTCACTGTGGCAGATACCAGCGTAGAGAATGTCAATCACAACGTCCTCCTCGCGAGGATCACGACGTTCGAATGTGAAGGGAGTGAACTCAGCACCCTTGGACTCTGCGGCCAAACCATAAGCTTTAGTTGGCATTTTTGAAAATTGATATAAAGTACACTACGGCGGAAAGCCCCTTTTATACATACACGATGGCCCACTTTGGCTTACTGCTATCTTCGAAAATCTTCGAAAATTGCATGCAGCGCAAACACAACCACATCACATTTGCATTTTCAAAATTTAGCGAGATCGGGATTAGCAATCGCGCATTCTGATGCAGGCTCGGTATAGCTGAATTTTGAGAAAAATGGAAGGTGTGGCTAAAGCGTCAGCCTAGCTTTGCAAGCTTCAGCATTTGAATACTGTGAAACGATAAACAGAAAGCTACTTAGATCTAGATTGCTACAAGGTTTCCACGATTACGAGCCGAGATTCGCTCCGGATTGAAGAAGCCGGGAGTGTTCACCACCAATATAGGTTGGTTGCTCTTTCGACCGTCGTGGATCAAATTTGCATATGTTTCACGAGTGACGTCACAAAGACGGCCGGTGAAAAATCCTTGCATGATGGCTTGGGCAATTATCAGATTAATCGATCAAGATTGACAGCTAAGGAAAACGCAAGGGCCAATAAAAGAGGGATTCATACACACCCTTTGCGATCTATACAGATATCATAGACAGAATTGATAATAATGGCGGATTCCGCAGCATTTCAGCGCACGATGGCCCAGAATCCTATTTGAAAAGTAGCAACCCTGATGAACGCTTGATCGTAGATCTTCAATGGTTCTGGCCTCGGCACACTTTGTCAGGGCATACCGAAATGTTGGCCACAGGAAAGACAGTGGCGGTGGCGTTCGTTGACCTCATCACTGCTGGCCAGCATATGGCAGACCGTGGGAAGCGCTCTTTGGAGGGGCTATCGGAGGTATACTCGCTCATTGTAGCAGTAGATCAGATTGAAAGGGCATTTATTCGTGATAGCATTGCCCCCGAAGTGTATGAGCGTACTTGCTCTAGGCTCCTGGGACAGTACAATGCGCTCATGAAGAACTCAGCGCTGGAACAGTTATTTGAGAACATTGATGCCTTCACCGAGAAGTACCGGTTAGACTGTGGGGCTGGCGTGCACCGCATTAAAGTCAGTGTTCCAGCAACCGTCGAAAACGGATCCAGCACCAGCACTAGGCAGCCAGAACAAAGACAGAGTTCCACTGGATCGGCCAACGTTAGTGCAAATACCGCTGCTGTGGGCCCAAAGACGATCGCGCAGGTCACATCACTATTTATCACTGCTATGGATGGCTTGAAACTTAATTTTCGAGCCAAGGACCAGCTCCACCCTTTGTTTTCTGAGCTGATTACAGCACTCAACCGTGTTGTTGGACCTGATTTTGGCGGCAGAGCTAAGCTGGTGCAATGGCTGATTACTCTCAATCATATGCGAATCGACGATGAGCTTAACGACGAGCAAGCAAGACAATGCCTATTTGACTTGGATACAATATACAAAGAGTTCTTCGAGTCCCTAGAGTAAGGTACCAGCCTTTAGGTCTCCCAAAGGCGCTGTTGACCTATGTTTCGGGCAGTCAGCCAATTACAAAACTGATGATAACGTGCCGCTTGAAAACAGTACTGTTGTTGACATAGCCATCAACAGTTCCTATATGATCAACAACTAAGACCACACCATTGATAGCGAGCAATTTGAGATATACAAGTGGCTGTTGTTTTAGGGGTTTGTATCGCTGATAATGTCAAACAGCGATGTAGACTCTGTAGCCTCTGCAAGATTAAGGAAGTGATGAGCGCCCATTGCCAATGCATCATTCTTCTTGCAGTCAGTAGGTGAACTAGCAGTGAGCTCAGCACCCAAAGCAGAAGCATGTTCAACTTCCATGTGATCAAGACCGCCAAGACCTGTAACAGCTACTCTCTTGCCCCGGCCGGCACCCACTCTATTAGCGCAATGGCGCATAGGTAGTGATTCCGGTTGAGAGAAGAGGTGAATCTCGAGCCAACTCCAAATTAGCGGGAACTTGGAGACAGAACTTCTGCCGCACAACGATACAGACAGAGTAACCGCCTATTGCGATGCTACCATCAATCATATCGATACCGTTGTAGGTACCTGGCAGATCATTTGTGCAGAACTGCTCTTCGCCTCAACGGCAGTATTTGCAATTCATGCATGAATCAACCTTGATTCCCACAGCAGCAGTGCTTGACCAACCATTTCAAGGCCAGGGACCATGGGATACACCGACACCCTCAGTCATTTCGCATCTAGTAGATATCGCTGTGACAAACACCTTACAAGATGTCGATAATAACATCGTTGAGTCGGGGATCATGACGTTTAAATCTAAAGGGAGGGGTAGGGACACAAAAATTAGTGATTCCGTATTTGTTGGCAAGAGAAGGCACTGCAGTTAGCAGCCAACGGGCTGTCAACTGGTATTAATGCTGGTGTCTGCACCCGTTATGCATGTCGTAATGAGGATTTGCGGGGCGCATATTTTATGCATACGACTGCCTGAGGCCACAGTACGCATATCAAGTGTACGCTGTGGACTGTAGCCAGGTCTAGATTGGTACTTGATATACAGCGTTTTGTAAAGTGGGCACTATAGTGAATTTAGGTAACTAGGTTATCACGCAGCAAAAGCCAGACCTTTGATTTGGATGAAATTGAAATTGACAATTTGTTTAGCGCCGCACTCGCGACTGTAGTCATTCTCTCAAAGCTTTGAGCAAATCACCGCACAGATCCAGTGCTGATTGACAGCTCATCGCTGAGTAGGCAGTATATTCGGTTAGGGCAGCTCCAAGAATAGAGCTGCAAAGCCAACATGTAATGTTCAAGCTAGGTCTCAAAAGTTTGGAATCGTGCGGCCTTGATTTGCATCAATCAACAAGAAAGACTAGGATCTAGGTTCAATTCAAATTGCTAGACTTCATATCAATAACAAATCTGTACTTGACATCACCGCGATCAAGCCTTTCTAGAGCTTCGTTGATCTCCTCCATTTTGATGGTTTCACAGTCCGGCAAGACGTTCGCGCGACCACAAAAGTCCAACATCTCTTGGGTTTCACGAATTCCACCAATCACCGAGCCAGTGAGCACATGCCGCTTGAAAACAGTACTGCTGTTGATATACCCATCAACAGAGCCCATGTGACCAACAACAACCACTGCGCCGTCCACATCAAGGAGCTTGAGGTAGTCAGCGGGCTGGTGCTTAACAGGGATCGTATCGATGATGATGTCAAATAATTCTGTCGATTGGGAAGCCTCATCGTTGGTCAAGAAGTGGTGAGCACCCATCTCTAAAGCGTCATTTTTCTTCTTATCATTCCGTGAAATAACAGTAACTTCAGCTCCCAGGGCGGATGCAAGCTTAACAGCCATATGACCGAGACCGCCAAGGCCAGTAACAGCCACCCTCTTTCCAGGACCAGCTCCCCATTTGCGTAATGGAGAATAAGTGGTGATTCCAGCACAAAGAAGGGGCGGAACCCGAGCCAAGTCCAAATTTGAAGGGACCTGGAGACAAAACTCCTGTCGCACAACGATATGATCAGAATAGCCGCCCATAGTGACACTGCCATCGATTTTGTCAAAATTGTTGTAGGTTGAAACAGCCTTTTCCACGCAGAACTGCTCTTCGCCCTTACGACAGTATCGACATTTCAAGCACGAGTCAACCTTGACCCCTACGGCTGCCAAGTCGCCCACGCTGAATTTATCAACTTGCGTGCCAACTTTCACGACTCTGCCAACAATCTCGTGGCCAGGAACCATGGGGTATTTCGATCCTCCCCAGTCGTTCCTGATCTGATGAAGATCGCTGTGACAAACGCCGCTGTACAAGATGTCGATAACAACATCGTTGGGCCGCGGGTCACGACGTTCAAATTGGTAGGGAGCAGCAGGGGCGCAGCATTTGGAGATTCCGTATCCGTTGGCGAGAGAGGGCATTATGAACACTGCTCATTTTTGCCACACATGGTATTTATACCTGCGACTGCGGCCAGTATGCATGTCGGAACGGGGAAATGCGGGGTGGTGCACACAACCCTGCATCCCTACATGTTGACTCTTTCAGCATTAGATTAATAGTAGTCAAATTAGTTCTATATATTAAATGTTATCTAGGCATAAAGATCATCATCATCCTCAACAGCCATTGCAATGTCATCTTCATCGGGCTCAATCTCAATAACAGCATCGTGATTAGGCAAAACATCGAGACCATCACCCCTTTCGTTGACTCTGACCTTGACAGTTTCCTTATCAAGGACACGTTCCTGAAGCAGCAGAACCGCCAGCTTGTTGAGAACCTCGTTCTGGATAAGTCTGTTAAGGGGTCTGGCACCAAGATCACGATCATAGCCGTTTTCACAGAGCCAGGCCTTTGCAGGAGCATCGACATCCAAGGTTAATGTTCTGTTGTTCTTGCGGAAACGCTTCTCGATTTCCTTCAATCTGATGTCAACGATCTTGCCAATTGAAGACTTTGACAGTCTGTTGAACACGACCATTCCGGAGATACGGTTGAGGAACTCAGGGCGGAAGTGGTTCTTGACTGCTGCAAAGACATGCTCACGAGTAAGAGCATCAATCTCTGAGCCGACGCTCTGCTGAATTGCCTCTGCTCCCAGGTTGGAAGTCATAACAATGATACAGTTGGCAGCGTTCACAAGCTTGCCGTTGGAAGCACGAACGCGACCATCGTCCAGGACTTGCAGCAACACTGTAAGCACTTCCGGAGCGGCCTTTTCAACCTCGTCAAACAACACCACGGAGTAAGGGTGTCTTGCCAGCTGAGTAGTGAGAATTCCACCCTCGTCATAGCCCACATAGCCAGGAGCCGCACCAAGCAGCTTGGAGGCAGACCACTTGTCGCCCAGCTCGGAGCAGTCGATTCTGATCATCGCCTTTTCGTCATTGAAGAGGAAACCAGCCAACTTCTTAGCAAGCTCGGTCTTACCACTTCCGGAAAGGCCAAGGAACAAAAAGCTAGCAGGCGCGTCAGGGTTGGAAAGACCGGAGCGAGACAAACGGATAGCGTTGGAGACACTGGCGACAGCCTCTGGCTGGCCAACGACCTGCTTTGCCAACACTTTCTCCATATTCACGAGCTTCTGATTCTCGGAAACACTAAGCTTGGAGACGGGGATACCGGTGAGCCTGGCAGCAGTTTCGGCGACTTTTTCAGAGTCAACCACATCGATCAGCATCTGGCCCTCGCGGTTCTTCAAAGCCTCCTCGAGCTTCTCGACTTCACGCTTGATATCGGGGATAGCAAAGTACCGCAAGTCGGCAGCAGTGGCATTATCGTGACGACGCTCAGCATCGAGAGCCTTGATCTCGAGCTCATCGAGCTTCTTTTTCAAGTCGTTGAGCTCATCAAAGCCCTTGCGCTCTTCAGAGTAGCGTGCTCTAAGCGGAGCAAGCTTTTCAGTGATCTCAGCCTTGCGCTTCTTGGCAGAATCCAAACGCTCCTGAGCCGAGGAGTCTGCGGCCTTGTCGCGTTCCAGTGCCTCTAGCTCAACCTCTACGAGATGGAGCTCACGCTCGAGTGTATCAAGCTCTTCCGGCTTGGAGTCGCGCGCAACAGCAACATTAGCAGCCGACTCGTCAATCAAGTCAACAGCGCTGTCGGGCATTTTGCGGTAGGTGAGGTAGCGAGATGCCAAAGTGGCTGCGGCCACCAAAGCGCTGTCAAGAATGCGAACACCGTGATGAAGCTCGTATTTAGACTGCAAACCACGCAAAATGGCAATTGTCTGTGGGATTGTGGGCTCAGGGACATCAACCTTTTGGAAACGACGCTCAAATGCGCCGTCCTTTTCGACGTATTTGGCATACTCAACAGCTGTAGTAGCACCGATACAGTGGAGTGCACCACGAGCGAGCATTGGCTTGAGCAAATTGGCTGCATCAGCCTTGCCATCACCCATGAGCATATGGATTTCATCAACAAATAGGATAATGAGGTCTTCGCTGGTCTCAATATCCTTCAAAACACCCTTGAGACGCTCCTCAAACTCGCCCTGGTACTTGGCGCCAGCTTTCAGGGCACCCAAGTCAAGACTGAAGAGTCTGGTGTTGAGCAAAATGTTGGGCACATCGCCGTCAATGATCCGCTGGGCAACACCCTCTACAATTGAGGTTTTACCCACACCTGGATCACCAATCAAACAGGGGTTAGACTTTGTGCGGCGTGCAAGAACACGAATACACCGTCTGATTTCCTCTTCGCGGCCAATGACTGGATCCATCTTACCCTCGCGAGCAAGCTGGGTCAAGTCCTGGGCATACTTTGAAAGGTACTCAAACGCTTGTGAAGTATCGGCTGTGCGTGAATCGATGTGGCGCTGGCCTCTGATCTTGGAGACAGCGCTTGTAAGGGCCTCCTTGTCGAGCTTGGCAGCTTGGAGTACAGACTTGATGGAGTCGTCCTCGAGCAGCGCTAGGAATAAATGGTCCTGACCAATGAACGAGTCCTTTTGGCTGGTCATGATTTTGCTGGCCTTTTGAATGACCAGCTGTGCGGCTCTGCTAAATTCAGGCGAAGGTGCAGGCTGCTGGCTTGGTTGCCTCACCAAAACAGAATTGATGGCGCGCTCAAGGTTCACAAACTCATAGCGAGCCTGCTCGCAAATGGTTTTGAGGTAACTTGGGGTTCCATCCTCAGCATCAGGGGTCATTGCCGCCAAAAGATGAATTGGGGCAATTGTGCTGTGGCTGTGTTCGGATGCGATCTGGTGTGCATCCTGAATGATCTTGCTAGTACGATCAGTTAGATTAGGTTCAGACATTTGTGATATTGTAAGGTACTTTCTTTCTGGCCAAAGGTGAGACGTGAGTGCCTATATATGCACCCCATTAGCTGCACGTGACGCAGACTGCATGCTGCAGGTAGAAGGTTCCAGCGAACCCTGGTAGCCTGCCGTTACAGGACGGCCCCGCTTCGGCAAACTCTCGAACAAACTACGAGGAACAGGAAGTTTCACACTTTGTGCAGAGGATAACAAGGATAACTCGCAAGCTATACTCTAGATTGAAAGCGTATACCTGTCTACGCGCCAACCTGTCAATGCTGTGCGGCTAAGCGACGCACGTCAAGGATTTGTCCGTTGTGCAGATTGCTGCATGGCCAGTTGGTGAAGTGCATACTACTGCGGTAATACGGATGACAGGTGGGCCAATAATTGGTGGAGTCTAAGCGGGTCAAATAAGTCACTAATGCGGCGAGAAAAGTAATGCCGCAAGTTGCGCAACGGCAGTATGAGCAGTGTCTACTGGTACAGGTGCAGGTACTGGTACTGGTACTGGTACTGCCACTGTAACTGATACTGCTGCCACTGCTACCAACACTAAGCAGTCAATTGTACTTGGTACATTGTACTCATCAACTAGAGGTGCATGACTAACCATCTGGTGGTATTATAATATTAATTCTCGGCAATTCAACTAAGTAGCTAAACGCTGGTTACTATAATAAATGCTCAAGCCTTCTTGGACTTCTTTGAGGCAGCGGCCTGCTTCTTCTTCTCCTCGGCGTCGCGCTGGGCAATGACGTGCTTGACGATCTTCTGCTCCTCAACGATGAAAGCACGGATGATACGGTCCTTGACACAGCCAGAGCAGATGGAACCACCGTAAGCACGCTGGACAGTCTTGTGGCGACGGGGGGCAGAGGCGTACTCGCGGGGACGGAGAGCCTTGACACCCTGAAGGGGCTTACCGCCACACTCAGGACACTTGGGGCTGGTACCCTTCTTCTTGATATGCTGAGCACGGAGCTTGCCGCCGGGGGTCTTGACGACCTTGATTTTGTTGGAGCGCGTGTTGTACGGGTTCCGGCGGCGGAATGTGACGCGGTCGACCATTGTTCAAAGGATGTTACACCAGCCTGGATGTCGCTCGCGATCACCTAGGGACAGCGAGGGAAGAGTTGAGTGGGTCACGCTTGCCCTGAGCCCTAGACTGACACCCAAGAACAAGAACAACCAATAGAGCGACACGTGACTTGCTTACATGTGGCGGCCAATACCAGTTGCCACATCTTCAGTTGCCACATCCCCGGTTCATCTCGAACGAACATGTCAAGTTGATTCTATATCTATATACATTTTATTACCAGTTTTAGACCAGTCTGAACAGCAAGCGCTATTGCCTTTTCACTGTTTCTTCCGAAAGCACTTCCTGTGTCTTGGAGAGCTCCTCCCTAAGCCTCTTTTGCTCGTCGTACTCATCTACTCTGCCTTTCTGCTGTAAGGTGAGCTCACGCTTCTGTCGTCTTTCTGTATCCTTAATTGGGCCCTGTCTGATTGTTTCACGCTGTTCCTCCTGCATGTAGTGCACCCATGGGATGATAACTGCTGCGGTCACTATAGAGGACGCAAAGGTAAGCTTAGCACGACGCGACATTGATTTATTTAGCTTTACAACACCACCAAAACTACATGGTGATGTCTCATCGGTCCCAATCTCGCAGACTTCAGGGTAAGGGTGGTGCACGGTTCTCAGCAGCACGTGGGGCGGCTTTTAACAACATTATATGTAAATCCAGCCAAGTTTTTGCGCTGAAAGTAGCGTAAGTACAGTGTAATCAAGTTTGATCGCCTGATTGACGCGCCCAGTGCTTTATCAGTGCACAGATCAGTGCATTGTCAACGCTAGCATCAAGGCAAGGGTTAGCACGCGGCTGTCTAGATTGGTGGGCGGTCTGGCTGGCGGCTACTAGTTGTTTGTATTAGCAGCCGTTTGGGATTGTGTGCCGCTTAAACGCAAAGCGAGGACACGCATAATTTTCCCTACGGTTTCAAACAGCGTTTAGATTACTATGGAAGATGATAGCGACTACGAAGACGACGATGTGTTCGACTTTGCAAACGCTACCGTTATCGATGGGGCCGCTGTGGATGGCGTAGACCTCAACAGCGTTGGCGTCTCGCGCACATCGATGAACAACTCGCCGTATGGGTCACCGCAGTATAATATGGCTTCTCAATCAGAGGCGAATACTAGTGCAAGTTCTCAGATGCCCCAGTCGTCACATCCAATGGAAATCCCCAGCAATTTCGCATCACGGTGCCCGTCGCCAAAGCAACCGCTACAACAACAGCAACAGCAGCAGCAACAGCAGCAGCAACAGCAGCAACAGCAGATTGGTGGACAGGCAATGTCCAGCTTGCCACAAAGCGCGCACAGTTCCAGTTTCCACGGCTCAGTTTCGCGGTTTGTGCCGCATTCATTCGAGCCAGCGGTTGTTTCGTCGAGTTACCATTCGGCTACGCCTGCCTCTGCCGCTAATTCCGCGGCCGGTTCAGCCGTCGAGGGCTTTACATTCGGCAGCTACTCAGCATCAGCTGCTTCCGGTGCATTTGCCGGGCCATCTTCAGGACAGAGCGAGCCAGGCTCAGCGGGAGGATCAGTGCCATGGCCGTACACAGTTGCATCGCCCTCCAGCGTTGGTGCGAACCGCGGAGCACGAAGCTTTGCTGCGTTGGCGCGACACAACTCTAATTCCGAGGATGCAGAGCTCTTTGCGCAGCGAGAAGACGACGGCGCTTCCTCGTCTCGCCGGTCGCTGCTTTCGTCACTGCTTGCAGGCCAAGCAGCGGACCAGAGAGACATTCGGCGGCGAGGTTCGGAACTCACGCCATATACCAGGTATCCTACGCAAGCCGGCGGGCCGGCAGTTGCCTTTAGCGTTGGATCTGTTGGAAACAATGCAGTCAAAACGCGCAAACCAGTTTTGCCAGAGTACAACGAAGCAGAAGAGGAACAAAATGAAGAGGAAGAAGTGTTACGCAGCCCGCCACGCAGTCCGCATATTGGAACAGTTGCTTCGCCAGCACAGGACCAGCTAAAAGGCGAAACACTCGAGACTGAGCTCGCCAATCCGCCGCCGGAGCTGCCACGAAGAAGATCATCATTTTTGCGAGACAAACCGCCCGGAGTTGATGATGAGCAGCTTGACATTGCCGAGAGACCGACACCAGAAGTGCTGGAGTTAATTGCGCGTGCATTACAGCGTGTTTTGGATAGGAATGACGGCGGCAGCGCTCCCAGCGAAGCCAGCATCTACAGCGATGGCAGCGATGTGCAGCGCGCTCTCCTACGGTTCCACAGCTCCAACATCCCCGCGATTTCGCTTGAAGCGTACCTTGTTCGCATTTTAAAGTACTGTCCCACCACTAACGAAGTATTTATTGCGCTGCTGGTCTATTTTGACAGGATTGCCGAGCTAACAAGCGATTTTGTGCTTGACAGCTACAATGTGCACCGTCTGGTTATTGCTGGCATCACAGCGGCTTCAAAATTCTTCAGCGACATCTTTTACAAGAACTCGCGGTACGCAAAAGTAGGAGGCGTTCCGTCTGACGAGCTAAACTGTCTCGAACTTGAATTTCTCGCGCTGGTGAATTACCGGCTTCACGTTTCGGTTGAAGAGCTTCAAATATACGGCGACCTGCTGCTACATAATAGCTAATAAAAAGCAGCCTATTTAATGCGAATAAAGACGTCAGATGCAGAGCACGTCAGATGCAGAGCATATTTTTAAAGGAGTGCTCTAACGAGTGCTTAGCAACGTGGTGTTTGCTTGGCTTAGCTTAGCAGAGCTTAGCGGAAGCGGCGGGCCTCACGCTCAGACTCCATCAAGGCAAGAATATCGTGCTCGCGGACGGGGCCCTTGACGTTGCGGACAATGCTGCGTGTGCTGTCGTCGATGAACTCAACGCGGACTTGAGTAACGCCACCGCGAGAGCCAGTGCGGCCGAGAACCTTGGTAACTTTGGCAAGCTTGACGGGGGCCTTGGAATCCATAGTGGTGATGTTGAGGTTGTGGGTGCCGGGAGTATACAGAGTCGCAAAACGCAGTCACACGCAGTCACACTTAGGGCTCAGAAGCGCGCGCACACTCCCATCTGGGGCGTGTGTATGAGTGCGGCGCATCCCGTTGGGAGTAAAGCCAGCACGTGGCGCGTGGCGCGTGGCTACAGTATATGCCGTCGTGTGGCGTAAGATAGCCTGGTGTGCGTTCTAACTGCAACATGGAACTCGTGAGTCATTTGGACGACAAGCTGCTTATCGCGGTCCCCAAGAAGGGAAGACTGGCAGAGAAGTGTGCGCAGCTTCTGCTCGGCGCCGATATCCAGTTCAGGAAATCGCACCGCTTGGATATTGCCATCTCTACCACCTTGCCCGTCGCTCTCGTCTTTCTTCCTGCTGCCGATATTCCGACCTTTGTGGGCGAGGGACGCTGCGCTTTGGGCATTACGGGTATCGACCAGGTTCACGAGAGCGGTGTTGATGTTGAGGACATTGTAGATCTCGGCTTTGGCCGCTGCAAGCTTCAGGTTCAGGTGCCTGAGAACAGCCAGTACAAGGACCCCAAAGATCTTGTGGGCCGCACTGTTGTGACCTCATTTGTGAGCCTTGCCGACAAGTTCTTCCGTGAGCTCGAGCAGAAGAAGGAGGGTGAGCCCCTAAGCACTAAGATCAAGTACGTTGGCGGCTCTGTCGAAGCAGCAGTTGCGCTTGGCGTTGGTGATGCTATTGTGGACCTTGTTGAGAGCGGAGAGACCATGCGCGCTGCGGGACTTCATGCTATTGCAACAGTGCTAGACACTAGCGCCAGGCTTATTGGTGCACGCCGCATCGAGAGCAAGGAGATTGCCGAAACGGCTTCTATTGTGCGTAAACGTATCTTGGGCTATGTTGCTTCACAGAAATACGTGCTGGTGAGCTACAACGCACCTCGCTCTCAGCTCGAGAACCTTAGGAGAATTGCTCCGGGCCGTACTGCCCCTACTGTTTCTCCCCTGGAAGACGAGGGATGGTGTGCAGTTAGCAGTATGGTTGAAAAGAAGGTTGTGGCGCAGGTCATGGACAGCCTGAGCGATGCTGGTGCATGCGATATTCTTGTTTTCACTATTGACAACTCCAGATCCTAAGCCACCCGCTTTGGGGCCCAGCGATCAGCCGAAATTCCAAATTTCATCGGGTTCAGGAACTGTGCATGCACTGTGAGTGCGCTACCAGGGTTAGGGGACAATACATGCAGTCATCAGCCATCTTCGCCCTGAGGTGCTCCAAATTTCAGCCACGGCTAAAATGCTAATATGACTGCATACAGTCACTATAAAGATTAATTATTCGCACATAGCCTGACATGCTTGCATTACCTGTTCTTTCAAATCCTCTTGGCCAAGCGCCTGATCTGCACTACCTCAACGAAAAGGTGGCGGAAAGAAGCGTGGCGGCAAACTCCTTACCTAATTTATTCTCGAGAAGCTGTGGCGAAAGCCCTGCAGCAAGTGCAAAAGCAAGTGCTCAAAGGCATAGCAATTTATCCTACTTTACCACTCCTTCTATGTCGATTCGTGCCCAGTTTGAGAACTCCAGCGAGGTTGGAGTGTTTTCTAAGCTCACAAATGCGTACGCGCTGATCACTGTTGGCGGATCGCAGAACTTCTACTCTGCATTCGAGAGCCGTTTGGGCAACGTTATTCCTCTTTGTCAAACAACGATAGCAGGAAACAGAATCGTCGGCAGAATGTCGGCTGGAAACCGCCGCGGGTTGCTAGTTCCCACACAGACTACCGACCAGGAGCTCCAGCATATCCGCAACACCTTGCCAGACGAAGTTAAGGTCCAAAGAGTCGAGGAGCGTCTTTCCGCTTTGGGAAATGTCATCTGCTGCAATGATTACGTCGCTTTGGTCCACCCAGACATTGAGCGTGAGACCGAGGAGATCATCGCTGATGTTTTGGGCGTTGAGGTCTTTAGACAAACGCTTGGAGACAACGTTTTGGTCGGATCCTACGCTGCAATCACCAACAACGGTGCTTTGGTCCACCCTGGCATGTCTGTCCAGGATCAGGACGAACTGTCTAGTTTGTTGCAGGTGCCCGTCGTGGCAGGTACCGTCAACCGTGGCTCAGCTGTCGTGGGCGGCGGATTGGTCGCAAATGACTGGTTTATGGTCGTTGGCCACGACACCACTGCTCCCGAGTTGCATGTCGCTGAGAGCATCTTTAAGCTCAACAACGAGCAGCCCGAGCAGGACGTGCTCATCGAGCACTACTATTAAGCATAGTACGGTCTCTACGGCTGCTGGCGGCCTATATAAAAACGTAGCATCAGTTTTAGCTTTGATTCATCTTTGGTTTTGGTGCAGCTGCCGGTGCTGCCCAACTGGGTTGGCGCCCTAACCTCATGCAGCCACTCGAGGTAAGCTTGGAGACAGCACCCATTTAGCCACTTTGCTTCTGAAATGGACTTTTGGGGATTAAACAGAGGCATTACAAGCGTTCGAGCGCGTGCGCTGGAACGTCTGTGTGCCTTGGACTCCAACAAACCTGGTGGCGATGTCTCTAGGCTTGCTGCGGTTCTGGCTATGCCTCAAAATCATGGTGAACTCGATTCTCAAAAAGTGTCGCTCCACTGCCGTGAGTATGAGATTCTCGTTGCAATTGCGGGGGCTATAGCTGAAGCCGAGCCTTCAAAGTCTGCGGCAGACGCGGCCAAGGTGCTGATTTCAACGCTGGCGCCACGAATGACCCAGCTTTTGGACGCTAACCTTGAGGATGGGCCTACGTTGCGTGGAGCACACTGCTCTCCATGGTATGATGGAACACACAAACTGGTTCGTGCATTGAGCAATCTGGGTGCGGGGCCTGCCGTGTTTGAGCAGTACCTCGAAACGGTTTTGACACTTTTTAGGACGGCAGAAAGTGATTGTTGGCAAAAACACATTCGTTGGGCGTTTGCAGTTCGCGGCTTCTTTGATGGCCTTGCTCATGCAAAATGCCTGGCTCCTGAAGTTGCTGCAACTGTCTTGAAATGGCTCAGCACCAATGTGGACGAAACGTTTTTTGCGAATCTACATGCTCGCTCAGAATCATCTGATTCTGCCGCTCACGAGTGTCTCCAAGAGAATTTGCTGGCTCTTGCTGATGCAACCAGCGATCAGAAATTGGGCAGAATGCCAAAGTTGCCCCTGGAGGCTATCTGCATCTCTAAAGTGGCTTCATCCTCTCTGCACGAGTACCCTGGCGCACAGGAGCTTTCGCTCTCGTTTTCGCGCTTTGCTTGCGCCAATGTAAGGCTGCTGATCAACAGCAAGCATAACGCACTCGACCCCAAGACGAGATTTGTCGAATTGACCCCAACCAAGACAAAGGAGCTTGAGCTGCTAGCGGCCTTTTCAGCCAAATGGGTAGGCTACTTGGAGCTCAGATTGCAGGCTTTTCCCGCCCAGAATCTTTCTGCAAGTGAAATCAGCCATAAAGAGTGCATTCTTTTGGCTGTGTGGCATCATTTTGAGGTGATGGGCGTTGCAGTCCAGCATGATCTTTTCGATGCTCAGAGGGCCTTTGAATTGTTGCTTGCAGTTGCTGGCAATGATGTGGGCGCAGCAGCAGTTGATTCTGTTCCGCGCACTGACCCCCGGATAGACGCACAGCTCAACACCATTCGCCTGGCTGTTGTCTGTTGCCGGCAGCACGAATCGCGGCTCGCATCACTTACCAAGACATTGCCAAGCTATCTGGGTAGTTTGGCGCCCAAATCCGCATCTGCTGCCGCCAGTATCTTTGTTGAAGGCCTCAGAGATGCTCCTCAGAGCTGGCTTGTTACTGCCCTTTACGCTCTGGCAAACGCGATTTCGCTCGATGAGCTTAACGTACGCAAACCAGCACTTTCTTCATCCATGGACAGTGCTCTGGGCCATTATGCTACATCTGTGCTTACGGGGCTCGTGAGAATTGCTCTTAGTTATGGTGATAATCAGGTTTGTGGCCTTGCCTTTACTATTCTTACCCAGAAATACGGCCAGGTGTCTGAGTCTGTTGATTGCGCTGTTTTGGCCGCAATGGCAGAGCTTGCACCTGGTCTTGCAGAGCGGGACTTTGAAGCATTGCTTTTGCAGCTTGCCAGAATCGAGCGTTCAGCAAGGGCCAGAAACTTGCATGGTATTGTCGAGGCTATTCAATCGTCCCGAGTTGCAATCGCATCTTCGGTCAAGCCAGAGCAAGGATGCCAACCGGGGCCAGCTTATAACGCGATGCTGTCACATCTTCTTACACTTTGGACAGGTGTGGGAGCTACAAGTGATAGCAAAGTGCCCAACAGTAAGGATTTGCTGGTTGCTGCTGCGGGTCTTTATCGTACGCATGACGATATAACCAGTGCAGCTGCTGAGCTGCTTGTGCTGCTTGCGCCGCTGGCCGCACTTCTCCCTTCTGCGCAGGAGCCACCATTGGAGATCAGAGATTGGCGCACTGTTGCCAAATTCCGTGATGCCTGGTTCAACACCGTGATTGTTGGCCTGTCCTTTGACACAAAATGGACGACTGAACAGACTGCTCACTTGGCGATCATTGCTCGTTCTACACCGCCGCTTGTATCGGAAGATTCGGCAAACAAACTAGACAGTGATTTGGAGCTGAACCCAGTGCTACTTCGTGGATCAAGCGGAGCCAATATCGCTGCTCAGCGCCGCGTTTTGACATTTGTTGCCAAGGGCCACACAGCCGAGTTGCTGAGGCTGCCATTCCACAAACTGATGTTTATGTCTGCTGCTGTTCTGCTCGAAAGCTTTAGAGCACGTGCTGGTGTTGCTTCTAAGATCCCACTCTACTTTGGAGACCCTGATTTCAAGAGTGGACAGCTCAACCATGCTTTGACTGCCTTGGCAGATCAGTGTATGCGCGAATACGTTGCTTGTGTGATGTCTCGTCCAATTCACGACCGGGTCTTTGCCCAGGAAGCTGTTGCTAATCAGTTGAAACAACTGCTCATTATGTGCTGTCATCGCGTTGATGCTATTAGAAGTGTTGCACTGAAGCTGGCAAGCCAGTTGGTGCAGCAGGTTCCATCTGCAATGTGCCACCGTGCTGCGCTCTTCGCGATGTTAGATCTGATGACGCTGGTGTGGGAGTCATGCATCGACTCTGAAGAGGACGAATATGAGCCGCGCATGCAATTCTGCTCTCCTCGGTCTGGAATTGAGATTGAGTTGAGCGACTCCTACGATATGCGCCGCCAAACACTCTCTACCCTGCTTTCAGCCGCTAGAAGATGGGGCCAGCAGGTTATTTCATTGTTGGGCGACGAGCTCAAGTCACTCCTTACAGTGTATCTCGATGACATTGATGATCCAATCGATGAGCTGGGTGCGTCATTTGATAGAGTTTCTCTAGGAAGGTCGTTTGCGCTTGAGCTGGGCGGAACAATCAGAGATGCAAGCCCCTTGAAAAAGGGCAATAGTTCACAAGGAGCGAGATCGTTGGCCGACGGCTCTTCGGGCTTTTTGTCGCAGTATCTTGCTTTGGCAGATTACAGAGTCAGAGTTTTAACAGGAAAACACGGCTCTGAGCCGACAGATGAGGACGCGATTGTCGAAGTTGTTGCAAAGTACGAGGCGCTTATCTCTGTGCGGAACCCGCTACAGCAGCCTCTGGATCCTCGCCAGCTGCACCGGCTGTACATCCATACAGCACCTCTTCTAACGACCACAACGCCTGTGTCTTTGCGATTGGCTAAAGAAGCTGTTCACTTGCCGTTTAGATCTTTCAATGTTCAGCTCGTTAGATCCGGAATCATGTTCTGGCTGTGGGCAACACATACAAACCCTGAGCTGCGCATGCCTATTTTGCAGGCTGTCGGTGCTCATTGGAGCCGTTCTGTTTACCGTAAGGTTGGTTTGTTCAGCAGGAAGCACGACCCATTGCCGGCGATGAGTGCTGAAATGCACTATGCTCCTACCGACAAGGGCAAGCTCGACCAGCTCCAGCAAACACTGACCCGCCTCTATGAACCGCATGTTGTTTTGATTGACTTTTTGCGCGCTAGCTTCCACGCTACAATTCATCTTCCAGGCGCCTTTCTTGACGAGTTTGCCAGGCTGCTTACTGACGCCCTTTATGGACTCGAACATTATGCCAGTATGCATCCTCTGGCCCGGACTGCTCGGCTGGAGATCATTAGACTTTCTCTGGAAACACTGGGTCCGTATGCTAGACTCAGGCCCAAGAAGGCAGCCCAGTTGTCATCTTCGATTGTCAAGGCAGCTTTGGCATGGTACAAACAGCCTCTTTGTTGGCCATATGGTGGAAACCTTGTTCAGCAGCGCCGTGATGTGGCTTTACTCCGTGGAGTTATTGACATGGTTGTTTCGCTAATGACAGCCAGCCCTGATCGACAACTTCTTTTGCTTCTGATGCGCGACGAGCTATCGCGACTCCAGGTTTGGAGCGAGCCGCTGGGCTCTTCAGGACACAGGCCGGAGCCGATCACTGCTAAAAATGTGAGCGACGCTTGGCTTGTTGACCCTGAAATTGCAGCTTGGCTTCTTTCTCGTAGAGCAGACCGCCATGCTCACGAAACATTGACGCAGCTAATCTCAAATGATCCATTGAGGGTGGTTCGTATTCCATTCGCCCTCCAATTCTTTTTGCAGTCACCGCCTTCCTCCCCGAGACGAAGGTTTGTGCTATATTGGCAGCAGGTGTCGCCCATTGACAGCATCGTGCTCTTCTCGCCCCAATACGGAGGTGATTCGCTGCTTTTGCAATACGCAATGCGGTCTCTGGAGTGTCATCCAGTCGAGACATCCTTTTTCTATGTCCCCCACATTGTACAGATGCTGAGACATGATAACGGCGGCTATGTTGAGGAGTATATCCTCGAAGCAGCCAAGTTCTCACAGCTATTTGCTCACCAGATTATTTGGAATATTAATGCAAATGCGTACAAGGATGATGATGGCCAAGTCCCTGATGACATGAAACCTACACTCGATAGAGTGCTGAAGAGGATAAAGAGTGGTTTCTCTGACAAGGAGCGTGAGTTCTACGAAACAGAGTTTGGATTCTTTGATGAAGTCACTTCGATCAGTGGAAAGCTCAAGCCGTACATTAAAAAGTCCAAGGCGGAAAAGAAGGCCAAGATTGATGAAGAGATGGCTGTAATCAACGTTCCAGAGGGAGCCTACCTTCCTTCAAATCCTGATGGCACAGTGGTTGATATCGACCGTGAGAGCGGCAAGCCTCTACAGTCGCATGCCAAAGCGCCATTCCTTGCTCGTTTCAGGATCAAGCGTGAACAAAACGAGTTGTGGCAGGGTGCAATCTTTAAGGTCGGCGATGATTGTCGTCAGGACGTGCTTGTTCTACAGATCCTTGCAGTATTCCAGAGCATCTTCAACTACAGCGGCATTGACTGCTACCTCTATCCCTACAAAGTCACTGCCACCGGTCCTGGCATGGGTGTCATTGATGTTTTGCCCAACTCCATCTCTCGTGATATGTTGGGCCGTGAGGCCGTCAACGGATTGCACGAGTGGTTTATCAGCAAACACGGCACTGAGACTAGTATCGACATGCAACGGGCGCGGAACAACTTTGTCAAGTCTATGGCTGCATACTCCGTGGTGTCGTATTTGCTTCAATTCAAGGACAGACATAATGGCAACATTATGTACGATGATGACGGACATGTTATTCACATTGACTTTGGCTTTATTTTTGACATTGTGCCAGGCGGCGTTAAATTTGAAGCCGTTCCTTTCAAGCTCACCAAGGAGATGGTTGCTGTAATGGGCGGCAATGCCCACACTCAGCCCTTTAAGTGGTTTGAGGAGCTGTGCGTCAAGGCCTTCCTCGTAGCAAGAGCACATGCTGAAAGCATTATCCGTATGGTCTCTCCGATGCTGGAGTCGGGCCTTCCATGCTTCACCCCACACACTATTTCGCGTCTACGCACTCGCTTCGTGCTGAACAAGAGCGAGAGAGAAGCAGCGCAGTACATGCGCGGTCTCATTGCCAAGAGTTACGAGTCGACATTCACCAAGGGATACGATGAGTTCCAGAGGATCACCAATGGAATTCCGTACTAAAAAGAGAAATAAAAACTTATAAAGGAATAAAATACTAGCGCCAGCGCCGTCTATTAGTGATCTGAAAGGTAGGCACCCTGAGGACCCCCTTGTGGGGACACCTCTTGGGCACACTTTGTGGAACCTCACTTTGGGGACTCTTCGTCCTTCTCGCCCATGCCGCCAACGCAGATTTGACGGTATCTGTGTCTCTGGAGAGCATCGAGCCTGGTGAACCCCTTGCCGCATGGACAGGTAAAAGGTCTTTCGTTTGAGTGGCAGCGTTCATGGCGCCGTAAATCGTGCGGCCTCACAAATGTTGCAGTGCAAATCTCACAAGTGTACGGTCTATCGCACAAGTGAGTCTGGATGTGTGATCTGAGGTTGTACCGCCGCTTGAAAAGACGGCCGCAATGTGGATACAAGCAGTGCCATTGTTGGTCTGCGTCTGGCCCCGAAACGTATTCATCCACCGTTCCTGGAGGGAGATTAGTTTTCCGCTTACACTTGGACTCAGAAGCAGCAGCAGCAGCAGCCTGGTTTTTGATAATCTCTTGTGAAGCAGCAAGCGCATCGTCTGAAATAGTGAGGATTGGCTGCCATTCGAGTCCCTTTGAGTTGAGCTTGACTGGCGATCTAGGCACTGGCGACCTCAATACTGGCGACCTCATTCCTGGTGACCTCATTACTGGTGACCTCATTCCTGGTGACCTCATTCCAGGTGACCTCATTCCTGGCGACTGAAGCCCGTACGGCGATGCATGGTCTGCCAAACGGGGTGGCGCACGGCCGTATGGAGTTGCTGGGGCGCGGTTTGTAGGTGGATGGCGACTAGGAGTGGAAGGACAGGTTCCGACCAGTGACGGCTGGCTGAGGTTCATCCCCAAGCCAAGACCGAGACCCAAGCCATTGAGTTGTGGTCTCTCACCGAGTTGTGGTCTTTCGCCAAGTTGTGGTCTCTCGCTACGAGCGGGAGTTTGGCGAGCAGGAGTTTGGGGCACTGGCGGGAACGTGAAAACCTCGGGCTCCCCTTCTTCTTCAACCTCCAACTCGGGTCTGCTGCGATCACAAGACTGTGGTGTCAACGGCTGAGGAATGCATGGCTCGTCGACGAAAAGCTGGCGTGCAGGCCAGTGACCGGGCTCTTCATCAATAAATGTGTCTGGCAACCGTTTGCGAGCAGGTGTAGCATAAATATCGCTCTTGGACTGCCGCTGGTAGGGCTTTGTTTGCTGCACCCTGGCATTCTGGGCAGCACTCAAGTCGACTCCTAAATAAGCATCGACGCTGCCGTAAACAGGTGGAGCGAAAGCCTGAGGAAATTGTCTGGGAGATGAGCTCATTGCTTCCAGCATATCAGCCTGAGCTTGAGCGGCTTCAGCTGCCTGCAATGCGCGAGCAGCCTCGGCAGCAGCAAGCTGGGCAGTGTGTCTTGCCTCTGCAGCCGCGTGCGGGTCAAAGGCAGCGTATTTGGCAATCATAGAAGGATGGAGCATCCCAAAGTCGTCAATAGGCAGTGCGCTGCCGGCAGCGCGGCCGATTTCCAGTTCCTGAACACTAAGAGACTGCTCCAACAACGCATCACAATCGGCATAGTCGTTCATCAGAGGCATAAAGTCGTCTTCGGGAAGCGGAATAGTGTCTGTGTGGGATGACAGGGATCTGTAGTTTTGGTGTGCCATAGAAATAGCGGAAGTTGCGGTTGGCATTTGAGATGGCATTGAAAGAGGCATCGGCATTGGAGTTGGGTCGCCAAAGCTGTAGTCCTCGAGAGGAGCATCGTCAACGCCAGGCCAATAGACTGAAGTCATCTTCTTGAGTGGTGCGGATTAATGGCCACAGGTACCAGTATTAAAGACAAAAGCGACCAAGAGGTTTGTGTGATGATACAAGAATCGGCGTACGAAACCCTTGATGAAAGTTGATTTGCATCGTGTGTGTGTTTTGGGCAGCTGCGCTTCTATGCACGCGTATGCAGCTACATTGAGAACTGCCCCGTATTTGGGAGTTTGTAAACAGAAGTTCATGCAGCCCTGGCCGCAGCCGAGCCTTTAGGTCTGATAATAGCTACAATCGCGTTTTTATTGACATCGCAAGCGATAAATGGTCCCCATTCATCAAGTGCTTTGCCCGATTCCCACAAGTTTGATGGTCGGCCGGCTAAACTTGTGGAAATCGATTGACGTGTCAGTTGCGGCTCATCGCTATTGAGCTGCGTATGCAGAGCGTTGGCTTATTATCCCTAAATTAAAAACCCGAACTCATAGACAGTGCGCGTTTTCTTGCGCACAGATGCTGCAATTAAAGACCTAAAGGCTCTTGTGCTGGCCGTGGGGTGCGCTCGATTCTGGTATGGTCACTTTTGTCACGGAATTTGTGTTCTTTGACCTGAGCTCAGGGAGCAGATTGGGATCAGATTCCTCAGCTTACTTTTATGCTATTCAGGGGTAGCCAGGTACTTTTCGCAATGATTGGCACCCCTCAAATTACAAAAATGCAGACAAGTAGTTTGCATGCGTTTGCGTTTCCGTTTCGGGGTGTAAAAGGGACAGCCACTTCGTCACAGCAGGTTTTCAGCTGATCGGCCGTGCATTTTGGTAGTGAAATTGTCGGGTTCAGAAATAATCACCTATCCAAAGGGTAAGGGTTATATACACGGCAGATAGGTGGGACGCCCAAATGCTCAAGATCCAAAATTGCTTAGCCAATTCGTGTGAACGTGAGCGGTGGATCCAAAAACTGGTAGGGCAAGGGCGGCCCAGGGGAGAATGCAAGGAGCAAGGGTAAGGGGCAAAAGAGCCGACCCGGGAACCCAGTGGCGCCGGACGTGGCGCTGCAGGGGATGTGCATGTCGGCGAACCATAGGCCTGAACGTAAACGTAAGCCAAGTTCCGATCTCTGTTGGTGGCCCGAGTTTGTCTTTTTACCCCACACTTAAGATGTTCCGCCGCGCTGCTTGTCGTCTGTCGCGCGTTGCTGCCGCACCGGCTGCGCGCTCGCTTCACACTGCTCGCTTTTCGATCCCCCAAACTGTTCTCAAATCTAGCCCTCTTACATCTGCTGTTGGCCGCAAACCGATGTTCGCACCGGTCTTTGTGCGTTGCTACGCCGATGTCGTCAAGGTCCCCCCCATGGCCGAGTCCATCACTGAAGGTACACTTGCATCTTTCTCAAAACAGGTCGGCGACTTTGTTGAGGCCGATGAGGAGGTTGCTTCTATCGAAACCGACAAGATCGATATTCCCGTGAATGCTCCATTTGCCGGTACCATCACTGAGCTTTTGGCCGAACCTGAGGACACTGTTGAGGTTGACCAGCCCTTGTTCAAGATCGAGAAGGGTGAGGGTAGTGCAAAGCCCAAGGAGGAGTCTGCCGCCAAGCCTGCTGAGAGCGAGAGCGAGGCCAAGCCCAAGGAGGAATCAAAGCCCAAGGAAGCTGCTGAGACTCCCTCAAAGACTGAGGAGCCCAAGCAGGCTTCCAAGCCCGCTGAGTCCCCCAAGAAGGATGCTGCCACTGCCTCTGGTGCTGCTCCTGCCACTAAATCGGTCCCCTCGGCCGGTGAGTCTAGCTTCTCTCGTGGCGAGAACCGCGTTAAGATGAACCGCATGCGTTTGCGTATTGCTGAGCGTTTGAAGGAGTCGCAGAACACTGCTGCTGCCCTTACCACCTTCCAGGAGTGTGATATGAGCGCTGTAATGGAGATGCGCAAGCTGTACAAGGACGAAGTCATCAAGCGCACTGGTGTCAAGATCGGCTTCATGGGCGTCTTCTCAAAGGCCGCCACTTTGGCCATGCGCGAGGTTCCCGCGGTTAATGCTGCTATCGAGGGCGGCGACTTGGTGTTCCGTGACTATGTCGATATTTCTATTGCTGTTGCTACCCCCAAGGGTCTTGTTACCCCTGTCATCCGCAACGCTGAGAGCCGTGACGTTGTTGGCCTCGAGGCTGAGATCGTCAATCTTGGTGCCAAGGCCCGTGACGGCAAGCTCAGCATGGAGGACATGGCTGGCGGCACTTTCACAATCTCCAACGGTGGCGTCTTTGGTTCTCTGATGGGCACACCCATCATCAACATGCCTCAGTGCGCCGTTCTTGGTCTGCATGGTGTCAAGGACCGTCCCGTTGCTGTCAACGGCCAGGTGGTTATTCGCCCAATGATGTACCTTGCTCTCACTTACGATCACCGCATCGTTGATGGCCGCGAGGCTGTCACCTTCTTGCGCATGATCAAGGAGTACATTGAGGATCCCCGCAAGATGCTTTTGGCTTAAGCCGTGTTGAGAAATATTTATGGCTGGGCTGGCCAGATTCGCAGATCCTTGAGATCTTGCCAAAATAGGCTAGCCTTTTCAGATGAATAGCCGATGTAGTCAAATTCTTGGTCAATTTCAATCTCTTCCAGCACCCCGCTGGTGTCCTCGTCACTTTTGACAGTAAGACCTTGCACAGAGCCTGCAAGCGCGTCCACCGATGCTGGAACTGGCGATCCAGCCACAAAGTCGTAAAGCCCGCTGTTTTTCAGAATCTGCTCTCTGATCGCCAGCCCGTCACGTTCCGAGGAATCGTTGATTGGTGCTTGAATGATGCCCCAGAGCAGCCAGAGCCCGGAAACAAAGGGCCTCCATGCTTTGGACTCTTGCAGAAGCTGCTCAATCTCTGCACTGATAGCGTCAAAGTCATTGTCGGTGCCAGCACCGTGAAGAACATAGGCATTGATAAAGTTGAACTGCTCTTCCTCAGAGGGGAACTTGCTGAGTTGAACTTTGTGTGGCTCGCTGGTTTGGTAGTCGCTCATCCACTCGCAGAAATGGTTGCTAATATCAAACGCACGACAATTGGGGCCCGAAAACTCAAAGTCGATGACCACAAGCTGACGATGGGCTTGATCAGGCTGCAAGAGTGGACTGCCAGCTGGAGGTTCGAGCCTGAGAATATTACCGTACTGGGTATCGTTGTGAGTGAAAACCAGAGATTCTGCAATTGGATTGGTAAACCGTGCTAGCATCCACTTTTCGGCTGCCTCAAATGCCTCGAAAAGCTCCTCTGGGCTATGGTTTTTGAGGGCACGTTGCTGTTCTGCTGGCGATAGCTGTGCCAGCTTTTTAAGAGCTGCTTCTTTCCACAGGTGCACAGATCTAAAGGCCTTGGGGCCGTGGAGTCTTTGTGCAGGCAGCAGCGGGATGTTATCGTGCATCTCTCTCATGCGCCGTGCGATAAGGCGAGAAGTTTCAGGGTCGCGCAAGTCGTTTGCGACTAGTCCCTTGGCATTTAAGAATTGCTCAAAGCGGCCGTTGGAGAAGATGCCCAGTAGCTTGGCTCCAATTCCTTGCTTGGTGAGTTGTGCCAGCACCTCCAGCTCCTCATCTCTGTCAACCAGCACATCAACACGCGGGCCGTAGACTCTCAGCAGCAACTGAGGCACTTCTTTGGCACGTTGGTGTGAAAGAGAGAGACCGGCACGCTCTGACTCGCGGCGGATCCGCTCGTTTGTGTACGAAGGCGCTGAAACGCGGTAGACATTGTTTGTGAGCGCATTGCTGATCCTGTCGACCTCTATATCATCAGCGCTCTCATCGCATACATGATTCCACCGTGGGATCCTTAATGCATGTATCGTACGTAGAATATCACGCTTAAAATACGCAGACGGAAGCATATCATCAAGGTACATATCCTGGTGAGGAATAGCAGACAGTGCACTCTTGGGCTCAGAGTCCGCTAGCGACAGATCCTCAGAACTATCATGACGAGACTTTCGCCGCCGCATATGTGGCCGTAGAGAGTGCGCGTGTAGCCCCATCTCAACAGTAACTAACTTAGATCAAGGTATCTTTGCTCAATAAAGGTGATTGCAGCCAGATGTGTGTAGGGATTTCATGACTAAGACGAGACACATGCTAACTGTTGAGCTGGGGTGCATATACGTGCATATACTACAGGCATCTACTGATCGAGGGATTCTAGCGATTGCAAAAGGAGCTCGTACTGGTTGCGAAGCTCAAGTATCACCATGTGGTAGAGCTTGAAGTTTTTGGCTTTCACCGCCTCTTCTGCCTCTTTGAAATGCTGCAGAACAATCTGTCGAAAAGTGCCCTTTTGGTCCGAGGGAGACAGATACATCATGAGCGCAGTGGCAGCTCCGCGCTTGATAGGGTGCAGCTTAAGCCTTTGGCGCATGTTTGAGGCAGCGATCAAAACTTCAATGGGTCCCTCCAGGTCGTACTTGCGATAAATGCCAGAGACCAATGAGCGGTTGGGCTTTGGATCAGCATTCGAAATGTTGATAGAGGGAACAGATCTGTTGCCGTCCTCCGCCATCTGCTCGCAAGTCTCGAGAAAGTCATTAATGGCATCCAGTTCGTTCATGAGGCGCCTTGCAAGTATGAACTTTGCATCGCGGAGCCGGTGATGAGCTTTGACAATAAAGTCGTTGGGTGGGAATGGCTTGGAAGAGGTTTTGGAACAAGAGGGTTTGGATTTATTTGGTTTCCAGAATTTTAGATTCATTTTGTAAATGAAGAGATAAATGCAACGAGTGTAGGATTGTTTATATAGACTTAAATATGCAAGCCGGCGGGCTAACAAAAGTTCTGCGGGTCGGCAAAAATTCTGCGGGTCGGCGGGGGTGTAAATAGTTAATGAGAGGCAGCAATTCATGCGGCAGGTTGGGGCTGAAGCCACGTTCCATGTGCCTTTGCCATGACTGTCAGTACATACTTCATTCCCTCTCTGGACTGCTGAATTCTTTCTTGGAACCTTCTGCGACTAAACTGTTCAATTCGGTGCTTCAAACCGGCAATGTTCGAGGTGAACCGAGCGTAGTGATCAACGGACGTCGAGTTTCTTGCGTTTCCATTGTACACGGTCACTTCATCGACTCGTAATATGTGCTTGTTGTCGATGTTTCTTGCATGGCTATGCATTGTGCGGGCCCTTCGGTCAACCTTGATTGTTTCGAGGATAAATGTATCGGACACATTACCCAGCAGCGATCTAAGCATAAGAGGAAGTTTGCCGCTTTTTCTAATCAGTCTCTCCACTTCTAAACTGCCGTCCGAGTTGATTTTTTGTGAAATTACATCGCAGGACGAGACGTGGCGGGCAAACGGATTTGGGTAGCGCATAAAGTATGCTAACGTCGTTGTGGAGAAATCATATTCATAAGAATGCTGTCCTTTCCAAAGTGTAACCATTCCAACAATCGCCGAGCTTTTCCTGTTGCAATTAGCTCGAGTAAAAGGCTAAAACTAATGAGGGGTTTCGTTAGAACAAATAGCGATCGTTCAATTAATTGTAAGCGACGGCGCCACACCGGGGGCGCCACTCCGAATTCTCACGACGCCACGCTGATTACCTCAATTCTTGTGGCTGACCTATACCCTGCAGCACACACGTTGTGATCGTGCAGGCAGATCGGTCACTTTGATCTAAAGCTACAGCGCCTCTAATTCATCAAAGCATCTATCAATTGACCAAATGTCGGCTCCCAAATTCACACCGGTAAAGTCAATTGTCGATATATCGTTCTTTTCTCGTGTCTCAGACCATAAACTGAACGATGCAAAGCTCTCAGAAGACGCTGTGCCACTCAGTGCAGTGGTCACGATTCCGGTTCATTCTGGCCGCGCACCAGCAGTTTCAGTGGAAGGCACTGGATTTAACAGCCAAAGTTGCACTACAGGCGAGGGCGAGTACTCCATACCTGGTCAATTGGTGCTTTACAACAACATAAACAGGTTCAAGCAGGTCAGCAAAGAGGAGCTGCTACAGGAGAGGGGCGCCTCTCTGATTGCGCACATTGAAGATCAAACGGCTTTGGAAAGACCTGAACTACTGATGGAATTTGCTGTGTACGCGTTTGCTGATCTGAAAAGGCATAAATACTGGTACTGGTTCATGTTTCCAGTGGTAAAATGGCAGTTTACAATTGGAGACATATTGCCCAGCAGTTTGGAGACTGTACAAGCGGTACACAGGTCCAATCCACAGTTTGGTTCAGCAATGGTGCTAAGAAAGACTGGGGAGCTGGTTGTACTGCCATTATCGTCAATGCAGCCTGGCGACGAGTTTGCAATCATTGATTTTGGCTGCAAAGAGAATGAGCTGCCATGGTACTTTTCAAACTTTGCTGCTCTTCTCTCATACAACAATTTTGCCAATGCCAAAGTCCACCTGATCAGTGACCACCCCAAGATCGCCAGTACCAGTATCAAAAGCCGTTGTGTTGACCTCCAGTTGAGCCATAATGATCTACACACGGCCACATTCACAGGGTGGGAACAAACCCCCAACGGCAAATTTGCGCCTAAAGAAGCCGATCTCTCTGCTCTTATCAGTCCCCTGGAGCTGGCGTCCCAGGCTGTAGATCTGAATCTCCAGCTGATGAAATGGCGCGCTGCTCCGGCTCTTGATCTCGAAGTTTTAAAGTCCTCGAAATGCTTGTTGATTGGTGCTGGTACGCTGGGTGGATATGTTTCACGCGCACTTGTAGCTTGGGGGGTACGGAATGTTGATTTCATCGATAGTGGCAGTGTGTCGTATTCGAACCCCGTGCGCCAGCCACTTTTCACGGGCTCTGATGCCCAAAACGCTGCCCCCAAGGCTGAAACAGCTGCACAAGCCTTGAAGCAAATATTCCATGGCGTTGAATCCACCGGTTACAATCTGGCGGTTCCAATGGTTGGGCATCCTGTTTCAGCACTTTCAGAGGCCGCCACAGCTGCTGAGCAGAATTATGAACTGCTCTACAGCCTAATAAAGTCACACGATGCTATATTTTTGTTGACCGATAGCCGCGAAAGCCGCTGGCTGCCTGCTTTGCTGGGTCAAATCGAGCAAAAGCTTGTACTCACTGTGGCTATTGGCTTTGACTCGTGGCTCGCAATGCGGCATGGTGTAACTGCTAAAACTGGATTTGGACCTACTTCACTGGGATGCTACTTCTGTAGCGATGTTGTAGCGCCCTCTGACTCGCAAAAACGGGCTACGTTGGACCAAATGTGTACGGTTACCCGTCCGGGCGTGGCACAGATAGCTTCGGGGTCTGCTGTCGAGATATTTGCAGCTGTTATGCAGTCTGATGCCAAAGCAGAGACAGAAGCCGATACAGAAACTATTTTGGGTCCGGCTACACACCAGCTCCGAGGGTTTTTGGCCCGACGAGAGCAGGTTGCACTAAGGGCGCCAGCGTTCATGCAGTGTTCTGCATGTGGTCGGGGTGTGCAGGAAGCGTTTAACGATCCTGTTACTGGCGGCTGGGAATTTGTGCGTCGTGCAGTGAGCGAGACAGACTACTTGACTAGTGTTTCGGGCCTTGAACAGCTACAAGCTGCGGTTGAGGATCTGAATGTTTCTGAAAGCGAAGGTGATGAAGAGGGCGAAGATGCAGTGTAGCGGATAGACTGATCATGCATGATGCACAGCGATGGGCTATTATGCACAGCAGAAGCTCTTTATTTATTATGGCCTCAAACCTGTAGAGCGGATCCAACTGTCCAATGACCAGAGAATTCAGAACACCAAGTAGACGAGCGGTTCTGAGTAGCCGGATCCAGTCTGAGTTTGAGTCGGAAACCTCACTTGCTGCTTCGGTTCTGGCTGATGAAATGGCCAATTTGAGTGTCGCTGGGAAAAGTCCTCTCTCCTCCAAACAGCGCCATGGCTTTTTGCGCTCTTCCAACCAGCCCCTGTCTGATCTTAATCAGGAAAACAGACATGCGCTTAGCAACTCTGAATGGTACAGTCCTCAACGCAGTCCTCAACGCAGCCCGCAACGAATTAGTCCACAAAGAAGTCCGCAGCGTAGTCCGCAAAAGACGCCAAACAGACATGTAGGCACTCCACATAGAAATGACCATGCAACTCGTCTCTCAGAGTTTGACTTCAGCACTCCGCGAAGGTTGGCAAACAGGTACCATGTTGTCAGATACACAGCCTCTGGCCGGTTGACCACAAATGACAGACTGTTGGCATTTTCGCAGAATGAAAAGGGTGTTTACGCTTTGATGTTTAATACCCGCTTGCTGATTTGGGATCAACAGAAACATTGTTCTTGTAAATTCAGCTATGGCCCCAACGTGATGAATGCTGGAATCGTTTGGCTGCCAGGCACCAATGCAATTGCCTGTTGCAGCAAATCGGGGCTTTTATTGATCAATCTGCTCAAAATTGAGGGGTTCGCGGCCTTTGTTGATGGCCACAAAGAGCCAATTCCCTGTACTGCCTCTTCTTGGTACGATTTCAATGGGTTCAAAGGTCTTATCGCTGGCCTTGCTGATGGCGACGCAGTGTTTTCCCGCACTTTGAACGATTCACTCCCGCAGCAGATCTTCTTTCGGCACAACCTCGAGTCCCCGGTAACGTCGATTGCTTGGAACACCCTTGGTGGACTGGCATTTGCATTCGAACAGGGTGTAGTATACTATTACAGCCATATCAGGCTAGATATCAACTCTGCAATGCCTGAACCTGACTGGAGGATTTCAAGCGTAGGCTGCCAAGTGATGTTTTCACCATGGCATGCATCGCTTCTTGCTATTTCTGGTCCTGCAGCCAGATCTATTTGGATTGTTGATGTTCATAAACGCCGAACCGAGGCTGTCTTTCACGCATCGCATGCTGTGCTTAAACCTATATGGCTGAGTCCTACTGAAATCTGTGGTGTTGCAGCACCCGAATCGCAAAATTCCGAACTTCACAACGCCGCCGGATCGGTTTTTTCCCTTTCGGAAAATAAACTGGTGGAAACAATTGTGTTGCCGGGGAGTTTCCAAGATGCAGCCAAGTCTCAAAAGGGTATAGTCTTTGTCTCGGATACTGGGGTTATTTTTGATGTTACATGGAACATTGAAACAATTGACTCAGCCGCGAGTTCGCCGAAACGTTCCCCGGACTCGATTCACGAGGGTATTCTTAGAATCTAAATAGTACATATATCAAAGGTTGATGCATTAGCCTAGTACAAGGGTTAGGAAATATATTGGGCGACGGACGCCACAAATCCCCTTTGTCCCGATTTGCACGTGACCCTCAGCCACAGCCTCGCTCTGGGGCTAGTCGCATTCCGGATATCTTTCAAGTCGCGTAGTTCATTCAAACTGTGCGCTAAAGCGGCAGCTGTCAATGCCCGATGCAAAGAGACAGCGCCTTAATGAAGACGAAGGTGAGCGTGACTATAAAAAAGCTCGCGAACGCAGTTCCAGCGACGCAGAGACAGCCGCACATGATGTAGAACAAGCAGTGCAGGCAACGCTTGATCTCGAGCTGAAACAAGAGTCAGACCAGCTGCAGCATCATTCTGATGGATCACCGGCACAAAATAATAGTGATGATAACGATGAGGAAGAAGACGGGAACGAGAAATCGGCTGGAGGCGAGAATGAGGACGACGAAGATGAGAACGAGAAGCACAATGTCCACTTTGAGATTGACAATGTTGAGTACGTTTATAAGGAGCGGCCAGCCGTTGTTGAGGAGCGTTCCGGCCGAATTGAGTTTCGGGTTGTAAACAATGACGGTTCTCGCGAGAGCTTTTTGGTTCTAACCGGATTAAAGAACATCTTCCAAAAGCAGCTGCCCAAAATGCCCCGCGAGTACATCTCGCGGCTGGTCTACGATAAAAGCCATGTTTCAATTGCTGTGATCCGCAAACCAATGACAGTTGTTGGCGGAATTGCGTACCGGCCGTTTGAAAGCAGGCACTTTGCTGAGATCGTGTTTTGTGCCATCTCCAGCACCGAGCAGGTCAGAGGCTATGGAGCTCATCTCATGAACCATCTAAAAGACTACGTGCTCAATGCTACACAGATAAAGCATTTTCTGACTTATGCTGATAACTACGCCATCGGGTATTTCAAAAAGCAAGGCTTTACCAAGAATATTTCGCTACCAACAAGCGTTTGGCAAGGGTACATCAAGGACTACGAGGGTGGCACGATGATGCAGTGTACGATGGTCGATGGAATCAGATACCTCGAGGCAAACAAGATTTTGCTGCTGCAAAAAGTCGCTATCCATCGCAAAATGCGTGAGCTGGAGACGCCTGATAAAGTGTACGATGGCTACGAGCCATTCAAAGATCCAGAGTTCGCCAACAAGGGTGGCATTGATCCAACCTCCATACCTGGCATCAAAGAGTCTGGATGGTCTGCTGGAATGGACGCGCTGGCGCGTAAACCAAAACGCAAGGGCCACTTTGGTATCATCCAGTCAATATTGGCTGAGATGAAGAGCCATCCCTCGGCCTGGCCGTTTATCAACCCGGTTTCACGGCTTGATGTTCCAGACTACTATGATCTGATCAAAGAACCAATGGACCTGAGCACGATGGAACAGAAGCTGGAAAGCGATCAGTACGACTCCATGGATTCGTTTGTTTACGATGCAAAGCTCGTCTTCAATAACTGCCGGCAGTATAACGGCGAGACCACAACGTATTACAAGAACGCAAACAAGCTCGAGAAGTTTTTCCAAACAAAAGTGCGAGAATTGCCTGAATTTGAGCACCTGGTAGAATAAGCCAAATGCCAATTTCAACGCGCAAACTCAGTGCATATCAGCATCCGGAGGCGCTGCCTGCTCAAGTCTCACGATGAGCTCTGCCATTTCGTCGGCATTGTAAGCATAATAGCCAGTATCTTTAGTAACTTTGGCAACTTGAACATTGCTTGCCTCTAGCTTTTCCTCCATGACCTGCCGGAGAACCTTTAACAATAGAATCTCTGCCTCAGCAAAGGTGATGCCCGAGTGCCACTCTTGTTGGAGCTCGGCCTGAGCACCCTCGCTGCCAGATCCAATGGCCTTGGCATCGTAGTGGTAGTAGGTGCCTGTGGGCTCTGTGTGGTACAGTTGAGGTCCGTTCTCGTCATCGTAGCCAGCAATCAAAAGCGCAACACCAAAGGGGCGGGACATGATCTTCTCCTCGCCCTCGCCAGACTCTCCAAAGTGCAATGCAAGCTGGCAAACGCTTTGAGTGACACTTTCTGTTGAAATTGGTTCGTCAAAGTTGAATGAATGCGAAGTGGCCTCAACACGAGCGTGATCGATGAGGATCTTGGCATCAGCCACCAAACCAGACATTGCGCAGCCGATATGGTGGTCAATTTCTTCGACTTTCTCAACGGAGGACGCTTCTAACAAAGATGAGCTCACGCGCTTCTCAACGCCCAGCAGAACGCCATCCTTTGTGCGGATTCCCACAGCTGTGGACCCCAATTTGATAGCTTCAAGGGCATACTCGACCTGGAACAGGCGGCCCTCTGGCGAGAAAGTGGAGACACCACGGTCGTATTCGCTACGAGTAAGAAACATGATGTGAAAGTGGCAATTAACAGAGCAGGAACGGCGATCTGTGGTCCTAACGATGGTTCGCTAGCGGTCTGGTTTCCGATGGCAAGGTGTAAATTAGTAATGGCAGCCGCCGCCACCATTGAAGGCGCAGGTGCGGCAACATGTGGAGAAACTAGAGACCGCATATGACTTTAGCACCAACGCATCTGATCTCGAGTGAAATTGTGGGTTTAACGATCGTTCGAAATCTTGGTCAGTGGATGGTTGGACATAAAATCTTGAGCCGTAGATCTAGAGTCAAGATTTGACCACCGTATTGTGTTGAATGACTGGGTTGTGACTCTTGTACAAATGGCGTTCAGGAAACCTGAGGATGCTACTTACGTTGCATAAGCCAACACAACCAACATTTGTTCATCAAAACCCCTTTCGTCTCGACTGTGTTTCTCTACTAAACTTATTCAATTAAATCAAATACCTGATAGTTTTTGGTCTTGATTCCAAATTCACACCAGGTCGCGTCCTGAACTTATACACCTAACCCTTGCAGATGCGGTCTATGTCTACCTCTGACGCCAAACCATCTGTAATGCCTTGGGGCACCCTAAGATTGGACTCCTATGAGACCCCCGTATACGGTCAAAAGGCCGTATTTGAACAGCTTAATGTCATTGATGAATCTACACAAAAAACCAGCGCTCGTAGAGACGAGATGAGCCTGTTACTGGCCCAAGACCTAGTTGCGATCTTGATGGGCGGTGAGGGCACTTTTGTCAAAAAACAGCAACATGGCGTGGTTTCTTGGCAGGGAGCGCGATTCAAGGCTTCTGGAAATAGACTTGATACTGTTCTTGAGTACACAATCAAGCCGGTGCTCCATCTAGCTACATGCATGGATGCGCTAAGAGCTACAATATCATCTTACAGCTCTCTCTCCCTAGGCAGAGTCTACCAAGCAATGGCAGGCGAGCTCAATCTAATAGCTGGAGAGTTTGACGAGATTTTGGCTGCAATAAGCGTGGCATTGGCCGATCCCAACGGAAATTTCGAGCTGTCAGATATGCTAGAGCACCTTGCCGAAGCAGGGGTGCCAATTCTGCATGCGTACGATGCTATTCAAATGCTACAAACGGCAGCAGCGAAACCCGCGGATCAATTGCCAGTACCCAGCGACTATCGTGGCTCAGACGGGACTTTGGAGTACTTAGTAGCACTGCAGAAACGGCGTGGACCTGCTGTTAGCGGAGATCTGGCTGGCCTGATCAACGAGAGCGTCATAACAGCACAAAAAACGTCGTCCAGACCTTCTTCAGCTGTTTCAAGCATGAGTATCGACGAACAGCCCCTTCTAGCATGGTCCACAGAACAAGTTCCAATTCCTTGTTTACGAGGAGGATCCGCTTTGGGACTACTTTCTGACCATTACCAGACTCACTACGGCTCCAACCACGCGCGTGCTGTTCTTTCGCGACTGTTTAATGCTGCCTCCAAGCCGTATTTGGCAATGCTCTCGGCGTGGCTCTTTTGCGGCCAGATCGACGACCCGTTCAACGAGTTTGTGGTACGAGAAGCCAAAGACATGATTCAAGAGCTGCGAAACACGCCGTTCGCCGATGATTACTGGGCCCAGCGCTATAGGCTCTGGGGACCTAATCTACTTCCGAGCGCATTAGCAGATCCGCTGATTGCATCCCAGCTGCTGGCAGCGGGCAAGCATCTCAATGTTCTCAGCGGCGACTTGACCAACAACATCTTCAAGGATCTGCAGGCAGAATTCCAAAACCTGGAGTCGCTTCTGGATCCGCAGCTGCCGTATTTCATATCCAAGGCCTATGATATTGCCAGTAGCGCTCTTTTGACCCAGTTCCGCAGCCACTACGATCTCCAGGGCTATTTGATTGCCTGCCAGCGCATTTTCTTCTGGTCAGATACTGACTTTTGCAGCATGTTTCTCGATTTGGCGGCCTCTGAGCTATCGAGGCCGTTGGGAGAGGCATCTGTCTCTAGACTACAATACTGGCTTGACATGGCCATTGCACAGCCAGGTTCAGCATCAATACAACAGCCCAAACTGGATGAGACCAAAGTATCGCTTGCAAACACCTCTTTGACCGATGAACTTGTGCTGATCGCCAACGCTGCTGGAATTAGGTCTCGCGACTTGAAGAAGCACAAAGATAGCGGTGGTGGGCAGCTTAGAATGGCCGGGGTGGCACCTCCACGGGCCAGCAAACCGGGGCTGAACGAGGCAGGAGGCGAGCTGACTGCACTGGATGCAATACAGTTTGATCTGGAGATTCCGTTCCCATTGTCACTGATTATCACCCGCAGTTCACTTTACCGCTACCAGTTTGTTTCGCGGCACCTTTTATCGCTGAAAGTCGCAATTTCCGCTTTAACCGATGCGTGGACTGTTCAAACTTCAGTTTTAGATGGGTCACACTTTTCTCACCAGTGGCAGTTAGGTGCACTGGGGTTGCGTGCCAAAATCAGCCTTGGGCTTTCTACAATCTACAAGTTCTGTGCGTTTTGTGTTATCGAAGACTCTTGGATAGACTTTTGTGCTGAGCAGGATCACGTCGAGTCTGTTGAGGCACTGGCGGCGCTGCATTTGGCATTTTTGGACCAGTGCACGAAACGGTGCATGCTAACCACTGAGCCGCTACTGCTAGCCCGTGCCAAAGTCATCAGAGTTGCGCGGCGGTATGCTCAATTTCTCGTTTCAGCCGAAGATGCGCTTATGTGGCTCGACCCTTTGGCCGACCACGAGAAACTGGGGGACCCTCCCGTTGGCGAGGATGGCCAGCAGTTCTCAAACGAGGAGCTGCAGGGCTGGTTGGAGTCTTCTTTACAGTACTATGAGCAAAGCTGGAAACGCAATTTTGCCAACTATTATTCCAAACTACAAAAGGAGGCCCAAAAATCTCCGTCTTTACAGCTTTTGGCAGCAGATCTTGGATCGATTAATTAGCCAAATAGGCAGATATCTGGGTATCCGGAACCCTCGCCGCATGCAACGGTAAATTGGTCAGGTTAGGGGTCCCCGGGTTGGTATCCCTTTAATCATTCACTCCACTTTGAGACATTTTAGCCGGTTGGCTTTCAAATTTAACCGTCCAATGTCGTTGATCAACGGTACGGCGCTTGCCAAGAACATTCGTGCTGGTCTGCTGGACAAAATCGCTGCGCTACGCCAGGAATTTCCCCATGCCGCGCCCAAATTGTGTGTCGTTCAGGTCGGAGAGAGACCTGACTCGGGTACATATATCAACATGAAGCGCAAAGCCGCTGAACAGGCAGGTATTATCTGCGAGCATGTTCATTTCCCCTCTACAATCTCCCAGGCTGAGCTGCTGGCCAAGATCGCTGCTCTCAATGCCAACGATGCCTGCCATGGTCTGATCGTTCAACTGCCGCTGCCGTCTCATATTGACGAAAACCTTGTGACCGATGCGGTTGCGCAGGAAAAGGACGTCGACGGGTTTGGCGCAGTAAACATTGGTGAGCTCTCGAAACGCGCTGGCCACCCGGAATTTGTTCCTTGCACTCCAAAGGGTGTTTTGACAATGATCAAATCCACTGGTGTCAAGATTGACGGAGCATTTGCGGTCGTTCTGGGCAGATCCGATATTGTTGGTGGCCCAATGGCTTCGATTCTGAAGCGACACAACGCTACAGTCTTGACTCTGCACTCTCTCAGTCAAAACATCCCTGAACTTGTTGCCCAGGCAGATATCGTTGTTGCAGCGGTTGGAAAGCCCGAGTTTGTCAAAGGTGAATGGATCAAACCAGGCGCTGTGGTTATTGATGTAGGCACAAACTATGTGGACGATGATTCCAGTCCCCGAGGCTACAAATTGTACGGCGATGTCGAGTTTGCTGCTGCGAAAGAGCGCGCTAGTTTTATCTCCCCTGTTCCTGGTGGAGTTGGTCCCATGACAGTGGCAATGCTAATGGATAACGTTGTTTTGGCTGCTGAAAAGGCATACAAACATCAGGCTTCAGCTAGAAAGATCAATCCACTGCCGCTCAAGCTCGTAGAGCCGGTCCCCAGTGATATCGACATTTCCAGGGCTCAAACACCCAAAGATATTACAGCTGTTGCCAAAGAAACAGGCATCCAGGCTTCGGAGCTCGAAGTGCACGGCCCCGTCAAGGCTAAAGTCAAGCTGGATATTCTCAAACGACTGCAGGACCGTCCCAATGGCAAGTACGTGCTGGTTGCCGGCATTACCCCCACTCCTTTGGGCGAGGGCAAGAGCACGACTACTGTTGGTTTGGCACAGGCAATAGGCGCTCACTTGGGCCGTCTTTCGATTGCGTGTGTTCGCCAACCTTCGATGGGTCCCACGTTTGGGATTAAAGGTGGAGCAGCTGGAGGCGGATACTCTCAAGTTATTCCTATGGACGAGTTCAATCTCCATCTTACCGGCGATATCCATGCCATTTCTGCTGCCACCAATCTTTTAGCGGCTGCTATTGATGCTCGTATGTTCCATGAACAGACCCAAAAAGACGGTCCGCTATATCGCCGTTTGGTGCCTGCCAAAAACGGCAAGCGAGCTTTCACAAATGGCATGCTTCGCCGTTTAGCAAAGCTCGGAATCAACAAGCAGGACCCTGATTCTCTCACCGAGGACGAAATTGCTAAATTTGCTCGTCTCGATATCGATCCAGCTTCGATTACCTGGCGCCGTGTTGTTGACTGCAACGATAGATTCCTTCGTGGAATCACAATTGGCCAGGCCCCCACTGAGAAGAATTTCACTCGTGAAACCGGCTTTGATATCTCAGTGGCCTCTGAGTGCATGGCTGTCCTTACATTGTGTACTTCGCTCAGCGATATGCGTGAGAGACTTGGTCGTATGGTTGTTGCCAGCAACAAAAACGGTGAACCCGTTACTGCAGATGATATCGGCTGTGGCGGCGCTCTTACTGCTTTGCTCAAGGATGCCATCAAGCCCAATCTCATGCAGACGCTCGAGGGAACGCCTGTTTTGGTGCATGCCGGTCCGTTTGCCAACATTTCTATTGGCGCCAACTCGGTTTTGGCCGACCAGGTTGCGCTAAAGCTTTGTGGCACTGGCAAGGAAGCTACCGAGGGCTACACCATTACTGAGGCCGGGTTTGATTTCACCATGGGCGGAGAGCGCTTTTTGAACATCAAATGCCGCTCAAGTGGAATGGTTCCCGATGTTGTTGTGATTGTTGCTACTGTTAGGGCGCTTAAAGTGCATGGTGGAGGCCCCGAAGTTACGCCTGGAGCGCCCCTTCCTGAAGAGTACAAAAGGGAGAATCTTGAGTTGCTCAAGGCTGGATGCTCGAATTTGGCAAAACACATTGAGAATGCCAAGCGCTACGGTCTTCAAGTTGTCGTTGCTATCAACCAGATGACCACGGACACTGCTGCTGAGCACGAAGTCATTCGTCAAGAAGCACTCAAGGCTGGCGCCCACGATGCCATTACTTCGAACCACTGGGCTGAAGGCGGCAAAGGAGCAGTAGCACTTGCCAAGGGCGTTATTGCCGCTGCGAATGCAGTGCGCGGCAGCGATTTCCAGTTTCTGTACGATGCAGACTCGTTGTCTCCTGAACAGAAGCTTGAAATCATTGCTCGCGAGATGTACGGCGCATCTGGCATCGAATTGAGCCCGCTAGCAAAACAAAAAATCGAGACCTATACTCGCCAGGGCTTTGGCAACCTGCCTATTTGCGTTGCAAAGACGCAGTACTCGCTTTCGCACGACCCCAGTCTCAAGGGCCGCCCGCAGAATTTCGTGGTGCCAATCAGAGATGTCAGAGCTTCAGTTGGAGCCGGCTACCTTTACGCTTTGGCAGCAGATATTATGACTATCCCCGGTTTGCCTACGCACGCAGGGTTTATGGATATCGAAGTTGATGAGGATGGCGAGATCCAGGGCATGTTTTGAATTAGCTAAATAGGCTGTTTTACATGAGCAGAGCACCAATTCCGCCAGGCTGGCTGGCCTTGCCGGTTTTTTCGCAGCCGCCCGCGATTGGCGCTGTTTGGTAGTTGAATAAATAGTAGTGCAGCGACCCGTCGCCCATTCCAAACAGCAATTCATCAAGGAAAACTGGGTTGTCCATAACTGTTAGCGCATTGAAACAGTGGAAGCCGGCATCACGAGCCATGATCAGAGCAGCCTCAAACAGTTGCACAAGCCTAGATGGGTCTGAGGTGGCATAGTAATAGGCGTATGCAATTGCCAAGCGGTCGCGCTGGTCGTTGCCAATCACAGTGCTTTCCAAACCGTAAAAGGAGACCATATCGGTGATTGTGCCATTAGAATCTTCGACAACATAGGCGAAAACCACTTTTTCAGGCCCAAACAGCCAGTGCTCCATTTCAGCCTCGGTAAACTTCTGTGACAGCAAGAATTTGGCAAGGTACGTAGTTAGAAGCTTGAAAACTTGCGGAACATCTTCTTTTACCATCTTTCTGAACCCAGCAATTTTGGGGACTGCCGGTAATTGGTACTTTTGGATCTGGGCCTCAACGGTTGAGTTGGGCGGCAGTTGCACAAACCCGACTTCAGCAAGAGCCTGCCAGTCGAGCGAACGGTGGTAGTACTGCGCTGTGCCAACTGGTTTAGGGAGTGTGGTTCCGCTGGTGTAAAGAGCTTGCCAAACGCCACAGAGATTGATCCTTCTAGTGACCTCGGCAATGAGAATTGGCGCCAAGCGACGCGAGCGCAGCTTCTTGTGGACACACATAAAGTTGATTTCAGCGATTTTCAGCTCTTTGCCACGCACGTCAAGTGTAGCAGGCACGCCACTGATGAACCCAACTAGTCTCTTGCTCTCAGAAGCCCTGACACCCACTGACCAGGTCTTGTTGTAGCCTGGCGGGCGCAGGTACCATGCCAAAAACTCGACAGAATACCGGAATCGGAACTGCTCATCAACATCCTCGACGTAGTGGTCATAAAGCAGCTGGTAGATCTCACTAAGCTCTGTTTCGCTGGTAACGTCAACAGTCACCCATTCAAAACCGGCAGGCAATTTACGAGGCTGGGCGGCAACATCATCGACAGTTTTGGTCTCAATCTCGCGTGAAACATCTGACGCGGGCTCTGGCTCGCCAAATTTCATCACTGGCTGGGTCTTCCAGAACTTGTACTCTTCCATTGGCTTTGGCTTGGGTTCAGCGCTCGGCTGGTGGCCTTCTGACGAATTGAACATCGCTGCGAGCTTTTCCAGCATCTCTTGCATGCGTCTTTCATCGTTTCCAGCAGCAGCAAGAAGCTGTTCGGCCGTTTTATTGGGCTTTTCTGCCATTTGGAGTGAGTGGAAAGGATGGGGGGCCGGTGAAAGTCACGGGATTATCGTCGCTCGAAAGTCACGTGTGTATTTTTCGTGTAACCCTGCCTGCAGGCGTCTCAGAAAAAAATTACCTAAGGAGTATGCGACCAAAACCAGTTAGGCCAGTTTGAGTGAAATATCTCCAATGTCCATTGTTTCGGCCCTTTTGTGGGTCCCCAAAGGCGTTGCTTCGCCCGATCCTCACCAGGCAGAGCTCAGCGACAATGAGCTCGACAGAATTGCCAAGCTAACGGCTACCGAGGCTGAGTTGGCCCAGCAGGATCTGGCGAATGCCCAGTTGGCTAGCGACGGCTCTGTTCCGCCAGTTGCTGATACTGATGCCGAGTTTGAGGCTCGCTATAAAATGTCCGAGTACGAAAGTGCGCCTCGGAGTCCCGCTTTGGACATGAGTGACGACGAAGACGAAGATCCGTACCTTACATTGCCGGCAACAGAAGATATCGAAGAAGAGCGTGGAGAGCTCAGAATTGAAGAGACTGACAACCTGCTGCTGGCTGTCAAGACCGAGGAGGACATGTCTGTGCTCGAAGTTTACGTCTTTGATGACAGCGACACCACTTCTCTTTATGTTCATCATGATCTCATGCTTCCAGCGCTTCCGCTTTGTGTTGAGCGTCTTGGCGCTGGTCCCGGCTCTAGTGGCCGCAATTTTGCCGCAATTGGTACTTTGGAGCCAGAAATCGAAGTTTGGGATCTCGATGTTGTGGACGGTGTCTACCCCTCTGCAATTTTAGGAGCTCTTCCTGGCGAGAGAAATGCCGAGCGCGATCCTAGGGGAACTGGCAAAAAGAAGCGGAAGCAGGCCGCAAAATCGTCAAAGTTCCATGTTGATGCTGTTTTGGCATTGGCTGCCAACCCGCAACATCAGCAGATCTTGGCTTCAGGCTCGGCAGATTCGACTATCAAGCTGTGGGATGTCGTTGCCAACTCCGAGGCTATTAGATCTTTGGATTATCACCGTTCCAAGGTAAGTAGTGTTGCGTGGAACGTCTCAGAGTCGAGCTTGCTGCTCTCAGGAGGCTATGATTCTACTGCCAAGCTCGGTGATGTCCGTCTCGAAGATGTGAAAAAGGCAGTAAGGAATTTCTCGGTAAAGGGGGATGTTGAGTCTGTTAAATGGGTGCCCAACAGTATGGACTTTTTGGTTGCTACTGACCGCGGTGTAGTTCACAGATTTGATTCGAGAATGGAGTCAAAGGCAGTTTGGCAGTTGCAGGCTCACGATGCCGATATCACTGCTTGTGTTGTGAACCAGTACTTTACTGATTTGCTAGTAACTGCTTCTAGCGACAACAAGATCAAGCTGTGGAACCTGGCACAGGGCAAGCCATCAATGATTTTGAGTCGTGATCTCGATGTTGGCAAGGTGTTTTCGGTGGCATTTGCTCCGGAACGCGAGAATGCCGGCCTTCTTGCCGCTGCTGGCAGCAATGGCCAGATCAAGGTCTGGAATGCTTTTGCTAACAAGACTGTGAGGGATACTATTGCCAAGTCGTGGAAGGGAAATACCAAGCAAGAAGTTATCGTGCCTGATGCTACCGGCGAAGGTTCTGAAAGTGAGGAAGAGGAAGACGAACAAGAAGAAATGGGAACCAACGGGGACCAAAAAATGTCTAGACAAACCCGCAACCAGATGACAGCTGCCGAGGCTGCGCTCGCCCAGGAAGAGGGCGATAGCGACAGCGATGGCGATAGCGACAGCGAGATGGGAAGCGATTGAATATTTAACAAATTAGAAACTACGAAATGCACTAAAACCTGCATGCGGCGCTAGCATAGCGCTTAGACGAGTGGCATGCATGCATGGGCCACATGCTGCCCAAGGCGCCGCCACATGGCTGCCACACCTGCTTAACTAACTCACTCTCATGTGATCCTTTTTATATGCAGTCCCTATCTGATCCTGCAACCCATGCTGCAGAGGGGTGTAATACAATTGCAGTGATTGGTTAATGCATCTGGTAAGCCTAACCTTTGCATTGCAGGTAAGATTGCAGCTGAGACCAGGAGTGGAATGAGATTAAAGTACACCCAGAGTCTCAAGCCCAGAAAACCCATCTTGTGACCATTTGCCTCAATTCGATCATGACTGAGGAGAAAGTGGCCAGCAGGCACGTCGTGCTGCCTGCGAGAGACCACAGTGAGTACAGAGGCGATACCCTCTCTGACGACGAGGATGCGCCCCACCCGGAGTACGTTCCATATTTGTACGAGAACGATGAGTCTAACTCGTCATGGGCCGGCGCGCTGCCCAAAGCGCAGGGCCTATACGATCCTGAGTTTGAGAAAGATGCTTGTGGCGTTGGATTTACCTGCCAAATCCGTGGAGAACCTTCCCACAAGATTGTTAGCGATGCTTCGAATCTGCTGTGCAACATGACCCATCGTGGTGCAACCGGTGCTGATGCTCGCGATGGCGACGGCGCTGGTGTCATGACTGCGATTCCACACCGTTTGCTTCAACGCGAGTTTGAAATGGACTTTGGCATCAAGGTTCCTCCTGTTGGCCAGTATGCAGTGGGAAACGTGTTTTTCAAGAAGAACGAGCAGACGTTTATGCTCTCAAAGCTAAAGCTTACTTCAATTGCGGAGGAACTTGGAATGAAAGTTTTGGCTTGGCGCGAGGTGCCCCGCGACTCGACTTTACTGGGTCCCGCTGCCTTGTCCCGTGAGCCGCATGTGCTGCAGCCGTTACTTGTGCTAAAGGATGTATATGATCCTGAGAATGAGCTTAGCGAGGCTGAATTCAACGAAAAGCATGCTCAGCACTTTGAGCGGCAGTTGTATGTCTTGCGCAAAAAGTCGACTCGCGAAATTGGACTCCACAACTGGTTCTACATCTGTTCGCTATCTTCGAAGACCATTGTTTACAAGGGCCAGCTTGCTCCCAGACAGGTGTACGCCTACTACTATGATCTTTTGAACGCAAACTACGAGTCCCACTTTGCGCTAGTCCACTCGCGCTTTTCAACAAACACATTCCCCTCCTGGGACAGAGCTCAGCCGATGCGCATTGCAGCACACAATGGCGAGATCAACACTTTGCGGGGCAACAAGAACTGGATGCATGCTCGTGAGGGACTGCTCAAGAGCAAGAAGTTTGGTGACTTGCTCGATGATTTGTACCCCATCATTGAAGAGGGCGGCTCCGATAGTGCTGCGTTTGACAATGTGCTGGAACTCATGGTTATCAACGGTGTTTTGTCGCTCCCGGAAGCTGTGATGATGCTGGTACCGGAAGCATGGCAGAACAACAAGGTAATGAACCCGAAGAAGCGTGCCTTTTATGAATGGGCTGCTTGTTTGATGGAGCCATGGGACGGCCCAGCGCTTTTCACCTTTTCAGACGGCCGTTACTGTGGTGCAAACCTTGACAGAAACGGATTGAGACCTTGCAGATACTATATCACCAACGATGGACGCATGATCTGTGCTTCCGAGGTAGGTGTTTTGCCAATTGATCCTTCAATTGTTGTGCAAAAGGGCCGTCTCAGACCTGGCCGCATGCTTTTGGTTGATACCAAGGAGGGCCGTATCGTTGATGACCGGGAACTCAAGTCGGCAGTCGCCAGTAGGGTAGACTTTTCCGGCTGGCTGAACCGCTACTTGTTGTCCATGGAAGACTTGATGGCCAGAATCGACAATGCTGGTCACCGCAACAAGCTGGCAACAATTCTGGACGAAACAACAGTTCACACTGATCCTCGGCCAGCAGCCTTTGGTTACACTTTTGAGCAAGTGACTATGCTTTTGGCTCCAATGGGTCAGGATGGCAAGGAGGCTTTGGGATCTATGGGTAACGATGCTGGTTTGGCTTGTATGACTGTCCAGCCAAAGGTTATCTATGAGTATGTCCGTGAGTTGTTTGCGCAGGTCACTAATCCACCTATTGATCCGATCCGTGAGGAAATTGTCATGTCGCTCGAGTGCAAAGTCGGGCCTCAGGGTAACATGCTCGAAATGGATCCTAAGCAGTGCGACCGTTTGAAGTTACCTACTCCCATTTTGACAATGGAAGAGCTGGCGGCTTTGAAGGAGCTGCCCACGTTCTTCCCTAGCTGGAAAGTCGGTAAGATCGATATTACTTTTGCCAAGAAAGAGGGCCCCGTCGGATACATGAACGTCATCGACAGGGTGTGCTCTCAGGCTGCGGAACTCATTGAGAGCGACCACAAGGTAATCTTGCTAAGTGATCGTGCTGTTAATGCTGAGCGGGTTGCTTGCTCAACCCTCATTGCCGCTGGTGCTCTCCATCACTTTTTGGTGAAGCAGAAACAGCGTTCTCGCGTTGCAATTGTTGTTGAGACTGCAGAGGCTCGCGAAGTCCATCACATGTGTGTTTTGCTTGGTTACGGTGTTGACGCCATTTGTCCCTACTTGGCTATTGAGACTCTGATGAAACTCAACCGCGAGGGCCTTTTGTCACAAGAGCTGCCCGACTCCAAGGTTATTCTGAACTACCAAAAGTCTTGCGGAGCCGGAATTCTCAAGGTTATGTCAAAGATGGGTATTTCAACTTTGGCATCCTACAAGGGTGCACAAATCTTTGAAATGCTCGGAATTGACAACTCGGTTGTCGACCGCTGCTTTTCGGGAACTGCATCCAGAATCAAGGGTGTGGGCTTTGAGATGCTTGCACTCGATGCTTTGGCACTCCACGAGAGAGCCTGGCCATCCAGAGAGACTTTGATGATTCCCGGGCTGCCCGAAAGTGGTGAATACCACTGGAGAGACGGTGGCGAGCCCCATGTCAATGCTCCTGCTGCCATTGCACAGATTCAGGACGCTGTTCGTAACAAGAATGAAAAGGCCTATGCCGACTACGCCAAGGTTGAGTATCAGGCCATTCAAGACTGCACCCTTCGTGGATTGCTAGACTTTGACTTTGACGCTTGCGAGCCTATCCCTCTTGAACAAGTGGAGCCATGGACCGAAATTTGCCGCCGCTTTGTTACTGGTGCCATGTCTTACGGCTCTATCTCGATGGAATCGCATTCCACTTTGGCCGTTGCCATGAACAGATTGGGTGGAAAATCCAATACTGGTGAGGGAGGTGAAGACCGTGAGCGTTCCCAGATCCTGCCTAATGGTGATACGATGCGTTCGGCTATTAAGCAAATCGCCTCTGGCCGGTTTGGCGTCACTTCTGTTTATCTTTCCGATGCTGATGAGCTTCAGATCAAGATGGCACAGGGTGCCAAGCCTGGTGAAGGTGGCGAGCTGCCAGGACACAAGGTGTCCCGCTCCATTGCACGCACTCGTCACTCTACCGAGGGTGTTGGTCTTATTTCACCCCCACCGCATCACGATATTTACTCCATCGAGGACCTCAAACAGCTGATCTACGACCTGAAATGCTCCAACCCCAGATCTCGAGTTTCTGTTAAGTTGGTTTCAGAGGTTGGTGTGGGTATTATTGCCTCTGGTGTTGCTAAAGCCAAGGCTGACCATATCCTTATTTCTGGCCACGACGGTGGTACTGGTGCCAGTAGATATACCGGAATCAAGTATGCTGGTCTTCCTTGGGAACTTGGCCTCGCAGAGACTCATCAGACACTTGTTCTCAATGACCTTCGTGGCAGAGTCACTGTTCAAACAGACGGCCAGTTGCGCACCGGTCGTGATGTCGCTATCGCATGTTTGCTTGGTGCAGAAGAATGGGGCTTTGCAACTACCCCACTTATCGCCATGGGATGCATCATGATGCGCAAATGCCATCTCAACACATGTCCCGTTGGTATTGCCACCCAAGATCCCGAGCTTCGTCGGAAATTCGAGGGCACTCCTGAACATGTGATCAACTTCTTTTACTTTTTGGCCAACGAGCTACGCAAGATTATGGCAAGATTGGGTTTACGCACCATCAATGAGATGGTTGGCCGTGCTGAGTTGCTCAAGGTTCGCAAGGATATCCAGAACCCCAAGACTAAGCTTCTTGATTTGGGGCCTATGCTTACTCCAGCTCATACTTTGCGCCCTGGTGTTGCTACCTACCGTGTGGGTCGTCAGGATCACAGGCTTCACATCCGCCTCGATAATAAGCTGATTGACGAGTCCGAAATTACTCTGGACAAGGGATTGCCAGTTCAGATTGACTGTCAAATTGTGAATACGGATCGCTCAGTTGGCACAACTCTTTCTTACCGTGTATCGAAGAAGTTCGGTGAAGAAGGACTGCCAAATGATACAGTTCACGTCTACTTACTTGGATCTGCTGGTCAGTCGTTTGGCGCCTTTTTGGCACCCGGTATCACCCTAGAACTTGAGGGTGATGCTAACGACTACGTCGGAAAGGGCCTTTCTGGTGGCCAAATCGTTGTTTACCCTCCCCAGTCCTCTACATTTAACAGCGAGGAGAACATCATCATTGGTAACACATGCTTGTATGGAGCCACTTCTGGTAAGTGCTTCTTTAGAGGAATTGCCGCAGAGAGATTTGCGGTGCGTAATTCGGGCGCCACTGCTGTGGTTGAGGGCTGTGGTGACCACGGTTGCGAGTACATGACTGGAGGAAGAGTAGTTGTTCTCGGCGCTACTGGTCGTAACTTCGCTGCTGGTATGTCTGGTGGCATCGCCTACGTCTTGGACACTGCACAGGAGTTCCGCAATTTGGCAAACACCGAAATGGTTGCACTTCTCCAGGTCACTGATCCTCAGGAGATTGCATTTGTCCGCAGTCTTGTTGAAGAGCACCGCCACCACACGGGCTCTCCCCTGGCTGCCCGTATCCTTTCTGATTTCAACAGGGTCTTGCCCTCTTTCGTCAAGGTTCTGCCTCACGATTATGCCCGGGTTTTGGCTGAGCAAGCTCGCCGCCATGCCGAGGAGCAAAAGCGCGAACTTCACAGTTTTGTCAACACTTTCAGAGCTGATCCCAGTGCTGATATCACAAATGGTGAGATCATGAAGATCCAGAAGATGCAGCAGAAGCAGGGATTCCTGGAAGGATCTCGCAACATGCCGAAGGAGCCAAAGCTCACCGATCTGGAAGATTCTGCTGGAACAAACGGCTACATCCCAGCTGAGAGTCACCTTCTCAATGGAAATAGCAACGGTGTTGTTGTCAGTGGCCCCAAGATGAAGCTCGATAAGCTCCGCGGATTTGTTAAATACCGTCGTCGCAACGAGCAGTATAGGGCCCCCAAATCACGTACCTCTGATTGGAACGAGCTTTCACACCGCCTAACTAAAGAGGAGCTCACCTATCAAACAGCACGTTGCATGGACTGCGGCGTCCCATTCTGCCAGTCAGACAGTGGATGCCCCATTTCCAACATTATTCCCAAGTGGAACGAGCTCGTGTTCAAGGGTTTGTGGAAAGAGGCTCTCGATAAGTTGCTCAAGACCAACAATTTCCCAGAATTTACTGGCCGTGTCTGCCCTGCTCCTTGTGAAGGTGCCTGCGTTTTGGGCATTAACGAAGATCCGGTTGGAATCAAGAGTGTTGAGGCAGCAATCATTGACTATGGCTTCGAAAAGGGCTGGATTCAACCTTTTGTTCCTGCTCATCGCACTGGCCGTCAGATCGCAGTTGTTGGCTCTGGCCCCGCTGGCTTGGCTGCTGCTGAGCAGTTGAATCGCGCTGGCCACCTTGTCACTATTTACGAAAGGGCTGATCGCGCTGGTGGTTTGCTGATGTACGGTATTCCTAACATGAAACTTGACAAGAAGATTGTTCAACGGCGTGTTGATCTTCTGCGTGCTTCAGGTATCGAGTTTGTCCTCAACACCGAGCTTGGCGTGGATGTGTCTCTCGAGCAGCTACAGTCTGACTACGATGCCGTTATTCTGGCTATTGGAGCTACTGTTCCTCGTGACCTTCCTATTCCAGGTCGGAAAGCCAATAACATCAAGTATGCTATGGAGCTTCTCAAGTGGAACACCCAAGCACTGCTTAACGAGACACTCGATGATGTGCAAACCACAATTGCTGGTAAGAATGTTGTTGTGATTGGTGGCGGTGATACTGGTAACGACTGTTTGGGAACTGCTGTTCGCCATCATGCCAAGAGCGTGACCAACTTTGAGCTGTTGCCCCGTCCCGAGCCCTCAAGAGCCAGAGACAACCCGTGGCCTCAATGGCCTCGCATCTTCCGTGTGGACTATGGCCATGCTGAAGTACAGGCTCATTATGGTCGCGATCCTCGTGAATATTCGATCATGTCCAAAGAATTCATCAGCAATGAGGACGGAGATGTTACTGGCATTAAGACCGTTCGCGTTGAATGGAAGAAAGCTGACTCCGGCGCCTGGCAGATGGCCGAAGTACCCAACTCTGAAGAGGTATTTGAGGCCGATTTGGTGCTGCTCTCGATGGGTTTCGTTGGGCCGGACGCTCAAAATATCGATGCTCCTCGTGATGCTAGAGGCAACTTCAAGGCTGATACTGTTAGCTACCAAGTTGAAGACAACCTCTTTGCCGCAGGTGACTGCCGTCGCGGTCAGTCCCTTATTGTCTGGGGTATTCAAGAAGGTCGCCAATGTGCTCGTGCCGTGGACAGCTATCTCATGGACTCTTCTCTGCTTCCTGGATCTGGTTCAATTCTCCCGCGTGATTTGAAGCTTGTTGAACAGGCAACTGCAGTTGCACACTAATTCTATAATGCTATATAGAAATAATTTGTTATATCTGCTGAGTTTTATAGAATCGGACAAATGTTGTGGAGTCGGCCAGGGGGCGCGACAAGTAAATCGAACCATCATCCATCTGAACAAGGGGGGATGGCTCCCCCAGGTCCTCATCATTTTCGAACAAAGCAGGGCCCTGGACTTGAAAATCCGCCCAGAGCTTAGACTGCAATGCCAGCTCATCTGAAGAGGTAATATAGCCTGAATGGCTTTCAATCAACTGACCAGGACTAAGAGTCTGTGATGCTTCCTGGTCCTCACCCTGTTGCAGCCATGGATAAATGCCGTGGTGAACGTTGTCGTTCAGCTCACAGTCTTTATTTCTGCCAATAATGTTTATATGGCAAGCAATGGGCATCGCAAGTAGTGTGAGCTATTACACTCAACTATGCTAAACACAGTTTGTGGACTGAGGATAGTTTGAATGAGGCGCACATACGTACATGCGGACTGCATGCAGGTCTATGCTGAACGACAGCCGTGGTGCGAGCCGTACCCTGAAATCAGACATTAGACACATTTGGGGCCTAGTCACCCATTACATAATACTCGCATGGCTGCGGTATGACATCGGAATTCCAGAGCTGGGTGCATCGTGGGGGTGGTTCGTTATCAACAAAAGGAACGATCTGGAATTAAACCCCGGCATATCCACTTTTTTTTTTGACTTGAAAACAATACGATGAAGTTCGACGAGTCGTACAAAAAGGCAGCTGACCTCGATGCAGAATTCCCCTGCTTCCGCTCAGAATTCTGTATTCCGCCCAGCCAGGCGGACCCATCGAAGGAGACTGCTTATCTCTGTGGCAATTCGCTTGGCCTGATGCCCAAAGCCACTCGCGAGGCCATCAACAACGAGCTGGATGCTTGGGCTACTTTAGGTGTCGAAGGCCACTTTAGGAGGCCTGACGGAAGTAACGGTTGGGTAGATCAGGATGAGCCCGTTATCCCCAAACTGGCCAAGATTGTCGGCTGCTTGGATAGCGAAGTCGCCTTTACTGGCGGTCTCACCAACAATCTCAACTCTCTGCTCGCCACATTCTACAAACCAACTGCCCAGAGGTATAAGATCATGTTCGAGGCAAGAGCCTTTCCCTCTGACAGCTACAGTTTGCAAAGCCAAGCACTGCTCCACGGATTTGATCCCAAGGAGGCATTAGTGCTTATATCTCCTCGTGAGGGCGAGGCCACTTTGCGCACAGAGGATATTCTAGAGGCAATTGCCAAGGAAGGAGAGTCACTAGCACTGGTAATGTTCTCAGGAGTGCAGTACCTTACTGGCCAAAAGTTTGACATGAAAACCATTACCAAGGCAGCGCACGACAACGGCAGTCTCGCTGGCTGGGATCTTGCCCATGCTGTTGGTAATGTCGAGCTCGAAATGCACGAGTGGGGCGCTGATTTCGCAGTGTTTTGTACCTACAAATACCTATGCTGTGGCGCAGGAGCCGTCGCCGGACTTTACATCCACGAGAGGCATCACGATAATCGCGCACGTCCTGCAGGGTGGTTTGGCGTCTCTATGGACACCCGTTTCGATATGGAATATGACTTTAAGCCTATTATGGGGGCCAGAGGATGGGTTCAGTCCTGCCTCAACTGGTCTGGAGCACCTGCTATGCTCTCGACTTTGGCATTGTTCGAAAAGGCAGGCGGTGTTTCCGGACTGCAGCCGCGCGCAAGATCTCTTACGGGCTTTTTGGAAACTCTTATCAAGTCGCTGCCGCAGTACGGAAGCGACATCACTATCCTTACCCCAGCCAATGTCGATGAGCGCGGGTCGCAGCTCTCTATTAAGTTCAAGTCTGAGAAGCAGTTGCTTCAGGTTAAAGAGTCTATGCTCAAAGCAGGCGTTGTTGGCGATGCACGCAAGCCAGATGTGATGAGAATCACGCCCTGTGCGCTATACTGCACCCACAATGACGTTGTTCGTGGAGTTGAGGCACTTTCTAATGCCATCGAGGCCTGCTAGCTGCAGCGCCGTTATTACGTGACTAATGTAGACTTGATTATATCTTTCTAGTGGTTGGTAGCCCACCGGGAACCTCTCACTTTTGGCCCCGGTCAGGACAAGTTGAGAACCACCATGATCGCTAGCAATCAGTTTAAAAGAATTAGCCAGAGACTGGGGGGCAGGCTGTTCAGTACACATTATGAACCCCACACCGTTCCATCCTGGCTAATTCCTGCTATAAACAAGAGCGAGAATACTGGCTACCGTGCTGCAATGGCCGGAGTACCCGAGCAGGACGTCTACTGGGGCCATCAGGATATGATGGGACATGTCAATAATGCGACCTATGTAAAGTGGTTTGAAGATGCTCGCATGAATTATCTAGGCGAGATGGAAAGGGCTGCGCTCGGTACACACTCGCTGACCAACAACCACGGCATTGGCGTGGTTATCCGGTCGGCAGAGCTGCAATGGCGGTACCCCGTTCAGTTTCCCGACAGAGTAAGTGTTTTGCACAGAATTGCCAAGATTGAACTTGACAGATTCACCTTGGAGGGCGTGGTAGTGAGCCACAAGGCGCAGAAAGTGGCAGCACGAATCCGGGAAGTCCTGGTTACAGTTGACTATCCTCGTGGGACCGTCAAGGTGCCTATTCCAGATTCAATCAGAACTATGCTTGAAGACGAGATCAAACGGCAGCAACAAGTCTAACATCACTCGCTGTCGCTACTGCTGCTGTCATCGTTCACGTCAATGTTCCTAACGCCGTCGGGGTACTGCTTGTTCCAGTTCTTGTACCAGCGCACAATGCGCTCAACATTAGCAGCAATATCCTCAACTGCATCAGAACGCAGCTCAACAATCATATCTTCGTCAAAAGTCTCACGCGCGTCGTTCAGAATAACTTCCATAATTTCAGCATCAATGTTTTCGCCAATTTTCTTGTCGTCGTATCCACGTGCCTTGAGACGGTCGTATAGCTGCTGGTTGTCGGTCCGCAGAACAACAACCAGGTCAATAGCCCTTTCCGGGAAGCAGTCTACAACGTGCCAGTCGATGACCTGGTTACCGTTCTCCAAATCGTCCTCAATTGCCTCGATAAGGCGATCCTCATCGACAATTTGCGATTTGCGCTCCTCATCGTAGCCACTGTAGAGCTGGCCCTGCTTGGCGACGTCGTTGACATCGATAAGATGGAGCTCAGGGATCTTCTGAATGAGCATCTCCGCATGGGAGGACTTGCCAGTACCAGGTGTACCGGTGATAATGATGTTTGCGCCTCTTGAAATAGCCATTGTTTGTCAATTAGGTTAATGGAACAGCGGCATTGTGCGGGCCTCACCTGCGATGGCTGAAACCCTAAACTTGAGCCTCCTCATGTGCCGCACATGCCCTGAAGCCGCTTGTTATTATTCGAGTTTAGGCTAATGTGCGCTCATAATGGTGCAAGCAAATAACAAAGAGCTGTAAACAAGCTCGCTGCCAGTAATGAAGACAATTTTAGCAAGAAAAGTTGCACCTGCTCTCCTCGGCGATCGTGGCTATCGAGACCTGTGGGGAGCGTGGTTTGCGTCAAAACTAAAATCTCTATAGCTCAAGCAATAGTTTACTTGCACAACAAGGTATCTATCATTCAATATCTCGTCGTTCAGCACAACCACTATTGATTCCGGATGTTTTCTGGTACATTTGCACGACCTCTATGATGAGCCCGCTGGTGGACTACACGTGACCGCTTAGACACTGGGTTTGCAACTTACCATTAACATGAATCGGCAAAATCAGACTCCAGGCCGTCCTCAGGGGCGGTTTGGAGACTCTACCAACCAGGGATCGCCGCTGCTCACACCAGCACAACGAGCAGCAGCTGCCGGCAAGCTGAGCATGAACTCTGTAAGGCTTCAATCGCAATCAGCACACCAGCCAACGGTGCAACCAGCTTTGGCGTCTACCTTCTTCCCAATTTGGGGCGGATCCAAAGATTTCACCGCAAACACAAATGGCGCTCCAGCTGCAGCGCCAAATCTCAATGTCAATACCACTCAGAGCATGCCACCAGGCGTCGCTCCAGTAGGATTTGCCAATAGCCCAGCTGCTCAACCCCACAGCAATCCAGGCTCGGTTGCGACTCCTACTCCACAGCCTACGCGCCCTCGTGCTCCTCTTAACTTGGCGAACTTACCGAAACTGAACTCTCCGGTAGGCGTAAACGCGTCCTCTGCTGCTCAGCTCATTCGCGGACCTACATCGGCAACAATGTTGTTTAATGCTAATTCAGGGTCCCCCTTTAATCAGCCCAAGCTTCCACAGGCCAACAATTCTCAAAACACCGGCAGCACTACCGCAGCAACACCAGTAGCAGCATCGCAGCCGCTTGGTGTGGCTCAAACTTCAAGTCATGGCCAGGAAACTGCACTGAATTCAGAACCGCGGCCTGGGGTAAAGAGAAAACCTGCAAAGGCTGGCACTGCTGCAAAACTTAGCAATGCACCAGGGATGAAACCAAGCTCACCAGAATCTAGCGCAGGCGCCAGATCTATGGTTTGTGGCCAAGAGTGTTTAGCCAGTGTTTTATCAGGCTTGCCAGGCTCAAAGGTACAGCAGCAGCAGGCACAGGAGAATTCAGCGCAACAGCAACAGCCCCCAGTGTTTTCACCGCAAAATGTTTCGCTAGATCTTCCTCAGATCGATGGTCCCGCACCCAGAAGAACTTCTCTCAGTAGTAAAGGTCAGGACCATATTGCCCCCGCTCCAGAGTTGCCAGTTTATGCTTCTGATCATGACAAGTTTGGGCTGGCCGCACTTGCGAATTTGCTCGAGCTTGAATCGCAGTCGCCACAAGCCTGGTTCCCGGAACTTGGAATTGACTTGGAATCTGCCGAGCTTATGGCTTTGAACGGGTCAGACTACTCGATGCCGTCAAGCACTTTGGCAACGCCGTGGACAAAATTCTCTGAGATCCCCGGTGTCACTCCGGCCTTTAAGCTGCCCCGGAGCTACATGGTCTCGTCTGTTGTTCCCGCACAGCAAATGCTCCAAAACTTAACTGACGAAACTTTGTTCTATATCTTCTACTCAATGCCCAAGGATGCGATGCAGGAGGCTGCTGCAGTCGAGCTTACCACGCGTAACTGGCGCTACCACAAGACGCTCAAGCTCTGGCTCACCAAAGATCCGCTTAGCGAGCCTGTACAGCAAACAGCACAGGCAGAGTCGGGCATCTACGTGTTTTTCGACCCGCAGGCATGGGAAAAAGTCAAGCGAGAGTATGTTTTGCACTACCCTGACATTGCATAGATTATAGGCTAGGCTAGGCTTTAACTTAGACAAGGAATGTTTCGCAAAGGACAGCAGCAAAGGTACCTCAAATGCTGGCAGCATAGATTTTGGTGAACAAACGGTTTCCACAGTCAATGGCCAATTGAAAACAAGTAATAGTGCCGGGAGCTGTCAAAAGGCTAGCCAGCCAAACGCGCGTAGTTAGGGCAGAAAGTGTCTTAAAGGTGCATCGAGCAGGTGCGCGTTAGTGGGTGGTGCCAGGCGGTGTTGGTTTCTTTATAGGGTAAGGGCATGTAACTACTTCGATTTGCCCTAGCTATACTTAGCACCGAGATTATCACCACAAACAACTTTAGTTTTGGTCTGGCGCTGTTTGTCTAAACCAAGATGAACCCAAACTACCCTCAGGGTCAGTACGGCGATGCCACAAGATTAACGGCTGATGCAGGCGCCAGCGACGAGCTGCCCCGTCCAGTAGGAGTTACCAGCGATGACCCATCGGATTTGCGCCGCAAACGTTCTTTGGTCAAGCCTGAGCGCCAGAGATTTGACAAGGGCCACCGCCAATTCCACTACCAGCAAGCTAGTCAACAGCCTGGCGTGCACGTGCAGCCCTCCACCACTGGAAACGAGCCTATTTTGGGGCGTGCAAGGCCCCTTAATGACCAGATGCCACTGCCTATGCCCTACCAGCAAGCAGCTCCTACGGGGCCATATAGAGGCGAGTATACGGGATCCGGTGATTTAGACACCCCGAACCAAAGCGTTGCGGACCTCCAGGATGCCGATATGCCAGGTAGATCTGGTGGTGGCTACGGAGCTGCGGCCCCTGGAGACTATGACGAATTTGAGCCTGAACAACCCACTAGAACTGACCTTGACAACAACGATGCAAAGAACGAGAAGCTGGATGATCCGGCCGACAAGGGCGGAGGTCTGTTTAGCTTGGGCAAAGCTCCATTGTCGCCGTGGGAATGGTACTGTGTTATTTTGACGTTTCCAATTATACCCATCATGATGCGTCCATTTGGACTTACAACTCCGCAGCGGCAGCTGGCATGGCGCGAAAAGATTGGGCTCATTTCTGTTATTTTGGCAGTGGCTGCAATTGTCGGATTTTTGACGTTTGGCTTTACCCAGGCTGTTTGCGACCATAACTCTACCAGAATCCACTACAACGACGTACTCAAGTCTTCCCTAGTTATTTCTGGAGACATTTATGATCTTGGCACCTATGATCACCCTAGCGTTGAGGGCTACTCTGGTGCTGTGCTCTACCAGTCTCTAACAATTGGAGGAATGGACGCTTCGTACATGTTCCAGAATGTAAACGGCCATTGCACCAAATTCATCACTCCAAAAGAAGGCACTTCCATTCCTTACAACTCCAACAATGAGATGGGCTGGTACTTCCCCTGCGAAATAAGGTCAATCGACAATAGTTCCTTGATCAGCAATAGCGACCTAGCTGCTTCGGGTTCCTCTTCAGATCTATACTCTGGCTGGGCATGCCACACCGGAACCGGCTCGCGCATTGAGCTGTACACTGGAAACTACAGCCACTCATCTGTTTACTATTCGTGGAGCGATTTGCAGTCTAGTACACGACAGCTCATCGTATTCAATGGTGACGTGCTCGACCTCACAAAGCTTGACGATCTCCTCACCGACGATTTGGAGGTAAACCCGCTTATCACCCAGCTGCGCAATGACAATACAGTTACCGGCACCGATGTGTCGATCCACTACAGTTCGGGTGAAAGGAGAGATGCGATGCAGTGCCTTACGCAGCTTACCAAGGTCGGTACTATTGATACTGAGACAATTGGATGTATTGCAGCCGATATTGTGTTGTATGTTTCGCTTGTGTTCATTGTTGGTCTGGTGGTGGTCAAGTTTGCGCTAGCATGCTACTTCAAGTTTGCTATTGCCGGCCGTCAGGGCTTTAACAAAGTCTCAATTACTGAGCTCGATGAGCATGACAACAACGTAGAGGATTGGGCAAACGATATTTACACTCCTGCGCCGCTTCCGGTTCCTTTGGAAGTACCAGATGGCGGCTCTGGTGGCAGAAACAATGGCTCGCGTCGCAAGTCCTTTATTCTGGATAAACTGGCGCCTGGCGGTGATGAGAAGCAAACCAAAGCTGAAAGGCGAATCACGATGACGACCCAGAACCCCAACATGAACACTTCTCGTGTGGTGCCCGGCGGAAGTATCTTTAGCCAGCCCGTTTTTAGGCAAAACGTGCACGCCAAGCCACAGTCTTCTTTCCAGGAGTTCAACGATTTGTCGCAGCATGACCTTTCTTACCAGGGCGGTGTAAATCGTTCTTTCAGTCCAGTTGCTTCAGTGCCAAGCCCATCGGGTTCGCAAGTAGGGTTTTCTCAAATGCACCCTCCAACGGGTCCGTTCACAGGTTCCGACTCTGCTATCTCTAGCCCCGTTCCAGGCTCAGTGAACATGTCTCGCGTCGGACCCATTGGTGCCGATTCTGAGTACTTTGTGCCCCAGCCGCCTGTTGGCTACCAGCCATTTGGATTCCCGCTTGCGCATACAATGTGTCTTGTTACCGCCTACTCAGAGTCTGTTATGGGTCTGCGTACCACTCTTGACTCTGTGGCAACCACAAGCTACCCTAATTCGCACAAGCTAATCGTTATCATCTGTGACGGTATCATCAAGGGATCTGGAAACGATTTGTCCACTCCGGATATCTGTTTGTCGATGATGAAGGACTTTTTCATTCCGCCTGAGGAGGTGGAGGCTTACTCTTATGTCTCAGTTGTTGAAGGTGCCAAACGTCATAACATGGCAAAGGTCTACTCTGGATTTTACCGCTATGACGATGAGACAGTCGCAAATACTTACCAGCAGCGTGTACCCGTCATTACAATTGTCAAATGCGGTACTCCAGCTGAGGCAAACGATGCCAAGCCTGGTAACCGTGGTAAACGCGATTCCCAGGTGATTTTGATGTCGTTTTTGGAAAGAATCATGTTCGATGAGCGTATGACTGAGCTGGACTTTGAGATCTTCAATGGCATTCGCAGTGTAACCGGTATTGCCCCCGATTACTACGAGACAATGCTCATGGTTGATGCAGATACAAAGGTATTCCCTGACAGTCTGACACACATGGTCGCCGAGATGGTAAAGGACCCTGAAATCATGGGTCTGTGCGGTGAGACAAAGATCGCCAACAAGATGGAATCTTGGGTTACTATGATTCAAGTCTTTGAGTACTTTATCTCTCACCACCAAGCCAAGGCATTCGAGTCAGTGTTTAGCGGCGTCACCTGTTTGCCTGGTTGTTTCAGCATGTACCGTATCAAATCCCCTAAGGGCCGCGAGGGGTACTGGGTCCCTATTCTTTGCAACCCAGATATCGTTGAGCGATACTCTGAGCACCATGTTGAGACGCTGCATCAAAAGAATTTGCTACTTTTGGGTGAGGATCGTTATCTCAGTTCTTTAATGCTTCGCACATTCCCCAAGCGTAAGATGGTCTTTGTGCCTAAAGCTGCTTGTAAGACCATTGCGCCTTCGAGCTTCTGGGTGCTGCTTTCTCAGCGCCGTCGTTGGATCAACTCCACCATCCACAATCTGATGGAGCTTGTGTTGGTTCGTGATCTCTGTGGTGTGTTTATTATTTCCATGCAGTTTGTGGTGTTTATCGATCTGGTTTCAACGCTTGTGCTGCCGGCGGCCATTGCGTTTACGCTTTACATCATTATTATTTCGATTGTAAGGAAGCCTACTCCTATTCTGTCACTCGTCTTGCTTGGTCTCATTCTTGGTCTGCCAGGTTTGCTGATTGTGGTCACTGCTAGCAGACCTTCCTATATCTTGTGGATGATTGTTTACCTATTGGCACTTCCTATTTGGAACTTTGTGCTGCCAATGTACGCATACTGGAAGTTTGATGACTTCTCATGGGGAGACACCCGTAAGATCGAAGGTGGCGATACCGGCCACGACGACGGAAAGGGTGAATTCGATTCTACACAAATTGTGATGAAGCGCTGGCGCGAATTCCAGCGTGATAGGGCCCGCAAATCGATGCCGCTCAACTCTCGTTCAGATCATTTTGCATATTACGGTTAACACCAATAAAATAAATAAAGCCTAGTTCAATTCAACAATATATCTTGAATCTGCGAGCGAATATCGCTATCAGGAGATGCGATACACCGTGTAATTAGTGGTGCCATTTTCGCAATCACGCTACTTCCGGCCAGCTGAGTGAGAATTGTTTGCAGCTCACGATGAAGCAAAAACGGCATGGGCTCTGTACCGCGAACCCGCAAATCGCCAACATATTGATGTAAAACGAGTTTGGCACGCTTGATATAATAGTCGAGAGCAGTCTGGGCGCAGCATATATCGGAAAATGCCAGGGACTGCAGGATCTTTAAACAGTGGTAACGCAGCGGCTGGCGAGAGAATGGTGCTGGAGGAGCAATGGTGCCAAAGAACTCTGGGCCATCCAAGCAAAGGGGGAATTCTCCCATAAACGACGTCAGAGTTATGAGCCCTCTTTCGTACAGCAACGAATTGTTAGCAATGAGTTTTACGCATGGTCCCCAATTCTCGGGTGTATTGAAAGTCTCTGGATAGTTGAGCAGAATTCCGACAAAAGTGTCGAGTGCGCCAATCTCCATCTGCCAGTCAGAGTCATCAGTAGTAGGGCCTGACTCTAAAATAAGTTCCAAGCCAGAAACCACAGAGGAAACCATATCACCGAGATCATACTGCCCTGACCAGCCAAGAATCAATAGATAAAGCGCAACGGCATCTTCTCGGCCTGGCTCACTCATAATCTTGAGGCAGACCTTGAGAGTCTTTTTAATAGCCTCTGGCGCCTCGACAACAGTCATGAACTCAGCCAATCTATCATACTCATATGCGAGATCACTGAGTTTGCTCAGCAGCGTGGATTGTGACCACTTTGACATACCCAAAAAGGCAGCTCCCACAGCAACTGCCGCCGCCGATTCGGTTGACGCAAAATCATACGGAAGCAGCGACAGATCTGCAAACACCGAGATAATAAGTGCCTGTAGTCCATTATCCTTTGCGTCAAAGTTTGAGAGTTGTTCAAGGCATATAAGCTGGGTAGTCGAGGGGCTTGATGGACTGAATGCCTCTCCTGTGTAGTCGTATTTGGCAGCCTTGGAGATTAGTAGTACAGCATCCTTTTGTTGCTCAATGTCAGGACATATGAAGCTGGATATACCGTCGTAAAGTGACACAAGAAGCTGGATTGCCTCAACTGTTTTGCGAGGTCGCTTATCATCGAGAACAGGAGAGGGGTTGCGGTTGATCCAGAACTGCCAAATCGTGGATTGTGCGGCAGAAATATTGTTCTCAGAGGCCGCCTTTAGCACCACGTCAAACGCCCTGTAGACGTTGATCGAATCCTGTGCACAGGTGTCGACGATCTTTGTAAAGTAGTCAAAGAGCTGCTGCCAAGCAGTTTCAAAGCCAGGCATCTGGACCATAGTAGAGAGATGCGATTTGTAAAGTTGGCTAAGCCCACCCAGTACGAGACTATGCGTTTCAGTAGCATCAGTGTCGTCTTCGTCGGGCTCAATGGTCATCAGACTAGGGAACACTAGCGTCAAACACGTGTTCCAGGCAGATTTAGGGAGCAGCTTGTCGTGCGACTGGAAAAGTCGGAAGATGATCTGTATAGCTCCGATTTTAAGCTGGTGCTGAGGTTCGTTGGCAATGCTGGCCAGCCTGAGCAAAGCCGTGAGCCAAAGCGATACACGCTCACTGCTTCCGTGCGCAGCTGCAAGATCCGCAAGTACTTGTTTGTCGCTCACAGGAGGGAATTCCGTACTGGGACTGATATCTCTGGTGAGGTGGTCACAAACGAGCCAAAACAGCGAGATTGCGGTAAAGGAGATATTAATCTCGTCATCTTTGAGCCTTGCAAATTGATCCAAGCAAGAAATCACACGATGCAAACAATTATCGGGACAATGATACAAAAAGTCTGTGCAGATTAGCTCCAAAGAGTGGAAAGAGGATTTGATAAGGCCGGGGCGCCATTTGGCAGGTAGTTCTTTTCTAGCATCCATCTCGAATAGCAGAGAAATGATACTGAAAATAACATCCCATCCAGCAGTGAGCTTATCGCCGAATTGATCGAGAATCCGCTCCAAAGCGTGCATAGCTCCAAGGGTGATCTCTCCGTGCTGGAGATCAGCCTCCATCTGCACTTTAACACCTTGTAACAAATCAACAAATCCTTCTGGCGAGCTACAAGAGGCAATGGCAGTGCAGTTAGCCTCATTCAATACTTGTGCAGCTAACAAGCTGTGACTATCATTTGACTTGATGATACCTCCCAAAACAGATAAAAGAGCCTTCCAGCAGCTTGAATGCGCAACGCTGAGCCGGTCGGCGTTGTTGAATGCGACAGCCTCGATGGCATATAGGTGAATCGGCATCATACGCGATCCCATACTGCCAAGCGTCTCAAAGATGTAAACAATAGCTTCATCGTCCAAATCGACTGTTGTCTCGAGTAATCTGTTCAATGAAGCAGCTGCAGGCCGCATATAATCAACGCCGCCAAACATTGCCTGTCTTGAAATCTCGCTCGAAGCATCAGGCGTAGAAATAGCTTGAAGTTTACCTAGGCAGTCAGCAAATATAGACCACGAGGTTTTTAGCTTATTGCCTAATGCAAAACACAGATTGAATAGTGCCCTGATACACAGCACATGACGAGAGATCAGCAACTTGCGAATCTGAGGGTCTTCAGGCGGGATACCGAACTGGTCCAATAAATTCATGTAGTCGTCTCTGGTCTTTTCCAAGTCCAAGATTCCAGCAGCATGGGAAAAGCGTTGAACAGATTTGACCACCGTCTTGTAAAGCTCCAGCTCCATAGATCCACCCAAAAATGCAGTATAGCACCTAATAATTGGATCTTCAAGCTCAACCAAAACACCAGCTGCCATTTGGCTTGTTTTCTTGTCGGCCTGTGCGAATTTGGACAACCCCTCTGACAAACTGTTAATAGACATGAGAACAAGGAAAATCACATAGTTTTTAGACACGCGCGGTGGCTCTTGCTTGTCGAGCAAGTCAATAAACGGAACTTTAGCCTGACTGGCGCGCGACAAGACCACAGTCTTGCCAGTTCCCTGAGCAGAAAGAGCTGGCGAGTTGGGCATTGATGAACTGATGCTGGCAGCGTCAGAGTTGTCATGTTCCGATGCCAAAAGTGATTGAGAGGCACGGACAACCGCCAAAGGCAGGGTAAATTCACCATTGGCGATACTGTCGGCAAAGCTTGTGATCACCGAGGTGATTAGCGATCTGATAGAAGGGTATGAAAACAGCTCCAAAACAATCTTGAACTCCATGAACAATCCCTGGAACACTTCAAGGCAGAGAACAGACTTCCAGCGCGGTGACTGCGTGATTGCTGAACCGAGCTGGCTCAGTATAACCTCTGCTTCAAGGTGAATAATCTTGAGGTGCCGACGCAGCAAAAGATAAAGCGTTCTTACAGTTCTTAATGTCGGCGCAAACTCGGCAGACTCTGAGAAAAGCTGAATTAGCAGGGGCGTAATCTTCTCCCTCAAAATAGCACCAAATAATGGCACTTTGCCAAAAAGATCTGCATGATTTGTGAGTGTGAGTTCTAGCAGTTCCAGCGTAAACGTTACCGAAATGGATTTAGGCATTTTCGTAAACACCGGGTCATTTTTTTCAGCAATCAAACAAAGATCAACCAAAACGCGAGCGGCATCCAACTCATCCTTTGTGACCTCGTAAGCTTGACTTGCTGCTTCTCTGCTAGCAGTGTTTGCTACCAAGTCAAATGTCTCTTTTGGTTCTGACCTGTTATTTTTCAACTCCCTTGACACCCGTTCAAACAAACCATCTATCAGTTGCTGGAGAGTGGCATACGCTGCATTGTGCACCATAGCAACTTTGTTCTCGCCATGTAGCTCAGCTGCGACATGTAGCAGCTCAACTACCAGCTGTCCTCTAATGTGCTCATCGTAATTCTGCAAAATCAGCGGCAGCAACTGCAAGATTTTCAGCTGTATTGCTGATCCTAGCTGTGCGGCTTCAAACAGGGCCTCTAGCAACTTGGACAGCTGGCTGGGCGCCATTGCCTTTGTGGAAAGCATCCATTGCAGACATTGCAATGCAGATGCGCATGACTTTGCGCTTGCAAGCGAGCAAGCGAGCAAGAATGGCTCTACAAAGTCTGGCTCGTTTGCCAGGGCAGATGCAATTGTGTTTGTAGCCCCGGAATCTGGCGCTTCGCTGGACGGATACTCAGCTTCGAGTTGGGCAAGAATTGCTAGCGATTTACTGCAGGCAAGCTTCAAAGGCTCGTTACGCTTTTTACTGAGCCCCGAGAGCAGTGCCAGCTCGGCATTGAGCATGTCAGTGCCGGACATACTTGTAAATCACAATTACAGTAGTTAATAAACTAGGGATATGCAGTTTGGACAGCTGTTGAGGACAACATCAGCTCCGATGGGAGACGCCACAATCGTGCGCCACAGACGGACGGGTAGCCCGCCACATGGGGAAATTTGGTCCTGCTGGAACCATGCATAAACATGCATCAGTATTGGGTGCTCACATATTCTGCCCTTTTTCGTTCCCCCGTTGTTACTCACGATTTTGTTGCTGTCCAGCCCAAAATCGCCACATTCTAGCACTTTTTCAAGCCCTTGTTTACTCACTTGGCCCAAGGCCAAACTGAAAGCAGTGATACTAATTGCCACCACCTGTCGGCACGACTGAGTCAGCTTTTATATAGCGACAGTTGGATTGGAAGACATCAATTCTCCTTCTGCTTTTACCTCAAAAACTATGTTCACATTGAGCACGGTTAGGCCGCTGCTGGCTCGGCAGGGCTTGGGGCTGGCTGCGCTGCCTGCGGTTGCGTGTGCCGGCGCGCGCTCCGCCTCGTCTGGCAAGCACAAGCCGGTGCCGGAACAAGAAGTTTCCGATGACGGGCTTGTCCGTGACGACTTTTTCTATGCCCGTATGCCCGAGAAGCAGATGGCTATGTTCAACGATAAGCTTTACCCCATCAGCTCACGCGCGTTTGCCGCACAACACCGCCCGCTCCTGGCGATGCCCCCCATTCCTGATATGCTAGAGGGTCTGCCTGGTCAGTTCCCCGAACCGCTGGACGGCTGCTATGTTCCCATGCGGCCCTCGTGGCAAGACATGGGTGCCACCTTTTACGAGCCCCACCCGATTCCTAGGTCGCTTGTTTCGCAACTGGGCCCCTTTGATGCCGATGGCATGGCCCAGGATTTGGCCGAGGGTTACCGCGCCAGTACTTCTGCTGCTGCGTTGCTCCCCAAGGATATCAGTGCTGCTGCCGCTGCAACACGCGCTGCCAACGGCAATCTGAACGAGTCAGACGCTAAAGCCAAGTCGGCACAGGATGTTTTGCATGTATGCTCTCAGTTTGTGCTTGATCCTGCCTTTGGCGAGGCTCAGTTCCAGGGCGCGCTGGCTATCTACCTTCCTCAACGGTCTGGCTCAGAATCAGCGGCTGCTAAAGAGGTGGACGATGTTTCCATGGTCATTTCGCGCGCTCTGCGCCAGGTTCACGGCCAGCAGATGTCCGAGGCCAACAAGGAGGCCATTGAACAAAAGGCAGAGACCACAGAGATCGAAGCTGCAATGCCAGAATCAGAAGACGTGTTTTACGAGGCAACAAGCGTTCGCCGCAAGCGCAAGCTCAAGATGAACAGACACAAGTACCGCAAGAGACTGAAGCAGACGAGAACGTTGCGTCGCCGGTTGGGTAAATAAGGAAAGAAATCATACTAGTGAATCTACAAAAGAATAAGAATAAAAAAATGTCTATGTATAAATAAGTCGCCCTGGCTAGTTTTCTTTGGGCTTTAATGCCGGTAAACTTGGTTTGAGCCCTCTTGGGAAAAGGCTCAACTTTCCCTCGGTCAGCGGCACTAGTTCGATCTCTTGTTCATCAGATTCTGTGGGCAGTTTTGGTGCTGCTTCGTAGATTCGCCTTCCAATTGGTCTTTCTACCATATCGCGCTCTTTTACACTAGCCAGAGCACGCGTCCAGAAGAACGTCATGGTGGCTGCCACAACGTTCATGGTATGGAGCAGATCATTGACGTAGCGGCCCAGCCACCACCCTGCAATATCTGCAATAAATATAACGGCGGGCCCAAGGGCCAGCACGATCGTCAGCACCGTCATTGCCGCTAAATCCTTGTAAAAGATCATGGGGCCGGCCGAAATGCAGCGCAACACCACACATCCAATAAACATAATGTAAAGCGCAAGCTGCAGCAAATACGACATCAACATAATTGCAATATTCTCATCGTCCCCGAGGCGCGCAATGCCTGTTATTACGATCGTGGAAATGCCTAGCAAAAGGCCTGTCCAAAATGCCATCTTGCGCTCCTGTCTTCTCTCAAAAAGATCCATCGTCACTCGAGCCTGGGCCAAAATTAATAGCGAAAATGCCACATAGGACGCAATCGTGATTCCAGTAGAATATGGGTTGGGACCCAAAATCGATTTCCGATGATCCAGAAACTCTACTTCCTGCAGCTTTAGCAAAAGTCCAAACACAACAAATGCCAGCACCACAGCATAGAGGGAGCCCAGAGACAAAATTATTGGCACGTCAATATAGCACATCCACAACAGCCCCAAAAGAGTGAGCTGCACGGCAGCAGATATTGCCACACATGAAAGCAAGATGGTGGATGAGCGGCTGCCGGTATTGGTTTCGTCCATAACCATGTGCCATTGCCTTGTGGCCTGATAGAGAAACTGAGGCAAGCGCTCCATTGTGGGGATGTTCACATAAATAACCGGATTCTCATATAAACAATCTGGTACTAGCATAATTTGATTGTCCTCAAACTGAAGTATATCAAATTTGGAGCCGTTGAGGTGGTAAAACCCGCCACCTGTGAGCTTCAGCGGCACACAAGCTTCCTGCGATGCTACGCCTGCTTGCCACCATGAGTACCATGCCATATCATTTGCGGCCAGAACCAAGATCTGGTGGTCGCCTGTATGAATTAGAGAATTAAAGATTAGAAATTAGATCTTAATGCCGTGCCAGCCACACTTTATTTGGGAGTGCAGATCCCAGTGTTTTTTGTCCACGTGACGTGCCCGCGCTGTGCATTCTGCAGATGAGACAAATAAAATATATCATGCAGTGTCCGGTTGTTGTCCTGCCAGTTGAACAGAAACTCAGCAAAGTCGCCTGGGACAGTTCTTTCGTCGCTATGGAGAACAGCGGCCGCGGTATACGTATGCCGGCGGCGTTTGTTGCAGTTTCAACCAAAGAATTTGCGGCTGTGATCCCGGAAATGACAGAATTGTCTCTTGACCAGAAGCAGCTAGCAGAGCGCGAAGCTGAGTGTGTTGATCGCACAGAAGATACCTGTAATGATACATCGCTGGATATGGAGTTAAGCGGGACCGAATTGACCCCCGTGGAGAGCATTGATAGACCACAAGCATTGGGTGACTCTAAGTTGGATGCATCCACAACTTCCTTTGCGACAGTCGCCTCTTCGCCGCTTGCGCCGCAGGATGTGGACCGTTACGGCTTCCGCAAGGCCTCACAGCGCGTCACGCGCTCCACATATGACGCATGGTCCGCAAAATACGAGATCTACGTGTCACAGCGTCGCATACAATGGCACAAACTGATGGCCGACTCGGGACTTGCCACGGAAGACCCCATACGGTTTCCAGCCCGGAGTAGACGCACTACGCGCTACATTCGCAAGGGCGTGCCGCCGGAATGGCGTGGAGCTGCATGGTGGTGGTATTCTGGAGGCCAAGAACGGCTCGCGGCAAATTCAGGGGTCTATGAAAACCTTGTCTCAGAAACGCTGGATCTGCGCAACAGCGATACCGAGCATATTGAGCGTGATCTACACCGCACGTTTCCCGACAACGTTCATTTTAGGCCTGCTCAGGTGCCAGGATCAGAAACTGCCAATGGCGCATTCGAACTGCAGGAGGGCGAAAAGGTCAAAGCTTTGAGGCGTGTGCTAACAGCATTCTCAGTGTACTCTCCCAAAATCGGGTACTGCCAGAGCTTGAATTTTATTGCCGCCAATTTATTGCTTTTTTTGGATGAGGAAAAGACCTTTTGGATGCTGGTTATCATTACTCAACAGTATCTCACCGGACTACATGAAGTAAACCTCGAAAAGGTTAATATCTACCAGGGTGTATTGCTGGTGCACATCAGGGACAGGCTGCCCAAAGTGTGGCAGGCGTTTGAGCTAGAACCTCGGTTCCAAGAAAACTTTGTTTCCGATTTGCCTCCCATCAGCTTGTGCTCAGCCTCTTGGTTCATGAGTTTATTTGTTTCGGTTTTACCTACGGAAACTGCAATGCGCGTTTGGGACTGCTTCTTCTATGATGGATTGCACACTTTGTTTCGCATTGCACTTACCATATTTAAGCTGGCAGAGCCCGAACTCGCTGCTGCCGACGACGAAGCAGCGGTCTTTCAGTGCGTCCAGCGCTTCCCGCAAACGCTCGTGGACCCGCAAGTTCTGCTGGGCTCCTGCTACAAGCATTCAAACGGATTCGGGCACCCCAGCGAAACAGATATACGCCACACTCTTGAATTCGTTGCTGAACGGCGCCGGGCAGTGCGTGAAGCAGAGGCTTCGTTGCCCCTGGTCCAGCAGCAGGCGCGTTGGTCAGGCTCGGATCATGTTGTTAGCAACCGCAGGGCTCCATTGCTTTCGGTACTGAGCATTGGAGGACATGCAAATGCGATTGATACTACTGATCGTGAGGAGTATGCGAGATTCAGGCCTCGCAATAGAATCAAGTCACGTTTGCATCTATACCGCTGAGTTGGCAGCAGCGGCTTGTTGGAGCACTTGCAGCAGCGCTAGCTTGTTGTGTTTGGCCAAAACTTGACTAATTTCCTGCCACATCTGGTCCGCATCTGCTTCTTTCTTTGCTGGCACGGTGTCTTTGCTCTTTATTTCGGTGGTGGGCTCTACAACAGCGCTGGCAAGCACGTCAGACACCTGTTTACCCGCAGGCTCACCGGTGAGCATAATTGTGAAGCTGGTCTTTGCAAGCTCACTGATAATACGAGTATCGGCCACAACTTTTGCGCCCAGCATAAGCTTGATGTTGCTCGCGGCATATTGGGCTGGGCCCTGGTTCAATGGGCAGGCTGTGTCGCGAAGCAGTTTTTGCTTGATTGCGTATACCGTGTCGTTTGTGGCAAGCTCGTACGACACCTCGAATTTGGGCGCCCTGATCGATCTGAGATGTACACTAACGGGAGCAGCTTTAAACTCCTCTGTGGCCAAAGCCTGAAACTTTGTGGGCATCTCCGGCAAAAGCATCAATTGCCCTAAACCATCGCGGGACGAGTCGAACGCCGGCGGGATCTGGCTAAGCTCTGTCGCTACTCTTGTTACAAATGTGGACTCCATGTCTTGTTTTCAGTCTGAGTGCTGGTGGTCCACCCACCCATAATTATTATTTTACCCCAAGGTCTCACGTGATGCTCTTCGCATGGACTTTTCGAATAGCGCAGCGAGCGCATTATCATTCTTTTTCTTTCATTACATTTGTCGGCGCATTGGACTTGTACAGTCCTCCCAAACTTAATAGTCCGCGTAATGGATAGATACTGATTGCCTTATATACCCCCAATTTACTCGATTTTTTAGATGCCCTTTTTGAACATATAGAGGTTATCCTTCTTCTTAGTTGTTGCCCTAACCCCGAACAAAATCCAGTGCCATATTCGTACCACAAACCTGTCGCCTCGTCGACTTTCATATGGCGGCACCAAGCTATTTGGACGCTCCAAGCGCTCTGGCGAGGGCCCTGGCGACATTCCAAACGCTGGATGAGCCGACATATGCGTCGAAACAGCTGGGATCATCACACCAGCTTGAAGAAATGACCTGTACATGCGAACTTGGTGCCAAAACGGCAGAGGGGCTATGTGGAGATGAAAACTCCTGTATCAATCGTGGAACGCTATTTGAATGCATAAGTCCGCATCCAAACCTGGGGAAATGCGAAAACAGACGAATTCAAGATCGTTTGTATGCAGATATCGACGTTATAGATGCAGGAAAGAAAGGATTCGGAGTCTGTGCTAGAAGCCCTATTGCAGAGAATGGACTAGTCCAAGAGTACATTGGAGAAGTTATTGACAGAACACGGTATGAAAAACGCCGCCAGCAGTACGCTGCGCGTGGTGTAGCACACTTTTACTTCATGTCACTCACGGAAAACGAGTTTATCGATGCCACAATGAAGGGCTCAATTGCACGGTTCATTAACCACAGTTGCAGCCCCAATGCCTATGTCGAAAAGTGGGTTGTCGGCCCGCGCATGCGAATGGCTATCTTCGCCAAAAGACCCATCGAGCCCGGTGAAGAAATCACCTTTAATTACAACGTTGATCGGTTTGGAGATGAGGCCCAGCCATGTTACTGTGGCGAGCCCAATTGCCTGGGCATTCTGGGGGGCAAAACTCAGTCTGGCGGCCCCACAATTCCTAGAGTATACTGTGAAGGTCTAGCATTGACTGAAAATGATATTGCATCATGGCGAGAAGCAGTGCTGGCGCTGCAAGTCAACAAAAAGGAGCGGGTATTCAACGAAAAAACAGCTGCGATCTTACCTTCGAAACCATTACAAGACCCAAGTGAAGTTAGACCGCTAATGGCTCTGATCATGCAGGAACGCGAACCCATCTTTGTTAAGCTATTGTCAAAGCGACTGGAAGAGACTCTGAGCCAGAATGTGGATGCAGAAATCATGCGCGTTCATGGCTACGAGATTCTGGGCAATCTGCTCAATCAGTGGCAATCAGAAACGGAGGTTGTGCTACGACTTTTACATGTTTTGCAAAGGTGGCCTCGTATGACAAGAAACAAAATCTCCAGCAGCAAAATTGAGACTGTGGTGTCATCTTTGACAGAGTCTGACGATCAGGAGGTCAAACAATGCTCACAGGACCTGCTGGAGGCATGGCGCTCGCTTGAAATGGCGTACCGGATCAAAAGAAGGCGGGTAGATCATCCACAAGCAAAATCAGATTCGGATGCGATTAACTCAGGGAACGAGCTGAGTTCAGCGCCAAATACACCTTTGAATGCCACTTCTTCGAATCAATCGCCCATAAAGGGTGCAACTCCAGGTGGTACTAATACTGCTGCTACTAATACTAGCGGAAGGCATGCGCTGCCAGCAGGCTGGAGGCAAGCTGTTTCCCGCGATGGTAAAATATACTATGCAAACGACGAAAAGGGGTTATCATCATGGGAACGTCCCCGCGATTCCCGCGAGCTCGAAAGAGAGAGACAGCGAGAACTTGAAAAGAAACGGATACGCGATGCAGAAATTGCTCATGCCAGTCAGGTCAGGCAGCAGCAACAGGCCGAGATTGAAAAAGTTATTGCAGAAGCCGAAGCACAGCTCTTGGAACAGTCGTCCTCACAGCATTCAACAGAGCCCTCAACTCCATCAAAGAAAGTTGACAAAAAACCCGTTCGGTCAAAATCTGTGCCTGACCCTGTTCTTGCTGAGCTAGCACACTACATTCCAAAGCTTGTGTTTCGATATGAGGACCAGCTGGGGCGCGATAAATGCAGGAAATATTCGAAAGAGATTGTTGGGCTACTTGCAGAGAAGGAAAAGCGTAGCGGCCACAAGTTCGAGCTGAGCGATGACAAAAAGACAAAGATCAAGGGGTTTGTGAAATCTTACATTGCTAAAATTATGGATCACAAAACTAAAAAAGCAAAATCAAGCCATGACACAAAATCTAATTTACATACTACGCTAGTTTAAATTGTGTTCAACCTGAATTTCAGCGCCGGCCCCTAAGCTTAAACATGGCGGCGGCTCAGATATGGTGGCTGACATCTTAGCTCAATATGCGCGCGGTAAATCTTTTGGGAGACCTCGGCGGTAAGCAAGGTGCGGGCGGCTAAAAGTGACCATTCCCACGATTGGTGATATTCACGCTTATTTTGAGGTATAGCACAATATTAGACGTGCATTGACACTTTGGGCGACTAAATATTACATTCAAGATTTTATAACCGCTGTCAACAGCGTCCTTGTTCTAAACAACAAGGACATAGGAAAGGGGTTGATATCAGGCGCTGCCAAGTGCGGGGAGATGATAGCCGCTTAGTGCACCGTGACTTTGTAAAAAAATATGTTGTTGAATTTCAATCGCTGCCTTTGAAGCGCAGCCTTTAAATCACCCTAGCGCATACATTTTAACTGCTACACCCTTTCTTCTTTGAAAACCGGCCCTCGCATTATAGAGCTTTGATCCACTCCTGCACTATGCATGCATGTTATCTCGCGGCAGGACCTGCAGGACATTTAACCGCCTTAGCATCGGTATAAAAGAGGCACTTTCGCTCAACAGCGGAGGATCAGATATCTGGATTTCTATTGTACCAGATTCAATTATTATTATGATCAGAGCAAGGGTCGCCACCATTGCTGCTCGCAGCGCACGCCTTTCACTTCGTGCCAACACCAGATTCGCTTCATCATTAGCTGCTGAGGCTTTCCCCAATGAGGACACTGCCCCCACAATGAAGACCGCTGTTCCTGGCCCCGAGAGCAAGAAGCAACTCGCTGCCTTGAACAAGCACTTTGATACCAGCAGTGCCTACTATATGGTTGACTACGATAAGTCAATTGGTAACTACATCGTTGATGTTGACGGAAACCGCATGCTCGATGTTTACGCACAGATTGCATCCATTCCTCTTGGATACAACCACCCCAAGCTCATTGAGACCGCCAAGTCACCTGAGATGATCTCAGCATTGGTCAACCGCCCTGCTACTGGTAACTTTCCCTCAAAGGACTACACAAAGCTCGTTGATGGCCTTATGAAGCATGCTCCTCCGGGAATGGTTCAAGTCTGGACCGCTCTCAGTGGCTCCGATGCCAACGAGACTGCTTTCAAGGCTGCCTTTATTTACCAGGCCGCCAAGGCTCGTGGCGGACGCGATAAGCCATTCTCTCCTGAGGAGCTGACATCTTCAATGAACAATGCTGCTCCTGGCGCAACCCCTCGTTCCGTCATGTCCTTTACATCATCATTCCATGGACGTACTTTTGGCTCGTTGTCTTGCACTCGCTCCAAGCCTATCCACAAGCTCGATATTCCTCAATTTGACTGGCCTACCGCTCCATTCCCCATGCTCAAATACCCATTGGCTGAGAATGCTGAGGCCAACGCCGCTGAGGAGAAACGCTGCCTTGAGGAGGTTGAGCGTGTTATCACCACTAACCCCATCCCTGTCGCAGCTGTGATTGTTGAGCCTGTCCAATCTGAGGGAGGTGACAACCACGCTTCTCCTTCGTTCTTCCAGGGTCTTCGTGATATCACCAAGAAGCACGACGTTGTTTTCATCGTCGATGAGGTCCAAACTGGTGTCGGCGCTACCGGCAAAATGTGGGCTCATGAGCACTGGAACTTGACCAGCCCTCCTGATATCGTCACATTCTCGAAGAAGGCCCAGACTGCTGGCTACTACTTCTCAAACCCGGAGCTGCGCCCGGCTCAGCCCTACCGCCAGTTTAACACCTGGTGCGGTGACTCTGCTCACATCATTGTTGCCAACTCAATCTTCGATGAGGTCAAGGCCTTGAACCTTCCTCAGCGCACTGCTCAGGTTGGTGACTACATCTACAGCAAGCTCGACAAGTTCCAGCAGGCTGGCAAAATCTCCAGACTCCGTGGAAAGGGCCAGGGTACCTTTATTGCCTTTGATCTCCCCACCGCTGCTCTGCGCGACAGCTTTGTAGCCAGCGCTCGCGCCAACGGCGTCAACATTGGTGGATGCGGCGAGAAGTCTATCCGCCTTCGTCCTACTTTGTTGTTTGAGGAGAAACACGCTGACATCTTCTTGGATGTCGTTGCAAAGATCCTGTAATAATTATATATTAAGCACAACTCCTTGAGACTATCTAATGACCATTTGCCATCCAGCCAGCCGGTGATTGACCAGCGATACTAACAGACAGCATAACCTGATGCCAGAACTGACGGACGTAATTTTTAATAATCCAAATAGTCCTGTGACTTTGTTCAATCACCATTGTAGCTGCTTTGAGCTCAATGCGTAATATCAGATTCACGGGCCAGCGAAGATTTCACTTGACACCATAACTCAAGCAGGATCTGCCTTAGTGGTTCATGATGAGGCCATGGTCCAACAGCTTGAAGCCGTAGAATTGATTTACAACCAAAACGACGTCACTGAGAGAGAGAAAGCTCACTGACATTGAGGGAAATTGGTATAGTCAAACACATTTCAATAAAATTACAACTAGCTTTGATATGCGTTCAATGGCCCTAAAGCACGAGCCTGATATTTAATATTGTCGCAGCCTTTTGCTCCATATCCTCTCAAGTTTATATTACCACTTTCCAGGTAACGCTTCGCAAAATCTTGCGCAGACCTACTATTATATCATCGCCTTTCGTCACTTGCGCTCACTAATGATTGAACTGTTGATTCACACACAGGGAGCCCGATTTTCGCCCAGCCAAGTGCCTCTGTGTCTCTTGTGCGCAGCACGTCAATGAACCCTGTCGTGCCGGTCACATTATACTTTTTGAAACAATCATACACACTTGAGGCAGTGTCATGGAACCCATCAGTATCATCAAAGATATTGATAGACGTTTGAGCACTGTCGACCAGCGTAATCGTGAAATTAGATGATATATTGTGCAAACACTCAGTCAGCGCAGCAGCCACTGTTAAGCCTGTAGTTATTTGCATCTCGTGTTGTTTGTCGGTTGGTTTACCAATTCTGCTGTTATTTATTTTATCAAGAATATTGTTAACTATGGAGGTACTAAACTGAGTTGATATAGCTTGCCCACCATGCTGGCGTAGACGTGCATGGTTCAACCGCTTTACCGTGCCCTGTGTGGATTAGGGGAATGACTACTTGCAGTCAGCCACCGCCATGCTGGCACCGGTAACACTCTGGGGGGGTTAAAGACGACGTTCGTCCTCTAATGTCTTGAGAAAGTCTTTAGCGTTTCTTTCTCTGAATTGAAGTCAAATTTCGACCAAGAGTTTAAATTGTAGTTCCGTTGGGAGTTCGTGAGCATATTGATCATACGAGAACAGAAGGTGCTGCAGTTCTTTTTTCAATTTCAAGAATATGGAATAGAGAATTTCCTCTACTTGCTCGCTTTCCTTTTTGAGCAATCGAGGCTCAAAGCACCGAAACAAAGGGTTCTTGAAACGTGCTCAGAAGCCAAGACATTATCACACCTCTTCTAGTATTTATTGCCCTCCCACTTATCGTTCTGCAGGTGATCAAGATCATGCATGAATATGCACCAACAGCTTCCAACCTGATTGTTCAAAGTCATCCTTAAACGTAGTAATTTGAGGACCTATATGTACAGAAAATGAACACATACGACAAGCTTGATCTGCTTTTCCTTATTGTACTTGGATTTGCAAACTTTATCTACTACGAAGGTCCAATTGAGCTCATCCTGTTTCTTTGTGGACTACTTCCCCATGCATTTGTGATCGATCCCTTGCGAGTGGTTTATACGCGCCACATCGAAATGTACGGCTTGAGACCAAAGTACGCTCGCCATGTATCTTGTTTCGAGCTTTGGGTCTCTAGGCAGCTACGGTGGGTTCTCGCAAACGTGAACCCAGACCTGCTAAACAGAACTTTGTTTAGTAGTCAAACCTGGATAGCCCTCTACCAATTTCGACGGTTCCGGTACGGTGTTCGAGACATTGGTGATGCGGAATTCAAGCATCGCAACTACTCAAACTTTGATGGGTACTGGGTAAAATCAAGAACCTGCGGTTCTGATTATGACCTTGTCGTTATGTTTGTTCCAGGGTGTGTTGGTGGTGCTATATCACCTTATGTCTACTTGGAGTTTACAACAGTACTGTTGAACCAACTACGTGAACGAGGCTTCCGCAGCCCAGGTATATTCGTGCTCAACACCAAATTCCGGAAACAAAACTACAAGCAGTCTCTTGATACTATTCAGATGTGCTGGGGTACTATTGCAGAGGAATTTTCCCAATCTACCAAGGTTGTTATGGGCTCAGGCTTGGGTGCAACATCAGTATTGAATATGATGCTTCATGCTGCCAAACCCCTTACTGGGCTATCGAATCATAACTATGTCAAACCAGATGCAGTGCTTCTGATTAGCCCAATGGCCAAGCTGGCGAAAACACGAGCTGACGGGGACTGCGATTTTATTACCGACAAAAGCCTAGCAAAGTCTGCAGTCAAGCTCCTTGATATTTTAGATACGACTGAGATTTGGGCAATGCCTGGCGAATTGCGGGATCGCCAGTGGTGGTATCGCGCGCTGCCGGAGCTTGGTATCCATATCACCTACGGTGAAGAGGAGATCCTAGCACCAGAAATCAACGAGATGATGCAGAACTTGAAAGGTTGTAAGCACTTGATAACAAGTTTAAAGAAACCAAATCAGCTGCATGCATGGCCCATTGCCAATTATTTCTTGGGCCGCACAAAGGTTATGCACTACGAGGGAGTGAATTTGTTGGCGCTCCGTTTAGCTGAGATGACCCTCTGGCACACAGTGGCAGAAAGCCAGCCTACCACAACTTCATCGCCCTTGGTCAAATAAACCGATGTATTATAAATTAAAGAAACTCATTTCAGAAAATTAAAAAAAGACAAAAAAAAAGAAAAAAAATAGAAAAAGGAGAGAAGACTTAAGAGGAAATCAAGCCTCGGTCTCAGGCTCCTTGTTTTTGATGACGAGGGGGTTAATTGAGCGCTGGACCATGGTCAAAGAAGAGGCGGTTTCGCCGTTAACCTCGTAGGTATCAATAGCGAGATCAGTCTCGACGAGAACAGTGGAGCCCTTGCCAATGTAGTCGGTCATGTACTTGATGGTCTTCTCATCAAACACGCTGATGTTGAACCAAGAAGTCTCGGCAGGAAGCTCTTGGCCGTCATTGCCGGTGCGCTTGCGTCTGGTCTCAACGGCCAAAGGGTACCTAAGGTACTGGCGGCCGGCCTTAGAGGTGCTGGGCTCGAGAGTAGTGCCGATACGGCCAATCATAGAGGCCTTGGCGAAGTCGCGGGCGGCAACAGCAGTGCTTGAGAAATTGCGAATAGAGCGGAACATGGTAATTGAGAAACGCGTAAATTAATTTAGAAGCCCAATTATACTCAACGACGCGATGGCGTTTCAGATTATGTGATGACTGACAGTGGCGCCGTGGCGTGGGGGCTTCGGGGCTTGACTCAGCATTGACCACAAACTGGAACAGGACAGGTGCCAAACGTTGGCGCACGGTACAACGTGCATTTTTTGAGCTGTATATTTGCCCCCAATTTGGATTCTGGCTACACAAAATTGAATTGCTTTGTGCCATTCTTTATCAATGTCTGAAAATAAGGTCCAATTTGATCTGCGAGTCGGTCTTCTGGACATCTCCTTTGCACAGCTTCTCACAAAAGACCACCACCTCATCGAGTTCCCCACATTGCTGCTTCCTGAAGATGTTCAAGCCGGCTCCATTGTAAGAATTACATGCGAGCGTGATGTGGCTCAGGAAGCTGAAGATGAGAAAGTGTTTGTAAAGACTCAGGACATGATTTTGGAGCAGTTCACCTCTCATCTGCCCAAAAGGCCAGTTTTGCGCGCAATCAACATAACTCAAACAACTTTAGTTTTGGGCTGGGATCCAATTGATATTGGCACTGCTGAAATTGAGAGTTTGAGTCTCTACAAAAATGACCAGCAGCTTGGTAGAATCCCTACTCCTCTTAAGCGCACTGCCACAAAGCTATCAAACCTGGCAATCGACAGCGAATACACTTTCCATCTTGTTTTGCGTACCTCTGCAGGAACTTTTGAAAGCGACAAGCTGCAAATAAAGACGCATCGCATGACTGATTTGTCCGGTATAACAATCTGTGTGGGCTCTTTGGAAGACTCTGAAATCTCTAGGGAAGACCTGATCGAGACCATTGAGCGGCTCGGCGCCAAGCCAATTCAGGATTCTGTCAAGCTTGACACGACCCATTTCGTTTGTACAAAGGACGAGGGCCGCCAGATCCAGCGGGCCAAGGATTTGAGTATCCCTATTGTGCGGCCCGAATGGCTACGTGCGTGTGAGATGGAGCGCAGATTGGTTGGTGTTAGGCAGTATTACCTGACTGCAGACCCTCGTTTGCTTCCTCCTGTTGTGGCAAGAAACATTTTGGCAACACCAGTTCGCGCAGATTCGGGCTCTCACGGTACCGACAGTTCTGAGAGCGAGGATGAGCAAAATGAGCAAAATGAGCAAAATGAGCCAGACAATGAACTCAAAAAGGAAAATGAGACTGGACCGGCTGAGAGTGAGACTGCGCCGGCTACTGTAGAGGAACAAACCGAGGCTGAAGCTGCAAAGAAGGACGAGAATTTCGGAGAATCAGAGGCCAAACCAGAACCTGAAGCAGTCGAACCCTCTCTTTCCAATGAACCCGAAGCTGAGCAGCTCCAAGATGAGGAGCAAAATGAGGAACCCGAACCTCTGCCTGAGTCCGAACCTCTTTCTGAATCCGAACCTCTCCCTGAATCCGAACCTCTTTCTGAATCTGAACCTCTGCCTGAATCCACCGTCGAGGTAATTGCCGAGCCTATCTCTGAACCTCCTCAAACTGAACCAGAATCAACTGTCGAAGTAGTTTCCGAGCCTGAAGATAGCGAGCATGAAGCAGAAGATCCAGACGTTACTGGAATAACAGTCGAAAAGCAGGATGATCCAACTCCTGAGCGTCCTGAGCTCAAATCTCCCCTCTACACTGCATCTACTGAGGATATTTCAATAACTACATCAGCTGCAGCAGCTGTGGCTGCTTCTTCAACCCCTGAAGCAAATCCCCTGGGGTCTACCAGCTCACTGAAATCTATTTCTGCTGCTAGCTTACCAGAGACTGCTAATCCTTCGCTTGCAGAGAGCTCGCTTGTTGATGTTTCGCTGGGAGACTCGGCAACCACCATTCCTGTTGCTGCAGAGGCAGAAGACCAAGAAGAAGATGATGATGACGCTAATCAGTTTAAATCAGTTGGCTCTGGCGGCAATCAGGCCAACAATTCTGGCAAAAAAAGCAAGAAGAAGAAGAACAAAAAGAAGCATTGAGCATTTTATTGAGCATTGTAAATAGTTTTTTAAGCACTTACTCGCCAAACAAGCGACGCACACGCTTCAGTACTGAATCCTTTTCTGTGTCATAAGGGTGATCCTTTGATGGGATCTCAAGCACTGCCGGGAACGCTTCTTGGAACTCATCGACCTGGAACCTGATCCTGTCGGCCAGGTGCTGGTTGATGAGGACAATCGCAATATCTTTGCGGTGTGTATAGCTTTCAAATGCTTTGGCAATTGCTTCGTCGTCAGCAGCCTTGTCAATAACAGTAAAGTTGCGGCTCTGATCGTCCTCATTGACTTGACCAATGCCGGCCAGCAGCATTCCCGTCACTGAGTCTTCATCTCCAATGATCGCTAGAAGCGTTCTATCCTTGGCCTGGCCAGACATGAACGTGCTTTGCAAGTTGTCTTTAGCTTTAGCAGTTTACTAGGCTGGCTGTGGTTGTGGCAATCTCGTGGGCAGAGATAAGTCACGTGTGCGCCCCCTCCTTTGTTCTCAGGGTACGGGCCGCGAAACCAGGGCTTCGCAGAGCCCGAAACAGCATTGACTTGCATCGGGGAATTTCCCACGTCGAAAGGACATTTCCAAAGAACCTTTGACAAGTCTGTACCGTCTGAGCTGGTTAAGCAAATTCCATGAGTGTCTCGCGGATAGGAATGGTATTTTTACGACCACATGTGCGTCATGTTGTCCAGACTAGCATCAGAAACATGTCTGCCAGCAGCACACTTTTAGCAGGCCATGCCAAATGGCAAAACATTATGCACACAAAGGCCAAGAACGATGCCAAACGGTCAAAACAGTTTGCCAAAATGGCCACACAAATTACCACAGCCGCACGCGAGGGCAACGAGCTAGACCCGGCATTAAACCCAAGGCTGGCAATGGTAATCGATATTGCAATGAAGAACAACTTGCCCAAAAAAGTTGTGGAGTCGGCTATTGCCCGCGCGGGCAAACCAGGCGCTGCCGGAGATGGATCAGCGAGTATGGTCTACGAAGGCGTTGGCCCCGGCGGTGTTGCAGTTATGATTGAAGTGCAAACCGATAATAAGAATCGTACTGCTCAGATGATCCGTTCAGCTTTGGCAAAAGTCCGTGGAAGCCTCAATCCCTGCGCATACTTATTTGAAAGACGCGGCTACGTCGTTTTGGGACCTGCAAATGGCGGCGATAACGTCGACACGGTGTTTGAATGGACCTTGGAACTGGGCGACGAGTACACTGTAGAGGATGTGGTAGAAAGCCCCGAGGGAGTTGTGATTATCACTGCGCCGCAGTCGCTCCAGGCTGTCGCGGTTGCTGCTCGCGGTAAATTTGCCCTACAGAATGCCGAACTGCGCTATGAACCTAACAAAGACACTATAGTTCCAGTTGGAGATGAGGAGCTCGAACAGAGCCTTGGGGTGATGCTAAACGCGCTCGACGAGGTTGACGATGTTACCGCCGTTTATACAAACTATGCCGGGCAGCTATAATTTATATTCGTGTACGATTCGAGGTAGTTATAATAATGACGATTAGAGGAGGGGAGAGGGAAAATAAAAATAAAATAAAGAGTGGATTTCAAGAGATCCGTAATTTCGTATACTCGTTTTGCAAAGTACAGATTACCATCCGCCCGCAGTCTCGGCTTGATCCTCAGTAGGGAATTGCGTAAAAGTAGGAGTGTTTCCGAGCCGGATATCCTCGCGGCGCAAAAAGTCTAGTGGGAAATCGCTGTTGATGTCAATCTCGTCCAGCTCTAGTTTCAGTGAAGCTGGTGCGCGACGCTGAGCATCATGTTGACCACAGTTAGCGCCAGTATTACCGCTATTCGAGGGTGTAACACCCGCCGGGGCAGCGCCGCCTCCCAAAACTCCGCCCCCAAGGCCGTATCCAGGATACGAGTTAAGATTGGTGCTGGTCTGAAAGGGTGAATAAGAAGGGTAGCCGGGCATGACATTGTATCCTGGGTACACGTTGTAAGAAAACTGACTGCTGGGATCCTCAAAGAAACTACGCGTTGGCGTGCTGTACATGAGCCCGCGCTGCATGCCGGGATTCCCCTGATAGCCAGGACCGTGGCCATAGTGCGGGGCTGCCATATAGCCCATATTGCCATTGTAGTTACCGCCAGAGTACTGAGAATAAGGATGCAGCGGTCTGTCGCACATTGACATAGGGTGCGGCGGCGGCGGAGCCATGTACTGTTGTTGTTGTGAGTATGCCTGTGGGTATAAACGGTCCAAAGGCTTTGACTGCGTCTGCTGGCTTTGGTTATGAGTTTGTGCCTGTGTCAAGCTCTGGGGTGGTGTTTGGTTTGCTGTCTGGCTCGATTGTTGGTTCAAATTTTGTGTTTGCTGCTGTGCGCTATTCGCTCCTTGCTGCGCTTTGGCAGCTTCAAGAACCGATTCAGCGCCCTCTGCGCCCTCTGCGCGGGCCTCGGCAAGCTGTGCGTGAACCTGGGCCTGTACTTGTGCCTGCACCAGCTGTTGTGCACGGCTCAGGCCTACAGAGTATGGAACAGGTGCGCCGCCATTCAGAGCCATGTACTGTCTAGGATCCTGGCCTTGATGGCTGCCCAACAACCTGGAAGTTGTTGTGCCGCCGTTTAATTGTGCGGAATGTGAAATATTGTTGCTTCTGTTTGCAAACGCCCCGCGGTCAACAAGCACTGTCTTGGATTGAAACAGTTTTTGGTCGGGGGACTCGCAGTTGATGGCGCCGCTCTGATCAAGCTGGTGTTTGCCCATTGACGCGTCCACAACAGCTGCTAATGGCGTCGGCAGCATTTTGACGGCGTTTCCAATCTGGTCTTGCAATGGATATTGCGGGTCATAGGAAAATGAGAGCGCCGGCTCTGAAACTGCTCTGGTTGTGGGCTGTTCAGCGCCCTGTTCAGAGCCAGGGACCTCCTTCTTCAAATCGCGCTCCAGAGCATCGATAAACAGGCGTTCGTGGCGCACAGAGTACCAAAAGAACACTTTTTGCTTCTTCTTTGTGCGCACACACTGGTGCTTGTACAAAAAGTGCAGAAATGGAGATTTTGGCGTTTCGAGGGTAGCGTCGGTGTTGCATTTGAGGTTCCGGAGATCAGAAAAGATACCCTCTTCAAACTTTTTCTTGTTGATGATGCGGCGGCCAAAGGCGTGGAACCTATAGGTCAAACAACGCACGATATCAGTTCCAGTCACAAAGAAGATATCGCTCCAGCGAACACACGAAATTTGCTCGCCGTTGGGAAGCTTGAACCTGCGAATAATGTCATTGTGAACAAAAAGAGCCGGTGCTGTGAGTAAAAACGCCTTGAACTCGACCAGATCGCGCTGAACGCGTTCCAAGTCAACGGGCGAACTGTCCCACAGGGGTGCATAGTTTGCATTTGGAGAAAAGGAGTTATCGCGCACGTTGTCTCCTTCTCCTTCCGGTACAAAGTCGCCCTCTTTATCAGAGTTTTGGCTGTCGCTTAGAGCCCTTTTCTTAAGGCCGCCAAAAGTGCCAGGTCCGGCTGCTAGTGGCTGTACTGGACCTGGGCTGGTCGCCGGGGCAATGGCACCCAAATTGGAATCTGTTACAGCGCGATTTGAGTCGTAGGCCATGCCGTTCGGCTTGCCATAGGGTTGCTTCGACTGTGACGGTGGTATTTGCCGAGCGTATGGGTGATATGCCATGAAACCCTTTTGTGTGTGTTGTTGTTGGTTGATACTCGGCATTTGTTCAGAGTGTTATGGTGTAGCGTTCAAGTTTAACTGGTGTGACGCACTTTGGGAGCCTAATGCAGTTCAAACACCGAGATAGATGCGGAATCAAAGGTGTCCGTGTCGGTGTGCTGATATCAAACTGAGCACAGACTGAATTTTTTGTAGCAAGCTTGCGACTGTTCCAGGTTAAAATACGAAACAGTTATGTGAGACTGTAAACGCAAGTAAGATTGAAGCAATCGAGGTTCAAGTGGCAAGACTGATGTTGTCTCGACTTCAAACAAGTTTCGAAAATATACGCGGACGCGCCGCCTTTTCTTTACCTTGCTGAAATTAAGGTTTGAATCAACGTCCGCTTCTCAGACGTGCAGCAATCTGTGGCCAGTACTTGACGTGTCGGTCCAATTGCAACGTCAGAAATGTGGGCGGGGCGTAAAAGTGTATGTGCACAGACCCCGTTGAAAATCAGGTCTTAGTGCTGGCTGATCTCTCAAAAAAGTAGTGAGCAAGGCCAAGGCTGATTTCGCGGAGATGGGCAGACAACTTAGCGCTCAGGCACTACTGTTTCAGACTTCGCTAATTAGCGGCAGATAAAAAAGCTACTGCAAGGCTTGAAAGAGTGCAAGGGAGTCTACAGGGCACTTAAAACGGTAGTGCGTTGGACTGCTGCTGGTGGTGTCTGGCGCAGGTGATAGGAAAACGAGCGTTATTGCACCAAAGACGACGGCTACTTTTTTTCTGCGTAGAAACCGCCAGTAAGTTTCCTAACCGATAAAGGGTTTCAGAGTATAGGTAGGTATCACCCTGAAAGGGTCTGACGTTGTGTTTCAGAAGTATCTCGGGGAACGATCAGTGCAGCGACAATGAATGACTAACGCTGCAAGACCAAATGCGGGCGTGTTTCACTTTCAAGTATTGCAGCAAGAAATTCCAAAGATATTGCGATGCGAACAAGTGGCGGGTGAATTTACCTGAGCAAATGACTAGGTCGTAGTAGAAATTGGCGGGATCAATATGGGATCAATAGGATCTGTTTCTTTTGCAGCTCGTAAAAGAGTGGACGAGTCTAGGTGCAGATCGGTCAATAGTTTCGAAACAAGTGTATGCCGGCGAATCCAATGAGGCAGATCTTAATCGTCCAGCTTTGTATCAGAGTATCAAAATGTCCAGGGCGATGCTGAACAATAAAAACGAGTGGATAGGGTGAGATGAGAATATGCTGGCGGGGGGTCGAGGTGGTGAAGGGAGGAATCCCCGTAGTTATAAGATTCGGCCATGCGCGTTTGAATAATTAATTTATCAAATAAAGTTACTTGTAATGTGTACGCTAATTTGGCCCCATAGTACGTCGGCCAGAACTTGGTGCGTTTACGCATGCTTGACAAATCCAGCACGGCTTGCAGCTGGTGCCAGCTTTGACACAGCAGTTGAGGTTCGGCTGTACAAACTAGTCTTAAATGACGCAAAGGGACGCAATTGCTGCATTTAGACATAGTCTCGGCCTTGCAGCTGATCGTGTCTTTCAGCGGCATTGTTGCGCCACGTGTATCGCCACATTGTGTCCCGCCGCCACATTGTCTGTCCCGCCACGTTTTGCTGGGATGGTCACCCGTTGTGGCCAAGACTGGCAAGTATCCCAAGCTATCATCCTGTGATGAAACCAATTGTAGGCGTAAGTACAACAGCAGCAGCGTAAAGCAACCCGTTACAGAGCTAACATCAGGCAGGAACTGCATGGTTTTGCACTGTCCTATCAGTCTTTGGCATTATCATTCTTAGCGCCCTTGCAGCGCTCTTTTACACCAATCATGAATCAATGATGGGCAGCATCAATGACCCAGAAGACGGCAAGGCTGTAGCCAAGACTATTCTAGGCGCTGTTGCAGTATACGCTGGATTCTTTTTGTGCTGTGGCTCGCAGATTTGGGTGCACAACAGACAGAACAGCGTAAGGCTTTAAGACAATTGCTTTGACATCAATAGACCGTCCAATTTGAGGTGGACCATGACTGCAATGCTGGCAAGATGCGATTGCAATGCCCGCGCCAGCAGAGAGTCAGGAATTGCCTGCTGAGCGCTTTTCGAGTAAGCATAGATTAGTAGATGAAGGACACCTGGCTGATCCGCCGGTGTTGTTGTTGATGTTTCGGCTGCTAATGACCTGATGGCCCGGGAGAGCTCTCGCTCCATGAGCCCCTCGTCGTTGGAGAATATTTCTGGGCTTATTTTACTAGCAAGCCGGTCGCGCGTTTGCCGCAGAATCGCATACTTTGCCGGCTGGCCCATATTGCTGTCCTGCCTTGTTTGGTAAAGTGTAGGTACAACCGCGCTGTTCTTGGTGGCCAGCACCTCGTGATACCAGTAGCTTTGTAGCGGACCGCGTATAACCGATAGTAACAGCTCTGTCTGTGCAGTTATTGGCGCCAGTTTGCCCTCCTCGCAAAGCTCAGAAACGAGGGAATCAATACGGGTAAACATAAATTTCCTGTCAGTTCCGGGCCAGCCAAGAACAGGGAGATCCTCTAGCGGTGTCATATAGGGAGATGCTTCCTGGATTTTAAAAGGACGCTGCGACAGAATCAGTAGTGCCTCTGCATACAGGCTTTCCGGATCCTGCGGCCGGTTATTTACGCCCACACTCGGAACATAGAGTGTGATTTCTTCGAGAAACTCAGTAGGTGCACCGCGTGCCTCTCCTGGCCATTCAATGATGGGGAAAGTATCAAATACTTGCCGAATTGGGCCCGGAACACGCATTTCGCTCAAAGAGACACTTGAAAAGACACTGCACCAGACTAGGACCCTTTACTCAGCACCCCAGTTCCCATCCTCTCGAATGGCAATCCTCACGCCGGCACGCTTAAAATCGCTTTCCAGCCGACCAGCGCTTGCAAATTCGTGGCATTTTGTTTCTGCGGCTGTGTTGAGCGTCTGTAACTACCCTCAAGAGGTGCCATTACTCTACAAACACGCAATTGCAGGCGCTGATCCGACTGATCATGCACGGATTACTTCTCAGTGCAGAGAGGCATTGCTAAAGTCTGCGGCACTGATTGGGCTTCCCAGAACCATCAACTCGTTAACTGCACTGAAAGAAGCTACTCCAGAGCACCTGAGACCCACAGAAGTGCTGCGAAAGCAGAAAGAGAGCTACGCTGAGGACGGCGCAGCGTTGTGGGACAAGGTTTACGGTAAGATTTCACGCCGGATCCATTACCAGCTACATACAGCTTACCCAGATTTAGATTGGTTTGTGCTGCGCCATGAGTACGGCCCGCTTCTGGCCTTTACTGATGTGCTTTCGGCCAAAGAGACATCGCTGGTGATTGTGGCAAGTTTAGTGCCCCAGGACGTCAATCCACAGCTTAAGGGACACCTGCGTGGCGCAATCAATCAGGGTGCAACTAAAGAAGAGGTAGCAGCCACGAGAGAACTAGCAATTGAGATTGCACGCTGGTGTGGTATAGAATGGAAAAGCGAAGTAAGCTCACTTTAATAAATACGTTAGGGAGAAGAGATGTACCTCAATGGGACGACATGAAGCCTGCCCTCTGCGATAGCCCTATACTCTTTTTCAAATTCAATAGGTTTGTGGTCGAACTCCAGGGGCAGAGATCTCGCCCACGCCTCAACGCGAGAGATCATTTTTCCACGCCGGTTTTGTGCATTATTGGCTGCAGTACCTACACCCGACTCTCTTACAGCTAAAAAGCTCTGCACTAAAGAACTAGCAGCGTGTGGATTGTGTGCGCTGCCGTCCTTCTCCTCTGAGCCTGTGCTGGTGCATCGAGTGCATATACAGTTGGGGTGTTTTCTGCTCTCCTCGCTCGCCCTGTTGCTATAGGGCTTTACATCTGCGCCACTCGCTTCAACTGCTGCTAGCCTCAATTGATGAGCAGCACCCCGTGTATGCAGTCGTGAGACACCTTTGCGGATGTTCCGTGTCAAGTCGCCACTGACGACGGCATGTCTTGAAGAGGATACCTGCCACAAAGACGATTCGTTGTGTGTTCCGCTTGTATCCACTGTTAGGGACTGGTTTGTAGATTCTTGGTGCTGTTCGGCGTCGGGATTCGACAGCCGAAGAGCATTGGTAAAATGGGGAGACAGCCTTAAAGACCTATGCATATCCCTACCAGATGGCCAATTAATATTCGTACTGATCGTCTACGGTCTTGAGCCTGGTTCAAATGTGTTATTTGAGCTGGGAGACCTTCAACTTGTGTAGGTAGAGGTAGCAGGATTTTGAGGACCTGTGCCCCCCATGTACGCCCATGTCATGTATGCTGTTTCTTTATGCCGGTCGCCACATCATGCAGAGTCCTGCATGACCTCAACGCTTGGCGACCTGAACAACATCTCTAAAGCCGGAATATGGTAAAAAAAATTGTAAAGGAATAGATTTGTGTAATGCAAGTTACTTAAGTTAAACTAACGAGAGCAGGCAAGTGTGGAAGTCTCGCATTGTTGGAAAAATTAAGAGTGTTTGTAGATCAACTGCTCAGACTTCTCCACCAAATGCCCTTTGCCCTGGCGAAATGGCTAGTGTTTTGTCACTTCAAACAGACTGCTTCTCGCGCAAAGACGAGGAGAGGCTGTGGGCGGCAGAAAGGTTGCCGACCTGAGCAGGAGCGGGGGCAGTCTTGGCAACATCACGAGTAGCACCGGTAACGGGTCCCTGCTCATCATCACCGCTGGCGTACTTGGAGTTAGCACGGATACGGCTTCCGTACTTGATCAGGATGAAGGGCAAAGGAATGGCAATAGCAAGCAACAAAGCGAGCATGGTACCGGCCCATTGAACACCCAAGTTGTGGAACATCTGGGAAGAGAACAATGGGAAAGAAGCAGCGAGAGCGTTACGGATGAAGCCCTGGGCAGAAATGGCAGAGGCACCGTATTCGGCACCGTAAAAGTCGGCCAAGTACTGCTGGACAGCCTCGAAGATCTGGTAAACACCAATAATAATCAAAACAAGACCAATTTCAGGAGCGATCCAGTGGCAGAATTTGTAGTGAGTCCAGGCGAAGATGAACATTCCAACAGTGGCAAGAATGGTACCGACAGCAGCGTAGTAAAGACGAGCTTCGGGAACAGGGACACCGCCGTTCTTCTCTCTGGCCTGGTCGTAGAGGTACTTTCCGTGGAAAGAGATACCAAAGGCCATGAAACAAGCGATGATAGGGCCAATGTAAGCCAAACCACCGTTACCAACGCTCCAGCCGTGGATTTCCTGGAAGACAATGGGGATACCGGAGAAGAATGCAAAGATCAGAGCCCAAGCGTAAGCGATGTAGATAGAGAAGAACAGAACAACGGGCTCCTTGACGGTAAGAATAGCAGCACGGGTAGTAGAAACCTTGAGCAACTCAGTGATAGAAGGTGCCTCGAGCTCAGCAGCAGCACGGAAACGCTGGTCGCCAGTCTCCTTTCTCAACTTCTTGGCCTTGCGGGTAAGCAGAACAGAGCCTCTGGTCTCTCTAAGAAGCAGAACCTCAATGACCAAGACACCACCGTTAACAATGAGCTGAACCCACTGAATCCAGCGCCAGCCCTTCTTCTCAAGAATGTATCCGCAGTAGAGAGGGGCACCAACGGTACCGGCAACGGCAACGAGGGAGAACAAAGCAACGGGAACACCACGGTCCTTGGTCTTCCAGATATCAGAAAGAGTACCGGGAACGATAGTGCAGCCAGCTGCACCACAAGCACCACTCAAGAAACGAGCTACCAAAATGGTACCGATATTCTTTGCCAGAGCAAGAGGAATGAACCAAACAGTGAACAGGGCGTAGGAAATGAGGTAGACCGGGTTACGGCCACAGAACTCGGAAAGAGGACCCAAAAACAGAGGAATGATGGCAAAAGCACCGTTGAACAGCAACATACCGACCTGGCCAATTTCCTGAGAAGTATGGAACTCCTCAACCATGGGAGTAATACCGACCGAAAAGGCAGCGGTGGCAAGACCAATAAACAAACAAAGAGCACAGAGCAAAGCAGTGGTCATCCATTTACGGCCAAGACTCCAGTTCATCGGGTTCTCCGGGTCATCTTCGCCGTCCCAAACAACGAGGATCACATTGTTCTCGTCGGGGTTCTCAGCGGATTTGTCTTGCGCCTCATGAACAGAGGACACAGAAGTGATGCCGTCCACATTTTGAGAGTCGGTGGTGGTAGCAAATTGCTGGCTAGGCTTAACAAAGTTAGCGTGAATAGAGGTAGCTTTCAACACCATTTGTAGTGTATAGCAATAATAGGGTAATCCAAGAAGGCGAACCTTTGCTTAGATTCGACTAAAAAATTTTGGTTTTGGTAACAACGAGAAATCTGATTCTCACGATTTGGTTTTATGTTGATCACCGTTCAAAATTCTCTCTCGCATTACATTGAGTGGAGCCTACTGAAATATGCAGGGTTTGCAGTATTTGCAGTGCGTCTGCATACATACGAATGCTGATGCAACTAATTTTAGTAATTATTCTGAGTCGATGGGTCCGCCACTGCTAGCCAAACATGCGCTGGATCGAGCAATGAGCCAGCCGCCCACGCCCGTTGCGCAACTCTGGATCGTGTTACTTTGGTATAACATTATAGTATTAGAACATTGAAACAATCACCCTGGGATTCCACCTCAAACTAGATAAAAGCTTGATTAGGAAAAAACCCGCGATTCTCCAGGATCACTGCTTCCTGTGTTTAGGTCAAGTGGGGCCTTTTTTAAAAATTCTCGCTTTCGTAAATCCCTCTCCGATTCATTTCAGGAAAGGTGCGGCGCACGCATGTATGTTTAGTCAGAACACCAGTAAGTCCTGCACCTATACTGCATGTCACATCCATCTTGAGACCACTGAGTACAGCTGGAACAGCAAAAATTCTTTATCTCCAGTTTCCTGGGGGCGGTGTAGCAGATCCCGATTATTAGCTGTATCCCCCGCAACTTCTGCTGCACTCCGGTAATTATCGAGCAAGCGGAAGCAACATACCTTCAATGGATCCGCAACTGCCGGGACCTAAACCATCATTTCAATTGTCAAACATACTGCAATGTCTACTCTAGCGGGTCCCGAACTGCAGAGCCTTGGCCCTGATTTTCGGAAAAACAATTGTGATGAGTCAATACACGAAAAAACGAGTGACGTCAGACTTCCAAATCCATGCGCTGCCACCATGCGCAATCATGCGTAGTTCTTGGCAGGGCAAGCCACCAAGCCAAGAAGTCGCCACAAGTCAAGATCGTGCCACAAAGCGTGACCGCCACAGATCAATATTACCGTGGTCGCAAGTCAAATACTCTGAATTTGGATTAATTTATGCTATAAACCGTTTAAGCAGCAACGGGCTCCTCAGCCTTGACAACCTCGCCAGTCTCGACGTTGTAGCGGACAGTGTGTGGCTCGTCAACGTGCTTCTCAGCCTTGGGCTCAGTGATCTTGATGAAGTCGGGCAAGCAGGTATTGGCAACACCGAATCTCTCGGCCATGGCGGGGTCGCGCATGATCTTAACCTTGATACCAAGAACACCCTGGCGAAGAAGGACGTGGCGGGTAGCGGTATCAATGAAATCGCGGACGGGCTGACCACTGTGGATCATGAAACCGTCACCGAACTTCATGGCCTTGGCACGGGCAGCGCGCAGCTTGCCAGAGACGACGACCTCAACACCCTTGGCGCCAGAGTCCATAACGTAGCGGACGACACCGTAGGCGGCACGGCGGATAGCCAAACCGTTGAGAAGCTTGTAGCGGAGAGACTCGCACTGGGCAACAGCGGACAAACCACGGTCGGCAACACGGTCAGCGTAAAGGGTAACAGTACCGTGCTCGAAGCCGAAACGCTTCTCAACAAGAGAAGTCAACTCGCGGCAGCGGCGACCGTTGGGGCCAAGGACAGCCTGGGTGTTGGCAGCACGAACGATGACTTCGGTCTTGTTGGGGACACGACGGACCTCGATGCCGGAGTATCCCTCCTCAGCGAGCTCACGCTGGAAGAACTCGTTGAGCTCGGCGTAGAATACACCGTCGCTGACGTGGAAGCGCTTTTGAGAGACCTGCTTCTTGCTCTGGTTCATTTTATCGACACCTAAAGCGACAACCGCTCAAGCGACAGTGTTAGCGCGACGGTGCGTGTGTGGGAGCGGACGCCGAGCCCTAAGCCCTTGGGGGATTGGAGAGGGGGGATGTGAGGTAGATGTGCTTATGGCTAGGGTGTGGTGTGTGTGATTATGTAAAATCAATTTTTTCGGCTCAGCGCCCAGTTTAGCTCAGCTGTGAGAGGGGTAATCCTGCCCTGCCCTGGTCTATGGGAAGCTGTAAATACGCGGGGGTAGGATTACACCATAAAGACGCTGGCCGTATGTCACACGACCTTAAGCGACTCGTGGCGCGTCTGGTCTAAAAAGTCCATGTGGCGGGCTCCTATCTAAAACTCTGGCACTAGTTCGAAAATATTCATTTCGGTACACAAGGGGAGGGTGGAAAAAAAATCTCTCTTTCTAAACATTTCACTCTGCACGTCCCATGCTACGATAATTAACATCATATCAACACTCTGGGTACGTTTTAGCAAATCATATAGGCAGGGCTGAAAACACATATCACATAAATGCATATGCAATGAGCGTAAATGACCTCTTTCTTGGTCTTGGCAGCGTATAGGCCGTAAAACTAAAAATACTGCAATAATCTTTGCGTGGTAGTATTGTCCAAATGCTGATGAAGGAATACTACTTACAAAATTTCTGAAAAACTCATGTAATTTGTGCCAACACCCAAAATTGTCTCAGATTACATCCTGCGTCCTGCAGGCATCATACCAATTTGCCCCAACCGTTGAAACAGTGGTGAAGCGGATGAGCAGGTCTACACACAGATATCCCAGATAAGCAGCACAGCCTTGAGGCTACACTTACTCAAGTGACCAGCCAATTTACCAAGATGAAAATTGAGAGTTTAACGGCTTGTTCAAGCCTTTGCCCTGCATGATTAGTGCCCTGACCCTTGCACGCTACAGAACAACTCGTTCCCCAGACTAAATTATTTCAAGCGCTCTAAACCGCAAAACTAGACCTCAAACCGGCATCTCGCTTTGCTAATTCCTGTCACGTTGTCGCGAAATATTGACCTCCGGCCAAACAAAGACGGCCGCGTAGAAAAGAATGTTCCACGAGCAGCCGGATCGACAGCTGCCAATAGACAGAGGCAGGTAAATGAGGTCGTTACAGCTCCCGATCCCAAAATGCCAGAGCGGGGGTTGTACCATCTGACTGCACGGGTCCCTACAACGACTACTGCTGCAGTTGTGGGTCGATTTGACGCAGACAAAGACGTGGAACAGGCTGTTCTGATCCAGGGCGCATGGATTAACGTCTTTGAGCCAGATGAGGAGACTGGCCAGCTGGCCCAAATTTTGCGGACTCACACCTTTGCCGAGCCGCGCGCTATCGCAAAAGTCAAAACACATGGTACCGATCTGCTTGCAGTGACTTCCGATGCTGGATTCCTCACCATCCTTTCATTGACCGGTGGTGAGTGGGCCCGCAAGATCAGCTACGCTTATGGCCGGTCTGGCGTTAGAGCCGGTGTTCCGGGTGAGTACATTGCGGCAGATCCGCACGGAAGAGCCGTATTAGTAGCTGGCGTTGAAGGTCCCAAGCTTTGCTTTACGATCTTGACCTCAAATGAGGACGTCTCTCTTGGCGGGCCGGTACTGGTGCCACAGACCACCAGAACGTTTACCTACGCTGTTACTGCTCTTGATATGGGTCCCTCTGCTAACCCGGTCTTTGCAGCTCTCGAAGTTGAGGTGAGACCGTCAGGGATGGCATTCAATCCAATTGCTGGAGCGTACACCAAGTTTCTCGCATTCTATGAGCTGAATCTGGGCACAATGAGCTGTGAGCGTCTTTCGATAACTCCGGTTTCGTTTAGCGCGTGTGGGCTTTGTGCAGTGCCGCGCGTGGCCCATGTGAATGGCGGTGTCGTCGTTTTTTCAGACGATACTGCGAGCTACCAGGGCCCCGACATGACGCCAGTTTCAGTGCCACTCCCACGCAGGTCTCAAGCTGGACAAGTGGAACCGATACGGGTGGTCTCGTCCTGCGCTTCTCCTATTGGCGATGATGTGTTACTTCTGGCTCAAAATCAGCATGGAGATATATTCAAACTTGCATTGAGCTTCAAAGAGAGACCAAAAATCGAGGCCAGGTTCTTCCAGCATGTACCCCCCGCTCTGGAGCTGCTGCTGTTCAAGGCCGGATTCCTGTTGGCGTGCGCTGAATCAGATGACACGGTCCTGTACCAACTAACAGGCCTTGAAGCTGACCCAGCCGTTCCGATCTCGGCTGCGGGGCTCTACACACCTTCGGAGACCAACTTGCTGGATCCAACACATGTTTTGGCATCTTTGGCCCCGCTCACTTCAGTTTATAAGGTGGAAAACTCTGTTTACTATGGGTGTGGCAGTAGAAACTCAGGCACTCTGAGATCGCTAGAGCATGGCCACAAGCCACAAGAACTTGGGTCAACGCCCCTACCGTTGAAACCTAGCGCTATCTTTGCAGCCAAAGATTACTTGGTGCTATCATTCGACAGCTCAACTTCAGTGCTTTTGCCTGGAGATGAAATTAAAGACTGTCCCGATAGCGGTGGGCTAAAACCTGATGTTCAAACAATCTGGACGGGTGCTGCAGCAAATGGTATTGTTCAGGCAACCAAATCAGGGATGTTGTACGTGGAAAGCAACAATACCGATTGGTGGAGTAGTCCAGCAGACGTTGTTGCTGGCACAGGCAACAAAACACATGTCTGCTTGGCTCTGAGTGATGGCACAATTGCTGTATTTGCCGCGCAAAGGGGGAAGCTACGGGCGTGGCCTGAGCGGATAAAGATTGATGGCTCAAACTCGAATTCCTCGTTACTGGTCTCATTGGCAGACACAAAGCCACAGCTGGCTGTTGCTTCGGAAAATACTTTGAGGATTTACAATTTGGAGCATCTGCGTGCTGTGCGGCAGGCGGTGCGGGTCTTGGACGACAAAATCTCATCTGTTTTGTTAACAAAAACGCGAGCTGGTCATGCGCTGCTTGTTGGAACTGAGCAGGGCCGCATTCTACAATTGCATGCAGCTGACTTGGCTATCTGGTTCTCGCAGCTTCTCGGCGCACAACCCGTGAGTCTCCACAGTGCTGTCTCCGGCGAAGTATCTGCATTCGCACTCAGTTCACGCACATGGGCTTTGACACAGCTCAAGTCTGGACAGCTATACTGCACTCCACTGCTGCTTGAGACACCGCTTCATTCGGTTGTTGCTTTGCCGCTTCTACCCTCCAACAGTGTGTCGCAATCTGCCTTTGTAGGTTTGGCAGGGTCACAAATGATTGTATTTGCATACAATCCTGATCCTCCTGACTTTGCGCACCCCACAACTGAGCAGGCCTTTCCAGTGGGTGGGCTCGTCAAGGGGCTCGCATCGACAAAGGCTGGTCTTGTGCTGCTAACAACAGACCGAACTGACGGCCCGCGTCTGGAAGTTCTCGGCCGGTCCGAGATTTGCTGTAAGCTGCCTGATAACAGTCGTGCTTTGGCGATGGTTTCGTGCACTTTAACACAGGGAGATACCACAGTTCGCTGCATAGTAGTCTCGCGGGCCGAGAACTACAGGTTCAACGGGTTCTCTCAGCTAGCGCCCGTGGCATGCAGCGCCTGTTTGCTTGATGTTTACTGTTTGCAAGACGACGAATTCAAGCTTCTCCACAGCACACACGTTCCACAGCCAGTGCAATCGCTACTGAGTGTGAGAAACAGGCTGCTTGCCGGGATTGGCGGGTCGATTGTCTCATTCCGGCTGGGTAGGACTCAGCTGCTGCGTGAGACAGTTGCGAAAGTGCCTAATTTTCAGAGTATCTGCTTCATGAAGGTGCGGTCAAACCGTTTATTTGCTGCAGACTCTGAACGGTCAGTAGCTCTCCTAGCAATGGACGAGAAAGCCGATGGAGTGCACCTCAGACTTGCTGTTATGGATGTTGTGCCCTCAAGTGTCACTGCTATGCTTGTTGTTGATGACGATACAGTTGTTACTGGCGATAAATTTGGCAACATTGTCATGCTAGTCTGTCCAGCGAAGCTGCTCAATGGCTTTGCATACAACGAGCTCTCATCAGCAGTCAAGCCTGCTCAGTTCGAACGCCAGGCACAGTTTCGCACCGCTGAGAGCATCACTGCTCTTTTCTGGGGCCCGCTCAAAGTTGGTGGCCAGGAGTGTATTTGCTACACCGGAATACACGGCACTATTGGCGTTTTGACGCCTGTAGTTGATCAAACAACGTTCAAACAGCTGTGGGGTCTACAAACTGAGCAACAGCAAAAGCGACAACAGCTGCTGGAACGTGCACACGACCAGTTTCGAGGCTACTACGCGCCGCAAAAGCAGGTCATCGATGGCGATCTCTGCGAGACGGCTGTCGACAGCGAGCATGCGAGGCTAGTTGCTGAAATGAGACTGCGCGTTTGCTGGTAATTCTAGTCTATCTAACCATCTTGTAGATGTCATAAGCGGCCGCATTTAATTCTCCCTCTCCGCTGATCCACCGGCCAAACTTGCGGGTGAATCTCTGGTCGGATTCATGCCACGCTCTGCGCTCAACTGCTGAAACCTCAAATGTATCGCGCGAGGCCAGCTCGCTACGATCAGTACGTATGCTCGACGACAAGTGGCTTGCCTCTGTAGATGCTGTGAAATTGCTAACAGCTCTAAACCGGCTTTCATCTAAGTCGTCCATCCCACTAAAAGGATCATCAAGCGTGCCAGACGCCGGCATCCAGCACAAATTGGCAGCATCAAACACCATCCCCCCCACTGCTGTGGTCTGCGAGTGTGGGATCCTAACAGTCTTTGGATTATAAACAGCATCAAACCGGGCTCCATCTGCTTCATTGCCTAGCCAAAGCCCCGAAACAGGATCCAAAACCATCCCGTTGCTTTGCTTGTGCTCTAACCCGGAATGCGCATTGCGAATTAAACCGATATTCCGCCGCCGCCGTCCTGAAAGTGATGTGCCTTTAGATGTAGTCTGAGTGCTCGAGTGTTTGACTGGCCTTTGGATCTCAGGCTCAGCATACTGAGCCAGGTCCCTCATTCGCCTAGTGCTCGCGCTTGGCTGCAATCTGCTAAACTGTGTATTGAGCCTTGCCATAGGCTCCTGTTTGGCCCTCTGTGCGATCTCATACATTGATTTTGCTGGTCTTATTGTTCGTCTAGCAGAAGCAGAATTTGGTGGCCTTGCAGCTGCCAGATCGTCGCGCGCAAAGCTGGACGAAGGCCGCAGCATGTGATCCTGTCGTGAAAAGCTCCTTGTGGGTAGTTTGATCGAGCCGTAAACGACATTCTTTGCCCGCGTCGGATCGAACGCATTAAGATCGACGCCGCCAAAGTCATCCTCCGAATCATCATGCTGCAGCAGAGCAAGAGCTCCGCGAGCTAGACCACCAGGCCCGCCGCCAGGCCCGCCGGTACGACGTGACTGTTTACCAGCCGGACTAGTGTTTTCAATTCTTGCCCGAACTTCACGGGCCTTAAACCTGGTGACCAAATCGTTTGGTCCAGCTTCAAAGTCGAATCCATCATCCTCGTCTAGATTTTCGGCAAAGTCACTGAGAGAAGTTGCTGAAGAGGTGTGGGAATGGCGCGAGGGAGAGCAGGTCTCAAAGTCACTAAATCCGTCATTCCTGGTGGGTGAGGCATATTTGGGATTCGTGCCACACTGAACAGTCGATTGTAGTGGTACTTTAAGTTTCAACTCGCGGTCATCAAAGTCGAATCCATCCTCAAACTCATCCTGAGCGAATGCACTGTTGTCCAAACCAGCTGTTATTTTGGGTCGCAGATTGTTCGGTTTGCGCTTGATTGTGCCCCAGTTACCATCATCGCTATCGAATTCATCTAGCTCTTTTGCTTTGGTCAACTCGCTTCGCGACCATGGCCTCGGCTTGATGACATTGAACTCCTCTTGGGGTTCCACAAATCTGTTGAGAGATTGCGACGGTCTCAAAAGGTTACGACGCTGGGCTGGTTTCAGCGTAGAATCTTCCGCAAAGCCGTCGTTTTCAAACTCTTCGTCACGTTCTAGAAAGCGTTCCATCGACTCATACGCGAGTAAAAGTTACGGTTTGTTAGTATCAAGTGGTCCACAACTGTTGTCGGTCGCGATCACGTGGTCAAAATGTCGCACGACCACCAGCTGCTGCCATATTTGAAATAATTTAATATTAATATGAGAAATATATAAACTAATCGAGGTTCCGCAGTCTATCAGGATGGATACTCTGCTTGTCTGCAGCTGAAGGGCCAGCCTTCTTAGCCTTTGCTCTGATTTTCTTTGCATCTTTCTCGGCCTTTTTCTCTTTAGCCTCATTGGCCTTCTTGGCATCGATCTTGGCCTTTCTCTCCTGCTCGGCACGCTCGGCAAGTTCTTCCTGTAGCGCAGTGTTTTTCTGTTCAACCTTTTTGCGTCTATTCTGCGAGTTTCCGCCTCCGCCGGCCGTCAGCTCAACGTTGATCTTACGGTACCCCAGCGAGGTGTGATGGAACCGCAGAGCGTGATTAAGGTTTTTAGATGCCTCATCGCCTTCGAATTCTACAAATGCAAAGCCCTTGCGCATTCTGATCGTTTGGGGGTTTGCAGTTTTGAAATGTTCGCGCAGCTTTTCCTCGGTGACATCGTAGGGCAAGTTTCCAACAAATAGAATAAACCGTGGTGGGTTCTTGGGCTTTTTGGGTGCTTCTTTTTTGACAATTTTAGTCTCCTTTACAGGCTGGGTTTCACTCTCGAGCTCAGGATCAAGAGACCGTTTCTTCTTAAGCTTGAACTCCTGCGCCTTACGCTCCTTCTTGCTCAGTTTGGGTGTATTTTCGGGTGCCTCTTCTGTTTTGGTGGCTTTTTTCTCTTCTTTCTTTGGTTTCTCTTCTGACATTTTACTGAATATGCCAAATTTTTAGAGACAATGGTAAATGTGTAAATTAGTTTCTTGGTGTATGTAATCATTTTTTCGAACAGATTGAATCAAAGACAGCCTGTGCGCATGCAAAATAGCTCCTACATAAACTGCTGGAACATGAAATAATCAAGGGAAACATGCAATTGTAGACTGAAACCCGGCACTAAGTACAGTTTCGTGTACGATTTTTCAATACATACGAAACGAGACATTACTCTTTAATCTTTCCCCTAATATATATTAACCTAATTTAAACTAATAGTTTCGTGACGACCGCTGTAGGATGACGTCATGCAACAGCCCCCTACACCCCATCTTCAGCCCCAGCCCCATCAGTTGCTAACGTGTACCGCGCCTCTGGGTTTCCCTATTTACCTGTTATTTGTAGGTTTGACCACAACAGCACGTCTTGCCGCAATCATTTTTGCAACATAGGACTAGATTTGCGGATATTGAGAGACTCTGCCCACAATCAAACACTCTGGTCCAACCGTTGAGGCCGCAAAAATGAACGATAGACCAAACGATAATTCAGATGATGGTGCTCCTGGAGATAGCATGTCTCCTGGCCCTCACAGTGCCGCAGAGCCGCAGCAACCTGCCTCGCTGGTGCCAGCAAACTCTTCACATTTAGTTCAGGACCCCAAATTGCAGGAGATCATGCTGTCAGATGTAGGCATTGAGGCACTTCTTTCGCGGGCCAAGCAGTCGATCTTCTCCTGCAAAGAGTTTGGAATTTTTGTCAAGAAACTGGCATCAATTGAAAGCGACCACTCTGTGCAGCTGAAGAAGACATCAAGAGCGTTGATGGAAGCATTCAAGCGTCCTGAGATCAAGGTCGGCACGTTCCAAACTGAGGCCATTGAGATTATCAGAGCTACAGACAGAATTGGCGATGCCAGCAACAGCTACATCGATTCAATGCTCCGTATCCATGAGGAGCTCCAGGAATTGATGAAGTCCATTGATCGCCAGCGCAAAGCCACCAAGGAAACCGCTCTCAGACACGAGAAGAATTTGTTAGAGGCTGAGCAGCATGCTGAAAAGGCCAAGAGCAAGTACGATTCGACCTGTGAGGAGCTTGAGCGCGCGCGTTCTGGAGACCCTGGCAAGAAGCTAGGCTTCAACAAGAAGAGCGAAGATGAATTGCACAAACGAATGACGATTGCTGAGGTTGACTACCAGCAAAAAGTCGATACTGCACAGCGTCTACGCCGCGAGCTTGAAACAAAGCTGAGAGTCGAGAGTTCTCAGAAACTGCAGTCGCTGATTTTAGAATGTGACGAGGCGCTCAACTTCCAGGTGATGCGCTACGCAAACTTGAGTGAGACTCTTCAACTCAACCGTGGATTCGTTGTCGCGCCCATCAGGCCCAAGAACTCACCCAGCGGGAACTTAAGTATGAAGGAAATGGCATGCAAGATCGACAGTCAGCTTGATTTCTACAACTACGTCTTGAATGTAGCCAAGCAGCGCAAACAGCTGAACCGGCCGCCGATTACGTTTAAAAAACATCACTCTTTGGCTCAACTAAAGCAGATTTCACAGCCTACGACATTTTCCCACACAATGTCAGGCACCGAGTCTAATAATAAGCCGGTTAATGGCCAGCGCGACCGCCAGGTCAGCAGCGCTTCAGCCTGGAGTCAAAACACAAACACTATAATTGCGTCTGGCACCGCCAAGACAGGCCCCATTCTGGGCGCACCGCAGCAGGCAAAGCCACAATCACAGCAGCCACAGCAGCAGCAGCCGCAGCAGCAGCAACCTCTCCCTCCACAACCACCGCAAGTTCCCGCTGTCACGCCGAACCTGCATTCACAAACACCCGCAGGGCCGCGTGCGCTGCTTCAGCATGACCTTGATCCCGGTTTAGAGCCTGTATCACAGCAGCAGAAACAGCAGCAGCAGACACAGCCCTCGCAGGCACCGGTTCCGGGATCAGTTCCGGGGCCAATTCCCGGTATTTCCACCAGTGAATCCAAGGGACTCCCGGTGTTTGGCACTGATCTCGAGCAGATGCTGGACTATGAGGAGGGAACTGTTCCCCGGATCGTGTATCAGTCTATCCAAGCGGTAGACAATTTCGGTCTTGAAGTTGAGTCGATCTACCGTGCCAATGGCAACCCCGTTCAGATCCAGGAGATCAAACGGCTATTTGACACTGATGCATCGTCTGTCGATCTTTTACGGCCATCAGCCGCGGTTAACGATATCCACAGTGTTGCTGGCGCTCTTAAACTCTATTTGAGGGAGCTGCCCGATCCGCTACTTACTCGTGAGTTCCACCAGGAATTCATGGACGCTGCCATCATTGACGACGAGATTCGCAGAAGAGACACAATACATGCAACCGTGAACAAATTGCCGGATCCTAACTACACTACTTTGCGGTACTTGGTATTCCATCTATTCCGCGTCCAAGAGCGTGAGGCCGTCAATCACATGAGCGTTACTGCTTTGGGCAAAGTCTGGGGGCCAGTTCTAATGGCTTCAGATTATGCTAATGCTGGTGAAATGGCTGTTCAGGGACGTGTGGTTGAGACTATTCTGATCAATGCCTATGCGATCTTTGAGGCTGAATGAGCAAAGGCTACCCTGCAATCCAATCGGAGCTTAGCGCAAACACATCTTCATCGTCAAACACACCAGAATCTTTAAGCGGCGCCCACAAAACACATTTACGCTTGACGAGATTGTACATGTCTGAAGTTGCGTAGCTGGTATCTGTTAAACCTGCTTTGATCTCTCGCCAAAGCATCGTTCTCTGCTCAAGAAACAGTTGAATGATAAACAGCTGTGAGCCGCTAAACTGCCCCGTTTTGCCGTTATGCGAAACGTTGAACAAACATGCGGGAGCGGCCCAGGTATTGTAACTTTCTGCTCCTTTTTCCATTATCTCGTTTTGGATGCCGGTGCATGCTGGAAGCTGCTCTGCCTCCTTTGTTGTGGCCAGCGGCATTGTGGCATCGGGCAGTGTCATCAGCTGGCAAGCATTTTCGGACTCTGTAACTGCGCTTTTACTCATGAGATGCGCAAACTTGTTCAGTGTGCCCCTTGGGAGAATTGCCCTAAAGCCAAAGTAGCGCTTATCGCCGTAGAGCTCTTCCACTTTGGTTTTCGTCTCCTTGTACGTGCCAGTAGGCGCAATTGCGAAACGCGGACACTGCAATCCGAGCTGGTAGTTTAGCAAGATTTGTAAATACCCATCGTTCATCGCCACAGAGTCCTTGAGACTAACAAGAGCTTCGGGACAAAGCACTGATCTAACCGACTCTGGCATTGTCAAAACCACAAGCGAAACGATCTTGAACAATTCTTTATTCCGGGCGAGAGCGTGTAGCAGCTCTTTGTGGTCGGCAATCGTAAGCCTCAAAAGGCTTAGTTGCTCGATAAAGAACGCGCCCCTTGCTAGATCTGAGCTTAGCTTTTTGGCGGGGCTCTCAATCTTGCGCATCAGCTTTTGGCAATACTCCTGCGACTCGCTCTCGTATTGCCGGTTAGTGTCTCTTTCATCACCTGCTGAAAACCCAGTAACAAGCTGGAGGTAGGCTGATCGTGCTGGGCTAACTCTGGTGATTGCATCTTTACCGTACCGGCTCAGGTTTTCAGAAAGTTTATTGGGGTAGTCAATGTTGGCCTCCCACGCTTGCTTAGCCTGTAAAAGCTCTGTGCAGTAGCTCAAAAACTCTTGGACATTTTCAACAGGTTTGGTGAAATCGATTTCAGTGTAGCCATGGAACTTGTTACCCAATTCATAAAGCTTGAGCTTTACTAGCTCACTGAGTGCTTCGCCGTTGATCCACGGGGTATAGCTTGCTGTAGTTTTAGTAGTTAGCCGCCTGATTAGCTCTTGTCTCTGCTTGAGGACCGCTTCAGGCTTTGTGTCACGATCTTCCAAAATGCATGCTGCAACAAAGTTGCTTAGTTCGTCTTGAACAATTGGGTTTTGGTAGAGCTCGCGGCCAATGATAGAACTCATTCTCGCTAGTATAGTCTGGCTCGTGCTTGCCAATGCTGCATTTGAGAGCCAGTAGATCCAACTGGGGAAATCACGGCATTTGGACTCCCATATACAGCTAGCGTTGTGTACAACAACAGCGTTGTGCCATGGCTTGTCTTTTTGGAACTCCTTCGTTACCTGAGTGCTGAGGTTGCATGCAAATGTGGTGCAAAGTGCTTCAATCGTCCCCCAAGCCTGCTGAATTTGCGCTGAGGAATAGCCGCCTCTGGTCATTTTGCGGTCAAGCGAGCCGAACTTCTGGTACCACATGGTCAATGTGAACGATGGGTCCATATATTCTGTGATTGCTTCAATGTATCTTTGAAGTAATTCTGCCAATGTCTTCTCCCTAGCAGCGCGATCTGGTAACGCATTCTCGTTGCTTGGTAGCAGCTTGATCTCAAGGCGAAAGGGTTCCTTATCTGCAAGATGAGCACTCACACTCTCCGGAGCAGCGGGAACAAACCGCGACATCGTGTTGGGCGCGCACCCAGGCGCTACCTGGAACCTCAAAAGCTGTACGGGCTCCATGGAGGTGGTGTAGCTGCACAGGTGAAATCAGGTCCCAAACCACGTCTTGAATAGGATATGGGCTCGGCGCGCGTTTAACAAGTAAAAAGACTGTACAGGAATACTAAGTAGGCTATGAGAGCCAATCCATATATGGGACAAACGTCTCAAATGTGGAGCCAGAGGCAACTTTACGGCAAATAGCGAGGCTTTTTTTAAATCTCCACAATAAAGCCGGATGACCGGATGCATACGCCCTTGCCCACCTATACATCTAGACATCCCACACAGACTTCGACAGAATTACATAATACAAAAAGTTCTGTCTGCTCCACGTGACTCCAAGGCAAACCCTTATTTGGAATGAGTTATTCTGCACATAGGGCCTAGGGCTCAGTCACATCTGATCACCTCTTCAGGACCACTCGATATCACCTTGGCGAGATCGATCACCGACACACATCAAAATGGCTGACGCTCAGGACCAGACCCGCCGCCGTAAGACGCTGAAGCAGTTCTCTTACCGTGGTGTTGACATCGCCGACCTTCTTCAGATGAAGACTGAGGACTTCATTCCTCTTCTTCACGCCCGTGGTCGCAGAAAGCTTGCTGGTGGTCTTAACAAGAAGACCGAGCGCTTCCTCGCCAAGCTGCAGAAGGTCAAGGCTGCCGCCGGCCCCAACGACAAGCCTGCCCCCGTCAAGACTCATTTGCGTAACGTCATGGTTGTCCCCGAGATGATCGGCAACATCATTGGTGTCTACAACGGTAAGGTCTTCAACGCTTTGGAGGTCCGCCCCGAGATGGTCGGTCACTACCTCGGTGAGTTCAGTATCACCTACAAGCCTCCCAAGCGTAAGGCTGCCACTGCAAACACCGCATTCTCCAAGATGATCCCCTTGAAATAGGCTTGATCGGTATATATAATCCTAGTTTTTAAACTGAAAGATAACTCCCTGCTATGCTATATCTGGTCAAATGCGCCTGAGTAAACCAGCATATACAACCTCGATCTCGCCCACTGCTTCATTCAAAGTCCGAACAATATACCAGTGAACCGTCATGGGCAGCTCTTTGCGATGCACGCCAATCCACTCCAAGGGAGGAGTTGCTTCACCCATGTCCCGTAGCTGTGGAATCAGAATAATGGGTGGCTCACTCGCAATGTAATCGGGTCGTTGCTCGGTAGCGGTGTTATTCTCGCCATCCTGCTTTGTCTTGGGCTCAAGTTTCAACCTGACATTAAGGGCATTGTTGTGGGTATCCACCATCTCCTTTATGAAATTGATCGCTCCAAGATTCCAGCCCACTTCTACGAATCCATCAAACACACTGCGGAACTTGTAGAATACCTGTTTGTGGTTCTTGATATCCGTAGTATTTATGCAGATATCAGCATCAGGAACGCTAATGATATTGTTGACGTTCTGGAAATGCTTGAGCCGGAGCAGGAATCTAGGAATGTCGAGATGAGTCAACGTTCCATGCTGCTCTTTATCAGTATCACCAGAGACAACTGCCAGTCTGCACCGCTGAGATGTGAATCCAAGGTCGGACTGTATTCCGCCATTGGCACTGGCAGCTTGCTGGAATTCGCCGGCAATATTATACGTGCAGAAGTAAACAGCAACTTCATCGTCAAAGTCAGTCGGGAATAAAAAGACCTCAAAGCTCTTGAACTGAAGCGCGAGCGATACTGCCAAACCTTCAATCACACGGCGCGCAGCCTCTAAACGACGAGCCTTGAAGCGTGCATGTGCACCAGGCTTAATGTCGATACCCACCAAACTAGTAGCAGAGGTATTGACCTCGAAATCATACATCCCTGGTGGCGCCAAATTAGAGGTGGATTGTGGCCCAATCTTGTTGGACATGCGGAATATACTGGTTGATTTAAGCAGACTGACAATGTCGTAGATCAAGCTCGAGACAAGCGATGTAGTGACAATCTGCAGCTTATCCACAGAGACTGAGACCAATAGCCTGTGGCCGCTGGTCTTGCCCAGGCTCTCCCGCTTGTTCACCAGATCAAGGCAAATATTATCGCCATTGACCACAAGGAAGGGGTGGTAGTCAAAGCTGATATATGCAGCAATGTTGCTAATACGAACAGTGCTTTGGAGTGTAGGAAGTTCATTAGGACCATGCCAAAAGACATTGAGCCTGTATTTGAGACGTGCAACATCGATACACCCTCCGAGTCGCCCTCCCAAGCTAAGCTGAATCTCTCGTACTCCACCAAGCAGGCTCTGCTCGATGAGTTTCGTTTTAAAGAGTGCGATCCACACATCAGAAACTTTCAGGTTGCATTCTCCAAGCGCTTGTCCGAAGTCGCATTTGGCCTCCAAGTTCGTCACTTGAAGATTGGCAGAAACGGCAACAGCAACTTTCTGAACCAAGTAGTAGTACCTCTCCGTAAATGGATCTTGTGGCTCAGGAGACACATCTTTACTGGAGTTGACCAAGGGGCTAGCAATTGCAGACTCCATTGACCAGATGTCTTTGAACAATACAAGGTCAGGAAGGTCAGCGGCTTTAAGCTCCATGCGTGGGCTCACAATACGAACAGCAGTCCTTAGTGGCTTCTGTTCTGACATGATTGATTCGGCATTCTGCATAACGTTGACAATTACCTTCTTGGCTTGTAAGCTGAAAGAGGGTTCTCGTGAGTGAACATGCTGGAGGCTCAGCTTTCCACCGCTAAGGGAACACACCAGAGAAATGTACTGCAGCTGAGTTTTTGCATCCACAAGTGATGAGAGTTGAAGGCTGATGCCAGAGGCAAATGCGTCGGCGTTCATCCGGGAGTACGGTGCTGAGGACAAGCTCAAATGTTGCGGGTTGAAGTTGAGCGCCAAACTAAAGGAGATGTGAGACAGCACTCGATAGAGCACAGAGGAGGGTGGTGGCGGAGTTGAGGGTCGACTCACACTGGGGACGCTACTTTCAGACTGCCGTGATGAGAGCCAATTAAGACTAAGCTCTGCGCGATTCCTACGACGCTCATCGAGAATTGCATTGGTTTTCTCCCAGAGATTTGTGACCTCCCGCAATGCCCGTGGATAGACTGTATTGTGTGATTGACCTACGTCGAGCGTGACGTTTACCTCATCACGTCTATCCTTTTCAGGAATAAAATCACATTTGAGGGCAATAGTAGGTGTCCGTAGATCCAGTGAGGGCTCTTTACTTTGAGGCGTGAATGAGCTGGCATAGGGCGCGACCGGGTCTTGCCATAGTCGTAAGGAAGTCTCATCAAATTTCGACTCAACATGAACCGAGTACCCACTGGTAAATTCAGGCTTGGAGTCGGCCTCAAAATCCCACCTCGATTTTGTGGGCGTTGGAGTTGTGCTAGCAGGCAATGGTGGCAATTTGCTAACTGAGGCGGTTGTTAGTTCAAGCGAACTCAACAGACCTGCAATTGTGGGGGCAATCTCTGAGGTCAGCTTGATATCAAGTGACTCGCCATGCATTCTCACATAAATTAGACGGTCAACATCTGTTCTGGTTACAATAGCCACAACTTCAACATGAGGTAGCGAGGCCTTATTCATTGCTTCCGACTCTCTATCAGATTCATCGCTGATATCGCCTTGTTTGGAAGACTCAATAGGAATGATGTAAAACAATTTGAGGTCCATACGTGCCTTAAGCTCGGAGATGTTGATCTGCAGGAGGTCAAATCCAATAATTAAACCTTCAGATCCGTTACTGGCATCATCTGTCTGCCACTCGAATGAGAACTCGGACAGTGCGATAGCAGCCTTCAAATTCTGAAGATAGTCCACTAGCAGATCAGGATAGGCTGGCTGGGGCTGTGATTCTAGGGCGGGTGAATCTGTTGTAGATTCGTTAGGTAACTGGTTCAAAATCTCAAGCGCGTCGCTCTCGATCTTAATGAGAACCGCTGATGTATAGCCAGCACTCTCTGGACTCATAGATAACCTGCAGAAATCACTGGTGATGTAGAGGCTATTGCCAGCTCTACGACTGTTGTAACTGGCTGTGAGCTGAAGCGAGACGATTTGTAGCGTTCTAGTAGGCAGTACAATATCAATTTCGAGCTCCTTGAATTGAGATCCAAGGGTCGAGCTTTCGAGGATGCGAACAAAAGCCTTGCGGTACTGGCCTGAATTGATGCTAGATCTCGAATCTGACAAAGAAGGACTAACATCAGAAGAATGTCTCTCGGCCTTGTACTGACTTTTATTCATCGGCTCATCCAGCTCTGTTGCCCAGGTGAAGCTATCATAGCGACCACGCAGATGATGAAGAGAAATTATGAGAGCAGCTTGGTGATCTAACCTCAGAGAAACACTGACTTCACGGATAATGCTTGTGACATTGATGACAGAACTGTTATAAGTTACTGATGGAAGGTTAGTGCTCGACTGAGCAGGTGAACTTTCATCGGAGAGACTCTTGTACGCCGCCATCAGCAACTTGACAGCAGTCTTGATTTCAAGATATGCGTGCGGGAAGCTTGCCGTTTGGGCATAATCCAAAATACGGATCATAGAAGCAGTTTCGATCTTCACACGCTGAATCTCCGGCATCAACTCCCATGCATTCAATTTGGGGAGTCCTCGCATCAAGATGCTCATATTTTTGATCGCCAAGACTAAGAGGTTATGATTGTTTTCCTTGAGTGTCAGAGTATGCCGTTCCAATTGGGTGCAGATCAAAGCTTCATCATGTTTAGTGGCTCTCACTTTGAGGTTGAACTTCGAACCAACCACGCCCAAGGACAGATCGGAGAAAAGGAGCGCAGAATAGTGAAGATTTCTAATGGCAAAGTTCAAGTGGATTGTCTCGAATAGGCCTGTGCCCAGCGATGGTTTAGCCCGGTCACTATCTGTATCACTCAGTAGACCAGCTTGTTCAAGCGCCTGCTTAATGGGTTTGACGTCTTCTTTCATAAACGAAGTCAGGCTTGACACCACTTCGACCAGATTGGAAGTGAATGCAGAAGCAAATGTGTCAACATTGGCTTCGAGGATGACTCTGTTATTATCGAACAGAAAGCCAGAGCTGAACGTTTCTACCAGGTAGTCACCCATTTCACAGGCCTTAATCTCGTCTCGCAACCTCACAGCTGCCTGGCCACAAAAGATTGATCCGCACGAGAAAAAGTGGAGGCTGGTCTGGTCAGGGCGTATTTCAAATGCTGAAGATACACGAGAAAAATGAGTTTGCACTTTGAGAGAAAGTGACTCGGTCGCAAGCTCTAATGTGAGATCATCGAGTTTCCCGAAAATGACACCATGACACACGGATGGTTTAATTCCAGGCTGCTGCTGCTTATGTTGCTGTTGTGGATGATCTTGGGCATCCTGCTGCTGGCTTGGGGCCGGAGACAGGGGCCGCAAAGACTGGGGATCTGGAGTTCGGTTTGGGCTCGCACTCTCCTTCAAAATTTTACGGACCACCACGTGAAGTTTGCTCATCAGCAACACAAATTCAAGAGACAATTTGATTTTAATACGAGTACACATTGGTACGAGTTCGTATTTATTTGATTCGGGTGTATCAGCAGTCATCAGCTGGAGACTTAAGTCGTCAAACAAAATGAAATCCTCAGATCCAGTTTGGTAAGAGACTCTCAGAGACAAGCTGACAATTTTGACAAGCAAGCGTGTTACTTCATTGCCGTTAACTTCCTGTCCAGGGGTCTTTCCCTTACGTCCAAAAATTTTCATACACCGCAAACCAGCCAGATCGCCGGGCCGTTCCCAGCTTCTCCAGTTTTTGAATATTTCCTGGAATCTTTCACGAGCATTTTCAGGTAGGGTGTGAGAGTTCAACAGTATTTTGTTGTTTATCTTTTCGATTGCACGGGGGCTCAAGGAATGATAGATGTGCCTTAAACGGACACAGATTCGCCAGCTAAGAGTCGATCTAACGTGATTGGTAGATTGCACCGCACCGCTAGGACGAGACAGAACGTAGGAGTCATCTCCGATGGCATTTTTCTCACCAGCTTCTGCCAGCAGAAGAGCAAGGGAGGCCATCGGGTTGCTTGTCTTTGGAATCGCATCACGTTCTGCTACTAAGGACAGTTGATATAGCCCCCAAATAAACTCTAAAGTCCAGTCAAGACTTTGGCCAGATGTGAAGAGATCGACATTCGGCACGGAAAATTCGGTGGCTGGCTGCTGATTGGGGGACCACTGGCTCCAAAACCCGAAGTTGTTGAGCTGCACCACGACCGGCGTCGCTTGGCTAACATCCTTTGAGGTACCTCTCTGAATCCCCAATGCAAATGACGCAATATCGACATGGATGCCCTTGTTGATATGCATCAAATTTTCATCTTCTGAACTAATGTCGACCGGCTGCATCATATCGTTTGGCTCACCCTTCACGGATAACTTCCCACTAATGCTCTGGAGTCGCAAAAAGACGAAGTCATCCTTCAGTGTCAGCTGTGACCCCACTTGAGCACGGTACATCTCTCCGAATTTGACAAAAACCTGTCCACAGACAAGATGAATCCGGCGCATAAACTTGAGAGTGGGCAAGCTCAACTCTTCAACGAGGCGACCCTGAAGCTCGTCGAGTAAAGCCTCAATGCTCTGGGGCTCAAGCGAATCTTCGACGCTTCGTGCAAATTCAAAGATTTCTGTGCTGATGGTACAGCTCACGGCCCCTAGCTCAACCACAAGACTATCGACTTCAGAATCATCTTCCACTTGGGAATGAGGGGCATGTTGATTCCAGGGAAGCCTGACCCTTCCAGGCGCTGATTGCAAAGGATGAGCATCACTTAAAGATCTTGGGTTGAGATCATCATCAGAATCAACAAGCTCATCATCCAGAAGTTTTTCGGCATCCTGCTTAGATTCTGGCGCATTGAAGTAGTGGGAGCTTGCCCCTGAGCTTTGAGTCTGGATATCGCCAGAGTCTGAGGAACTGCCAAAAAGGCTAGAATCAGTACCAGAGTAACCTTCTGTGTCAGTAGCATTATCGAATGCTGCTGTATGGTGTGTAGGAACTACATTCAGCCGGGGTTCAAGAATAAGTGCAGATTCTCTTGTCAAGTGTGGAGGGAATTTGGGAAGGGTGATACTAGGCCTCAAGGCATCTGGCGGTGGATTGAGGTATTGTGAAGAGTGACGATGGGAATCATCTAGTAAAAAACCGCAGCGGTGAAATAACGAGTCATGAAGCGCAATATGGTCTTGTTGTGCCTTCGTTTTGGCTTTACCGCCACGACTGTTGGTGAAGTTTGAAATCTCTACTGATGTCTCCAGGCTGAAAATCTGATTGCCGTCAACAGTGATGGTTGCATAGATACCAGGAATGGACAGTTCCAGCTTCCCATTGTAGTGACTGTTTGACAAGTCATTAAAACTCATAGTAATTGGCGAGACCGAGACGTTCGCGTGATGTCCTTCTGAAGTCCACACTTTGGCCTCTACGCCTGCAATCCTCACTGCCACAAAAACAACATCATTGATTATGACTGGTTCGATAAGCGGCTTGTTCTCAAGATCAGAATTAGTGTGTTGAAAGCAGTGGGATGTTCGCTCCAGAAATGAAAGGATGTTCACATCAGAAGCCAGCCCGATTTTGCCTAGATCGATCTCCCAACGACAGTTGTAAGTTGGCTCATCTGGAGGTAGCCCGAACATACGGTGACTTTTAATCTCAAGACAATCAATAGTAAGTTCCGCGAGGCTTGGATCATAACTAGTCTCAGCAAGCCTCAGTAGATCTGCGACCGGGACATTATCTTTCCGAAACCCGTACAATGGGGAAAATGCAGCTTGCAGGTCCATGTAGTAGTTTGTAAATCTGCAGTCAACATCCAAATGTGCAGTTCTAATACACAAACTCTTACGTGCAGAGTAAACATAAGCCGGCAGTATAATGGCGATGTTGTTCACTTTGCTGCGTATAATGCAGTCCAGATCGGCATCTGATCGCGTAAATGATGGTTCGGGAGCCACTCGCTTTCCTTCAAAGAACTCCGTCATAGTCTGAAAGTGAAAAGTGCTGCCGAAATAGTTTTCAATCCACAGCATCAAGTAATCCACAAAAAAGCCATAAGCAATCAATGTCACTGTGTTGCCAGTGATGTCAATATCGTGTATTTCTGGGATCGGATTTTCCACATTAGTGCCAAAACTCATTTTTGAGCTATATCTGAAGTCGCTAGCAGCCGCCAGATTTGGAGATTCCAAAAAGCTCTGAAGTGTATGCCATGAAGGTGCAAACAGATTGATGCCAATTTTTGGCGCCAGCAGCTCAATGTGGATTACTCTTTCAACTGGAAGCAGCTGATCAAGAGGCACAATCGAAGTTAGCGTCATCTCTGGAGCTACAAACGCCAAAAAGGTATTTTTGGACATTGAGATTGGATTGTCGATGATGTTGCTGGGATTTACATTGAAGAAAAGAGTCAAATCACTGATTTCACAATCCATCTTGTAAATTGCGGGCACAAAGAGATCATAACTATCCATGACCGAAGACTCGCTAAAGTCTATGCCGATATCTGAGAGTAGCACCGCGTGCTCCCGCAAAAAGAAAAATCTTGGACTCTGAAGTACAAAGTTAAAATCCCAAGACTGAATTCCATTCCACTGCTCTGGACAAAGACAGCTGCCATTCAAGGATAGCATTTTAGCCGAAAGCATTAAAGCTTGGTTTACCGAAGAGGTGATCTCAATATCAGGAAGGGAGCATCCGAATGTCGTGATAAGCGTGCTGTCGGCCCTAGGAACAGCGTCCTGAGTATAAAAAGCCCTTACGCCCCTTCCAGCTCCAATCTCAAGCCATCCATAGGGTGGGGGTAAAATTCCTTCAGGCGGCGCAGTGGTTGGCCTCTTCTTCGATGCTTCCCTGGTTGGAACCCTGAAAATAAAGGAGCCCTCAAAGTCAATCCCGACTTTCATCTTCCGGCACTTCCGCAATTCACCAACTTTAAGTATAAATGATTCGTTATTCGTGCACTTCAGGGGAAAAAGCATTTGCCATAGTTGGACTCTCTGACGTTCTGCCCATGGACCGTAGTTTATGACTGTCTTTGTGAGAATAACATCGATGTTGTAACTGGGGTCTGGTCCAGCCATTTCCCGTGACAATCCTGGCTCATCATAGCTGTAGCGTAAGTTGAGCTGTTTAGTCTCCAGAATACGCGAAACCTTTGCGTATTCAAATGGTCGGTCCTCCCCCTTGCCTGATGTAGGCAAGTTGCCGGTAGCAGCAGCAGCGGCAGCTGCAACGGTTGCAACGCCTGGGGTAGACTTGAACTTTTTGAAGAAATTACGCAGTCTGCTTGGCGGTTTGACAGACGTGGCGCTGTAGTCCAGATTTGGCAGCAGTTCACAAACCATGTTGTGTGCCTCAAAATCGTAAACATAGCAGCACAGATCTTGAGGATTGGCGGACTTGGCAATATCTGCTGTGGCAGAAAAGGATTTGACACAGACTCGTGCAAGCGATTCGCACCGCTCATTGCCTACAATAAGTGCCGCATTTTCAACATCAAATTGTATGGGAAGGATCCTTGCCAACTCTCGCAACCACCGTGGGGTATCTTCGCTAGCCAATTGGGCCAGATCTGGCGCAGAGACTTCGCTTTGCTTCACTAAATCGTCAAATGCTGGCGAATGGTTGTACACAAACCACTCAAACCCTTTGCAATGGATCTGTGCGCGCGCCGGAAGCTCTTCCAATTTTCTGGTGGACTTTGACTCGGGGTCTCGCTCAGTCTTGGAAGATTCAATGCTAAATGCCGACCTGCGGACTCGTTTAAGCCAAAATCTCCATGAGATATGACCCTGGAGCACAGAGAACGCCTCGTTCTCGCCTGCATAAACCAGGTCCTTGAAGAAGATACGGCCTGAAAATACCGAAAAATGAAGGCTCGCCACATGAAAATGCACGTTCTCGCCGCGAAGAACTAGTAGCCTCACTAATAGCGAGAATAAAAACGCCAGGGCGCGTCCCAAATAAAATACTGTGAAGATTGAAAGGAAAATAACCATGATCCAGGTTACCAAAAAGACCCAGGAAAACCCCGGGTCTATGAGGATACTCTGGACACCAAATTCTTGGCCGCTACTCATTGCGAGAGCTCAAACAAGTGACGATACTCAAATACCTGGCTGTATCCGGAAATATAATAATTTATTATCCTGCTCAACTCTCCTGCATGTTCCCACCTGCCATTTTGGCTGCAGGCTTACTACGGCAGGTTCACTGCATATGTCTCAAGTCGCAAGGTGGAGGCGCTGAATATGATATCATAATAGTAGTTATGCTAGCTAAAGGGTAATAATTTATTTGGTATAAGTATTTATATCGTCATACTGAAAGCCTTATAGAATGCTATGACTTATCGTCGTGCTTCAAGAACAGAATCGACCGCCTAAGCCTTTGTTTCATTGAGTCAGACCTTTCAGGTCTCGTGGCTGGCGGACTAAGACCGCTCGAGGAGCGTGAGTCCGGTGAAAGCATCGATGGCATAGGGTAAGAGTCACGGACCGGCAGTTGCAATGGAAGTTGAACTTCTGGCGTCGCCAATTGCGGTTTCTGACAGAGATCCAGACGACCTACGGGCTCTCCTTGGAAGATAAGCATTGGCGCCTGCGCCGAGCCCACTGACTTGGAATGCCGTCTGCGATGGGAGTGGCTAAGACCTGCAGAAGCGGGAATTTTGATCTGAGAAGAGTCCCCCAGAGTCGAAGGGGTATCCAAAGAGCCCGAGTCGTGCGAAGTGCATGAACCTGTTTCCGGAACTACGAGCAGATCCTGGATAGACGATGTACGCGTATGAGGAGGGCTTGGGCCAATACCTGCGCCACTTTCGGCAGCACGAAGCATTGCCTCTTCGTGTTCCTCCAAGGCCAGGCGCTCAACATGCCGGAGCAAGGCTGGCGCATTCAGAATCAGAAACTCGAGAACCATACGTGAAATTCTGAACTCACTCATGTCATGTTCGTGCGAGGGATGTGCAATTACGCAGGGCTGGAAAATGGCACTGAGGTTGAAAGCCGACATCATGTTCTCATGTGCATGAGAATGGAACAACGCCAAAAGGTCCAACAGGTAAACCAAAAGCTGCCTATTTTCGGGTGGAAGCTCAAATATCAGCTGCTTGTAAAGCTTGACTGCTTGTGCTTCATCGGCATTGACCTCTGCTTCCAGCGGGTCGACCTGTGGCTCACTTTTAATGACTTGTGGATAAGCAGGCTGCTCTTCCAGCTGTACCTCTTCTATTGGCTCTGAAATGCTGACTTGTGGCAAACTGCGGACCGAGGGGATCTCTGACAGAGATGACACTGAGGAAAGGGAGTTCGCCTGATCGGTGCTTGACTCTACTGGAGAGTCTATTTGCGGAATTCCTGGCATCTCCGAGGGCTCCAGATCAACATGCTGCTGCTGATTTGATAGCGACGGACTGAGCAAAGCAGCTGCAGCATCCAGTCGGGCCACCACTCTCGGAACGCTACGCAGGACCCCTCTGAAGCGGTTGTAGTGGGAGAATGGGATAATGGGTTCAGGCAAATTGTTCAAAAAGCGACGCAAAAGGTTTGCGGCATCGTGTACGCTGAAACCGGTCCAGTCAAAGTCCTTACCAAACCTGGGCGGTTGAGAGAATGAGTCCTGAAGTAGCCTGACTCTACGCTGCGAGCCCGAAACCCTGAAAATGCCCGGAGTCTCGCGAGCGCTTTGCTTGAGAAACAAGCAGCATCGAGCAACAACGACTGGAACGCGTCCGTAGACGAATGTGCGACCCTCACGGTCGGAAAGGGAGATGCGTACAGAAGCATATTTCATGCTTGTCCGTAAGGGAACGCCGAAGATCGGCTCATGTTGATACTCAAATGGGATTTCCACATGCTTGCCCTCATTAACGACAACCATTGGCGAAGCTGATCGCATAGCCACAGTTGAAACGTTGTTTGATGACCTAGAACGTGCTTGCATACTGGGGCGAACGGCACCGTTGGCGGCGCCACGCTCAGCTAGCGGTGCTAGTTCGCGCTGCTTGAAGGATTTCCACCATGACGAGAGTGATCTTGTCGGGGAGGTGGATAGATCCATTGTTAAGGTGATGCGATGTCAAAAACAGTGGCGCTGATAGCAACGCTTTTGGGATCAATGGTTCTTGTTCGAAAAGATGATAGTTTAGTTTGTTCGCCCAGAAAATCCTCTGAGCAGTTGACCTAGTTGCGCTAGGCTAGTTATGCAAAGGATGGATGATGCTTTGAGCCCGAATTGAGCACGGATCAATCTTATTCCCTTCTGGATGACGACCGAATCAATTTTGAGGACTCGAGCAGATCAAGAAATGAGCGGAGCAGCGGGGCAAAGCTACTGACGCGGACGAGCCTGGGAATTTTTAAGAGAGATTGTCTCCAACTGTGCTGTAAAATACGAAGGAAAAGAAGATCTGATCACAGTAATTGTCACTGATAATCTGTCTCCATGTGCCTGGGGGCTGCCTGCTGTGTTTTCGCTGACCCTTCAAATGTCCCCTTTAATCTATTAGGTAATACACCCTAGCCCTTGCAACAGTCGTTAATTCTAAAAAAAGACCGGGATAGACAGACCCTGGTTTATATTCGGTTATTGTTCTTGGCAAAACTCCCCCCTATCCAATAGTCCAATGATAGAGGACGCCCACGCTGGAGGATTCTGAAGCAAGGCGTGACACAGGACTTTTTGAAACCAATTTCCCAAGTCTGGCGCTTCCCACTTTTTTATTAAAGTTGTAACCTGTTGCAATGGGGTAGCCGGCTGCTAATTGTCTCAGCCGAATTAGCTAAGATGAAACGATCAGGCTGTACTGGGAACCGGGGCAGATGTAGTATGCATGCACCTCTCCCAATCTGGGCAGACAAAGTTGCGGCATGCACTGAAAGATGAAGCAAATACCCCTTTCTGTACTAGTTGTACAGATATTGCGCTTTATTGATCATCGTACCCGAGGTCGTACCCGAGGTTCAGCCCCATATTGGGACACTATTCGTATTACATTCCTTTAGCCTAGCTGCACGTAGCTTCCGGGGAATATTCCCTGCACTCCATTTAGCCGGCCTGTCCACCACTCGTTGGCGTCGGCAGTACGTTGTACAATCTCGATGCGGTCGCCAGCTCTGATCGTGAGGTCGCCGGCAGCCTGAGCCGCGAAATCGTAGAGCGCAGTACAGTACTCTGGCATCGGAGCAGCAGGAGCAGCAGGAGCAGCAGCAGCAACAGGAGGTACGTAGGTCTGCTTCTCGGCTGGGTATCCTGCTTGGCCATAAACTGGCTGCGCATATGCTGGCGCTTTCTCCGAGCCGGGCTGGCCGTAAACAGGTTGGGCTGCTGGCTGGCCATAAGCTGGCTGGCCGTATGCTGGCTGACCATAAGCAGGTTGTCCATAAGCAGGTTGAGCTGCTGGTTGCCCATAAGCCGGTTGAGCAGCCGGTTGTCCATATGCCGATTGAGCTGCTGGCTGGCCGTAAGCAGGAGCCCCGGCGTCAGGCACTGAAGATCCAGGCTGCGAGTTCTCAGAGCCCGGTGCAGATTCAGTATCCCTGCCCAGTCTACGTTTGGTCATTTCGAGTTTGGCCTTTGCGTGCCCGACTTTGAAGTGCGTGAGCGGAATTTCCTCGGTCCGCTCCTTGATATCGCCGCGTTTAGCATTAAAGTGCTCAACAATGGGCGACATTAGGTCAAAGTATGGGATCTTCATCTCCTCCATGTGGTTGTACAACGTGTAATAAATATTGAGCTGCATGTAGTAGAACGACTGGAAGAGCGGCTTGATGAAATCCTGTTCCATTGCAAATAGCTTGGGCAGCTCGTCTTTGAGCAGCTCGTTGTAGTAATTGAACTCCTCGGTCGCAATCTCTAAATCGTTCTCAAGCTTGTACAGCTTCTCCTCTTCCTTGACAGTACGCTCACGCTTCTCCTGTAGCTTCTTGACGCTGGCAGAGTGACGATCCAAGTCCAACTGCTTGTGACCACGTTTGGTAAGGATCTTCTTAACGCCCTTTGTCACATTCAGCATTTCATCAGCGGGCTTAAGTACCCGCTCCTCAATTAGCTCTAGCTCGGGCTTCAGAAGCGCTTGCAAGTCGACAACAAGGTCGCGGTACTGCTGGCACGCGGCAATTCCATCGGGATTGCCCTCTGGGCGCAGAGTATCTGGGTCCGACATGGAGCCCGAAATCGGCTGGTAGACCTCCTCGATAGCGCGGGAAAACTCGATCTGGTGTGACAGCATCTTGGAGATAGCATCCCAATAGCGCTTTGCCTCGGTGTGCAGCTTCTTTGTCTGGTCCTCAATGGCCTGGAATCGCCGCTCAGCATCGATATAAACAGGGTCTTTGGTCTGGTGGCCCCGGTTGAATTTCTGCTTGAGATTCTGCGGAGCACGGGCAAATCCTTTTTGGATGCCTTTCCAACTCATTGTGTTTCCGGGACGCTCTTAGAGGCTGATAAATTCGGAGTGCAAGCAGCTGCCCCGCTCCAAATTAGCAAGATGGCTAGCAGCTGTGGTGCCCCAGCCTCTGTCATCGTCATCATCATCGACGCCACTTTTATCCGGCGCCACCTCCACCTCCACCTCCATCATGAGGCCGCCCGTGGCGCGATTTATTAGAATTACTAATCAATTTCACCGCCGAGTCAATTTCACAGTGTCGAGTCTCAAGTTTCTCAAGCCCAAATACTACCAGATTTCCAATGTTCAGAGCACTAACAAACCTCCGTCCAGTCATCAGCCGCTTGGCTTCACACACTTTGGCTGCCGCACCTGCTCCGGTTGCTACCAAGGCGCCCGCAGCGATGCTCTGCACACCCGCATCGATGAGCTTAAGGCAGTCTGCTGGAATGAAGACCAGATCTTCAGTGAAAAAGTACTGCCCTCACTGCTACATTGTTCGCCGCAAGGGCCGCGTCTACGTCTACTGCAAATCAAATGGCAAGCACAAGCAGCGCCAGGCCTGATTGTGCCTGCGACTGTAGTATATGTCAACGAATAATAATTACAGAAAATCATTACAGAAAATCTAACTGAGGTACCGGTCAAGCGACTCGCCAAGCACCTCCTCAATAACAGGAACGAGTTTTCTGCGAACCTCGTTCTCAACGTCCTCATCGTCGTCCTCAAGCAGCTCGGCAATAAGAGGCACAAGTTGCGGAAGCGTGCTCACCCAGTCATCTCCAAGACGCTGATAGATGGCCGACAATGCCCTGATTGCAAGCAGCTTTGTTTGCGGGCTGGCGTGCGACAAAAGTCTAGCAACTAGGCCATCGTTGATGCGCTTCTTGTGGTCCTGTGAGTTTGTTGCCTCTGCCAAACCGACAATAGCCTTTACAAGCAGCGATTCTTGCGACGCAACGATCTTCTTGTCCAGCTGGCCAAGGAAAAGATCTAGGGCGGCTTCGAATCTAGCATCAGCTTGCCAGAAATCATCCTGGTCACTCGCAAATGACAGAACAAATGCCTGCAGCACTGACTTTTTGGCATTGCCAAAGGACGAATCATCCACTGAGTCAGTATCAGCATTGAGAATAGTAGTAGCATAGGGCAAAACATAGCCAAAGTAGCTGGTAACAATCGACTTGAGCCGGCCAAGCAGCTTAACAAAGAACTTGAAGAACACAACTGTGCGTGGGCCCATTCCAGTGCTGCCTTCGCTGTCAAAGGCCCAGTTGGTCATACGCACAAACTGCGGCCTAAACACCTTGTCATTCAGCTTCAGCACCATCTCAACAGTGGTAGAAATGGTCCTGGCCTCGATTTGGTTGACTTCATTCATGTTATACCGGTGAGAGCCGCGGACTTCGAAAGCACGGAGCACCAATCCAACGAGTTGAGAGGCCTTGGTCATAACTTCCTTCTTTGCGCTGGTGGCAATAACGGTGTCGAGAGCATCAAAGTAAAGCGAAACGGTCTCGGCGCCGGAGCTAAGTGCGCTGTCCCAGTTCGAGACGAATGCAGTCAACACGGTGCCAGCATCGATCTTCTCGCCCAGCAGTTCAAGCAGCCTTTCACGAATCTCCAAATCACACTGCGATTTTAGCGCAAGCTCTAGGATCTGCTTTGTGGGGGAACCCATAAACGAGGGGATGCGGCTCACAAAGCCAGAAAGTAGGGCAAAGCTGGCAAGCTGGATCTCAATATTCTGTCCAGATTGAATAGACTGTTCAACTCTCGAGAAAATCGTGGGCATGATACGACCAAAGTGTCCAATGACACGCGCACCCAAGTTCTGGGAGATACTGTTGATACAGTTGATGGCGCTAACAACCTCCTCGTTGTTGCTGCTTTGCAGACCATTTTGGCCAACGAGGCCATCTAAAACACCAAGCTGAAGCTCAGGAGAGAGGCTAAGCGCAAAGCGGCTTACTAGAATATCCAAGCAGTCAAACAACTGTTGCTTGAGCTTCCACTGGTTCTCCAACAGTGCATCCTTGAAGCTTTCAACAAGGGTTATAGCACCCGTGATAGCTGCTTTGCTGGTTACGGGCTCTTTTTCGAATCTTGATGAGACCAGGGCAAGAACTCTGGCCTTGACATCGTTGTCACAATCCAAAAGCTCGTCCTTCTTACCACCGGGCACCAAAAGGCTGATGGAAACAGTCACAAACTGCTCAATTGGCAAAATCTCCAAGCAGCTGCTCAACAAACGCAGAGAGGCAGTTCGGGCATTAGCAAATTCAGCACCAGATGCAAGCTGCTTCTCGGATCTGAGAAGCATCTCAATGAGTTTGGCACAAAGAGCCAACGTCTCGTCGTTGATCTCAGAAAGAGCCAAGATTTGCATCCGAAGAGGCTGGGTCTGTGAAATCACCTCATTGTGACCAAGTGTCCGAGCCGCAAAGTCATAGAGATGCTCCAACAAAGCTGGGTACGCAACGCGCTCCGACATTGTGCTCAACAGAGTGAGTTTGTCACTGCTGGATGGGCTGGTCTCACGCACGAAGTTGACGTACTCGACCAAAGCGTGAAGCTGTTCGTTGACGCTGAACGACCGTACAAAGAGGGTAGTAAAGTGGCGGATGATTTTGGCGTCAGCATATTTTTGACGGGACAAAGCCTCTGCGAATTTGCGAGCCAGCAACAGCAGGAGCTTGTGTAAACTTTCACGGGGCTGAAGAGTCTTGATGATCGCGTTGAAGAGCTTGTTGCGACGATGCCTGGGGATGTGGGGGAAGGCGGCGACAAAACTGCGAAGCGCAATTTCAATCTCCTCTTGTTTATCACCACACTGAACAAGCGCCGGAAGGACCTTCATGATCGTTTGTTGAATAACATGTGCGCTGTAATCATTGTCCAGTCTAACGGTGTTAGCACCCATAAAGGTAAAGATTGGCATGACACTGTGGAACACCAGATCAGGCACCAAGGTTGCCAGTGAAGAAACCAGCAACAACAGTTTGTTCTGGACCTGGGGACTAGTAGAGGTACGAATACACGAGACGATAATGTCCAGCCTGATGCTGCCACTATTAGGAAGGCTGGCTCCACTGAGTCTCTGGCGTTCATGCTCAACAATCTGCACCAAACAGTCTGCCAAAATTTCTTCCGTATAGAGAACAGGCAAATTGGAGTCTGTGCCAAGTGACACCAGCTCGTCCAGAATACCAAAGAGCTGGGGGAACAAACGACCGGGCTCCTTTAGTTTGGGGCACGACTGGTTGAGCATCTCCAAAATGACGGTGAATCTACGCAGGTGACGCTCTGCCAGCGTGATAACAAACTGACTTGAATCCTTGAGCTGAACACTGCTGGACGATCTTCTCCGGCGACGCTTGATAGCACCGCCTTCTTCACCTGCACCATTTGCACCAGAACCAGCGCTGGTTGTAGATCCAGCAGAGCTCACTGGCGAAGGGGCATGGTCGGCTGAAGCCAATGCGGGTCTGCCATTAGCAGAAGTGAAGATAATGGCACGCTGCGACTCGCACTGTCTGAGAATCTCGACAAAGTTCTCAGTTGTGAGTTCTAAATTGGTGAGCACACCCATTGCGTCAAACTCTGCATCCTCATCCAAAACAATCTCCAAAAGAGACTCGAGAATGAGACCCTGGGAAGTGACGGTAAAGAACTGCTTGTTCCATAGCTCAACAATGTGCACGCCAGCACAATTACACAACTGAGAGTTCCGGACCTGCTTCGAAATGCTTAGCAAGCGGCACAAGAAGTTGATGCAATCCTCATCATTGGAGTAGAGTGCTGCGACCAAGTTCTGCTCCAGCTTGGCAAAGTCAACTTTGAACGAAGCACATCTTGCTGCCCATAATGCTCTGCAATTGGGGTATGTTGCCAGCACAGGCAGAAGTGTCTTGGCTACTCCCTTGTGTCCAGCTATTGTCTCGAGCACGAACGAAAGAACTTGAGGGAGCTCACAGCTCGCAGCGTGGGCACACAAAAATTGCATCCACGTTTGCTTGCCTGCACCAGAGGCAGTCTCCTTGGCGAATGTCTCGTCGGCTTCACACTCTGCAAGGCGCGCATGCAGCTGCTTTTTGATAGGCTTGAGCTCGCTGCGAGTGAGCCAAACCAGATTTTGGCTTCTGGGGCCGTAAAGGGTGTCCTTTGCCCAAGTGGAGCTGCGTTTGCGGTTGTCAAATGTGTCCAGCAACTTGGCAGCCGAGGAGCGGATCGCGTCCGAGGAGTTGGCCAAAAGAACAAGAACTATAGGAAGCAAACCCTGGTAATCTTGATCATCTTCGCGCATCAGCTCTTCCAAAATTTTCATGGCCTGGAGCCGGCCCTGAGTCGGAATTGGAAGCAGCGAGATTGAAGCTAAGAATGACACTTGCATATCCTTTGAGACCTTGACAAGTTTGAGTCTTTTTTCTGCAGTGATATCGAGTGGAATAGCATGGACCCAGATTTGCGCTCTAGCAGATCTTTCTGGCGACTCGGCAACGAGGTATGAAGAGGGCTCCTTCATGCGCATCGCGTCGCTTTCTTTTTCAATCTCTGCCAAGGTAACAGCACTAGCAGGACCAGCGGCGGAGCTAGCATCAACTTCAGCGTTGTCTGCATCAGCCATAGAAATGTCAATAGTCTCAGCAGCCGGCCATGCCACCGACGATTCTAGTGCCAGTTCTGCCATTTCACGGTCCATTTTAACTAGACTGAGTGCACTCTGAACACACTCTGCCTTTTGTTTTGAAGCCCACTCCAAGAGGGCGACAATCTGCTCCTTCTCGTTGGCTGAAAGCTTGGTGCCAGAGCGGCCCGCAGTGTCGGCTAGCTTGAGGGTTGCTTGAAGCACTGTGGTAACTGCATTTGTACCAAGCTTCGAAGACTCGGACAAAATTTCCAAGACCATACTGAGATCGCCTCTGTACTCTAAAACAGATAAACACAGTTTGACCAAGAACCGGTCAATGTGATGGCTGTTCTGTATTGACAGAACCTCGGCAGAAAGATCACGAATTGCAATGATACTGTTGTAGTCTGCTTTTGAAAGAGGTACAACTGGCTCTTCCTCAGCGCTCTGAACCAGTTGGGCCACGGTGGCCAAGCCATGGGATTGAGACTTTGACGACCAGGTAGCACAGATTGTGGAGACCGCAGAATTGAGAACATCATCATTGAGCGAGAACTGGGATGCCAAAACTACCAGAACAATATATGCAGCTGTTTGGCAGTCTGGAAACTCTGTAAGAGGAATCATGTCTCCAACCATGAGCAGGATATCATCGATAATCTCGAGGTTGTTGACCTGCTTGTTGTGCATCAGAATCCATACCTGTAAACTCGACCAAAAGATGAGCAAACGAGGGAAGCTAAACTCTTGTTTGACGCACTGAAGCACGTACTGGTTAACCAATGTGAATAGTGTCTTGTCTTTGGTCATGACACGGATGAGACTTGATTTGGAGGGCGCCTTTAGCTGCCTTTTGCTATTTGCGAGGAACTCAAATAGCTGAGGGAACCCATTCATGGGAATAATATCGAGCACGCGCACAAAGACATCGGAGTCGTACCACGGCAAAAATGCGAGCAGCAAGTCCTCGCTGTTGTGCAAATGAATCTGGAACCTACGCACGAGCCATTCCAAGCTTGCAATAGCCGGCTCTAGATTCAGGTACCGTGAAATCAGCTTCAGAAAGCGAGCAATTGTCTGGTCCAAAGCAGCGACCTGCTCGGCCTGCTGGACTAGTCTGTCAAATCTAACAGAGGTCTCAGAGAACAGTGTCTTCATGAATGGCACAAATCTCTTGTCGATTGACTCCAGATCACGGAAGCTATCCATACAAGCATAGTAAATCGATTCAAAGTCCTGGGTAGCGGCTTCTTTTGGTTCGTAAACAAGAGATACACTATGAATCTTCTTGCGTTTTGACTTGTCCAGAATAGTAGCATTAGTATTGGCTTGGATCCCAGCCAACTGGGCTGCCAAGCTACTCATCTTTGCTCAGATAATAAACAATATTGGCTTGTGCAGATGATCAAAATATTTCAGCTGGTCCTGCAACCCTTGGTCCACGAGCAGAAAAAGATTATATAATATATGCCTCGTCGAACGGTGTGTTGAGAGGCTGGTAACAAGGATATGAAGATATAGGTTTTAAACTATGGAATGCAGTGTATCAATGCAACCTCGAGCATCTTTTTTATAGCCATGTAGTCACACCCTGAAAGAGACATTAACTTGAGCTGGCCTCTCAGTGACTTTTCCAAGAATCGCTGCAAGCTGGGCTGCAAGGGCTCAAAATCTGTCTTGACAGGCTCCGGAACTGGCAGCGACGGCCTGATCTCTACTGGCAAAAGCTGCTGCACAGCAAGTACAAACGCCAGAGGATCAATCGATGTTAGATCAGATACTAGCTCAAACGAAGTTTGAACAGTGTTGATAAGATGATCCTGGAGCACAGTGTCTCTGATCTGGGGACTGGGCTCGCCCTTATCTGGTTTCGGCCAATGATCCTGCTCTTGCTCGCCATCTGAAGAGTTTGCGTCGTCGTACTGTTTCCAGTAGTCACTGACATGCTCTTTATCATCTTCACCAGTATTTATGCAGTACTGGAATGCCTCTTCCAAGGTCCTTTGAACCCCTGGCGACTCTATTAGCGTGCTCATACTAGTTTCGGTACCGAGAGTCTTGATTATACCAACTAATTCCCATTTGGTCTGCCCCGAAACAAAGACTAGTGCATTAGACTCGTTGTAAAGTATCAGATGTGCTGAATCAAAGTCTTTGCAGACATATGCACAGTCCATAGCCATCCCTGTTGAGCCAGAACTCCCAAATAGCGTCTCGCCGGGCACTCCAAAAAGCCCGTAGCGATCATTGTCCCAATTCAGCATGCCAATTAGGCTCTGGTCTGGAAGACATGCCAATGCCGAGGGAAGAATTTCCTTGTCTTCGGGTGTAAGCGCCGTGTTCAAGTCAATTTTTCGTGCAAACTCATTGGCCTGAATCACTAGCTCTGAATCTACCTCGAAACCGGGCAGTTTGCGGTCCTGCGGTTGCACTCCCATGCTTTCTTTAAGGCGCTCAACTCTCAAAAGCTTCAGGTGCTTGCCCTGAGGCTGTTTTTCCAAGCGGTGCCTGCATGCTGACATTGACAGCCCTTGCCCTTGAAAGAATAGCTCACAGAGGCCTGAAAGAGATGGCTCATAAAGTAGAACCGAAAATACTGACCAAATAGTTCATATAAGAGCAACAATTAGTAGGTCTAAGCGTAGTAACAGTTTGAAGAATTCAACTGTGGGCCACACAAACTAGACGCTTGTCCTTTGGGTACATTTGCGGGCGGGGTCAGTCTCGATTTGGAACATGTGCCTGACACACACACATACACCTTCTATGCATCATGACACGTTTCTGCATATAAGCGTTCTCTTCGGGCAGTACCGGAGAGGCTCTTGCCAAACAGCTTGTAATTCTCAAATCAAACAGCAACGGATTCTTGTTACTCAAGTGCTTGTGTGAACAGTACCCAGCATTTTCTAGAGTCAAAGGTTGACACATAATGACACTGTGGCTCGTGCATATTATAACATGCACGTCTCCTGAGCCTGCCCGCCAAACAGGTCTAGGGTCGATAATGCATTCTGCACGAGGTCACCTCCACTGCCCTCGACCACACAGGAGGGAGAGAAACAAGTATATAGACACCAAGTATTCTGCAACCTTGTCAAGTTTCAAGGTAAGTCTGTGCAACAACACTTTCTCAAGCAACAGCACCAGGTCTACGCTAAACTCGCACACGCACTTGCCAATAAGAATGCCTCACCAAACTGTTAGAGAAAAGCTGTTGGATATCGATCCTTGGTTGGAGCCGTTTGCGCCTGACCTTGAGCGCAGAATTGCCGTTTCTGAGGAATGGTTGGAGACTCTGAACCGCGAAGAGGGCGGCATTGAGAACTTCGCCAAGGGCTATGAGCTCTTTGGCTTCCAGGTCGACGACAACCTCAAGCAAATTACCTTTAGAGAGTGGGCCCCCGGTGCTACTGCTATGTGGCTCACAGGCGAGTTCTGCAACTGGGAGCGCACTGCACACCAGTTGAAACAGACCAATGCCTACGGCACCTGGGAGATTGTGTTGCCTGCCGTCAATGGCGAGCTGGCTATCAAGCACGACACCAAAGTAAAGCTTGTGTTGCAGCTTCCTGGCGGACAGCTTGTTGAGCGAATGCCAGCCTGGAGTCGTCGTGTTACCCAGGATACCAAGGTATCCCCAGTTTATGATGCTGTGTTTTGGCACCCGGAGCAAGCCTACGAGTTCAAGCACCCTCAGCCAGTGCTGACCGAGTTGGATGGCTCTGGCGACAAGGCTGGCGATTATACTAACGGCGGCATCAAAATCTACGAGGCGCACGTTGGAATCTCAACTCCTGAAGCCCGTATCGGAACTTACGCTGAGTTCACTCGCAATATCTTGCCTCACATCAAGCGTATGGGCTACAACACTATCCAGCTGATGGCTGTAATGGAACATGCATACTATGGCTCGTTTGGCTACCAGGTCACCTCATTCTTTGCTGCTTCTTCTCGCTACGGTACCCCAGAAGAGCTTATGGCTCTGATTGACGAAGCCCATCGTCTTGGACTCCGTGTTTTGCTTGATGTTGTGCACTCACACGCTTCAAAGAATGTGCTTGACGGCCTCAACATGTTTGACGGTACAGACTACCAGTACTTCCATGCTGGCGGCAAGGGACAGCACAGCCTCTGGGATAGCAGACTCTTTGACTATGGCAAGCACGAGGTTTTGCGCTTTTTGCTCTCCAACCTGCGTTTCTACCTCGATGTCTACAAGTTTGACGGTTTCAGATTTGATGGTGTCAGCTCAATGCTCTACCACCACCATGGTATTGGTACTGGCTTCTCTGGAGGCTACCATGAGTACTTTGGCCCTGGCGTTGACGACCAGGCGCTCAACTACATGATTCTTGCCAACGTTTTGGTCAAGAAGCTCAACCCGCGCTACATCACAATCGCTGAAGATGTTTCCGGTATGCCAACTCTTTGCTTGCCAGTCACCACTGGTGGTATTGGCTTTGACTACAGACTCGCAATGGCAATTCCTGATATGTGGATCAAGATGCTGAAGGAGCAGAGCGACGAGGAGTGGGATATGGGCCGTATCGCCTTTATCCTGTCCAACCGCAGACACTTGGAGCCCACTATTGCTTATGCCGAGTCTCACGACCAGGCACTTGTCGGCGACAAGACTCTTGCCTTTTGGCTCATGGACAAGCTGATGTACACCCACATGTCTGTTCTGGCTGAGCCCGACATGGGTGTTGACCGCGGAATGGCTCTCCACAAGATGATCAGGTTCGTTACCCATGCTCTGGGCGGCGAGGGATACCTAAACTTTGAGGGCAACGAATTCGGGCACCCCGAATGGCTTGATTTCCCTCGCGAGGGCAACGGAGAGTCATATCACTATGCTCGCCGCCAGTTCAACCTCATTGATGACCACCTTTTGCTGTACCAGTTCCTTGCCAACTTTGATGCTGCCATGAACAATACCGAGGCCAAAATCGGCTGGCTCCGTGCTCCTCAGGGATACATCTCTCTCAAGCACAATGGCGACAAGATGCTTGTGTTTGAGCGTGCTGGCGTCCTGTTCATCTTCAACTTCCACCCTAGCCAGTCCTTTAGCGACTACAAGCTGGGTGTTGGTGAGGCCGGTCCTTACAAGGTCTTGTTGACCACTGACTCTACCCAGTTCAGAGGACAGGGCAGAATCGACGAACAGGGTCTCTACCACACCACTGAGGGCGAGTGGAATGGCCGTCCCCACTCATTACAGGTCTACATTCCATCCCGTGTGGCATTGGCCTTGGTCAAGGCTTGAAAGCAATCTAATGGGTGGATTCTATATAACACTATTTTGTACCACTTATTTAGGAGCAACCATATCCTCGGGGCGAACGTACTGGTCAAATTCCTCAGAGGTCAAAGCGTTGAGCTCAAGAGCGCTCTCCTTGAGAGTGATTCCCTTCTTGTGAGCGTTCTTGGCGACCTTGGAAGCCATGTCGTAGCCGATCTTGGGGTTGAGGGCGGTAACCAGCATCAGAGACTTGTTCATCAAGTCAGCAATACGCTGGCGATCGGCCTCAATACCAACAACACAGTTGGTACGGAAAGAGTCACAGCCATCAGCGATCAAGCGGATGGAAGAAAGCAAGTTCTGGATCATCACAGGCTTGAAAACGTTGAGCTCAAACTGGCCAGAAGCACCGGCAAAGGTGATAGCAGAGTGGTTGCCAAAGACCTGGGTGCAGACCATAGTCAATGCCTCGTTCTGGGTAGGGTTGACCTTGCCAGGCATGATGGAAGAGCCAGGCTCGTTCTCGGGAAGCTTGAGCTCACCGTAGCCGCAGCGAGGGCCACTTCCGAGGTAGCGAATGTCATTAGCAATCTTGAACAGCGAAACGGCCACAGTGTTGAGAGCACCAGATGCCTCAACAATGGCGTCGTGGGCAGCAAGAGCCTCAAACTTGTTGGGGGCAGTAACAAACTCCAAGCCGGTGATCTCGGAAACGCGCTTGGCGATGGCCTCGGCAAAGCCCTTGCGGGTGTTGAGACCAGTACCAACGGCAGTACCTCCCTGAGCCAAATTGCTAAGGCGAGGGATAACGGCCTCAACACGCTCAATACCGTAAGCGATCTGCTGAGCATAGCCGCTGAACTCCTGGCCCAAAGTCAAAGGAGTGGCATCCTGCAAGTGAGTACGACCGATCTTGATGATGTCGTTGAACTCCTGCTGCTTGGCCTGGACAGAGGCAAGCAAGTCGCGCAGGGCAGGCAAAAGACGACGGTTGATCTCCATGACAGCAGCGATGTGCATCACAGTAGGGAAGGTGTCGTTAGAGCTCTGAGACATGTTGACGTGGTCATTGGGGTGCACGGGAGTCTTGGAGCCGAGCTTACCGCCAAGAAGCTCGATAGCGCGGTTGGAAATAACCTCGTTGGCATTCATGTTTGACTGAGTGCCGGAACCGGTCTGGAAGACCACAAGTGGGAAGTGGTCCATGAGCTTACCCTCGGCAACCTCAGTGGCAGCGGTATCGATGGCCTCAGCAAGCTCGGGCTTCAAGCCGTAGGTGGCGTTGACGTTAGCGGCAGCCTTCTTAAGGATACCAAAGGCGCGAATGAGGGGCTCAGGAAGACGCTCACGGGCACCGCCAATCTTGAAGTTCTGGAGGGAGCGCTGAGTCTGCGCACCCCAGTACTTGTCGTCTGCAACCTCAATACCACCAAAGGCATCGGTTTCAGTACGGAAAAGGGCGCGGGTCTGTGACATACGGCGAATGCTGGCAACAGTAGCTCTGTGAGACATGGTTGTGGGGAAACCCTCACCGGAACCTGGGGTGGGAATTTCAACCGATGATTGGCAGCTTAATAATGGGCCCTGCATGTGTAACGGGTGGCAAGCCTTTGGGAACAAAGGGTTGCGTCCTAGGGTTGCACTAGAGGCCTGGTTGCATCAGGGCTCGTATATTGTTTCACCGAAAACCCTCGTAGCATTCATATGAGAAGAGATAAGTAGATTAAAGATGGATAATTATGGAGGGTTGAGGCTCTTTATATAGCAGAGGACAACGTAAATAGGGCCCAGTGGCAGCATGGTAACTCTATACCTTAGGATAGAGTTTCAGCCTGTTTCGGGACTTAAAGTAGACTCGGAGTTGGAGTCCATGACGTGCTCAGGGCAAGGGCCATGAGCCAGAGGTTACACTCCCCCCGGGTAGATCTGAAGTTCGTCCTCGAACGAAAATTTCAGTGTAGATTTAACAGCGGAGCTGAGGGAAGCTCGTCTTCTTGCGTGTCAGGCAGGTAGGAGTCTCTGTGTTCTTCAAAGGACTCGGGCGCCGGGTGAATGAGCGCACGCTGATTAGATCTGTCGGGCGGTTGCCTGGTGTACCAGCTGTTGAAGTCATTGAGTAGCGAGTTGCGATGGACTTCGTCAAGTGAGTGGATCAGGGCTTCTGGGACTGGTGTGACTTCCCAAGGAGAACAGTCTTCCCAGTTAACATAGAATTGACGGCGTCTGTCGTTCCTTCCAAGGATGGATATGATTTCTGACTTGCGTGCCGTCGCTTCTGCGGGAGTATTAGGGACAATCTTGTCGTAATGGGCGGCCGGAACAAATGGACGGAGGTTCATAGTGTTGACCTGTCTCTTGCTATGTTGCAGGCTTCCAGTGATGCCTTCTTTCAGGTCGATCTCGACAGCGGAGTCTCCTAGACGTTTAACCACAGTGAAGGGTCCGACGTAGTGGGGTGCGAACTTGGAGTAAGTCGAATCAGCAAAGTAAGTATCGCGGTGTAATAGCACACGATCTCCTTCCTTATACTGGATGTCATCTCTCGACTGGTTAGCAGCTCTCGCAAACTTCTCTTGGGCTGCGGCCATGTTTTCCTTTATTATGGTCAGGCGTTCTTGCAGCTTTTGCATGAAGTTTGTCGCGTCTGGTGAGTCTTGTATGTTGCGAGCTCTGGGCTGGTATGCAACGGCTGGCAGGTATCCTAGATCTGCCTCGAATGGAGTAGTTTGGATAGACTCATGGTAATGTGCATTGTACGCGAATTCAGCCAGTGGGAGAAGAGAGGGCCAGTCCTTGTAGCGTCGGAAGGGATGCGATTTGAAAATCTGTAAGATTGTACGATTGGTACGCTCCGTCTGTCCGTCGGCTTGAGGATGATTGATAGTAGTGAACTTCAGTTCGATACCAAGTTGCGACATTAAGCTCTTCCAGAAGTAGCTCATGAAGTTGTTGTCTCGGTCGGAAACGATCTCGCGGGGGACGCCATGAAGCCTTACGATTTCGCTGATGAATTTATTAGCGAGTGCTTCTGTATTGTCCTCTTTGCGGCACGGAAGGAAGTGGCTGCGCTTCGTGAGGCGATCCACGATAACCCAGAGTTGGTTATATTTTCCAACGGCAGGCAAGGCGAGAAAGTCCATAGAGATAGACTCCCATGGTTGCGAAGGAACCGATAGGGGTGTCAGGTACGGTGCTGCGATGAAGTTGCGTGGCTTCGTAGTTTGACAAGTGAGGCAGGATTTGAGCTGGGTGCGAATCGTCTCTTCCATCTTAGGCCAATAGTACTTTAGCGATAGGCGGTGTAGTACAGTAGCAGTTCCGAAATGTCCTGATGTGGCGCCGGCATGTTCTTCATTGATGAGCTTCGTGCGCGCTGGAGTATCGGGAATGCAAACGCGGACCAGTTTGTCGTCAGTAGAGTATAGGAGTATTCCGTCCTGTAGGAAGTAGCGTTTTATGGTGCTACCGAGTTGACGAGGGATGTGTGGTCGCGGTTTAGTAGTCAGAATGATCTTGACTAGGCCAAGGAGAGGATCGTGTTCCAGGCCTTCTTGAAGGCGGCGAAGAGTGTCCACTTCTTCGGTCTGGAAGCTCACGGTAGGCCTTACAGCGGCGGCTGTTAAGGTAATCCCGCATTGGTAGTTATTAGCTACCCAATCAAGCAAGTCTTTCCGGTCCATTGCTTTAAAGGTGAAAGCATCATCTCGATCTAGCGCATCGTCAGGAATCGTAGGCCTGGTAGTGCTCGGATTGCGCGAGAGAGCATCGGAAGCTTGATTGTGTTTACCCTTGATGTATTCCATACGAATATCATATTCAGCGAGGTGATCGATCCATCGCACGAGTCGGTTGGACAGGGGGCTAGTTTGACTCTGGTGATATCTCAGGGGTAAATGGTCACTGCGAACGAGGACCGGGTGGAGTGCTCCTTTGAGGTAGTGCTCCCAGTGTCGGAGTGATGCATAGATTGCAAGAAACTCCTGTTCACCGACGGGGTATCGCGTCTCGGCTGGTTTCATCTTTGCGGAGTAAAATCCGACCACGCCAAGAAGCTCTTGCGTCTCTGGTTCGAGCTGTTCGAGAATAGCGCCTATGCCTTCGCCCGACGCATCGGTAGTTAGTCTGAACTGTTTAGTTGGGTCGACTGTCTTGAGGATAGGTGCTGTACACATGAGTTGTTTCAAGGAGTTAAAGGCGGCTTGACATTCAAGGGTCCAAGGAGTCTTGCCTGCGTTGTACTGGAAAAGCGGGTGTGCCACTTTTGCGAAGTCCTTAATGAAACGGCGATAATAACCACAGAGACCCACAAACTTTTTACAGTCTTTCTCTGAGGTTGGGGTGGGCCAATCACGAATACATTCAGTCGTTTGCTCTTTCACGTGTATTCCTTCAGCAGTGATTTCATATCCCAAATAGGTGACCTTGGTGCTAAATAGTGTGCACTTGTCGGTGTTGGCGAAGAGGTGATGCTCGGCGAGTCGATCAAGTACGAGCTTCAGGTGCTCCTTGTGCTGTTCAAGTGAGCGACTGTAAATCAGGATGTCGTCGAGGTATACGACAACGATACGTCCGATCAGTCCTTCCAAGACCTTGTTCATCAGTCTCTGGAATGTGGCTGGTGCGTTGCACAGCCCGAAAGGCATGACAGTGAATTGGTAGAGGCCACTGTGAGTCACAAAGGCGGTTTTAGGCCGGTCCTCCTCCCTCACTGGGATCTGTAGATAGCCCGTAACCAGATCCAGTTTAGAAAAAATTTTGGCTCCTCCAATATCGTCTAACAGCGCGTCAATGAGAGGAATAGGGCCTCGATCTTTGACTGTTATGTTGTTGAGTTCACGGTAGTCAATGCATAGTCTCCATTTTCCGCCTGGCTTGGGTACCAACAGCACAGGGGATGCGTAGGGAGATTCACTTGGTACTATTATTCCCGAAGCGAGCCATTCACGAATGGTCTTTTCCAAATCCCATTTCTTCTGTGGTGCCACGCGTCGGCAGGGAAGATTGGGTGGAGTAGCGCCTGGAATCAGGTCGATGTGATGCTCAAATGGAACATCCGGATGTGGGCGGAACGCTTCGCTGGTACTGAATACGTCAGTTCTTGCCTCGAAGGTTTCTCGTGCCCATCTTTCCAAGTCTGAAGCGGTCTCTGCCAGCACAGCTAGGGTCGTGCATTCAATGTATGCGACCAGTAGTGGGTAAGACTGTGCGGGAGCAACGGCAATAGAAGGGTGTCTCCAACCCATGGCCGCTTTCAGTAGGTCGCCAATAATTGGTTCGTCGAAATGTGCTGCAATAAAAGGCCTTCCGATTAAAAGGTCATAGCCTTGGTGATCAACCACTGTAGCATATCTTTCGAATAAACGATTGCAGTTCGAGATGTAGAACTGAACCTTTACTTCGCCCAGCGCATGAGCGGTACCGCCACCGAAGGTGTGTAGGCGGTCTTCTGTCTTTTTGATCTTCCAACCCATCCGTAGGACTGCTGCTTCGCTGATAACGAGATCTAGGTTGCAGCCTGTGTCGACTAGTCCGGTTGCCTGGCCATTGGCATTGCCGTGTAGGGTGATGCAGATTTCTGAGGGTGGACCGCGGATAGTGCGTGGTGCTCTTCCCTTGTGACAGGAGTTCGGGTCCGCCGAGGTTGACTTCTTAATTGAGACATGGAGAGTCGAAGTGGCTGGTCCCTCATCAGGTGTGTCGAAGACGTCCTGGGAGTAACAGGGATCTGTGACGTATGCATGCGTTGCAATTCTGTAGATCTCGCCTGTATTGTAGTCGATTGGGCATAGGTTGCCCAGATCTGAAATCTCAGTCTGGTCGATTTCCCAGTGTGCGATCTGCGTGGGTCCATTAGTGCTGGACGCCAAGACCATGTGTGCTTCAGGCCTGGACGAAGGCCGAGCATTTGCACTTACTTGGTACTGTCGTTCTTGATTGGCGTTCGGATTCGCCTTTTGCTTCTCCTTGTCCTTGTCTTTGCTTCTGTTGCGTCGACTGTTGCGCGGCTTGGACGGACCGTCGCGGGACTGGTTAGCATTGCCGGTATTTGGATTTTCGTTTTGTTTGCCTTTGTTGGCCGTTTGTCGCAGACGATGTGCGATGTTACATGTGGAATCGCGTGTTGCCTCGGGGAGCTTCAGGCCGGAGGGGTTAGCCTCGATCCAGGTCTGTAGCTTCGCGCACAGATGCCATGGGCTGATATCAGTACTGTTGCTTTGATAGAAGTTTCTGATTTTATGCTCCATGCTCGGAATGGCGAGGCCGACCAGCGAACCGAAGTATCGCGGGTTCCTTGCGCCAGCTTCCCGATAAAGACTCATTGCCGTTGATTGGACTTCGTTGAGCCATTCTTGGCAGTCTCTAAGTCGGGTAGCCCGAGGGTCGATAGCGAGTTCCATTAGTGTCGATAAGACATGGGTAGCGTTACCACTGTGAGCTTCTTCTCTCACGAAGATGTCGTAGGCTCGTCCAGCGTCAGGTACGCAGCTGAAGGATGTCTTCCACCATTCTCTGGTATTTGCGGGGAGATTTCCTTCGTCCATCTGTCTTCGATAGTATTGTAAGGCCAAGTAGGGGGTATCATCTAGAATTGCGCCGCGCGCTTCTAGAGATCGCGTAACGTGTTCCATCCAGTCACGAGCCATATCTTTGTTTGGGTCGTAGGGTCGGATGTCGCGTAACACTTCGGCGAAGTTACGCAGTTGCATATCCGTGTAGTCTTGTGTTTTGTATCTCGGAATAGTCGGGGCTGGTCTCAGCCGAGTTGCCAGGCCTCCGTCTCGGTATGCCTCAGTCTCGAAATGATTGGGCCCGATGTACGGTTCGTGATCTACTTCCATTGGTGAGTATTCGCGCTGAAGGGGAATAGTACCGGGTGCGTCCTGGATAGGCTGTGCACTTAGGGAAGGTGGTCGACGTACGTGGACAGGAGGCTGTTGGCCTTCGGAAACGGTAGTAGCGCGCTCGGTGGGATCAGAGTAGGGTCGATCAATTTCATACGCTGCAGGGATGTCGCGTGGGCGAGAGTCGAAGTATGGGCTCGCTCTTTGCGGTTGTTCAGTCTGGGGTGCGTAGGTGTTCTCAGTAGGGACATCGCTTCGTACGGGGTACGAACCAGTAGCTTGGAACTCTTGGGTCCTGACAGGGAGCGGCAAGGAATATTGCGCTCCAGTAGAGTAAGGGGTCGGAGAGTTTGAGTGGAACTGTTGCGGAGTGGTAGAGAAGTTGGCAGGTCTTGTGGCACTGGCGGGCTTTTTAGAGGACCGGTGCTGTTGAGAGCTGTCGGTACGGCTGGACTTAAGGCGACTGCCTGGCTTTTTCGGAGTGATAGGCGCGAAGTGTTCCTGGCTGCTGCCAGGTTGAGGTTCCGAGGATTGGGAGGAGGAGGCATGCGGTTCGACGGGGTCGTTGTGGACAGGACCTGAGGTCTGATAGTTACCTGGCGGTGGTCCAGTGTCAGGGGGAGCACGACGTGGTCGATTAGCATTGCCAGAGTTGTCTGAGTTCGGCATGTTGGAATTGATTTCCGGTTTGCGGTCAGACGGCGGGTAGAGACTAAGAAGGTGCCAGAGAGGGCTTTATAACCTTCTTTTGCGCGTCATGCGCCAAGACTGAGGAGCACATTTTTGTGGTCCTATTTCCGAAAGAGGTAATTATCAACAGACTGTTGAATGTACGATGATGGAGGTTCCGGTGTCGTCCACCAAGTGTAACGGGTGGCAAGCCTTTGGGAACAAAGGGTTGCGTCCTAGGGTTGCACTAGAGGCCTGGTTGCATCAGGGCTCGTATATTGTTTCACCGAAAACCCTCGTAGCATTCATATGAGAAGAGATAAGTAGATTAAAGATGGATAATTATGGAGGGTTGAGGCTCTTTATATAGCAGAGGACAACGTAAATAGGGCCCAGTGGCAGCATGGTAACTCTATACCTTAGGATAGAGTTTCAGCCTGTTTCGGGACTTAAAGTAGACTCGGAGTTGGAGTCCATGACGTGCTCAGGGCAAGGGCCATGAGCCAGAGGTTACAGCATGACAGCACCACCCATCCGACATCCGACAGCTGGACAGACGACGTTCCCCTCCAGGGTTTGGCAGGGCCAGAGGGCAGCAGAAGATGGCACGGCGTTGCGCATTGTTTACTTTGTGTGTAAGTCAGTGTGGTATTGCTGAAACTGCTGCGGGGATACTGGGCCAACAGTGCCAGAAGCGCGCGTGGTAGCCAAAGTCGGATTAAACAAGACCTTATGCCGCCGAATGGCCAGGTGCAAGTTTGATTTGGAAGGCGAATATATGTATATAGATAATTGGGCATTGAGTACGCGCTGCTCCCCTTAGATCAATCAACGCTATTGATCACTGCGGGCGGCGAGTATTCAGTATAATCATGGAAGCTTATCAGCAATCTTCTCTTTGAACAACTTCATAGCCTCGTTGTACTCCTCCTTGTATTTGTTGCGCGAAGTCTCGTCCAGCTGCTTCCATTTATTGCCAACAAGCTTGGCAATCTCAGTGGTGCTCGAGCCAGGGTTTGAGTCGACAATCTCGGCGCGGACATCCTTCATGAAGCGGAAGAAGGCGGTGAGAGGACGACCAGAGCCGCGGCTGACAGGGTATTCGTTACAGAGAACGCGGGCGGTGTGAAAACTAGCACGGGAAGTGGCACGAAGAAGCATGTGCATTGAGTAAGAATTGAACGAAATGGCGGTTTGGAGCAATCAGCCGTAAGTCAAGAAGTTTGGGGATCCGCAAGTGATCTTATAAACAGCAGTCAACATGCACATAGGGTTTGGGCTGATTTGCATAAAGGTGCATCCCACACGAACCTTTGGTGTGCCAGGCATAAAGTACAGGCCCGTTTGTGGACATATCAAAGGACGCTTGAACATAGAGCATCCCAAGCCTATGCCGTATTTTTGGACTTCCATGCAGACATCTCTTGAGTGTATCGTTGCTTGTAACTCTCGCGAACGCTAGCGTCAAGTTTCCACCACATCGAGGCGACTTCTGATACGATTTCCTTTGGCCCTAGCCAGGGATTACCTTCACTAACAGCATCACGGGATTCTTTCAGGAATCTCATAAAAGCGGGAAGTGGTTTAGGCGCTGGATTTGTCTCTTGAGCAGCCCTACTTGCCTGAAATGAGCTTAAACCTTTTGTGAACACCGTCGGCGGGGCTGCTGCCCAAAGCTGGCGCCGCGCGCCGAGCGCTGTTTGAAATCTCAACCCCAGCAAACTCATTTACCTTCAGATAGACTGTACACAATTCCTCAGCTCCGTAGACTTGGGTTCTAGTGGAAAGGACAAGGAGTTGTGGGTAAAACAGGACACGCTGAGATGAGCGGTAAACAATATCGACATGCAGGGCGCCTTGGGGCATGTGGGCCAGGGTCACAGTACGGCTTCGTGTGCATGTGATTTAATTTGATGTAGACGAGGCAATCATATTCTGAGTTCTGAACTGAATATTTTGAATATAAATTGGTATTTACTAGCCGGCGCACAGCGCGAATCTTCTAAATACTAAAAAGGCTTGAGCATCTTTCTCCGCTTCAAGTCCTCGACACGTTCCTTGTCCTCCTTGTAGCGTCTTAGCAGCGAGTTCATCTCGTCTTTCTGCTTTTCTCTCAACTGGAACCTGTAGAAATCCTTCTTCTCGAGAGCCTTGCGCTTCCGCTTGGGCGCAGCTGGAAGTTTGGGAATGTCGCTTAGAGACTTGCGACCCTGGCCAACAACAAGGGTAAATCCATCTTCGTCGACCAGCTCTCCAGCTCTTGCCGCCTCGAGCTTTTGACTCTCTTCAAGCTCATTGTAGGCCTCCATATACTCATCAGCCTGGTCCAGCAGGTCTCTTTCACTCGGAAACCGGGCAGCGTTACGTGCAAAGTAAGCCTCTGCGCCGCGAGGACCATACTCGTTCCATTCCATAACTGATCCTCCCTTGCCTGCCTTTTTGAGCTTTGACAAAAACCGTTGGCAGGCCGAAGAGTCGACGAGCCGGAGAACACCACGATGACGGCCATGATATTCAAAGCTTTCCATGACAACGTGTCCGTACACCTCACAAAGGTCCTTCAGGTTGTCCAAAGTGGTATCATGTGGTAAATTCAGCAAGAAAGCAGAAGAGGCAGAAGGTCCTGCGCTGCTACTTTCTTCGTCATCTGAACTGTCTTCGTCTTTCTTCTGCGTAGCACCATGCTGCTTGATATAAATATAGTGGATCACCGTTTGGCCGTCCTTTCCTTCTCCTAAGGAGACCGGCACTACCTGAAATCCAGAGATTTGCATGTAGTTTGACAAGTTATGTAAGTCTTGAATCAGGCTATATGTTCACAAATGGCTTTCTATAAACTGCCAAAGGGAGCGCAAAGTTCTGAACGCTGAGGGTGTAATGTATAGCAAAAGAGATTTCTAGGTCACGAAGATGGACTCAACGCACAAATAATGGATACACTGACTTGAATTTATACAAATAACTCAACAACGGCACCACCTTTTCTAGAATCACGTGACTCATGAAAAGTTGGCACAACTTCAACGCCAGATCATCGTGCATTCAAATCATACATTAAAATTAACCTGTGCTGGCCACAGTAGCAAATAATGGGCGACAACGGCAGGTCGAGCGAAGGAATGCCTTCAAGACGACAGAGTCATGGTGAAGAGCGTAGATCATGGAGGCAGAGCCGCCCAGATAGAGGTGACAACTTCAATAGATCTGGGGATCGGAATAGAAACAGCGGCAAAGGCGACGATTGGAGATCTGACGATTGGAGAAGACCACGCGATTCGGCTCCAGTTGATAGTGATCCTTCCGACCAGCAGGGATCAAGGCAATGGGGCCGGCCTACAAAGTACCAGGAGGACCAGGCTATGACCACAAGAGCATCTGCCGGCGGAGAGGACCAACGACACATTCAGCATTTTTACAACATGAAGCGAGATTATAGTGATGACGCTCGTATGCGGTCAGGTATTTATGGTGTGCGTGTCTTTAATAACCTGCTGAAAAGCATGCTTATTGACAGGTACAGCCGTGCGGGCGATGTGGTGCTGGATTTGGGCTGCGGTCGCGGAGGCGACCTATTTAAATGGCAAAAGGCATGTATTCGTGGTATGATTGGTATTGATATTGCCGATGTTAGCTTGGAGTATGCTCGCGGAAGGTACGCCGAGCTACATAAAAAGACATTCTGGTGCGACTTTTGTGCAGGCGATCCTTTTACTCAGGAGTTGACAGATATCGTGCCGGAAAGAGCATTCCCTGTTGATACCGTGAGCTGCCAATTTGCGCTGCATTATGCATTTGCAACTGAGGAAAAGGCCCGCATGGCCATGCACAACATTTCCACTAATCTCCGCCAGGGCGGCTCGTTCTTTGGCACGATTCCATCAAGCAGGTACTTGTCATGGAATTTGCGCAACGGGCGCCAAAAATGGGGGAACTCAATCTTCAAAATTGAGTTTGATGAGCCCAATCCCAAGGGCGAGTTCCCTAGCATGTATGGAAACCGGTACCAGTTTTTCCTGGCAGAGGCGGTTGAGGATGTCCCTGAGTACGTCATTCCCTATGAGGGTTTCATCAAACTGGCAAAAGAGTACGGCCTCGAACTGGTGCTGTACAAATCATTCCTCAGGTTCTATCAAGAAATGATTCGGTCGCCAGATATGCTCCGTGCTGCAGTGCAAAAGGGAGTTTCTAACCATGATGGTACGTTCAAATTTGGTGACGAGCAGAAGGAGGCCTGTGAGATCTACGATGCTTTCGTCTTCATCAAGAGGTGACAGCACTATACCATTTCGCCACACAGTCAATGCTTAGATAGTCTTGTTAATCCTGTTGTTGCTGCCCAGAGAGCTGCTTTGGAAGATGTCCACTCAGTTTCACACATCCATCTGCCAGTCTAACCAGGGCAAAGTAGGATGCACCTGCCATAATGCACGCACCCATTTTATGCGAAGCCCTGCGGCGCGCGTAGCCAGGCAGCTTACATTAACAACCAGAGGGAGATAAGTACTTACAGGTTAGAGCCTCAACCCTTGAGGCAAGGCAAATATATTTATTTAACCGCACAACTTGCTACAATAGATACCCAGATTGGGTCGCAGGCACCATGTCTGAACCTCATTCTGTCCAACGAGCCCGCGACAGAAATTTTTCGCTCAAAATCGATAGGCTTTTAGAGAACCCCTCTCAAGCGCCGACAACACCTGCAGAGGGCCAACATATTGAAACATTCTCCAGAAGAAGGTTCTCGCGACTAAGCCAAACCAGACAGAGAACACTCAGTGCAAACTTCACTGAAGCTGCGGTCAGCAATGGCGAAACTCAACAGGATGCCACAAAGCTAGGTACTTTTGATGGTGTGTTTATGCCAACAGTGCTAAATGTGCTAAGTATCCTGATGTTCTTGCGTTTCGAGTTCATCATTGGACAAACTGGCCTTTTAGGATCGCTGGGTCTTTTGTTGGTGAGTTATGCTATCAATTTTCTCACAATTATGAGTCTGTCGGCAATTGCTACCAATGGCGTTGTAAAGGGTGGAGGAGCCTACTACATGATCAGTCGAAGCCTAGGACCGGAATTTGGCGGGAGCATCGGAGTAATCTTCTATTTTGGCCAGGTTTTCAATGCTGGTCTCAACGTGGTAGGTTTTTGCGAGCCTTTGGTTGCAAACTTTGGTGCTAAATCTGGCGAACTAGCCAATTTCCTGCCGGAAAGCGCAACATCCAAGGCGATCTACGAAACTATGTTGCTCTTGATCTGTACCGGAATCTGTCTGGTGGGGCCCTCTCTTTTTGCTCGCTCCTCAAGAGTGCTGTTCTACATTCTCGTGATCGCGACTGTTTCTGTACCAGTATCAGCTATCTTTGTGAAACCCTACTTTGACAGCAGATTTGATGCATGGTATACAGGGCCTAGTCTTGAGACGTTACGCGAAAACTTGCTGCCAAAATTCACTAGAGGAGCAGCAGGAAGCGATAGCACCAGCCTGCCTACATTTAGAGAACTGTTTGGCATTTTCTTTCCGGCCACAGCTGGCATTTTTGCCGGAGCCTCGATGTCTGGTGATCTCAAAAGCCCTAGCAGGAGTATTCCGGTCGGAACTGTATATGGCACTGGCTTGACATTTTTCCTTTACATGTCAGTAATTGTGACGCTTTGTTTGTGCTGTTCACGCGATCTCATTTACGGCAACAGTGAAATCATGAGAGACAGTAGTATACACCCTCTGATCATTGTAATGGGCGAGTTCTCAACCTCACTGTTTTCTTCACTGATGGGTATCATAGGTGCTGCCAAGCTTTTGCAGGCAATTGCTCGTGACGAGATCTTGCCAGGGCTAAAGGCATTCGGCAGAGGTAAAGGCGCGGACGACAATCCTATATTGGCAATTGTCGCTACCTACGTCCTTACACAGATCACTATCTTTCTGGACATCAATCAGATTGCCATATTTATTACGATTGCCTTTTTACTCACTTTTGTCGTTATGAATCTTGCATGCTTCTTGTTAAGCGTTTCCTCAGCAACAAACTTCCGGCCATCATTTCGGTATTTTAATTCCAAAACAGCACTTCTTGGCTCGGGAGTCAGTATTTTGGCAATGTATCTGGCTGACGGCTCATCGTCAGCGCTCTCACTGAGCTTAGTTGTGATGTTATTTGCATTGATTCATTACTACTCACCCCCGAAGCCATGGGGCGATGTCTCACAAGTTTTGATTTACCACCAAGTCCGCAAATATCTTTTACGGCTGCGCCAAGACAATGTCAAGTACTGGCGGCCTCAAATTTTGTTATTCGTCGACGACCCACGGAGATCATGGGGGTTGATCAAATTCTGCAGCCATCTAAAGAAAGGTGGGTTATTTATTTTGGGGCATGTGATTGTAGTCAAAGACTTTAAAGAGAACTACTCCGAAATTGTGAAACAGCGGAGCGCATGGACAAAATTAAGAGATGCCTGCAAAATCAAGGCATTTGTGCAAATCTCCGCAGATGTTGATTTTCTATGGGGTGTGCGAAACTTGGTTCTCGGATCTGGCCTAGGCGGTATGAGTCCTAACATTGCAGTCATTGGGTTCTTTGAGAAAGTCAAACCGACTGGTATAAATATCCAAGACTTTCAAGGTATCGAGATGGAGGCGCTTCCCACCGACTCGTGTCGCAAAGAGAGACAACTAGGAATCACTCATTGGGTGAGCGTCGTTGAGGATTTGATGACGATGAAAATCAATGTGGCCGTTGCCCGTGGGTTTGTGAACATCGAAATTCCCACTACCGCCATGTTCCATGAAAGTGCGCTCAGCAAACAGACCGGATTTGTTGACCTCTACCCTATCCAGATGTCCGCCAGGCTTGTAAGCGACCACGGCAGAAACGAGCAGTTGTCCATCAACTTTGACACCTATGCGCTTATCTTGCAGCTGGGCGCTGTCCTGCACACCGTGCCGGCCTGGAAACAAACACACAAGATGCGGGTAGTTGCTTTTGTGGAGTTTGAGGAAGAGGTCGAAGCCGAGCAGCGTCAGATTGACGAGTTACTTCAAAAGTTACGCATCCGCGCTCAAGTCATTGTGAAGCCCTTGGAGCACCAAAATTATGTTTATGAGGTAATTGCAAAGGGTCAACCTGATACCAGAGGCATAGTTGATCAGGCATTGGCCGATTCCAAATGGTGGGCTGACCTCAAAAGAAGTCGTCAAGAGGCCGTAAACCGGACTGGCGAGCCAACCAATAGGGATACATCCAGTTTGTTTGACGGGGTTGCTGGCAGCTCTGTCAAAAGCTACAAGATTCCGGGTGGGCTGTCGTTTAGGCGCCGTGAAAAGTACTCTTCACTCCAGCAGATTGGAGTGGCACACTCTATGCAAAGCACAAGGCACATTGAGCAGCATCTCAAGCATCTTGAAGATAGCGAGCAGGAACAGCAATCCGCTAGAAAGATGCGCTGGAACGGCGCTGGCACCGACTCTTCGATGAGATCGAGTCATAGGTATCAAGATGAAAGCGATAGCGCCAATGACGACGACGACAATGACTCTGGTGATAGCGACAACAGCCATGATGACTACAGTGACGACCAGGGCAACGAAACTGCGGTCGCTGATGGTCCTGATTTTGTTTCTGCTACAACTGAATTGATAGATGAACAAGACGATAGACAACGTGTTTGGCCCGGGATGAACACTTCTAATACCGGCACCAGCCGCAACAATAGCACTGCGCCGTCTGATGATCTGAATGTTCCCTTTAACGAACTTCCAGCCAAGGCTCAACACCTTATCCTGAACAACCTAATCAAGGAAACTTCCTACAAATCGAATGTTATTTTTACTACTTTGCCCGAACCAGCGCCAGGAACTTGCCAGAGCGAAAAGGCCTCTCAAAAGTATTTTGGGCTCTTGGAAACGCTGTGCCATGATCTTCCACCAACGGTCTTGATCCATGCGCAGTCTCTCACGGTAACCACAGCATTGTGATTGCCATCAGCGCATGACAAAGTGGCAATTTTGAACACCTGTGCTTGAGCTGCCTGCGCTCGGGTTAACTTGGAAGGTCATATCAACATCGAGATCTCTGGGGTTTGCGACAGTGGGCTTGATTGCCAATCTGCCCTCAATCTTGTCACCCTGTCTAACATGGAAATCCTCCATAGAGTAAAACACAGATTGTTTCCAGTGAGTGTTTGTAGCGTGGGGGCCTGTAGAGAAAGTAACCTTTTTGGTCAAGTTGCCAAACTCAATGTCAAACCAAACAACGAAACCGTGCACCAAATCATCACGTCTAACCAAAAGAGAGAACTCCTCATTGAATGCGAGCTGCTCCTTGGTGACAGTGTACAAATCGATCTCAAAGAACTTGCAAGGGTTGGAAACCAGCGACTGGAGCTCAACAATATCAACCAGTGGCTCGTGAAGAGCAATCTCGCGGAAGGGCGTGTAATCGAAGCCGTAAACCTCTTCCCAGAAGTTGATCTTATCGTCCTTGTATTGTGCGTCCTCAATTGCAGCGAGGTACATAGTGGACTTGTCGGGCAAAATCAGACCACCCTTTTTCAAGTATTTATCGCGAGCATAGAGAACGGTATCCAACATAGCCTCGTATAGCAAAAAGTATCCCATCCATTCTGAAACAATAATGTCAACCTCGGGGAATGGAAGCTCAATCTCCTCCATCTTTCCCTGAATAAGGGTGATCTTTTCGGAAAGGCCGTTCAACGCAACAACCTCACGGGCTTTTTCAATAATGTCTGAGCGGTCAACACCAATGACATGTTTGGCGCCAGCTCTGGCAGCAAACATTGACAGAATGCCAGAGCCGCAGCCAACATCAAGCACAATTTTACCCTCAAACTGACGACGGTTGTGGTACATGGCGTCACGGTAGGAAATCGTTCTGACACGGTCTTTCAGCATCTCCTCATGGATACCAAAATGGTCATAGGATTGGAAGTAGTGCGCATCGCTGGCATTAAGCTCGTTTTTGACGTCAACCATTGTAAAACAGGAAGAAACCGTACTGTACAAGGTTAAGGTGGAAAATAAAAGTGGTTGACAAAGCGGATCATGATCCACCCACCCCGCATAATCAGAATAATCAGGAGCCAAAATGGTGAAACTGTTGTTAGATAAAGATGATGATTTGATTATATAGATTTGACTATAGTAAAATGGTGTGCTATATTTACTGGAGCAGCTCGGCACGCTGAGCAGGGCTCAAGCTCTGGAAAGCAGCCTTCAAGGCGTCCATGTTGCCGTTCTCGATGGTCTTGGCGAGAGTGCGAGCAAGAATAACCTTCTCCATATCAACCAAGACGGACTCGGCAGTCTTGGTGTTGGCCTCGAACCAGGCGGTCACAGCCTGGTCATTGGCGATATCGATGGTAGCAGCCATCTGACCAGCAAGGCGGTCACGGACCTCAGCCAAAGTAACCTTGGGGCTGAAGCGGCGGGCAGCCTGCAAGATGTAGTTCTCCTCAAGACGGCGACGCAATCTCCAGTAGAAGTAGCGACGAGACTCAGTCCAGTCAACAATGTCGCGAATGCATCCCTTAGCAAGCATACGGCCGGGGCGGTCATGCAGCTCAGCGAACTGAATGGAGATCTGGGAGTAGACAGGGAGCAACTGCTTTTCGCGGGCCTCAAGTCTTGACTCGGCCTCAGTGCGCTCTTCAGGTGAGAGATCAGCAGCCTGGGCACCCTCCCAGAGTTCAAGGTACTGCGAGTCGAGGCGCTTCATCAGGGCCTGCAACTTCTTCTTGCGGAACTTGATACCAACAAGACCTTCGGGTTCAAGAACACCAGCGCGAGCGCTAGTATCAGCGTAGATCTCCATAACATCCTGGTTGATGGTTGGGTCAACAACAACCCATGAACCACCACGAAGTTCACCGAATGGAGGAATGTAGACAAATACGGGCTGGCGGTACTCAGTAAGGGCGTCAACAATGAAGGATCCGTACTTGAGAATCTCGTGGTACATATCGCGCTGACCACCAGAGAAACCACGCCAGTTGGCAAGGATCATAAGAGGCAACTGCTCACCATTGTTGAAGTCATTGATGGCCTGGGCAGTCTTGAATGCACTGTTGGGGTACCAGACCTGACCAGCTTCAAGAGTGACAAGCTCGGTAGAGGTGGGGTTGGCAGGGTCAGCAGGGATGATGCTCTCAGTTGAGCGAACCTCAACACCAATAACACCAATTGGCACGCCGCCGAGGCGAGCACGACCAACGACAACACCCTTGGCCCATCCGCCAAGAGTCTCAGTGAACGAGTTCTTGTCAAACAAACCACCCTCGAACTCACCAGACTCGAGCTCGCGACCAGCAATGAGATGACGGACATCGTAGTTGGATCCGCTCTCGGGTTTGAACTCAACATCACGGTCCCAGGTATCACCGAGCTGCATGATAGGCAGACGGTCGCCGCGCTTGGCAGGGATGTAGCTCATCCACTTGACAAGCTGAGCAACACCCTCGTAGTCGTGATCGGCGACCAAGTGGGTAACACCATTGCGGTACATGATCTGGGTACCACCAAGCTGCAGGTTGGAAGAGTAGACCTCGCGACCGAGCAACTTGTTGATGGCTTCAGCACCAGTCAAAAGCATGGGCTTACCCTCAACTTGGACAGTACGCTGGCCAAGACGAACGAGGTAGGCACCAATACCAACTGAGCGAGGAGTGACCAAAGTGGCAGTGAAGATATCCTTGTAGGCTCTAGCAGTTGAACCGGCAATGCTTCCGGATCCACGGAGACACTCGACACCAAGGCCTTCCTCCATACCAACAACATACTCAATCTTGTAGCGCTCTTCGCCAGCCTCAGTAACCAGAGTGCATTGAATGGTCTGCTTCTGGGAAGCAGCGATCTTCTTGTAGTCACTAGGGGACAAGTAGAGGTAGTCGAAGCCGCGGCTCTGGTTGGTGGGATCAGTCCAAGCAACTCTGAGCAGAGGAACAATTTCCTCAGCAATGCCCATACGAGCACCAGAGTTTCCACTGACGTAGAAGCGAGGGATACCGCGCTTGCGAGCGAATTCGGTAACCTTGTCAAAGAACTTGTCTTCGAGAGGACCAAATGAACCAATCTTGAATGTAATATCGTTGGAGATGACGACAAAGTCACGGCCACCGGGGTAAGCAATGGTGTGAGCAGTGCACAGCCAAGCGACCATACCGATGTTGTTAGCACCAGGCTCACGGCTAATCTGAGCAAGATTAACACCACTCTCGTCGAGGATGAGCTCCTGGTACTTGAAGTAGTCGCGGGGCTCATCCTTGCCAGCTTCCTTCCACTCCTTGAGAACAGCGTCGCTGAACAACTCGGGGAAGTCATAGACAAAGGTAGTGCCCTTCAAGTTAGCCTCGTAACGGCGGAACTGGAGATACTCCTTGGTGGGGTACAATGTGTGGACAGGTCTCAAATGCATAGCACCGGGCTGGGATGAGCCGATAGTCTTGTAAACCCACTCGCCATCATCGGTGCGAACCTCAGTGTAGAGGTCACTAGTGACGACGTAGCCGCTAACGTTGCGGATGAGGGCACGGATGGGCATAGTAGCACCAGTTGAGGGATCAGTGATGAGAATACGGATCTCAGCACCAGTGACACGCAAGCGCCAGAGACGGCCGCCGAAGCGCTCCAAGAAGCCACCAAAGGCGTTCTGGATCTCGAAGGGATCGAGAGTGAAAACAGCAGCAAAGTTAATGAAGATGTGATTCATATCGCTGCCACTGATGTCGACAACCTGCAATGTGTCAATAATCTCAGTCATGAGACGGTTGGTCTCTGAAGTGAGATACTCAGGAGTAGAGATTTCATCCTGGAGACGCTCAGGGGTAATAACAGTGCGGACAAAGAATCTCTTATCAGCGCTATCGTTGCGGGCAACAGCCTCGTACAAGTGGATGTAACGGTTCTCGCTGAACACGGGGCGGATCTGGAAGTTGGCCAATCTGTTAAGCTCAAGCTGGAAGGCAAGAGGAGGGTTGACGTGACGCAAAGTCTTGTTCTCCAAGTAGTCGGGGCCCTGGAAAGTGAAGAACTTGGGCGAGGTGCCGACACCAATTTGGATAAGAACAGTAACGCGACGAACCGAAGCAGCAGCAAGAATGCTCTTGTTGTCATCGATAATCTGCTGAATATCAGCAACAATGGCCTCATCGTTAGTGTCCAAAGTCTTGCTAAACAAAGATGACTCGGAATCGCTACCGGAGCGGGCCTTCTCAAACACAACAATGTTACAGGTGTTCATGAGAGAACTCTTCTTAAGTGAGCCGGGGCGAGGAGGATCGCTAACAGCGCGAGGGCGACCAACAGTGGTGCTGGCCTTGGGGAGCAACGAAACAGCACGGACAAGTGCCTCATCGAGCTCCTCCAAGTCGCCGGGGCAAACAACGCCGTGTCTCAAAAGCTCATCAGACTGTTGGGCCATGCTAAGCGCAGGCAAGTCGTCAGTGCTTCCATCAGGACGGGGAGTGGTGGTACCGCTGGGGGCTGTGTAGGAGGTTGTGTTGGCAGTCTCACGGATCTCGAAGTCGTAAGTGATGCAAGGAATGGTATTCTCATCCTGGTAGTGGTAGTCCAAGTTGCCGATGCGGTAAGCGCGGTTGATACGGCGGATGTAGACTTCCATAGCAGCGATGACGATGTAAGGATCAGTGTGACGGAAGAACTGGAAGAGAACATCGTAGACAGAGTACTTGGACTCAATGAGCTCACTGATGACGGAGATATTGGGGTTGCAGCGCTTGAGGTCAGTGTTGGGGCCGTAAACAGAGCCCATGACGGAAGATCTCAAAATGTGCTCCATCTGCTCAGTCTGCTCTCTCAAAGTGGGGAGAGCACACTGAATGATGATTTCTCTAGCCTTGAGAACAACCTTGGCGGTAGGACGGCCGTCAAGCTCAACAATGTTACGAAGAGCAGGACGAATGTACTGAGTGACCATAACAGGGTTGACCTTGTTGAGCTGGTAGTCACTGAGGATCTGCAGAATGAGGTTATTCTTGTTGCCAATGCGGCTGTGAGACATGACCTGTTCAAAAACGACCTCAAGCTCGTCTTTGTGCGCATCACGAAGCTTGAGAACAACGTCCTCCTCGCGAACGCCGGCACCGTAGAAGAGGCGCTCGCTCTCGTAGTAAAGTTCGAGAATGGAGGCAATAATCTTGTACTCGTGAGCCTCAAGACCATCCTTGTAGTCATCTGCGATCTTGACGAGAGGGCCAACAGTTTCATTGTAGATGTTAGCCTCGGCAGGGACAGTAGGGGTCCACTTGGCAATGGTCTTCAAGATTGTCTTGGAGGGGAAAGGATGCTGGCGAGACTTGGCCTTGTCGACAATCTCGTGCAAGGCGCTGTCAAGGCCACCGGGAAGACGGCTGTGCAAAGCAGAAACAGCGCTGTTGTAGGTGGAGTAGGGCAACTCAGGGTTACGCAGGAACTCAATGAGATCCTTCAAAGTGGCAGACATGATGACCTGGTTGTCGTAACCGGCCATGATGTTGTGAATGACATTCAAGCTGGCAGTGAACTTGGCGTCCAACTTGCTGCCAATGACGTTAGCGTGACCAAAGTCAGGAAGACGGCCAGTGAAGGGCTGAGCGCGCTTGACCTTGGTGGGATCGTCCAAAGCGAGAATACCGATGATATCACCAGCATCCAAGGTGGCTCCGGGCTGCTTGATAGGCTGCATGATACCATCCTCCATAGCAACAAGGGGCATGTACATCTTCATGACCTCAACCTCAGCGTAGGGCTGGCCAGCCTTGATGTGCTCGCCGCTCTCAACGAGGAAGCGAACGAGCTTACCAGGGGAAGGAGTGCGCAACTGAGTAGGGTCGTTCTCGACCTCAAGCATAAAAGTCTTTGAGTCGACAGACATACGAGTGCCGCCCATCTCTTCCTTCCAGTAGACAAGGTGAGACTTGCCAGCAATGCTGACCAAAAGTCCGCCATCAGAAAGAGGGCGGGCACCAACGTCAATGCGGCTACCGTTGAGGAACAAGTTGTAGTTCTGAGGACTGGAGCGGCTCGAAGTGAAGCGGTAGTGCTCACCCTCGTAGATGAACTCGATTTGGAACAAGAACTTCATGGCATCCTTGGAAGGAGGCTGACCGCGGGCCAAGGAACGCTTGTACTCTTCAATAATGTTCTGGCTCTCGAGGTGGCTCTTGACAACAGCACCACACAAAACAGCAATAGAGCGGTCGGGCCGCTCGGCAGTCAGCTTACGCGAGATAAGCTCATCCAGCCAGCCAGTGGTAAAGGCGTTAGACTCGAAGTCCTCCATCTCCAAAAGCTTGATCAGGTACTCAACAGTGGTACGGAAGTCACCGCGAATGCTGAGCTCCTTGAGGGCAACAACCATCGAGCGACGGGAAGCCTCACGGGTCTCGCCCCAAGCAAAGATGTGACCAAACTGAGAGTCAGAGAAGGAGTGAATGTTACCTCTGTTGGACACGGAGAAGTAACCCCAGACGTTGGAACTGGAACGGAAGTTCAAGTCATGCATGGTACCACCAGAAGGCTTGAAACCTTCACCGGGGTCCTCACTAGTGATACGACAAGCGGTAGTGTGGCCCTTGGGGACAGGGTGGCGCTGGTATTGCAAGCTCTCATCTTCATTCTCAAAGTGGAAGTCGATACGACGCTTGGACAAGGGGTCGGCGCCGTAGAACAAACGGATATCGGTGATGAAGTCCAAAGGAATACCCATAGCAATCTGCAGCTGAGCGGCAGGCAAGTTAACACCAGAAACCATCTCAGTAGTGGGATGTTCCACCTGAAGACGCGGGTTCAGCTCAAGGAAGTAGAATTTGTCGTCCTCGTGGGAGTAAAGGTACTCGACGGTACCAGCAGAGACGTAACCAACAAGCTTACCGAGACGAACAGCTGCGTCCTCCATTTTGGCGAAAGTATCCTTCTTGGCAATCTCAACGGGAGCCTCCTCAATAATTTTCTGGTGACGACGCTGGACGGAACAGTCACGGCCAAAGAGAGAAATGTTGTTGCCGTACTGATCGGCCAAAAGCTGGACCTCCAAGTGACGGGCAGCATCAGCAAGCTGCATGATGAAGATTGGCGAACCGGGGACCTCAGACTCGCACTGGCGGTAGGCACCGATAAAGTCCTCCTCACGAACGACCTTACGGATACCCTTTCCACCTCCACCTTCAGAGGCCTTGATCATAACGGGCAAACCAATCTTAAGAGCCTTCTCAAGACCATCTTCGGCGCTGGTGCAGCAGCCCTTTGCGTAAACTTCGTCCTTGACGCTAACAAGACCAGTCTTGTCGTCGACCTCGACCTCATCAACACCAGTACCACTCCAAGGGATACAAGGCACCTTGGCGTGCTGGGCAACAATGGTGGAGGAAATCTTGTCACCAAGAGAGCGCATAGCAGAGCCGGGGGGACCGATAAAGACGATCTTTTTGGGCGAACGAGCTAAACTCTCGGGAAGCAAAGGGTTCTCAGAAGCGTGACCCCATCCAGCCCAAACAGCCTGGACATCGGCACGCTCTGCAACGTCTACAATGAGCTCGACGTTGGCATAGTTGTTGTTGTTAGTACCACCTGGGACCTGGATAACCTGGTCGGCCATACGGATGTACTCAGCGTTGGCCTCCAAGTCTTCGGGTGTGGCCATAACAGTGAAGGAGATGGCGCGTTCGTTGCCAAAAGTAAGGTAGGCCCACTTGCGGACTGAACGGATCTCCTTGACGGCAGCAATACCGTTGTTAGCGATCAAAACGCTAGTGATGACAGTGTGACCATTGTTCTCACGCACAAAATCGCGAACGGCAGAAGGATTGGCTGCCTCGACGGTATTGAGACCAAAGAAGTGCGAGGGCAGCTCCTTGTGGTTGTAAGGTTTGAATTGAGTGCTTGACATTGTTTCTTTTGCTTAGTTCAAAGTCAGTGAAAGAAAAGTTCAAACAAGATGCGCGCGGGTTCAAATAAAGTATTTAAGCGAGGTTTAGTCGAAAAGCAAGACTAACTTCAACTCAGCTTATAGATTCCCAGGCTATACTCCCTTTAATTCGAAACAATCTCTTTTGCAAAGTTGGCAAAAAAAGGATTGAAATCTCAGGTGCAAGGCGCGTAGGAAATAGCTTTTACAAAAAATCGCTTTCTATATACCCACCACCTCCGCCCTGAAGCTTTTCACTTTTGTCAGCTGCAGCTTTGATCCCAATGGGTTGAGGTGCGTTTGTTGGGCGGGAGCGTTGGGTAACAGGTATAGGAATCTGCTCGGTCAAGTTTTGGTGTTTGAATGGGTTGAAAGTAGTTTGGCGATGTTGTGAATATTCATTCTATTTGATGCGAGTGCTGGTACTGGATCCTGTTCTGGGAAATAACTTTCACCTTAATTTAGTAGAGCATTTAGTGATCTTGATGGCTGGCGCAGATCGCCTTGCCATTTGCGCGATGAGGCTATACAAAACCCAGTATTGCTTGGCAAAAGACCAGTCAAACACTTCAAGGTAAAATAATTCTCGGCTAGCAAAGCCTATTAGGACTTGGAATCATCTTAAAGTCAAGGATTCTTGAGCTACCACAGCAGCGATTAGGACGTGGAATATGTAGCCCCTACCCTCATAGAACTCAAGGGCCTGTGCGTTCAATGAAAAACCAGGGGTTGTCGGATCCGATCCAATAGATAATGTGTTTCAAAATGCATCAGAGATCTCAATCTATGAGATTTTTACTTTGATCAAGGTCAGGCACCGCTGGCGCTCGAGTTATTTAGGTATATGTAGGCCCTGACAGTGCCGTGCATCATCCTCGCGCACCTCCTGCGGCTGGGCTCAAACCCTCGGCCGTGGGGAAGCAGACTGACGCCTGCCCTTATGCCAAGGCTGTACGGCTTGAACCAAATCGTTATTAAAACTTCCTGAATATAAGAAGTCATCAGGCCAGGACTGGCTGATCAGAGTACTGTAACCGATTGGCAAAGATGCAAACAGATAGGGGCCATTCTCCTATAGTTTCACGTGACCCTTTATCGATAAGGCGAACCACAGCTGATCTGCATCCAACTCGAATCAGCAATGACGGAGCCTGCCTGGTTCGAAACAGCTGAGCAGCGCCGGCGACGGAAGCTACGTATTGGCTCGGCGATTGCAGTGCTCACTCTTGTGCTAGCCTCGCTATACTTGTTTAGTGATATCTGGCTTAACTTGCGTCGGGATCCCGATACCATTCTTCGTAGAGGCACTTTGACGCCTGCCAAAAGACACGACCATGTTGGCAAAAACGGAGCAGTGGCTAGCGACGTTGAACTCTGCTCGCAAATGGGCATCGAAGTGCTTAAATCGGGTGGTAATGCAGCAGACGCAGCAGTTACGGTCGCTCTGTGCATTGGTAGCATCAATTTCCAGGCATCTGGAATTGGCGGTGGCGGATTTGCAACTGTCCGCGATGCCAACGGGACTGCCAAATTTATTGATTTTCGCGAAACAGCGCCGATGGCTGCTCATAAGCATATGTACGATGGTATGGGCGAGTACGCATCGAAGTTTGGGGCGCTAGCGGCTGGCGTGCCCGGTGAGCTTGCTGGGCTTGACAAAATACACAAACTGTTTGGATCGGGAGTCAAAAGCTGGTCTGAGCTGGTGATGCCCGTTGCAAAGTTGAACAAAAGGGGATTTAAGACATCAGTGGCTGTTGCACATGCATATGATCTGATGCGCGACTACGGCCTTCAGTTTGACGAGAAAAACTGGGGCTGGATGGTCGATAGCAACGGCAAAGTCAAGCATCATATTGAACGGCCGGCTTATGCCCATACTCTCAAGCTGGTTGCCAAACATGGTGCATCCGCATTCTACGACCCAAAAGGCCCAATTGCTCCTCATATTGTAGAGACGCTAAGAGCTGGCAATGGATCGATGTCTCTACAGGATCTGAAAAACTACACAGTTCTTGTATCTGATCCGCTAGATATTGAATTCTGTGGTGTCAGGCTGCTCACTGGAGGAGCTCCCTCATCTGGTCCTGCTCTGGCAATGGGAATCCAGGCAATCACCCCGTTGATCACTGAAGATCTCAAGAATGACTTTGGCGATATCGAGACCCAGCGTCTTGTAGAGGTATTGAAATGGATGGCGGCCGCGCGATCTGAACTGGGCGATCCCAACTTTAGTTTGTCCGAAAATGCTGGAAAGTTGCTTTCGAAAGAATGGATTGAGAGCGTTCGAAACAACATCTCCGATTCACACACTTTGGGTTCCTGGCGCGATTATCATCCATCGTACGAGATGAACGATCCAAAGGGAACCGCTCACTTTTCAATTATTGACAAGGACGGCATGGCTGTTGCATTGACCACTACTGTCAATTTGCCATTTGGAAACCTCATGGTCGACGAAGAAACAGGTATTGTGCTCAATTCAGAAATGGATGACTTTGCCCGCCCGGAAACCAGCAACTTCTTCCAGCTGGCGCCCTCAAAATATAACTTCATCGCACCTGGGAAACGACCCTTGAGCTCCACTGTTCCCAGCATTGTGGCTCCGCTAAAGGGAGGTCCTGCTCTCTTGGCCATTGGAGCTGCTGGCGGCTCCAGAATTATGACCGCTGTATTTCAGGCCCTCGTGAGACTATACGGATACGACGAGACTCTCCTTGATGCTATCGCGCGTCCACGTATTCACCACCAATTACTTCCGGAGGTAGCCGATATTGAATTCGGGATGCCAGCCAGTGTCCTTGCTGGGCTCCGCAGCAGGGGCCACAATGTGACTGAGAGCCTCTCATACTCTGCTATGAGCGGTGTTCAGCGTATTGGAAACAAACTACATGCTGTTAGTGACTACTGGCGCAAGGGCGGAGACGCCGCTGCCTATTAAAAGGATGAAAAGCCACATATAAGCTATACTGAGAATAACGTACGAATATCCAGAGCATTTGGCTATCTTGTGGCAATTTGCCAATCTTGTGGCGGTGGCGATGTTCTGCGAGACGACCTATCTCCCTGATAAAATCAGATGAAAATTCACGTGACACTCCCAGTCAGACACACTCCCCCTTTTGCTCAAATCAGACTTTGAAATTTGGCATCATGTTGTTCGGGCAGTCTAGTTCAACCCCTCCAGTTGGCGCTGGCGCTGGCGCCAGTCTCGAGGACCAGCAAATCGAGGCGCCCAGAGCACTTCAGTACAGTTTGGATCCCGCGAGACTGCATCCCATGGCCGGTTTGGGTGGGGATTTGCAGTTCTTGGACTTGGAATCGAATGCTAGTAAAAAGGGTGGTCTCATCGCTTCTAGAGACCGTCTTGAGGACCTTTCTTATGGTACTGGCTCAATGTACCTGCTCTCACTTGCAGTTGGTGGTGTCTTTGGTCTGGCAGAGGGTTTGCGCCGCACAAACGAGAACACACCTGTAAAGATCCGTATCAACACCATTTTGAACAGCATCACCCGCCGTGCTCCTTTCCTCGGTAACACCGCTGGTGTTTTGACTATCACCTACAATATCATCGCAAACGGTATCGAGATCGCCCGTGGAGATGTCCGCGACGAGGCAGGTATTCTCGCTGCCGGTACCATTACTGGTGCTCTTTACCGCATCAACAAGGGCCCCCGCGCTGCTGCTATCGCTGCTGGTCTTGGTTTTGCTGGCTCTGCTGCTTGGTGCGGCGTCAAGCGCTCGTTCGGGCCCTCAGAAGAGGCTCTGGCTGCTTGATCAACCACCATCAATTTACAATAATAAATCATCATCATATCACATCTCTGTACATATTATCTCTAAACAGTTACTTCAGCAACACTTTCCTGGCCAGCGGGCGTGTCCTTGTGACGTTTGTTTGAATGCTCGTGCTCCAGCCCCAGCTCGCGTTCGCGTTCCCGTTGACGTTCCCTTTCACGGTCGAATTTTGAGGGCCGACGCTTCTTCTTCAAGATCTCTTCAGGCTGCTGGAGTAGGACGGAAAGAGCCTCGTACGTCTTGCTGCGAGCAATGTCCTGGTAAGCAGAGTCACGGCCCTCGAGCATCTTGGTGATACAGTACTTGGCATGTCCCACATTATAATCCCATTTTTCTGACTCTGCCAAAAACTCCTGGGCAATCTGCCGGGCCGGCACGAGTTCTTCTTCCTTGGTGGCTCCAAAGCATGAAGGGTTCGATTCAGCTGCGCGCGCCATCATCAGTCCGTCAACACCATACTTTGCGAACATCTCAAGCCCACTTTTGTTGGGCACATCCCCGTTGACATAGCAAGAGACATTCTGGCGATGGCACCGCTCAGCGATACCCTTGAGGTAATCGTAAAATGCAGGTTCTCGAGGCCTCATGGGAGGAGTGCGGCAATGTACTGTCAGGTGGCTGATTCCTGTTTGCACCAGCCGTTCTACAAGTTCGTAGGTTTTTTCTGCCGACTCGAGACAGCGGATCTTGACGGAGATTGGCATGTTGTTAGGAGTGCCAACTTCAGCAACCAAAGCCCTCAATATTTGCTCCAGCTTTTCGGGTGTAGACAAAAGCGCTGCGCCCATACCAGCATGCACCGAAAAGTGTTTGGGGCACCCTGAATTTACGTCAATTCCGGCCACATCTGAGGCAACTATCTTGGCAGCTGCCACAGCCAGCTCTGCATCAGCGGTCCCTAACTGAAATATAACTCGTTGTTTTTCAAGGGCAGGCGCAGTGCGGAAAATCAAACGGCCGTCGCGGACAGTGCGGAAATCAACTGTGCCCAGATTTTGGTTCACGACTCTCTGGGTACCGATGATCTTCTTGTCAACATACTCTGGCGTCCACACTAAATCTGCACCATAGCGGAGCGACAAAATGCGTAGCGGCAGCTCAGAGACTCGGACCATAGGAGCAAGTACAAGCTTGCCCCTGAAATCAAGCATTTTAACGACCCTCGCCAATGCCCCTTTGAGATTTATTCTGTCTACACTTGAATAGATCGAGGTTTCGGGGTTAGGTCAATCAAGATTTACCCGCTGCACTTACATCTGTATCCCTGACTAAGTTAATTGGAACCATGGAGATGTTTGTCTGGGATAGGGCAGGCGAAGAAAAAAAAGAAAAAAAAAAAGTAAAGTGAGAAAAGGGCATATTGGCGGTAGCTACAATAAGCGCCCGATCTCGGAAAAATCAAAACAAAGTTTTGCGGTCCTGGTAAACGACGCCGAAAGTAACTTTAAAGCTAGTCTAGTAGCGAATGGAATAATAAATTAAAAGAGTGGTATGTCTAGTCATGGTATCATTACACGTTAGCGCCTGCGTCAACGTAAATTTGGGGTAGTGTACAAAGACGATCTCAGATCGCCCAGGAACTACGAGAGCCGGCAACTTCTTGAAGAATATGACGGGCAATCTCGTCTGCCGACTCTAGCATCTCGTCGGATGCTTTGAACTCCGAATTGGAGTCGTGCTCTTCGGCGATAGCAGTCACTGGCCCGTGAGCATCGAAACAGAGCCCACTGGACGCCGACTCCTTACTTCGATGTGAAAACTCTGGGGTGTATTCACTGACTGGAGTCATTCCTCCTGGACCTAAGCCGCTCGCGCTAATATTGCTGATAGCAGCTGTGAAACCTTGACCATTGTAATCGTTTAGTGTAGCGGAAGATGGCATCCGTTTGGGTGTCAAGCCAACGATCGACGAAGTCCGTGAGCGAATGCTTGGAGGCGCCGACGGTGTTGAGGCAAATGGCTCGACCTGGTTAGCAGTTGCTTCATCAAAGCTATAACTGAAGAAATAGTCCACAGGCGTCTCTGGTGGGCCCATAGATCTCAATGACCTCAGTGAGTGGGATGAGGATGTGGTATCGGGGGTCCGTTGTGGGGATCTCAATGATAGGTCCTTGGATGCGTGCCCCGGATTGGAAAGGATCCGTAGTGTTTTTGTAAAGGATTTCTTTAAGCTGTACTTCTTCGAGTTATCCATGATTTTGTGGCGTTCTTTTGTTTTCGTCAAGTGAGCCCAAGATAAGAGGTTGTGGGTATTTTATTTGAGCGGAAGGTAAATCAGAGAACCAATTAGTGCCAATGCAATGTGAAGGGAACACTAGTGTGTTTGAATGCAGATGATGGCTTTTGCAGTTGTTTTGTGTGTTGTTGTTGTGAAGAACAGACCGTGCACGCTGCTAAATATTGTTGATGCAGTGATTGAGCGGAGGGGGTGTTGTTTACCAAGCAGGCCGCTGTATGTGCCTATATATTGGGACAAGATGCAGGGACTTGTTTAGATCATCATGGCTGCTGCCGCAAGTCAGATTGCCCCGAATAAACGAAGCACCTGCAGCTAACCAGCGCTGACCTGCAGAGTGCATACACTGACCCTTCTGCACAATTGCATTGATAAGTGGGTAAAACACGTTTAACTCAATTCATTGCGTCGGGTCGGAATACTCATCTAGAACCCTTCCAGCTTCCAAACTTGTGCCGGACCCTGCGACATCAGACTGAAATTTTCACCACGATCTTAGAGAGCAAATTGAAGAATTGGGGCTGAAAGGTGACTATGTGGCCATTATGCGATCTATGTACTCTCCTGCAGGTACTATGGAAACTGAATTCGGGAAGACCTGCGCGACTTTTAGTCTAATGCGAGTTAGAACAAAGTTCGCGAGGAATTTGTTTATCTGTCGAGGTGCGGTTCTCATGTGACCGGTCAAGTCCCCTTCAAAAGTCAGTTTTTACAAAACTGTTGCACGACTAGAATCGAGGATCTTAGAAAGCTAGTAATCGACCAGTCAGTGGCAGGCACTGCTACTCAAGCAGCCCATCACCTTCCAAATTTAGATATGCTAGTCTACGGGTACACAATAGTGGGCTGACACTTTTCTTGGCTGCGACAACCTGCAGGTAAAAGCAGCGTTTGCCCTTGAACCTGGATAGCGTAGAAAAAAAAGAAAGGGGCTTCATGGGCGCATTTCTCAGTCTCGTAGAGTGTCTCGAAGTAAACTTGAGAAGCTACAGCAAAAGGCTCCAATTTCCAGTGCTTAATTGGTCTATGCCAGTGATCGTAAAGAGGCGCTGCTCATTTCACCCCACCTCGAATTCTGTTTACAGTGTGGAAGCTGGAGCCGATCACTTTATTGCTCGCCCATGCAGGGCAGGTGGAATTTCGACATGCGGGCAGACGATCCTTGTGGACAATGGCTGAAAGAGCATTCGACACATCCGCCGATTGCCGATAAACACAGACTATGGGGTATAGACTGCGATCGCTTTTAAAAGATAGAATAAATCTTAAGTTTTCCTTAAGTGACCATATCAACTCTTTGAAATGTTTCAAACGCCCTTTGAGCATGACCTAACCACACCCTGTCAACACTCTCCACCTTCCCCCTCCGTTCTCATGCCTCCTGCCCCGATCAGTTCCTGCATACCAACCAATCCTCATTTTTGAACTGTGAAGTCCCCCTCCTTTCTCGCAATGGCCTTTTCGGATACATTGTTCGAGGATCATTGACATCATAGATCCCTCATGGAGCGACTGGTGCATGAATATGGTAGATCTGTAGTAAAGTAGTGCACAACGGCCATTGCGCTTGTTGATCAATCATCGTAGGTAGTTTTAGCCTCCCTGCACGGTTGCTGTAGGCTTGCGGGGCTGCCTGTGATTGTCCGAAAAGAACTTCCTAAACTGATGTGCGGCGAAAACCTGAGTGAACAAACATGGAAGATTTTGAAACACGATAACTGCAGCCATAGGACTTGCCTTGACTCCAATGGCTCGAGACTACAAGCTCTGACACATGTTGAAAGCAGGGTCTTTTATGTCTATGGAATAAACGTAGAGTAGATAACTGGATTATAACTGTAGAGCAAATCCGTGGATTACTGTAGCTAGAGCCGTTCACGTTAGCAAAGCAGTGCCTGCTAGCACCACCACAGAAGTGCCCCTAAAGTCGAATTTGACGGTGCCAAAACGGCGGGTGTTAATCCGACAGTTCAATCTACGCCAGCAGACACATTGGAAGCCTATTTAAGCGTCTAATCTAACTGATCAAACGAGGCTCTCAACTTAATAGGCCGGCAGAAGTAGAAAGAATCATCATTAGGTCATCCAGCTATTTGAACTACCCTTGGCCCATGAAATCCAGGCCAACTCCCAAACCGTAGGTGCTTACAGTCAGAGGAGAGATTAAGATTTGGGTGGTGATCAGATCGGTAACACTAAATTGGGAACCGATATCGCCACCGATAATGGCAAATCACCGATCATCTGGCTCGGAAATAGGCTGAAACCATACGCCTATGATTTTTGAACATATTCCAGGTCAATGGGAATTTGCAATATTGGCCGAATGTGGCTATGGTCACTTGGCCAATTACAAGAGATCACCAGCCAATCGGAGGCTCTGAGTAAATCTTGCATATGCACCTGCGTCTGCCTCTAAATAGCACTATCAGGGATGGAACTCAGGCGGCATTACCTGGTCCAAAATAGGGTGAATATTCAATAGAAATCCTATTTTAAATTTCAGTAGATTGACTTATAGAGGGCTCAATAGGTCGCTATTCACCCTCTAGCCGTCTTCCGAGCTTCGGTAGCGGTGAAATATGTCAATGCCGGTAACGCGATCTCCTTACCTGAGAATGCAGCTTTGACCACTGGGAACGCGAGGAATTCTTCACTCCCGGAAAGTCTTACGAAACGTATTTATACCCAGGGTGGAAACTATTAACTTTTCCATACACATTATAAAAAATGGGCTACACTCCTGGAAACGAGAAGAAGGGCGCCAAGCTTTTCAAGACCCGCTGTCTTCAGTGCCACACCGTTGAGGAGGGTGGATCCAACAAGGTTGGCCCTAACTTGCACGGTCTTTTCGGCCGTACCTCCGGTGCCACTGCTGGCTTCTCCTACTCTGATGCCATGAAGAGCAAGGCTGTTACCTGGGATGGTGACTGCCTCGACGAGTACATTGCCAACCCCAAGAAGTACATTCCTGGTAACAAGATGGCCTTTGCTGGTCTCAAGAAGGCTGCCGACCGTAACGATTTGATCGCTTACCTCGAGTCCTCTACCAAATAAGTTTCTTGACTTGCGTATCAACTAAGGTGCACCTGCCGGGCCTGCGTGTTTATAATCCCTCAAGCGGCCGATAGAATGGCACTGTACATAGCACTATTTAATAAAACTCCAGCCAGCCTTGGTTCTTGTACTGTCAAAGTGCTAACCAGCCTCACAAAGCAGTATTTAGCCTCGGCGCTGCACGAGGCAGCGATCCATTTGGATCCAAGTCTGCCGTTCTTGCTCAAGATTGCTGGCATCGAACATTGCTCTTGCATAGCTGATGATCTGCGCGGTGTAAGACCTTTTGGGGATGTCTTGATTGGCCCAATCTTGACCGGAGACAATGGAATGACCACGTAGGCGACGCACGTGTTTTAAGATGTCGTGTCTTGTAAACATGCTTCAATTTAGTTGTAGATAGCGGAGATTATCATGTTTACTGGAAGGAATGATGGGTTTTATTTCACTTTGCGTATTTCGCCAGTAATTCTTTCTTACGCTGCTCAATGTAGGCTGCTGTAGCTTCTTCCTTTGTAGGGACAGGAAATTCCCCCCAGTCACTCTTAGCCTCGGCTTTTGCTGCTCCAAATGCGTTGTTATCCCCAGAATAGTCCCTCAGAAGATCATAGTACTGGTCGCTTTTAGAATTTTTGTTAGTCGACATGAATCGAAAAGCGTGGAGCAAGATGACAACACAATCTCAATGTCCGGCTGAGAAAAAACATGATTGTCGGGCGTCTGGTGTAGTTGGCTATCACGTGTCCTTCGCAAGGACAAGGTCCTGGGTTCGATTCCCATGTCGTCCAAACCGATAATTTTTTTGTTCCATATTTTGAATACTGCTCTTTATATTCTCATGGAAATCTCCCAAAATCGCGTGTACATTTTTGTTGTATGAAGCTGCGACAACACAAATCTAGTTGAACTAATAACTTATATATACAAACCCCTCAATCTTCAATTGTATGCTCTGTGGCTGTAACCCAGTCCTGGTAGCATAATGGACATTTATTGTTCGGCGCCGTTGAAAACCATGAACTCAAACAGTGCTCATGGTAAGAGTGACGGCACACTCCCACCAGTGTTTTGCAGCCAAGAGGTTCGTCGCACCCATCATCAATTTTGACCTCACATTGAGAGCAATGCTGTCCTACATTTTCTCGGCAGATAATGCAAACAGAGTCTCCAGTCATTGTCCTGGTCTTAACAAGTCTGATAGGAACAACATTAGCAGCAGTCAGGTCATCGGCTGTGGTGTTCAGCGTGTTCGACATTACAGTCTTGCGAAGTTCTTCTGGCGTTAATCTAGGCAGCCTTTTGAAGTCATCCCAGTATAACTGTCCCCAGCCAGCGTTCCGGATTACACCAATTACTTCGTGTGATTTGCACGCAGATGCTGTTTTTGAAGCTTGGGCAATCTTTGAAGCAGTTATTTGTCGTGCCAAAGGAGACTCTAAGATTTCACTTATCGTCTCCTCCTTTTGGATAGTGGAAATGCCCTCAAATTCGTCCTCGGGCCTATACGTGATGACCTCCGAAGTTAAGGTGCTGGATAGGAGCGACATCACTAGGTGATTCCTCTGTTTAACGAGAAATTCGTCTGGGAATTCCTTGAATACCCCACATGAATGCCACCCAAGGACAAAGCGCCCCTACCCTGTGATTATCTGGATGCTTGAGACCAAAAGCGAAAGGCACATTGATGGAGATATTTCCAAGAGTCGAAGGCAAAAAAACAGAAAATATTGATCTATCAAAGATTATAATTAAAGGAAAACAGAGGTCTAATAAATTAATTGTTCAAGCGCCCGCGCCCGAGTCTTAAGTTGACAGCCATCAATCGCGACGGACTTCGATCGGTCCAGTGCATTTGAGACAAGCAAAGATAGGTTGTCCACTGCTGTCACGTTGCGCAGTTCTTAGCATCAGAGAAAACTCACCCTTGCAAGGGATCTTGTTGCATGAGGCAGACAAGCAGCGTGCACCGGTCTTTTTGTAGCGTAAGCCACAAGAGTTGCAAAGCTGGCCCGCAGCCTGTGACCAAGAAGGACGCCAGCAGGGTGAGTGCGATGAGCGGCAGGAGATACAAGTCTTTGTGCTTTCTATCTGACCGCGGACCACAGGGCTGGATGGGGGACTAGGGATTGAACGAACTACGCCAACGCGGTCTATCGATAGCGAAAGACGTTGTGAGGTATTGGATGTACTGGTGTTTGTGTGGTCAAAAGGCAAATTTCTGTCGTCGTGCAGTTTGCCGACTGAAAGGCTCTCGAGCGAGGCTTCTGACCCATTTTGGGTCAAGCATGAGCTGGATGAATGTGTGCTAGCCGAAGGCGTAGGCGGTTGCTGAGCCACCTGGAAGTAAAGCGACTTGACTGTAGGCTCGACAGGGCGGCACGCTGATGTTTTCACCGAAAGGTCAACAGAGGCTTGGCTCGTGTCTTTACCAGGAAAGGCATAATGTCCATAGCTGGCTGCAGCGTTTGCAAAATCGCTGAGTGCATCTGCACCAGAGACACTGGGACGCGGAGAAGCTGGAGCCATGTGCATACCAGCACGAGCATCCATATTCATCGAGGAAGCGACAGACACCGCTGTGCTCTCGTGCTGATCGGTATAAGCCGAGATTGTGTGCTCGCTGGGGGAACTTGTGTATTTGCTGGGCGTGCCGCTGAGACTGGGCAGTTTCAAATCAAACTTATCACCAAGGCTTGCGGGAGAACAAGGACGGCTGTACGGAGTGGGAGACTGTCTGAGACTGCGCCCAACCGACTGGCGTTTAAGGTAAGAGTCCAGTTGAGGTCTCCATGCACCGCGAGGCGCGGTATCAGGGTACATCAAAGTGACACTGAAGACGCTGGGAATCGAGCCAAGACGCTCGGTGCTCGGACTGGTGCTTTGTGGGTCTTGCAGTGGCTCGCTTCCTGCTCGCATCTGTTGTTGCGAGGCAAGTTCGTTTGAGGAGGCTAGATCGAGCGAGCTGGGAGCCGTGGAGGTTAATTGCGATGATAGTGATGACGACACCGATGCAGATCTGATCTGATTCGATTGAAGGCTTGTCTCTCTCGACTCGCATGCAGATCCAGGGCTGATAGGCTCAGGGCTTCTACCAGGAGAGCTGGATCTTAGTGCAGATTCTCTAAAGCCGGACGGAAACACAAGGCCGCGCTCAAAAACTGATTGCGACATTCAAACTGAAAGCAAAAAGGGAAGGAGTGGAATGGGGCTGTACACAAATTTTGGTTGTGAGGGAATTTGCGCAAATTAATTCAAAGTGAATCGGGGATGGGAGGCAAGTGGTTGTACTGAGAGGGGAAGGCTTCTGATGAGGAATGCAGTATGAAGGTGTTCAAGATCTTATGCGGCTCTTCGAAGAGCGAGGCAAACTTCAGTTGTGAATGATGAGTCTATGAACTACTGTTTTCAACGTTGCCGTTTTAAAAAAGGGATTTCTGCATCTTTATAAAGTACGGGCCTCACAAAAGGGGCAGAGGGCCGCAGAGCATGTCCTGCATGACAAGATGACATTGCATGCTGCACATGACTGTGTTACCTACTTCACGCCTACCGCCGCATGAATGTGGGGCGCCAAACGTCCGGTTTGGTAGGTCTAGGGCCGCAAAAATGGATCCTGCAGGGCCAATCTCCACGAGGATGCAACATGGCCTGCACATCATATGTGGGATCTATACTATGCGCGCATATATGTCAAACAGCGTGCCCTGACATCTAAAGGGTGTGCATATTCATATTTGCATTCTAGCAGGCGTCACTAGCTTGGTCCCACAATGCGGATTGACTTTTGAGCCACGGGATCTCCTTTAAATCCTAGCAGCATCCTAGAGACCTATTTTCCAGTGAGATCTCATCAACGCTGCGCTTCCTGCTGGCTACGTCACTGAATCGGAGATATACCCATATTGTTTAGGCGAGCTCAGATCGAACTCGTTGTCAGAAGGACCAGCTAGAGATGCCTCAGGCCCAAGTGTGTACGTGCCTCAGGTTTAGGTTGACCTAGATTTCACGCACTATTTATAACAAGCCACAGCTTTTGCCCACTAAATAAAAGTTTTTCTTCTGATCTAAGCCGATAGATAGCATACGGCTCATAGTTCTAGCGTTTTTTAGCGACAGCGTCAATTGTTAAATTCCGTAAATGCTGTCAAACATGCTGGTATGCTTTTGATGCTAGTGCTATTGCATATGCCCTATGCATCCCAATATTCAATTTGCCTTTCTGCTTACTGCTTACCTCTGCCGCATGTGCTAATCGCCAGCATGCATGGATACTCATAAAGACAGTCAGTCACTTATTTGAAGCAACAGCCAAGTTTGCAGCCCGTGAGCGACTTTGATATAATTTTTTGAAGGTCCAAGTATTACCTATTAGACTGGAAAGAAGGAATATAACAACCTCGAAAAAAATATTTTAACATCTACACCCGAGCCGACCAGGTCGAGTCAACCCTATCATCATCATATGCAAGGCGTCACCTGTCAACTGTGGATCAAACATGTGGCCCGTACCCTCACTGGGATGCGAGCAGGGGTCATCTGCGATTATTTTGCCGCATAAGTATGTGCTGATTCTTGCACCAGTATTCAACGACCTATCTGGTGTTTTTGCAGATAAGGCTTCAAATGCTGCATCGGTTGAACGCCACGTAAATGAAAATGGAAATAATTTCCTGGCGGTCATATAGAAGTTAAATGCTGTAAAGCGATTTTGTGATGCTGTAAAGTGATTTTGTAATGCCCACCTTTAGCTGTGTCAATGACCAGCTGCACCTTCAAGACGATATGCAATGGTGTCATTTATCTTTCACAACCGTCCTAAGCCGGCAGAATAGTGGAGTTGATCTAGGCCAACTATTGGCAATCCAATAAGCTGGGATTTCGATATTCGATTAAAAGAGGTCACCTGGTGTAACGTCATAATGATCCGTATCTAGCAGAGCACTGAACTTGTATCCAAAGCTTGCCAAGTAGCGTCAGCACTATACCACGTGGGGTAGTTATAGGTTGGCCAGGATTGCGAAATTGGTTGAACCCTGCGAACCCGGAGGGTTTCTTGACAGAATCACAGATGCCTCGGCTAAGCCATGAGCGCAGGGTTTTTTAGGGCCATAACATAACGTCTCAATTTTTACGGCTTATTCTTCCATTTCGGATTCAGAGATGAAGGGCTGCACCTGCAGCCGCAGCACTGCTCTGCAGGACCATGTATAGTTTATAGTTATCATTGATTGATAGGAATTGGCCTAATGGAGTATCAAATGGTCTAAGCAGTACGGTGTTGAGTCAAAACTGTGTATAAGTTTTACGATATTACGAGAGATGGCCCAAGGTCGCCGAATATTCTACCTGTGACCAGATGTGAGCCAGCCGTTCGCTTATCACAGAGCAGTGTGTCATTTACGTCAACAGTGCATTATGCATAATCAAATTGGTGGGATCAATTACGCCCATGTCCCGAATATGTTCAAGCCTTCCGCTGTCAGGAAAATTCGCTCGACTGGCTGAAATCAGTTTACTCCGCTGTCAGCCAAGACTTGGAATCTTGGATATGCCCTGACGGCGTTTTCAATGGCTCCGAGAGTAGCTATTTGTTTTTACCTGCGCTAGAATGTATTGCGTGTTCACACTTGGTGGCCTCTACTAAAACGAGAATGCACCGCGTATATGAGTTCATTACAGAGTACTTATTAACCAAGTGTGCCCTAAATCGTACCTTATCCCGACAGATTTCTCTGGCCGCATGCATCTGATCTTGAGGTACGGCGCTGCAGGGTGAGTGCGCCGCTCTTAGTTATTAGAGTATTGAGAAGCAAGACTATCCACATTTGTGTGACAACTTGACAGGTTTCCGATTCAGAGCAGGGGCGTTTCAAATGATGGAGCAACACGCTTTACCACCTGCGTTTTTGTTGAGAGAATAACAGTTGGTACCGCGCTCAGCTTTGCTATCAATGTTGAAAACTACTCACATGCAGCTCGGGCAAGACCGCATGCAGACTCAGGTATTGGTGTCTAAAGTACTGGTTCCGGGGTTCTATTAGTGAGAACCCGGCTCAAATCCCCTCAACTTGCTTTTAGTAGGCGCACCCATGTCTCAGCTATGTCTCAGCTGAAGTCTCTCAACGGATCAATAGAGGCTAGAATTCACGCCCACCGGCTATCGTATTGCCAGGTATGAAATTTCTGTCAACTGAGGGGAAAATGCCCTATGCAAAATGCAAGGGCCTTCACTGTGAAGTAAGATCTTGAAACCTATCCCGTCAACCCTCGATCCGGCTTGAGATCGAACCGAGGCTCGCAAATCGTGGCCATTGAGAACCTTGCAGGACTATGTGCAGTATTTGTCATTACAAGGCGCACGCATGTGGCTGATGCACATCTTCGAAGTGACCATGCGGCACCGCGGCAAATTTAGCTCGTAGATCATAAACGCCAACAACACAGATTGATCCAGTGTATTTCCGTGATAGTCTTTCATGCCTTGCGCCTCCAGGGTACAGAAGCATGCATTTGGTCAATAGCACAATCAGACAGGGCCGTCTGGCCCATACATTGATACCTGGTTATAAAGGGATAATCATTTAGGAATGTGTGTTACTCAGTCAACCGCCAAATCTCGAGGTTCAGCAGTCAAACTGAGGCAAAATATGGCAGCTTGCTAATCCACACAATAAGTTGCGGCTGCCGGCTCCCTAGATGGCTTAGAGGGATTTACTCATTACCCTAAACTGTCGATAGATCACTTGCCAGCTACCTTGGGAGCACCAGTAGTCTGCATGCCTACTGCAACTCTGCAAATTACTGGGCGCTCGGAATAATTGGCTCATATCTCAGCCAGAAAAAGGAGTTACTCCGATGGCCCAGTGTCTCCGATCTGCTTAACTTGTAGCAATCTCATAAAAATTTACTAGGATTTCTATTTCAAAAGTGCTCCCACCCTTGGCGAACACCTTAATTTGCATCCCGAGGAGGGTAGACCTTTTATCCCCTCACAGGGTAGGCGTGTTATCACATCATACCTAACTTCATGCAGCGTACATGCACAATCTCAAAGGCCTGATAACTGGATGACAGGCGCCTTTCTGTACATGGTCTGTAGCATGCCTGCATATGATCTGTAGGCCTGCCTGTCAAAACTTGGGCTAGAGCAACAATTCGCTACTAGTTTTGCTTGAGGCCAAATATCTCCGCTATTAGGGCGTTAACGCCGGTAACATCGGCTTTGAACTAACTCTGTTGGATGGAATGTATTTTATAGAATAGCTGGTGCTAGAATAATGAACCATGAGTGTAGTATAAAACCCCTGGGTAAACATCCAGTGGGCACTCGGCTCGCTTGAGTCTTGTTTGATTAAACCGAGCTTTTCATCAAAATTCCGAGAGGTTGGCACATATACTTTATCTGTTGCTACAGGAAGAAGTAAATTTCAAAAAATTGCAGCCTCGTTCAGTCAAGCATATAACATGATACTTGATGGCTTATCGCGCCGACAGATTCGCAGCAAAAGCCTTCAAAACCCAGTTACAACCAGCTTTTTACAAAGAAATACGAGACGCTTTGTACATTTTTAGATTTGGTTGGTGCCATGTCGATATTCGCGGTGGAAACACGAGGACAGACTCACCAATTGGAGCGCATATATAGATATTGGAGTGATTCAAAGATCTAGCCCAGTCTGTTATTATGTATAAGCCTGTTCGAACAAGCTTTAGTATGTCTCGTATATTGAAGCGATCACTGTGAATGCCTCGTAACCCCCACTGCAACGGCTCTGTGCGGCTTTCGAGTTTTGGCTACAGCCAGATCAAAACAAGGGCGAGGGCTTGTATACTCGGCAGCCAACCCCACACCATCGAGAACGGACTACCAACCATATTCTCATAAAGGCTTGGAAAACGAAGGCCAGGTAGCCAGTAATATGCTGTCCATTGGGCCTAATGACCTAGGCGCAGTGCGACTGACGATGCCAAAGTTGTCTACCGCATTGCCGGCGGACGGACCGCTGGTACCAAAACCTGAGCTACTGTTGACACACTCAAAACGCTCGCTGGCCGGAGAGGAAATACACGTACTGGCGACTTTGGGCAGCAGCCTTGACTCAAAAGCGCTCGTTGCGCAGTTCAAGCTCCCTGTCAGCAACAAAACCCAGCCCACTTGGCAGCCGGCTCAGGCCCTTGAGTCGACAGATGAAGTATCCCACAAAACAATAGTAATACCAACCTCAATACCTGGTCTCTACACTTTGGCACTTGATGCGACCGCCTGTGGTGGTCCGCGGCGGCTCTACGAGTTTGAAGTAACGCAATCTCTCGCAATACAGAACTCTCGGCAACGAGAACAACTTTTGGAGATCACCGTGGAGAACAAATCAGACACAACGCTGCTTTTGCTAGGCTGCTCGGTTCCATCTTACAGTTCCATTGGCCAAGAGCCAGTATTGACTGCTCCTGGAGATACCTATACGTTTGTGTTTACGCTACAGGCTCCAGTATCCAGAGTCCATCAAAGGGCAACCGTTGAATGGAGACGAGCCCCCCTTGGTACATCTGGAGCGGTTGAACTAGATCTACACCTATAAAGTAAAGTAAAAAATCAGTTCTGTATATTTAACAGGAGCGCTTCATTATTTTGTTCCCGGCACGTGTGAAATACAAGACTTGTATGATTTGGAGTCTTTGCATGATTCTCATAGCACCTCAGACAGCTACGAATCATATCTTAGCGACTCGAAGTTTGGATTCTTACAGAAGTCGTAGACAGTGAATTTATGGTATTAAAGTTATCGTCGAGTATATTGAACTGCAATGTTGACACGTCCTCTAGTCTTGAGGGTCTTCCCGATATATACAGCCAGAACTTTCTTCATTTTAATATTGCACGTCTTTGTCAAACAGACCTTTGCGCAATCGGAAAATACAGTCGATAAACATTAAATTCCCTGATTTTGTAACTGTGAGCAGCGTATATCAGTTGTCACCACCGCAGGCGCAAAAGACTCAAAGAGATCCTTGACACTTCTTGTCAGTTATTGTCACCTAGGCTGTTCCGCAGTTGACGTGCTGGTCTTGGCTTCACTTTTAAATGACTGCCGAGCTTCCTGAAACGTATGATCTGGGGGATCCTGCAAATGTAATATCAGTATCTGAGGGTTTTTAATACTTGAACTGAACTATGAGTTCTCTCCAGCTCTATATATCTGGATAATGTCGATTGTGCCTTTTTTGATGGCGAAAGCCACGTTACGGTTTGTTGTAAGGGATTTAACGTCTGAAAAGCGCAAAGAATTTACTTATTGTTGGACTTCGCACTGTTTGCTTCGGGATATGCAAGCCTCTAAACCTGAATGAGTCGGCTTCCTCAGAATTATGGAAAACTGGTTTTTCCAGCAGCCGTTGAGATGAATACTGTTGCCCTTGATGTTTGGAGCCGCCTTGAAAGCATTGGAGGCAGCGTCACTGCAATCAGTCCCTGCGAGATGATCAGAGAAAACCTGTACACTTGTCGGTATCTCGTTATTACATCCACAGAGTTGACGACTGCTTGGTTAACAATAGCAGTTGGCGGAATGTATCGAGCCACAAAACACAGCAAGACTTGGATCTGCCAAATTAATACTGGAATTTCCAATCATAGTTTGAGCCGCCATTCAAAGCCTAGCAGTGTTTGTAACACGCAAACGGCTCTTGCGTAGCTTCTACCCCAAGTAGAAAGATACAAATCAGTAAGGGTTGTGTCTGCCTCCGCGCCCGCGCGAGCGATAGCGGCCACCTCTGCCACCTCTGCCTCTTCCACCGCGACCGCCACGGTTAAAGCCAGGGATATTTGTTCTCTTGGGAAGGACTTTGATCATGCGACCCTTAAATTCGGACTCATTGAGCATAAGCGCTGATGCGGCCATGCTAGGCTCAGAGAACTCCACGTATGCAAAGCCTTTTGGATTTCCAAACTTGTCGGCCATAATATTTAAGCGGTTGATGTTTCCACATGAGATAAAGTGTTGCTCAAGTTCCTCTGGTGTCGTTGAGTAGTCCACGTTTCCAACGTATACACTGCGGCAGTCTGCATCTTCCTTGGATTCTGCCAATGTATCTTCCTCTGCTTCGACTTCACCCTGGATTTCCTTCAATTTTTGAGCTTGACGCTGCAACTCTGACAGCTGGGCCTCTGCGCTTGACTCCATTGGCTGCTCCTGTTCCTGATCTGTACTTATTTGAGCAGTCATCTGCTGAAGTTGAAGCTTCTGTTGTTCTAGCAAATCTAGCTGTTGCTGCTGTGCGGTTTCAGACTCCATTGTTGAATATTAAACGAAGTTTGAGCACGCAGGCCTAAAGATCTTGTCTATACCACAAAATACTGCTTAGTCAAGATTCTTTTATCCGGCAGAGGACCTTTACTTGCGACGAACGCAGCCTAAATCGCTGTTGTGGGTAGTTTAAAAATCGGCGTTAATAAATTACATCTCGTCTATACTCTCTAGATTCATTAGTCCAGAATCCAGTACGGCTTCTGTTTCTACACAAGGGCCCAACGATAGACGTAGTTCCCGTGAGATCAGTTCAAACGTCACCAGAGTAACAGCGCTAGCGGGAAGGGCTCGACAGATGTTCGTTCCCATACCAGCGTAAAACGCGCGCCAGCCATTCTCGCTATAGAGTGCCTGTGCCGTGCGAACAATGCCGCGGTATCGCTGAGATTTGGACCTAATCTGATTACGCGACCGCAGAATCTCGTGCGGGTAGGTCACGGTGGACGCCACTACTTTTGACAAGATCGAGGCGCCGAGATATCGGAGGGCGGTCCAGGAGCTAGCGGTTTCAGAGCCGTTGCTTTGCTGGACTGCAAATTTCTCTTTTAGAAATTCATACAAGGGAAACTGAATTGCGACATGAGGGAGCCCCAGGAACGCAGAGCCCAAGCCCGAGTAGAACACACGCATGCCCTCAATCCGGAACATCGTCCTTGCTGCGTCGATGATGCCATCGTAGTGCCAGCTCGTGTACTTGTTCTGTGTCATGAGTCGAGTTTTGAGAACCCAAATGGGGTTTGTGACCACTGTTGAGCACGCACCTGCTATGACGGCGCTAATAACATTGGGAGCAGGCATGTCGGCAGCCCATACTTGCGCTCGGCCGTAGACATAAAAGTAAATCGCCCAAGTTGGAATATAGCCCAACACCATTGGCCTGAGACCCTTGTAAAGCCCACCAGGCCCTTCTTCATGGACCAGAGTGCGCATTGTCCCCAAAATACCGCGATATTTTAGCGGTTCGCCAGGATTAGCAAAAGAGCCCTGAACCTGGAGTGTGGTCTTCACCACATCCAAGGGACACACTGCTGTTCCAGCAACAATGCCTGCCACGGCGCCCGAAAGCATGGAGATTTGGCCCTCTGTTAAAACTTCATGCGTGGTCCGATTATTGATAGAGATTGTGCCACTAGGCACCCCAGAGGCCATATATCTGCGCCTGCGCAAATGAACGCCCCACTCTACTTAGATGCTTCTTGGACCGCCTGGATTGCCTTTACTGATGAACGACCAGAATTCCGAGTCGTGCACAAAGGTCCTTATCTAGTAGAGCAGGTAATAAAAGGTCGGCAACCGGAGGTGCCTTGGTTATTTGCAGGCTGACATAGCATAGAATTTCAATAGGGAGATTCTGCCCTGCATTGGTTTATCTATGGCTTAGGGGATCTCATACGCAGGTCCACAGGGCCGTGAAATATTCCAAGAGCTGTAGCTCAGAAGCTTTATACTTGTCGCTGAGCATACATGACCCCCACATTCTCTGGATCTAAAATCTTCCATTTTGTTAGATAAACTCTTATATAAAAGTCTAGAGAAATGAGTATGCAAACTTTAGTATGCTTTGATCGTTTAATCAAGCCCTGTATGCATGCATCTGCCACATGCCCTCATAAGCAGGATGCTTGGCGAATATTCCCACGTCGGGCTTATCCCAGCAGCCTTTAGTCGTTTCGTTTGTATTTTCTGTTTCGCCTGTATTTTCTGTTTTCTCTGTTTTTTTTGTGAACAGGAACTTGGTTAAACCTTTCGGAAAACATGCGATTTCCGTTTGTTTTGTGCAGCGCCGCCGTCGCTTTGGCCACCACCACGAATGTAGAATCGCACTGGGAACAGGCTGTCAGATCAAACCCTCTACCAGCTAAACGTGATCTGCTAAAAAATGACTATTTTGTTGTTAGAGCTGAGGACCCAAAGGTACTGCTGGCGGATGTGGTTGAGGCAATGCCAATAAAGGACCACTGGCTCGTGAGTGTGCCCAAATCCGGCCGGCTCAGTGCCCGTGATTTGGGCGTTCCATTGCATCAAGTTTACGATAATGGACTTAGTCAAATTTCGAGACGAGCACCGGTTCATGATAAAGAGGATCGAGACTCTGCCAATGGCTGTGACGGGATTAGCGAGACTGTTGAGCTGCTAGAATCTCGGGAAGAAAGTTATGACAAGGTCATCAAGGATCTTCAGATCACGGACCCCAAATTCCAGGATCAATGGCACATCTATAACCGCGAGTTTGCTGGTAGAGATATGAACGTCGTTGGTGTGTGGGAAAAGAACATTACAGGCCGTGGCGTTTGCGTTGCAATTGTTGACGACGGCCTTGATTATGAGCACCATGATTTGAAAAAAAATTACTTTGCCGAGGGCTCCTGGGACTACAATGCACACAGACCCGAACCAAAGCATGAACTGTCTATCGATGGACACGGTACACGGTGTGCAGGCGAAGTTGCCGCAGAAAGAAACGACGTTTGTGGTGTCGGCATCGCGTATGATTCACGGGTTGCCGGAATCCGCATTCTTTCGGGTGAACTACTGACCTCGGATGAGGCACGCGCCTTGAACCACCGTATCGATGCCAATCATGTGTTTTCATGCTCATGGGGGCCTACAGATGATGGTAGAACCGTGATGGAACCTCCTGCTCTGGTGAAACGTGCTCTAGTCAATGGTATCGAGCATGGCCGTAACGACCGTGGCTCAATCTACGTTTTTGCAGCTGGAAATGGCCATTCGAGAGGTGACAATTGCAACTATGATGGATACACAAACTCGATTTACTCAATCACGGTGGCCTCGATTGACATTGACAACAATCACCCTTACTACTCTGAAAGTTGTTCCGCCAATATGGCCGTTACTTACTCTAGCAACGCAGTCAAGCAAATTACCACAACAAACAAACGGCTGCAAGATGTAGACTCTTGCACCGACACCCATACCGGAACCTCTGCTTCTGCTCCCATTGCTGCCGGTATTCTCGCACTAGTGTTGGAAGCGCGGCCAGAGCTTACCTGGCGTGACATGCAGTATGTTGTGAGAACCGGGTCTGTTCCCTTTAAGATCCCATCTGCAACGCCTGAGTATAACTGGACCAGAACGTGGGACAACAAGCTTTACCACAACGATTATGGTTACGGTCTTCTTGATGCTACGAGCGTGGTTGAAGTAGCCAAAACATGGGAACTCGTTAAGCCACAGTCGTGGTTCTTTAGTGAGCCTGCTGGACCAGTTGAGATTGGCAGCAGTGTTGCTGAATCCGTGATCAAGGTATCCTCTGATGATCTTAAGAATGCAAACTTTGAGCGGCTTGAGCAAGTAAACGTCGTTGTCAACCTCAACCACTCACGTAGAGGTGCTCTGAGCTATAGTCTTGTTAGCCCCTCTGGTTTTGAAGTGGTGCTAGCTAAGGCGCGGCCTCGTGACATCTCAAATGCTGGTCTAGTCAATTGGACATTCACCAGTGTTGCACACTGGGGAGAAAAACCTGATGGTGAGTGGAAACTCAAAGTGCACGGTGCCGATGAGACATCAGGCACGCTGACTAGCTGGCAGCTCAAACTTTGGGGTGAATGCAAGGACGCAAAAAAGGCCAAGAGGTACAGCGATGAGTGGGACAAGTACGAATCCAAGGCAGACTTGTTTGTTGGAGGAGAAACTTCAACTTCATCTACTAGTGCCGAACCGGAACCGACAGAAGCACCCCCTGCTTCTAACAACACTACCGAGAGCGGCCAAGACGCGGCTTCCACTTCGGCTGCAAGCTCTAGTTCCAATCACGAGAACATTGCCACTGGAATCACTGATCCTGTTGCGGGCAATTCTACTGCGACAGAGTCAGCAGTACCCAATCCTGGCAATGATGCCTCCAAAGATAACAAAAAAGGAAGCAGCCTTCACTGGCTTTGGTGGCTAGCAGGACTCGGACTCATTGCGATTACTGCTGTTGGCGTTATCGTGAGACGTCGTGCTGGTGAATACGTGGCAATTGATAGGCTTGTCGAGCCAGCAGACTTTGTGCTGGATGACAGCGAGTTTGACTACTCTAGCGCAGATGAACGCGGGCGTGAATCTTTTGAGCTTGACGACATGTCGGGTCGTCGTGGATTGGCTATTTAAGCTGTGGTCTACTGAATAAATATAAACACTACAAAGCAACTAGTATGAACAGCTTTGATTGAGCACCTTTTGGTGGTAAAGGAGCAATTTTCAACTTACCGTCAACCTGGCATTTCGGTTGGTTGTGAAAGGGTAAGGAGCACAAATTGCCCACATTATTCATTTGAAGCCTGCTTATGGCGGGGTAGGATCAAAAGACACGATCGATGTCATTCTTAGTAATCAACACTTCCAGACAGGTCGTGCATGCACAGAGGAGGGCACGAAAGGCTATTATTGACTGCTGGCAGTTTAGTTGACTGTTTTCCTGCAGGATCCTCGATCGAACAAAACGTGTCATGCTAAGTCGCAAAAAGGCCAGGACAACAAAATCTGGAAACAATGCTACCATTGCATGGCGCATGCATCATATCAAAAAGCCAGACGGAGAGCCTCTCTGGCGTGCTGACATTCAGTATGATCTACTCCATCATTTGTTCACCAACGACAGAGCTGTCTTTACTGACAAGGCAACAGGAGCGCGCACTATGACATTTGCCGATTTATACATTCAAACAATGGCAGACTCGCCAAAATGCTCAAAGGTCCTGAGCGAAAAGCTGTTGAAAGAACGAGATGCTGGTATGGCAGTAGCTATGATCTGTTTTCTGGTCAATATTGGCCGGATGAATACTACAATCAACTTCTTTCCCGAGATGAAAGCACAACTCCGGACATACCACCCTGTCCCATCACTCCAAGCTGGTGATACCTCTGACAACAAGCAGCTTCAGGACGCACCGAGATTAAAGTCTATACTCAAGGGCGCCTGCGAGCATGAAACCGCAATCTCTGAGCTGAGCGAGCTATCAACACATGATATCCCTACCACAAACCCGATCAAATTGATCTTTCTCATGTCGACCGATTTCACGGTCATTGAAAAACAGTTTATGAGCGAGGATGCCAGTTTCGCTGATCTTATTATGAACCCTGCTCTAAGCTCAGCGTCCAGAGCACAGGCACTTTTGTGGTTATTCTGGGCGTATTTGGAAACAGATCAATCTCAAGACCAGGTCGCTTCTAACCCCTTTGGCAGCGGTCACTGCAGCATACCCCCACTCGTTCCACTCACGGATGATATGATGGCATTGGAAAACGTCGACCCGCTAGTTGAAATTAGCTTTGGCAACAAGATGGCGTTCCAACGGCATGAGTATCTCAAACAAACAACAACCAACGCCACTAATGCCTCTGCTCAACCACTCACTGGCAAGAGAACTAGGCAGGCGTCCAGTGCCAGCTCCCGAAAGGGGACCACTAAACCCAATGTTCTCGTGGTACCCGAGGGGCGCACTCCATCAAAGCAGCAGGAACTGAAGGAGTTTCGTCAGCTTTTGAACGGTAAACGAGAACGAAGAAAATCAAGACGAATGAGTACACAGGACAGTCTGCAAAGGGAGCTCTCGTTCCTCTCAGAATTGGATCCAGTCTTCGACTCTGACGAGGATTTCGTTGCGCATGCTGATGTCTCAGATACCTCACCGAGCCTTATTGCGGCGGGGCTAGGTGACCAGGTCGGTGATTTTGGTGAAAGTTGCAGCTCGATAGTCTCTGCTCTCAAGGCGGCCTGTTCCATTCTTAAAAGCTCACAAAAGCCTGCAGGAGAAGTGCAGTGAGTGTACCCAAAACTATTTATAATTATCTCTAAAGAAAACCCTCCGACTCCTGCTGCTTCAGCCTTTCCTCTTGTGAGGCTATTGGATAGCTGCAAATTGTCTGGTACTCTCAAAATTACATCTAAATATGCCCCTCACATGGGCAGTAATATGGCCGCAGATATCGAATCCTCACCTGCATATCAACTTTGAGAAGATATGCGCGTTATAGCCCTTACCCCATAAGCACGTGGGGCATCTCGCCAGTAGAAGTAGTCTCTGCAATCCCAGGTTTGACTTGACGATAGCATGCTTTTTTCAGCCAAGCTGAAGAGGGAAGCTTTCGAAGCATGGGAAGAACACTATCTGGATTATGATAAATTGAGAAGGTCATTGAAAGAGACCAGGGGCAACCAGTCTCAGAATCAATGGACTGAGGAAGACGAGAGCCAGTTTGTGCAGCTGCTCGACAGGAACCTCGAAAAGGTTTACTCGTTCGAGTCGCATAAATACAATGAACTGAGTGATCGTATTTCCACAATTGAGAACCAAATCAAGGATGCAGATCCTGAAAACTTTGATCCCAAGGAAGTTGAGCCTGAGCTGGAGAGCATTCTTGAAAACGCCAATACGCTTGATCATTTCAGAAGGCTCAACTATACTGGGTTTGTCAAGATCGTAAAGCGCCATGATCGTATTCATCCAATGTACCAGGTTCGTCCCCTGCTCCAAGTTCGTCTCCAGGCTTTGCCCTTCCACTCTGAGGACTACTCGCCCTTACTCTATCGTTTATCAAAAGTTCATGAGGATATCTCTGCAAAGTTTGGAACGCTCTCAGAGACCAGACCCAGCATTGAGGGCAATCATGCTCGCTACGTCACGCTACAGTACTGGGTGCATCCTGAGAACTTGATGGAGGTCAAAACGCGGATTCTGAGGCGGTTACCCATTTTGGTCTACAACCGCGAAGACAATGATCTTAACAGCACAAACTCGGATCCTGTGGTGACAAGTTTGTACCTTGACAACCCTGAGTTTTCGCTGTACCAATCCCAATTGTCTAAAACTAAGGGCTTGAATACCCCAACTTCTGTGAGGTTCAGATGGTACGGCCCGCTTTGGGAGAAGCCCGACATCGTTTTGGAGCAGCACAACGAGGAAAACGGCAAGATCACCAGGATCAATTTGAAACAAAAACAGATTGAGCCATTCTTGCACAACGATGCTAGCGTCATTGAGAAGCGTGTGACCAAAATGAAGAGTCGTCAAGTTGCCTCTGCACAGGTCGCGGACTTCCAGACAGCTGCAACTGAATTGCAAGAGTTCATCTCTGAAAATGCAATCCAACCCATGCTGCGCACAATTTACAAGCGTGCAGCGTTTGAGATTCCTGGTGATGATCGTGTACGCGTAATCATTGATTCCGATATCATGTTCATCCGTGAAGACAGTCTCAATGCTGAGCACCCCATTCGCGACCCCGCAAAATGGCACCGCACAGATTTGGATCAACCCAACGTTGATATTCGTCAGTTTATTCGTAAAGGCGAGTACGCCTCCTTCCCTTACTCTGTTTTGGAGGTGAGATTGAAGCATGACGAGATCTCTAGTGTACTTCCCAAGCCTGCTTGGGTTGAGGATTTGACCAAGTCAAATCTGATCAAAGAGGTCCCTCACTTTACCAAGTACTTGCAGGGCATTGCATCGCTTTACGGAGAAGACGACCGCCTTGACAGCCTTCCCTTCTGGCTTGATCAGCTTGACAGCGATAACAAACTCCCTCAAAAGCTCCACCCTGATGTGCCATCGAGCAGCAGACCCTCGGTCGATGTTCAGCGCATTATGGATCAGGACAATCAATGGAATAATAGCGATGATGACGATGACAGTGAGGATGGCGGAGACTTGCTGGAGCCCAGCTCCAGCGCTGCTGAACTCCAGCAGCTTGAAGAGATTGGCTTCCCTACCCGGATTACTGATTCTACCGGCATTTTTGAGGAAAACGAAGAAGCTGACGAAGTCATTCTCCCTCCTGGCGTTACCAAGCCTCAGTTCTGGCTAAAGAATCAGTCCTCAATCAACGTTGAAACAAAGGTCTGGCTCGCTAACGAGCGTACCTTCAACAAATGGCTCAACACAACCGCAATGCTCTCTGCTTTGACATTCACCCTCTACAGCTCTGTGCGCAAGACTACACACCCTCATATTGCTACCGTGGTGGCCTACATCTTGTTCAGTCTTACCATTTTTACCGGCTGCTGGGGCTACTGGCAGTACGTCAAGCGTCTTGACCGTATCAAGGCTCGTGAAGACGCTCACCTTGACGACTCATTTGGACCGCTTCTGCTTGCAGCGGGCTTGCTGCTAGCTCTGGTGATCAACTTTGCCGCTAACTTTGAGTCCTCGCGCAACCTCATTCAATACTACATCCCTATATTTGATGCTGAGATTCTCGCAAACTAGCGAAAATGACAGCAAATCTATAGTTTAATTCCGAGGTACTAAGTTTGAAGGCTAATATGAGCGAGCTACTGTGCACGAGTCACAGCGGTGGCATGATTAATTCATGGCTTGTTTTTCGGCCGGATTTACACTACTGCTGGGGGTACATGTATGATATGTGCATATGCCTGCATATCCTTGACTGCTTGGAATAGAGTCAAAACTAGTTGCATTCGTAGAAGTTGTATTAAACGGAAACTCATATGAAAACCTAGGAATTAATTAATCTTATTCACGGCGCTAGTAGAGGTTGCACTGCCTGAACAATATATCCATCTTTGGTGACCTTTCCTTTCAGCGAGTATAGTGGTGTAATCAGATTTAGGCTGAATAATTTGTCATCAGCATATCCGAGCAGTAACTCTTGACATCACCATGGTGAGAAGAATTGCCAAGTATGGCTGGAAATCTGGTATCTTACCACGTTTGAAGAAGGTTGTACCCACTGTCAAAGCTCCTTTTGAAGTTCCTGCGGACTATGGGCTCCGTGTGACGTTCAAGGACCCTGCCATGGCTCCAAAGGGTCTTGCCATAAATGTACCAGAAAAGGTTGATAAATCTGTCCAGGAGATCCTCGATTCAAGCGCGGCTTTACCAAAGTCTCGAAAGAACACAGAAAACATGACTGAGAGCGAAAAGTGGAGACGGCTCACTGCTGATATTCGCAGAACATACCACCGCGAGTCACTCGAGATTGAAGGCACCCGCGAAAAGTTGAGAGCCCAGAGACGTCAAGCCCGCCATGAAGCATCTGAAACTTTGAAAGAGAATATGAAAAACCTACAGGAAACGCCAGCTGCGCTGCTCACCATGCCCACTATCGAGTCATCGCTTTTGCAAGGCACAATGATTGTTCCACGCACCGAGGAAGAGACCCGCTTACTGAAATTGAAGCGCCAGGCTAATCGCAAGGCGCTCGAGCTCAAGATTCGCAAGAACAAGATGGATCAGGTCTTGGAGCTCTACGAGTCTGGCAAGTCGTGGTGTCTCACTGAGGAGGAGCTTGATGCTCAGATTCAGAGAGCGTTCGCACCTGGCGCTCCCACCAAGGCATCTTTTAACACTCAAGCGTGGGCACGTTTGGACGAGACTACTGAGAGAGCCAAGCAAATCGATATGGCGTTCTTTGGCACAACCAGATCTGGCGGCCCGTCACTCGCCAAAATCCAGGAGCACATGGATATCAAGGCTCAATCCTAAAGTAGCCAAGGCTAAAGTCCAATTCCAATGCTAATCTAGACGTCGAGTGCTCAGTTCTGAGATCATTTAAAATATATCGAAATTCATATATATAATCTGACGATTCTGCAGCGCGTAAGCAATATAAACCCAGGCGTTCCAGATACATATACTCACGTTTACAACCCAAGTGTCTAGCTATCTCTCCAGACTATCTCCCTCATGGATGGCTTGGTCTGTACCTGAACTCACCGTTTCAAACGCGCCGTTGCTAAAAAATGGTGAAACGTTTCTCACTTCTGCGGATGGCATTCGCGCGATGATCACAGTCAATTCCAGGACTAAACCATACAATGGCTCGATTCATTTATCAACCAGACGACTGTTCTTTGTTCCTACTTTGCAAAGTGCTGATGATGCTATTTCGCTTGAATTGTGCCAGATACTGGAAAGCAGCACTGAGAAGCGATTTATGGGAACGAGTGGCTCACTGACCGTGGTTTCCAACTCAGATCAGCCAGGCCAGTCCGATCCAGCCCAGATCAAGTCAAGTGTTACCTGGATTTGTAAAATCTGCTACTACTCGAATGTTGGTAGCCTCAATGCATGCTCAAACTGCGGTGTGGCCCGCGCGCCTGATGAGGTAGCTAGGCTGGGATCACCCGATGCAGGTCTTGTTGCCTCTTCTGGCGACGATGATCAGGTTCCTTGCAAAACATGCACATTTCTCAATCATTATACGCTACGAAACTGTGAAATATGTGGAAACGAGCTACCACGAAGAGCCGAAAAAAGGCGCGTGATTGACGAAAGTGTCAAGTTTGTGTTTCTAGAAGGAGGGAGCCGTAAATTCTACGCGCAACTTCTTAAGGCTGTTAAGGACTTGGAAGAGACTACTGCCGCTGCTGCCAGCTCTGAACTGGCACCACTATCTGGGCTAAAAGACCTGAAGCTGGCAAACGATGATTCTAAGCAGCCGACAATCTTCACTGGGATTCATGGGATCATGAATGAAAGCAACGAACGATTTTCCTCGAATGAACGAGCAATCAGCACCGCAATGGCAGATATGATGCAGTTGAACCAAAAGGCCAACAGGCTTTTTGAGCTAATTGACTCTTATCGAAAGCTTGATCCTGATGTACACGCCATTGTGGCTGGATTAAGCGGTCCTCTGATTTCAGAAGAGATGTTCGAGTCCAAGGAAGCGTATCTCCAGCAGCTGGCTCGGCAAGTGGCCGAGTTTATCTCCGACAACCAGCTTCTTGAGGGCCATTTGATGAGCCTCCATGACATTTACTCGTTCTACAATGCCGCCCGTGGAGGAGAGACCATTTCGCCCAGCGACTTTAGGGAGTGCTTCAACAGAGCTGAAAAGTTGGAGTTGCCGTATCGTCTTCGCGAGCTTAGAAGCGGCGTTCTGGTCGTTGAAGCGAAAATGTACAAATGCGCAGAGGATCGGCTAGTAGACTGGGTCCGGACAATGGAAGCCACTGCTCTTTTTAATGGCGTTACTGTGCTTATGGTGAGCCAACATTTCAAGTGGAGTTTGGCAATCTCTTTGGAAGAACTGGAGTGCTCAGAGGCTGCTGGGCAACTCTGCCGAGATGAAGCCACTCAACGGATCGCATTTTACACGAATCATTTTTAACTTATTTAGGTTAATTTTAATTTTTATTTTTATTATCATATTTTTTATTCATTTCTCTTTGTATGCATTAACGACAACCAATACACAGGCTATGCAACAAGCTTCTGGCCAGCAGAAGTTTAGCACAGCTCGAGGGCCGACAATCTGATCGCCGGACGTGCAAAGGGTAGCGAGACTTTGGGTCTGTATTCAAGCTTGGTACCGTCTCTTCAAACAGCAGTTGAGCCTGCAGGCTTGGAAGTATCAGGGAGAGCTCTTAGCTTGTCCAGCACAAAATTGCGCTCGGCTTTGAACATGTCATCTTCCTTGTTCTCGGAGTCCAATGTAGTCTCGATAGTCTCGATCAACTTGGCTTTGTTGCGCACCAGTAAGTCTGTAATAGCAGGAGGCTTCCTTGGGTTAGCAATAAAGACTTTGAATAGCTGAAAGTTCTCATATTTGATGACCTTCGACTTATCCCGCGTTAGGCGCATGATGAGCTTCAAATTGTGGACATCAGAGACATAAGCAAACATGAAATCTCCGTTTCTGCGAAGGCGGATGATATTAGCCTGAAGAGATAACGCCTGTCGACGAGCAACGTAGTTGTCGCTCTCAATCAGCTTGTTGATCGCGCAGATGAACTTTTGTGTGTTGTCTTTTAGAAATCTGGAAGAGACTTCGGGGTAGTTCATCATAAAGGCATTGATAACCAGACCACATCCCGACACCACCTCGAAGGATGGCGACAGACAGTATTCGAACAAATCCCAGAAATCAGGTAAGTAGAGGATCTGTTGGAGAAGCTGTTCGTATTTGGCCACCTCAGTCAGTATTGCACATGCGCTTGCATGGGTTTTGATTGAGCCTGCGGAGGTCAATAGTAGCTCAAAGATTGAGGGTCTTTGTAGGAAATAGCTTACAGTGGCGGAATTAGATCCGATCCTTCTTTGCAGGAGGAAAGTGAATAGACGTGATATAGAGCGCCGGCTTTCAAGGTCCAAGTACTCAAACATCTCCATGAGATGGACTAGAACGTTGGATGCATATATTTCCTTGGCCAGTGCAGCCATCAAATCTGGATCTGGATCTGCGGTTCCACGCTCACCACACGCAATGAGCGCTGCTAAAGACAAGAGTCTTGAGATCTCCTCCAATACCTGTTGTTAGCAGCCGAATTCGCAGAAACAAAATGCTGGGAATGCAATTCTATGACCCCCCCTGGTCAATGAACCGGAAGCTTCCCTGCCATGTTGGAATTTGTTTAACTTACCTTTGCGTCTGGCGTGGCATCACGGGTCACCAGGTCGTTTAAAGCACTGATGACTTCCTGTGGTGTCTTCACCTTGTTGCGTTGAAAAAAAAACGACATCTCCTCTAATACCACCAATGCCTATGCTGTTCAACTACGACCTGCTGTGTTAAGTAGAGTTCGAAAAATTTTGTGTGTGCTTTAAGAAACACTGACCACAGATCACCTTACGGACTATTGCGCCGCCCTTGCCCTCTCTGTTTACACCCCAGCTTATGATCTTCTTAGGGCGGGGAAATTACCTAAAACACTTTGGGTGCATAATCTCATATGCAGATGCGGATCTAGCTCTTGTTTAGACACATTTCTGCTAGTTGTATGTGTTCCAAGCAAGCAAATGCAGGTATTAGCCAATAGCCTAATGAGACGCTTTTAGCAATGTTTATAATGTTACAAAAGTACAAATGCTCTACTCGAACTTCTGGCTAAAGGGATGCTCAATTTCGCCGTATTGGATCTCGCTGATCCAGTTAACCACAGTCTCAGTGAAGTCACCAATCTCTTTACCCTCAGGCAAGGGAACGAGAATAGGCTCACCGTGGTAGTTGATCTCCTTAACAGGGCAGACGATAGCAGCGGTTCCTGCACCAAAGACCTCAACGACCTCATTCTTCTTGGAGCGCTCACGGAACTCATCCATGTGAATTTTGCGCTCACTGACGGTCCACTCCTTGGGGTCCAAGCGCTCTCTAGCAAGCTCCAGAATGGACAAGCGGGTAATACCCTCGAGAATGGTGCCATCCAAAGGAGGAGTCGCGAGCTCCTTGGTGCCATCAGCGTTCTTGAAGACAACGAACAGATTCATGGTACCAGCCTCAGTCATGTAGCCTTCGAAGAGCCACAGGTTCTGCTGCATGCCGCGAGCAGCAGCCTCACGCTGGGGAACCACGCAGGGAGCGTAGTTAGCACCCAGCTTCTTGTTGCCAACTCCACCGGGCCATGCGCGAACAGCATCATCAGTTGCCTCGAGACGGACAGCCTTGAAGCCGGTAGGGTAGTAAGGACCAACAGGAGAGGTAATCACAAAGAGACGGGCCTTGGTGGGGGCAGAAACGCCAACCGAAGCCTGAGTACCAATCATGGTAGGACGGATGTAAAGAGAGAAGCCTCTGCCCTCGGGAACCATGTCGCGATCAACCTTAACGAGCTCCTGGATTAGCTTAACAGCCTGCTCGCTATCAAAGTTAGGCAAAGCAATACGCTCGCTTGAAGAATTAAGACGCTCCATATTGTTCATGGGGCGGAACAGTCTCAAGGAGCCCTGCTTGTCCTTGAATGCCTTCAATCCCTCAAAGCATGTGAATGCGTAGTGCAAAACGCTGGATGCAGGATCCATTGAAAACGGACCATAGGGCTGGATCAAAGGTGCGCCCCATCCCTCATTTGCATCCCAGTCGACAGTGAGCATGTGGTTGGCAAATGTCTGGCCAAACACGAGCTTATCGCGCGGAGGCAAGGATTTTGGGCTCAGACATTTCTTGATGATCAATTTTGAAGCATCCAAAGGTGCCAGTTTGTTGTTGGTCATGATGTCTCTGCAAATCTGTTGGGAATTGACAGGCTGAGACTGTCCGTTTATATAACTATTTCACCTCGTCTGTCCGATTGTAATTTAGTAATCGCAGTAGGGTATGTAAGAGTCACATCCAGCCAAATCTTTTGGAGAGAGTATGCACATCGCTGATGACTGTTAAAAGAGCCAATCGACTCATTTGACTGGAATCAGCGATTACTGTTCGAACATGTTTTAACATATATATTTAGCGTGCGTACATCAGATTTCATAACGACGCACCTTTAAATGACCAAGATGTCGAATCCGACCCTACCTCAGGTTACATAACCCCGCCCTACTACCCGCAGCCTCGCAGTAGGAAAGATAGCATACCACAATGTCCAGTTCCCGCTATTCGGACGCCTCATCCTCCAGCAGGCGTTCTCAGCCTGGAGGCCCTGATTACCGGGATCGTTTCCGTGTTGACGGCCAATATAGTGTCCCTGTTTTACGTGACAATGGCGGGGAGATGTCAATTGGACGCCTCCAAACTCTGATCACAAGAGCAGTTAGGCCTACACAAAGAGAGCCAGATTTGGCATTGAATCTATCTATTGCAGATGCAATCACCGAGCTGAAGGGCGGTGCTCCACGTGCTGCGGCAATGGCAATTGTTGAGCACATTAACTCTAGGAACAATCACGTTGCTGTTTTGGCGTTATCTGTTCTAGACGTTTGTGTGAAGAACTGCGGGTACCCTTTCCACCTCCAGATCTCTCGCAAAGACTTCCTGAATGCACTTGTACGTCGGTTCCCTGCTCGTCCGCCAATCAGCTACACCCGTGTCCAGCTCCTTATTCTTGAGTTCATTGAAGAATGGAATCAGACACTGGCCAAGACCTCAAGATACAGAGATGACCTGGGCCATATTCGGGATATGCACCGGTTGCTTATCCACAAGGGCTACACATTCCCGGAGGTCAACAGAGATGATGCTGCCGTTTTAACGGCACCAGATGCATTAAAGTCTGCAGCAGAGCTTGCTAAAGAGGACAGGGAGCTCCAGGAGGCAAAGCTGCAGGAACTCATCCGGAGCGGCACCTCCGAAGATCTGAAGGAGGCCAATCATCTCATGAGCGTTATGGCAGGTTTCAGAGAGTCGCAGGTCGACTACCATGCTAAGGTTGCCAAGGACCTTGACAAACTTCGGCGCAAGGCAGAAATTCTTGAAGAAATGCTCAATAATCTCGCACCAGGTGACTCTATCAGCAATGATGACGTATTTTCAGAGCTTGTAGACTCTCTGCGCACTGCTGCTCCAAAGATTAAAAAGATTATCGAGACAGAGGATGTTGATGAAGATCAAGAATCCCTGGACAAGGTGACTTCTATTTACGATTATGTGACAAAACTGGTGCAAAAGTATGATCTCGTTGTTGCTGGTCAATTCGATGAAGCGGCCAATCTCTCCATTACTTCGCTTGGAGGCACACACGCCAAGATTGGCTCTCGCCAAGCACTGATTGCTAGTCTCATCGATATCGGCGATGCTGAAATGAGCGCTCCTGCACCCGAAGCTGCTGGAGACTTGTTGGGACTCGATTTTGGCGGGCTAACTCTCGGCGGAGGCGATTCGGCGCCAATTGCGAAATCCTCCGGAACAATACCTGCATCGAACCCCACAGACCTTTTAGGTGACTTGTTTGGCCCTACGGCACCTTCTGCCGCCGCTGCTGCTGCTCCTGCTGCTGCTCCTCTGGTATCAGCCCCTGCTGATTTTGCACCTACTGCAATCTCGTCTTCATCAGGGCGCATAGCACTTAACGATGAGTCTGTCAAAATTGAGTTCTTCCCTTCACGCACAGGCAGCGAGACTCACATTCTGATCAAGGTCTCAAATCCCAGTGATAAAAAGATTACGGACTTCAAGCTTGAGTTATCTGCACCCAAAAGCCGATCTTTAAAGATTGGGCAGTCAACTGGAAGCAGCATTGATCCTAGAAAGGTAGACGGCATCACACAAAAAGCAGTGTTGGAAAATAGCACTCCCGTGAAGCTGCGCTGGAGACTTTCATTTAGATCTGGTCTGTCTGCAAAGGAATTTGATGGCTTTGAAGCCGAGCTTTAAACTCAATAGCAATTCATATTTCTCGCAAGGCCGTTTGCTATGCTCATAGACCGAGTAAACTTGAACTTTCTCATTCAACAGCATAAAAGTCTTGCAAGCTGTCTGTCTGTATTGTAATACGTTTTATGCTTCGTCTTTATGCTTCGCAAAAACTTTCAAAATTAAAGTCAAAATTGTTACCTATAAATATTATCGTATCTCGTCATTGTGGTGGTGGTGGTGGTGGTGGTGGTGGTGGTGGTGGTGGATGCTGCGGTTGCTGGTCTGGCAGGATCTGATTTGGAGGAACAGGTGACATCTGCCTTTGCATCTGCTGCTGGGCCAGCTGGGCTTTCTGTTCGAGTTGGATTTGCTGCTGCTGAAGCTCAATCTGCATCTGCTGCTGCCGCAACTGCCGAAGCTGTTGCTGCTGAGGCGTGAGTACTTGAGTCTGGTCCGCCTGTTGCTGCTGATTGGGCAGCGGGATCTGTCCTTGCGCTTGGGCTTGTGCCTGGGCTTGTGCCTGTTGCTTCTGCAAAATGCGTTTCTGAATATACCGTTTAATGTGCTGGCCAGCCAACTGCTGAATTTGCTCATCAGTGAATGTCGGATTTTGGCGTTTCATCTGTTGAAGCATACTGTTGTACTGGTCCCGTGAAATAAAGTGCGCGATCCGTGTAGCTCCGGGCGTAGACTGGCGAGGAATGTTGGCTGCGCCTGGTGGTACCATTTGACCGCTTTGAGTGGGGTTCATGGCCATCCTTGGCTGTTGTTGACTATTGAACTTTTGCGACATCCTCTCAGGACCAGGAGACCCAGCATGCAAACCATTGAACTCATCCTTGATACCCACAGATGGATCGAGCTCCATATTACCAAATACAGGGCTAGACATATTGCTCAAACTGGGGCCACCAGTTCCAACTCCACCGCCCAAATTTGGCATTGTTGTCATGGGAGAAGCATCGCGGCTGCCGCTGAGGTGGGAATCGAGGCTTCCCATCCTTGAGAGCGGCCTTGTTGGATGCCCCTGTGTATCTAGGGTTTCCAATCCGTCTTTTCCTGGTCCCAATGAGTCTTGCTTCATTTGCATCTGCCGCTGCTCTTGTAACTGCGAGCGTCTGCGACGCTCGATGACCATCTGTAATTGCTCTTGTGAAAGCCTGGTGTTGCCAGCAGCAACGGCGGCGGCAGCAACAACTGAAGATGGCATCGGGATGCCCGCAATGGAAGTCGGAAATTGAGGATTTGGAGGCATCTTTCCCTGTGCTGCAAGGACAGCAGGCATGCGCTTCTGCATTGTCTCCAGTCTCTGCTGTGCTGCCATTACATTTTGGGCATTCGCAACTGGCGCAGCAGGAATAGGCTGGCTTAGTGGCCGAGGACCTGGATTGAGCTCACTTACTCCTGGACGCATATTTTTGGCACGGGAGGGAGGCGCCCTAGTAACTTGGCTAGCCCTCTGCTGAGCATACGCCTCTGCAGCTGCCTTGTCGCGCTCAAACTTGATTCTTGATAATTCCATTGCAGAGGGGACCACACGAGCGGGTGGCTGATTGGGACGACCATCAGGATTGGTGTATCTCCGGGTAGGAGCAGCCTTTGGTTGGTTTTCCCGCTTCAATGTTGACTTGCGAATACTCTCAAGCATGGAAGACCATCTCAGCTGTTTGTGGCCACGCTGAAGATTATCAGCTCCAATGCCCAGTGGCATAAGTCTTCTCTTAGTTGCTTGTTGTGTTTTGTACGAGGCATCTAACCAGATTCTTGCCTGTTCTGCATATCTACCCTTGAGCTCTTTCTGATCAAAGTTCTTGTTGAGTTGAAGCCAGCGTTCAAAGCACTGCCAAGGAGTTCTCCGCTCAATGTTGGACGTGTAGCCGCCTGTTGGCAATGTAGAAAGGTAGTGGCTAACCAGTTCCCAGTTATACTTGAGATCCCTAGCAAGAGGGATGAGTCGCTGATCATCGGCGGGCAGCCACAAGGAGATTGCACGTTGGCTCAAGTAACGCACATCGGGCGGTTTGGGCGCTCTAACTTCATGATGGTTATCAAGACTCTGCGACTTGCCAAATAGCTTGGATGTTGTATAAAGTTGCGACTTCGCCAAAGGCTGATGATCAATAAATATGTTGGGAAGCTTCTTGGGGCGCTCCACAACAACTGTTTTCCAGCCCCCATCCATAACAGGTAGGGACAAGAACTTGCTGACTGCAACGAACGGGGTTCCTTCAATTTGGCCAAACGAGTTTGCAGTTAACTCGAGTGCTGCTTGGGGCGTAAGCATGTTGGTGACTTCCTTCGAGATGTCATTTAGCTTGTCGAGCTCAATACAGCAGAGATCGCCCAGATCCAGGGCTGCTGAGCCCTCAGTACAGTCGCCAATAATGCTGAGTTGCTCAAATTCGCTATCACTCGAAACATACATCGGAAGGGCAACTGGTTTCAATTCCGGATCGACTGCCCGAAGACCAGTTCCAGATTCAAACCAGTCAAGGACGGCCTTGGATAGCGTGTTCTGTACAAACAGCTTGTGACGACGGCGTTGATGCATGCTGGTGCGCATCCAAAGGGCTTCATCCAGGAGATAATCACCATGGCATTTTCTTCGAGGAGGTGCCTTGGCTTTGGAAATTTGTCTCAAGCTCCACTTATCATTTCTTTTTAGTTCATCAATGCGTAGATACACCACAGAAAGCTTACCTTCTAGCAGGCTCTGTTTATAGATATCGGTTGATAGTGTCTTGTGTGAAGATGGAATAAGCTTAGCTGTTGGCTGAGTTTGGACCATGTGGAATAGTTCCGTGAATGATCTCCGTGATTTCGGAGGATTGGGCATACGATCTGGAGTCATGTAAATCAGTGAAAGATCATCCAAAGATACAGTAGAGAGGTCCAGAGGCTTTTCCTGCTTCTCCTGAGGATAGCTTGGAGCAATTGCCTGGGACTGAGAAGGTGTTTTCAAAGACTCCGAGTCAGACTTGGCAGCACTCTCCACATCAACAGTTGTCAATAATTCCAGCTTCGTATCAGCACTAGTGGGTTCAATATTAGCCCTTTTGGCTGCATTTTCGGTTGCTTCTATTGAGATAGAGTCGCTAAGCTTCCTCTTCAAGGCTTGGCTTGGCTTTCCGCGAGTACCTGTTGCTAAGTTCGATTCCCAAGTAGGAAGAGAACCTGTCTCTTTCCAAACCGATACTAGACTTTGGACCTTGGCTAGAACTCTCTGCATCTCTTCTTTTTGCGGCACACGTGTCGGATACTCCGATATAAGTACCAGCTCGGCCAAGGCGCCTACGGAATCTGTCCCGCTAGAGCACGAAGCCTCGCTGTTGGCCATAACTCGTGATTGAGATGTTATCATTCTATTTCGCGTCTGTATCGTTTGGGGGTCCGGTCACGTGTGGGTGCTCCCAATTTTATGCCACCACCAGTACAGCAGAATCTCAATAGCAGGCAGCAGCACTCACCTTCAATGTTGATGACAAATGTAATCACATCTTTGCTAGCCTTGATCTGATCTGCAGGTCTGACAAATTGGGCCCTGCATAGACACAGACGAAACATCCATAACCAGCCATGTTCGTGTACAGGAGGGCAGGAGGGCCTTGTTTCATGCAGTTTCATGTCAAACATCATTTTCATTCGCAAAAAAAATGGAATTCCCGAAGTTTTCTTCTGCAAAAATAGTGCAGCTCGCAAGTACATAATTGTAGGTCAGCTTCAATCAAGGCAGTGTGGTTTTTATGAAGCCGTTTGTATTCAACAGCGTAACTAGCTACTTTGTCGAGACCCTGTTCAAAAAATCAGTCAAATGTGGCCTATATGCAGTATTCGCTTTTGGCAAGTCGTCCCATTCATTACCTGAGTTTACTGATATCTGGCTTGCATCGCAGATTCTAGTTACACAGTTGGTACAGAGAACGGGGGTAGATAAGCAGAACTAAACAGCTGTATGGTGATTGTAAACAGACTTTATATTGACTAAGTTTTGATTTTACTCCTAAGGTTACCGCGATATGAGAGCCTCCAAATCAATTTTCAAGTTTGAGATGTGGACATACAATGCATGGCAACTTGCCCTACCCCGTTGAGTGCATAACTCCCGAAATCGAAGAAATACCACACCATAGAAATGTAAGTATTTGGACCTGTACTAGCCCATTTAACTGAAGGAAAAGATACCTTATCAACTTGAAGATAATTTCAATACTCACATGCCAGACAAAGCTGGTTTTTCATAGGAAATACACACCAAGTTGACCAAATTGTGTGAGGAGGCTCGTGCAGCGGCTCTGCATTAGGCTGTTTTATGATAAACTAGTCCCCTGAAATACGGAATTATCATAGAAATACGCATTGCTCTTAGACTGAAAGACATTTTCTCAATTACAGTGTGGTTATACCCTCTTCTTTCTGTTTAACAAGAGCACACTGGTCAAATCTGCTGCCAGAATCCAGGTGTCCAAGAACTCTATGCCTGATTATTGAATGCAGTTTGAACAGACGATGATGCACGTCTTTGATGGACTGTGCATGTCTTTACTTCGCGCATAGAGACCCGCACACCTGCAGAATAAGTATAAGGCAGCCGAGAATCTCTTTGAAAATCATCAACCTATTCTAACATGATGAGCCAACTGGTCTTTCTCTCTTTGCTTGCCGCAGCGGCTCAAGCTCAAGTCTATCTAACAATTACTCAAGATATGACGACAACTATTTACGGTATTCCGATTGTTTTCCAGACTTATTGTCTCGCTGTCGTCTCCGATGGCTCAACATTTACAGTCACTCCAACTCCGGAGCCATCACCTTTCTCCTCCCTCTCAGACGCTACTTCGAGTGAAGTGGTTTCACAAAGTTCTGTGTCAACTACTATTATTCCAAGCAGCACCAGTATCTCGGGAACCAAATCAAGTTCTTCTTCCATTTTCTCCTCTAGCAAAGAGGCGACCTCTTCATCTTCGATCAGCACTACTACCCTCTACTCATCGAGCTCTCCGATGAGTTCATCCATCGCAAGCACACCTTCCAGCTCTTCTAACATTCTTAGCTCCTCCGTTGGATCTATCTCTTCCATTAAATCCAGTATTTCCAGTGTGATCTACTCTACCTCTACTCTCACTTTTACGTCTACTCTCTCTTCCGCCTCTACTCCCTCTTCTACCTCAATTTCCTCTTCTACCTCTAGTCTCCCTTCCTCTACTCTCCTTTCCTCTACTCACTCTACTTCCTCATTCCATGAACTCGTAGCCCTTTCCTCAACTTCCTCAAACTCAAGCACCTTCCCGAGCACAGTCTCTTTTTCCTCCTCTTCCGCTGGTATGTCTACTACTGTAATTACCATTGAAGATGTCACAACTATCTGCAACTCTAGTAGTAGCTCACTCAGCTCCCCTGCTTCAATGTCTTCCGTCGAAGTTACCTCTACTGCCTCAAAAACCAATATGACTTCTAGCACTGTCTCAGCTACCACAAGCACGGTTCACTCTTCTTCTAGCAATGCTTCAGTGCCTTCTGTCGAAGTCACCTCTACTGTCTCAAAGACTAATATTACTTCCAGCATTATCTCAACTACCACAAGCACGGTTCACTTTACTCCTAGCACTAGAGTCGCGGGCGACACTCCTCTTTCCAGGACTCACTCGGTCACATCCACTATTCCTGTGGACACAGACTGCTCGGTTTCAGATGGAACTACATACTGCGCCACTTCAGCTACCATTACTAGCACTTGCTCTGTGGTCGATGGTATCACTTCTTGCCCCTCCAGTGGACTTGAAACGTCCTCTTGCTTCGTGTCTGACTCTACCACATACTGTCCCTCAAGTCCTACAGACTGTCTTGTCAGTGATGGTACCACAAGCTGCCCCACTTCAGCTACCGCTACTAGCACTTGCTCTGTAGTCAATGGTATTACTTCCTGTCCCTCTGATGGACCTGTCACTTCCTCTTGCTTCGTGTCTGCCTCTACCACCTACTGCCCTTCAAGTCCTACTGACTGTCTTGTCAGTGATGGTACCACAAGCTGCCCCACTTCAGCTACCGCTACTAGCACTTGCTCTGTAGTCGATGGTATTGCTTCCTGTCCCTCTGGTGGACCTGTAACTTCCTCTTGCTTCGTGTCTGCCTCTACCACCTACTGCCCTTCAAGTCCTACTGACTGTCTTGTCAGTGATGGCACTACGAGCTGCCCTACAATGCTCTCTACAGTCAAGTCTACCAGCACAGTCGACTACAGCACCCTCGTTAAGTGCGAGACTACTGGTACTGATCTTGTTTGCGAGACTACCTCATATCCTGTCTATCCTGTTGTTGAGACTTCCTCGTATCCTGTCTATCCTGCTGTTGAGGCTTCCTCGAGCAGAATCGTTGAGACAAGTTCGGAGCCAAAAATCACAACTGTCCCGATCGACAGGATTCAAACTAGCAGCAAGAGCGCTTCGACATCAACGCAAACTAAGATTGTCTCAAAGACTGTCATAGTCCCATCATCAGCAATGACATCCCCTGGAGTTGAAAAAGCAAATAGCGCGTCTCGGAACTCAAGTCCCCTTGCCGTTGCACTTGCATTAATCTATGCCACATTGTTTTAAATAACTTAAGGACAAGAATAATTTAGGCTAGATATAATAGTCTGACAATCCCATATCCCTATCCTTTTTATTTTCCACGGTCGTATCCTATATCCTTCTTTGGCTCAATTGACAGACACTGCCAGTGCAAGTTTCTTATTGCTTGGGAAAAGAGTTCTTTCATTCTCTCTTGGAAGTGTTTATGAATATATGTTCAGAAGAATTCCCAGTTCACACGCAAAATCAACACAACCTCTTTTTCTCTCGCTGTATTCGGTGTTTTTTGAGTATGGATATCAAGAGGATTGTAAATTGAGGCCCTCTGTTTGATTCCGCATGAAGGATTAAGTAGCCAAAGGTGCATGCCACAGATTCCACCAACAATATCAAAACCCATTTTCTCTGTAACTTTAACAGGCAATCTGTATAGATCTTGCTATGTCTTATGCTAATCTAGATCTAGGCTTATTCACTATAGTAACAGGAATAAGACAAAGGATCACCACTTAGTGCTGTGGTCCTCAACTTAGGCTGCAATACCCGTTGTCCCATTTGGCAGGGTAAGGAAATTCAAGATCCCTTTAGGTAGGATCTGACCTCACTGGAGACGGATATCAGCTCAAGAAAGCTTTTTCTGTTTAGTAGACATTCCGTTCACCAAAAAAGCAGTATTACTCAGACGCAACTCATGGAATGAGCTTTTCTGCTTTTACAAAAAGCTTACAGAAATATAATCAGCTAAACAACTCACCAGCTAAGGTCATCGTTCTGGGTCTTGGAAATGCTGAGCGGGACAGAATTAAGAACCGGCATAATGCAGGCCATTTGCTACTACAGGAACTGATTTTATCTTATGGACATGGCGCAATGCAATCAGGCCATTACTACACATGTACGCCAGTACGGGGCTGCGAGAATGTGATCCTAGCCAAAAATACAACACTGATGAATCTCAGTAGTGATGCAGTAGCAGAGTTGTTCCAGCGGTACAAGAGCTTGAATACTGAATTGATAGTGGTACACGATGACATGGATCTGAAATTTGGTCAAATCAAGTTTTATAACAAGAAGTATTCCAAACACCACAGAGGACTACAATCCATCTCAAAAAACACGGACAAAACGTATGCGCGGATCGGAATTGGCATTGGTCGTCCTAAAAGTGGTGACGTCCCGAGCTTCGTGCTAGATAACTTTACGGTCCGCGAACAAAGTGCGCTCCAGTCAGAAATATGTGACAAGCTGTGTGATTACATGGAGGATTTATTAGATGCGTTCGACGTCAAAGGTAAACCTTCCAAGTAGCCGCTCTAGGTCCTTTACAGAATTGCAAGCGGCTTCTCAGTACCACGTGTAGCTTTGGTAATTACCTGCCTTTTATTTGATCGTGTATCAACGACCTTCCATGATTTGATCAAAAATTGCAATGCTCTCATATTTCCTGAACAGTACTGCATGAGACAGTAGATTCAATGTGGGTATGGGTCGGGTCACTCACTGACGAAACGGCTACCAAAATCAAAGCTTATAGTATCTCCACATCGGTTTTGTATTTGAGAGCATTTTAACCAAAAAAAGACAAGCTTAAAATTACATTAGCACTATGGGAGGGGAATTGACTCTTGAAGCACCAGAGGGGTCATTGTTAGCCGGCGTAGAGGCAATTCTTCACTCAATTCTATTTTACAGGGTTCTTGGGTCAATTGAGCCCGCCACCCGCCATACGTTGGGCGTATCCTATCCTGTCGTGCAGTCTAGCAGCGAGGCACAGTGTATTATCGAGCGTCTGCCAGAAATCAAAACGATTGCGCGAGCTTCCAGAAAATTTACGGTAGAAGTACGATTTAAAGAGAAATCACAGAGGAAGACGTCTTGGTTTGCGCGAGCCCAGGATAATTGCTGGGAAGTTTGGAAGATCCAATGCACCAAGCTTCTAGACAGTGAGTTGGCGGAAGCTTCCGCTCGTCAGCAATTGAGGTCAACTCTTGTTAAGATCATTAACGAAGTCGACTTTAACAAGGACCAGATTCCACCTATCACAACCCCAGATGTGTCGCCGTTTGCAGTCGAGATCAACGTGCGTGCCTAATTTAATGCCCATACATAATACTATTTATTCTGCTATAAACGACTCTTCAAGTGTGAGTCGCCCTTGACAAGAATGCAGTCTGTAATATTGTCTTCTAGCCTGTCGGCAGCTGTCAGAACTGCAGAATCGTGTGTTCCAGGTTGGAACCACGCAATGATCTTGGAGGCTGTATTATCATCAAGGCTATCCAAGGTAGCCTTTGTTACGGCTGGTGGTGTGATAAAACTGACGCTGAGGCGGGAGTCTGCTGCAATTGGAACATCCTTGAGTGAATGAACAGTCTTGATTCCTAGAATGGACTCAGCGCGGGGGTTCACTGGCACTACGTTCAGTCCACGGTCTTTGTACCATTTCAGGACCTTGTAACCAAACTTTTGAGGGTCGGCGCTTGCGCCTACTACGGCAAATGTCCGTTTACCCGCAAAGAATTTATCCATGTTGACTCGGATCAATGGAAAGAAAGATGACAACACGGATCATGCGCCACCGCCCTTAGCGGATAGACCTAGTCCAGTCCACTTGCATTCGCGTTGGTGACTCAATGACTTGGAGCAAATATCACTCTTCTAAGAGAGTCTCAGCATCCCAGAAGCTTCTAGATGCAGATGTTAAGATAAGGTCATATCTAACGGCTTTACAACCAATCTGATGTTCCCTAAATAGATCCAACCCCTCATGGTTGTGCATCATTATGTACTCACAATGTCTGAATTAGGGTATCCCTCTGTCGAGGCTGTTTAACTTTGAAAAAGACAAATTACTCTCACCCTCTCGCTCTCTACTTCATTTCCTGAATTTCCACCATTTATTGATGGATTATGATTGACTATTAAACGGGATCCGTCTTTGTATCACAACAAATATGGAACTGTACGTTCTGGTAAACCCGAACAGGGCTGCAGTTACTATCAGTGTGCCCTCGCCCATGCATGGCGTGGGATCTCAGATAGTATAAAGTATATTTTTGTGAAAAACTATCGGCCGGAACTTCCAAACAAGGCTTGTTGAAAATGTTCGTTCAAACCCCAGTTATCAGAGCCTGGAACATGCCTGGCAATGTCTGGCTTAAGTTGGAAAACTGCCAGGAGTCAGGCTCATTCAAATCGCGGGGTATGACCCGGCTCGTTGAGAGTGCCATCGACAGCGACCTCGACTGTCACTTTTACTCAAGCTCAGGTGGTAATGCTGGGCTTGCAGCAGCGGCAGCGGCGGCCTCTGCTGGGCGGCCTTGCACGGTTGTTGTTCCAGAATCGACTTCAAAATATACCCTTGAAAGAATCAAGAGCTATGGCGCTGAAGTTATCCCCCATGGCACTACCTGGTATGATGCCGATCAACTTCTCCAAACCATCATGGCTGACGACCCTCACGCGGTCTATTGCCACCCCTTTGATGGTGAGACCTTGTGGATGGGCCATTCGACCATGATCGATGAGCTCAAGACCCAGCTTCCCAAACAGCCTGATGCAATTGTGCTTGCTGTAGGTGGTGGCGGCCTCTACACTGGTGTAATGGAGGGGCTTCTACGCCATGGATGGGAGTCAACCAAGATATACGCTGTTGAGACAGAAAAGGCTTCTTGCTTCCATCAGAGTCTGAAAGTGGGCAAGACCATAATCACAGACCCTCCCACCTCCATTGCGATGTGCCTTGGCTCACGCTGGGTACCACAGCGTGCCTTGGACCTTGCACTGAAATACAAGACAGAGTCTATTCTGGTCTCTGATGACGATGCAGTAAAGGCTGTCAAAAAGTTTAGCAGGGATCAACGAATGTTGGTAGAGCCAGCTTGCGGTGCTGCTTTGGCGGCTGTGTACGAGGGCTATGTCAAGCCAGAGGGCTTTGTCGTCATTATCGTCTGTGGAGGATCAGCCTGGGGCACCGATGAGATTGTCGAGTACCGTGGATAATTGTTGTGCTCTAAACTGCCTGTGGGCTGATCTCATATAAATTATTCAAAATTGTATATCGTATCACAAAAATGTGATGTATGTCTCTCTCTAGCGACCTTGGTGTTGGCTGCCGTTCATGATACTTTCCTCGTGAGCATCCAGCTCGTGAGGACTATGTCCGTGAGGACTAAGTCCGTGAGGACTAAGTCCGTGAGGGCTTTGTAGATGGGGACTGTGCAGATGGGGACTGTGCAGATGGGGACTATGCAGACGCGGACTGTTTATATTGGGAGTGGAAATATGCTGGATACCAGGATGCAACGATGCAGCCCCTGTGGCATTAGTTCCGTTCACTGTCGTATTTCCAGTAGACATCTGGTGTGCAGGTTGCTGCATGCCGGGGTGGAGTAGCTCAGTCTGTGAATGTGAATGCCCTGCTCTTTCGAATATAAACTCATCGATGTCTTCCTGCAAACTGCGAGCCAACAAGTCATGCAAATTATCGTGCACAAGATCGTCCAGCGTCAAGTGCTCGTACAAGTCATCGTAAGGCCCTTCATAGTACTCCTTCGTAGTGTAGACATGCTGCTGTTCGTTCAGTGGCATGATGTCCTTATTCAACAATTTTCCGGAAACACCAATGCCAAATTCATCGAACAACGCACTGTTTACACGTTTGGGGCCCTTGTGGCGGCTTTTGGCATCAGCATGATCATGGTCCACCATACCACTGACTCTATCGTTGCCATTGTGAGGGCTTCGGTGTTCGCGCAGCGCTTGTGCTCCTTCAGAAAATGATCGGTCTTGGTCACCTTCACTGAGGTGATTAGACATGTTCGAGATCATCGAAGAAGGAGTGGATACGCTTGGCTCAGAGTTTTGGCGCTCTTGACGCTGCTCTGACGGCTGCTTTTGATGAGGGGTAGTGGGGATCACCACATCTGTTTGGCCCATGTGGAAAATAGCATCCATTCTCATTGTGGCAAAGCCAGTACCCTCATGCCATGCGTTGCTCAGAACACGGAGGGCCCATAGCCACATACGGATGGAAGGTCTAGACTCTTCTTTTTCCTGGTCAGTACTCTGGACGTAGTAGAAAAAAACAAAGTGAGCCAGCATTGAGAATGCCAAGCTTGAGTATGATAGCCAAAATGCGTGTAAATGAGAGTGCGTGATCTGACCAGTAAACGTCATGATCCGCTGGATCAAGTCTTGTGCCTTTTGACGAGCACTGGGATATATCGACGTATTCATGTTGCGAGGATGAAGCAACACACGTAGAAGCAGACATTCAATCGTGAGACTGCACAGGAATATTGTTCCATTGCGACAGTAGTCTGAACCTGTTGGCTCCATGGAGTTGAGCTCTGGAGGAAGGTGTGCCCACCATTGCTGAAGGCAATTCAGGTAATGGCCAACCTTTGACCAAACAACTGGATCAGTAGGATCAAAGTCGCTATACCGCATTCTTGCTCCGTAAAACTCGCTCAATATAGGATCCAGAATCTCCGTCAGCTCGGTAAGCTTTTTGAAAAGCACCTCTTCGGGGAATTTAGTATCAAAGGATGGCGTCGTGGTGTTCACGCTATTGAGCAAGGGCGGCCGACCTAATAAGCCAGCAATCCACTTATCGTTCACATACACAAGCGCCCATAATCTTTTCCGCAACATCAGCTCGCGATCATGGAGATTCCAGTGGGAACTGTTGATATGCAGGCCCAATGTGTACGCGCATGAAACAAGTTTGGCAACATCCGAGCTCAGTTTTGCAAGCTCTGAGGGATCATCACGAGGAAGTCGACGCTGCAGATGCAGTAGCTGACACTGGATAGTCTCCAAGGTAGGCGCAGTCATTTCATCATCGATTATTATTTGCACCAACTCCCAAAGCTCGCCTGCCAATTTAGGCGGCATCTTTTGAACGCAGAGTGCAGAGTCGTACTTCCAGTAAATTGTGCTCAGGGCAAGCATACCAGCGTAGATACCAATATGAAGCTTTTTGTCGGCGTAGTAGTACTTTCGGTAGAAGCCAACTTTGTCGACTGCCGGGTATGTCCAATCAATGAACTTGAAATACAGGGCCAGTAGCCTCTCGCTGAACGGATTCACTTTATCGATGATCACGGTACTCTTCATCTTTAAGAGATTGGAAAGATACGTTTTAGCTGGTTTGGAAAATAGCGTAAACTCTATCGGAGTGCTGCTAACGCCCATCTCTCGAATTGCGTGATTCAAAAACCGTTTCACACCATCCTTGTCCTTGCGATAATATTGCATCAGCACTGGATCCTGCTCACCACTTGGTCCGGCCAACATCGCACTGTCGTAGTCTGATGATATAAACGGTGAGGATGACTCCGGAGGGATCGCATCCTCAGGAACTTGAGTATGCTCCGTCTTTACTCCTTCAACAACATCGATCTTGGCAGGGCTTACGACAGGAGCTGGGCTCAATGAACACACTTTTTTATGATGGGCACAGTACTTGCATCCTTCAGGTATTTTTTCGCAGCGTCCTTTGCGTCGCCGACACGCTTCACACGGCTTGATCCGGCCCATCACCGAACCTCGTCAATCGCGTCGGTAGTCCTAAAGAGCGATTAACTAAGTCGTGCTTCCGCCTGCATGGACATACAGATGTACTTTGGGATAACATTCTTAGATTTATACCATTTACAATAACCGCCTTGCTAGCTCAATCGGTAGAGCGTGTGACTCTTAATACTCTTCGGAGATAAAAGTCATCACAAGGTTGTGGGTTCGACCCCCACGTAGGGCTTCTTTTTTTTACTTCTTGTTTAATCATTTCTGTACACTTTTTTGGCTGAAAGAATCAATTTTTAGCAATCGTCTTAGTACCCTATCTTATCCCGTAGGGCCTCTGCAAAGAATGCGCAAACAGCTTCAAAGTCGGTTTTCAGTCAAGCATGTTCTGCGGGCCAAGCAGATTTCTGTGGTTACCCACTACGCATAAAATGAAAATTTGCTGAGTAATTCATGACCTGCAGGCTGAACGGATGAAGGTAAATACAGTGCTGGCCAAGTCCATGACATGGCAGGCTGATGAAGGTCCCTCGCTATGTCCGTCAGATTTTGAAGCCTCCCACCTTGGATCTTGAGGCCGCCACTAATGATGCTTTCTATATTATTGCCAATCCACGAAAAGTTTACCGTACTTTGTACTACAAGCAGCAGAGTAAGGCTGGATGGGCAAGAGATGACCCGTCATTCATTGTAGTTGTTGCGTTCTTGGTTGGTTTAAGCACATTCTTTTGGGGGCTTATTCTACACCGGAGCACAATCGGAGCTATCGGCTTCATGCTGTACTCGATCATTGTCGACTTCCTCGCATTAGGTTCACTGGTTGCATACATCACCTACATCATCATCAGCAAGTTTTTGCTTAAGCGAAATCGCACTGAAGTCAAGACCGAGCTTTCATATTGCTTCGACGTCCATTGTTACAGTTATATTGCGACGTGGCTCTGGCTACATATTATACAGCTTGTGCTGCTGCCAGTGATCACCAAGGCGCCACTTGGGTTCCTTGTAGGCAACATTGTCTACATGGCTGCGCTCACCCACTACTTGGTCATTACGTTCCTCGGATTCTCTTCTCTCTCCTACGTGGACTTCCCCCAACTGTTCCTCTTGCCTGTTCCGGTTATAATATTGGTGGGTGTCATCTGCTCACTGTGCCATTTCTCAATTGCAAAGTTCATGCTCACACAATACCTTAATTAAATCATATATACACCAAAGTGCTGTTTTCGATAGAAAACCACATGGCAACACTCTCAATCACCCGGCCAGTCGCGACTGCAAGGTGCTGCTCGTAAACTGCGTCACATCAAGTGGTGTGAATCACGTAATGGTCAGATCGCGCTGCCCCAGTCTCTTGACACTTCTGGTCTCAAGCAGCGGCCGGCTCTCCAATGGACCAGTGGCATGAGTCTGCGAGTGTATATGCCGCTACAGTATTGAATTCGCCCGAGGCTGGCCTCACATGCGTCAAGCACGATCTCTACAATGATCTCGTATGGGTCGGTCTATCGAACGGATATGTGATGTCCTTTCGGAGTCGAACCCTTGAGCCATTTGTCTCGTTTGAAGTGCACAAGGGGCCCGTGAGGGATATTCAGCTCTCAGATCGGTATATTTGGACAGTAGGTGCCGACGGAACCTATCGCTCAAAGCGCAAGGGCTTTGTTGTTAGCCACATCCCTGAAGCGTGCGGTGATCTGTTGCTCTTACTGGAAAACGACCTCTATGTTGCTAACTCTCGGCGAGTTAACAAATTTAATATCAGTACAGGCCGCGAGACTGGCTCTTTTGCATTGGATGCTAATGAAAACGCGTCAATTCTGTTTTTAAGCAGTACAGTCTATAACTTCTGCCTGGGTTTAGACAGCGGTACCGTGCAGATAATCGACTGCGACTCTTTCGATGTTGTTCAAACCGAGCGCTGTCATACTGGGCCTTTGACTTCTCTGGATTGCAAGCGCAATTTGGTGGTCACTTGTGGTATGTCAAATCGAAAGTATGGTGTGGCGACAGACCAAATGATTCACATCTACGATTCGAGAACCAGGCGCCAACTGGCGATGCCGCCTCTCAGTGCAGGTGCAAGGCTTGCTGTAATTCATCCGAAAGCCGCTACTTGTCTATTTGCAATCAGCCCGGCTGGCCAAGTCTTTTTCATCGACACCAAATGCCCGAATCAGATGTCCATCAAGCAGATGGCAGTAATCTCAGAGCCACGTTTCATGGAAGTGAACCATTCCGGTGATGGCTTGTTGATCGCAGAGACAAATGGCGTGATCCACTACTGGACGCGAAATGACGTTATTGAACCCAAGCCTCTGCCTAGAGAATTGACCGTCACGGAGAATCAGTATCTGCCCACTATGGAGAATGACGATCCACTCTCCGTTATTGGAATGCCATACTACAAATCGATTTTGCTCAGCGCATGGGATCATAACGCTAAATTTGAAGTCGGCGTGCCGCCAGAAACACACCTACAAACAGTAGAGAACAACGTCATTCGCTCGCACAAGCCTGGTTCTAGAGGAAACCGTCGCTCTTCAGTCAGCGTGCCAATGTTCCTCAGTGAGCGTGAACGCCTTGGCATTGAGGCTTCCAGCCACGCAGAGCTATTCGAGGATGAAAGAACAGAAAGAAACAAGGTTCCGCGGGCTTATCGTCAGCTGGAAATAAGGTATTCACGCTTTGGCGTAGATGACTTTGACTTCAAGTTTTACAATAGCTCTCCCTATGCTGGTTTGGAGAACCAAAGCCCAGGGGATACTTATTGCAACGCAGTCCTGCAGCTTTTGAGGTGGTGTCCTCAAATTTACAACTGGGCGCTTCAGTCCTTTGCTGCAAACGTCAATGAGCCTGTTCCAGTTCTGGGACTAGTGGCGATGCTGTTTGATATGCTCCACAAGGCTGGTAATAGACACTGCAGGGCAACCAACTTTTTAAACATGCTTTCAGACGATACAGAGCTGAATGCTAGCAGCCTGCTTAATCAAACTTCAAGCTCAAGCAACAAGATTTCAGTGCTGCTATTCTACATGTTGGATAAACTGCTCAATGAGGAGAAAGACCTTCCCAGCCCAGTATCTTCAGGTGAAGGAGAGGTTGGTGTCTCGTCTCTTTTTACTGCAATCAACATCTCTCACACACAAAGATCATATGGCACATGTGGCTATCGTGACTTCAGCAGCGTTATGTCGCCTCACTTGGAGGCAAAGTCTCCCTCGCTCAAGGGCCTCACCGCTGCGCTTCGCAGTAGTCTTGAAGGCACCCTATGGTGTGAAGGATGCAAGAAGGAGCATCGCGTCACTATTGTCAAGCAGGCAGACAGACTCCCAGATGTTCTCTTTATCACTACTCCTGGATCGGAGGACAATGTGTCCTCCAACTGTGGATCAGTCACCCCTTCACTCACACCAACTACGTCGTCGTCGTCGACATCATCGTCTACAACCTCAGGAGCCAGCTCAGAACCGCTTTCGGCTGGCTTTTCAGTCGAGAAGCGCGCCGACAAATCCTTGAAGTTCGTCGAGTCTGACAACCCCGAATTCAGCCTGCTAGGATACATTGCAGAAGTAATCGACAGAGAATGCCGGCATACTGTCACAGTTGTTAAGATTGAGGACCAGTGGTACCTCTTTAACGATTTCCTTGTGACTCCATTGACGCAGGAACAAGCTCTTGACACAAGCGCTCCTTGGAAACAACCAATATTGCTATTGTATTCGAGAATATCCGCATCACAAAAATTCCAATATGAGTCTTGGAAATCTAAGATAGACCCTGGACTCTTACTTCATCAACAGTACTGCCACTACAACCCGAATGCGGTGGAAAAGGCAGAACCGTTGACGGAGGAGGAGTTGAAGCCAGGTTTAATGGTTGCACTTGATGCAGAGTTCGTTTTGCAAAAACGTGAAATTACTGAGATCCACAGCAATGGCTCAAAACAGGTCGTAAAACCAGGCACTTTGTCGCTGGCGAGAGTGTCTGTGGTGCGTGCTGAGGGTCCAAAAGCCGAAGTGCCGCTTATTGATGATGTTATCGAGACCAAGCATGCTGTCCACGACTATCTCACTGTTTATTCTGGTATTGAGCCCGGCGATTTGAACCCGGACACTTCATCATACTCTCTTGTTGCCCACCAGACCGCAATCAGGAAATTGTGGATCCTGCTCAACAAGGGGTGTACATTTATCGGCCATGCTTTAGCAAATGACTTCCGCACTATCAACCTGCAAGTCCCGCCTGAACAGCTTATTGATACTATCGATCTCTTCCAAAGAAGCGGCCCACGCAAGCTATCTCTGAAGTTCCTTATTTGGGCTGTCTTGGGAGAAAGAGTTCAGGTCGGCAACCACGACTCGATCGAGGACTCAGTATCGGCGCTGCGTCTCTACAAGGAGTATTGTCGCCTCAAAGATTCAGGAGGACTATCAGAAATGCTAGACCGCATTTACGAGCTTGGTCAAGCCACAAATTACAAGGTTCCAGGGGTAACCGGAGGAGCTAGTGCGTGATTGAATCGTGTTAATCTATAAATATCGTGTAAAGCGCAAAAGAAAAATATTAGAAATGGGGGGCATCTAGCCTGCTGGACTTGGAGCCGAATTGGGGGCGAGATGCGAGTTTGATGGATCAGGCCAGCCTGATAGCATCTGGGGCTGCAGGACGTGCTCTACGCGGTGCAGGGTTCGCCCTCATTTTGGCCTGCTGTGCGGCTATCGAGGCAGAAGACGCAGAAGACGCTGACGCGACAGCTGACGACGAGAAGGCCGAGGGTTTAGCACTGGCTGCGGCTGGTTGGGGAGCAGAAATTTTCTGTGGCAGCTGCTGTTTTTGGGTTGGATGGCCCTCCTGAGAGCGCGCGTTCGCCTTTCTGGCCTGTGCAGCAGCGCTCTGAACTGAAAGGCCAGCATCCTGGTCAGAGTCGCTATCTTGAGGATTCCAGCCTTGGGTCCACATCTTCTGTAAGAGGTAGCTCGATAAGCCGTAGATGTGGGATGCTGGTGCAGCGTTTCCAAAGATTGCTTCGCGATCGTCCAGAATAAGGTCCGCCATTTGATTGTAAGTTGTCGCCGATAATGATCCAATTGCCTTTTTTGATCTCAGCCCTAGCGAGAGTCTTCTGTCGTCGGCCTGCGGCGATTTACGGGTATCTTGATGTGTTGTTGCCATAACACGTCTCATGGACTCTAAAACAGGGTTCCCAGTGGCCTTGGAGTTGATATAACATCGGAAAATCTTTTCAAAGATCCGTTTGTCCTGACCCGGAACTGTTTCTGCGCCATTAGCATGAATCTCATGAGGCATCTGCTGCTTCAGTCTCATGCGGTTGTTGATGCGAGATGAACTGCTGCCAACAATCTTTTGAAGATCAGCAACACTCTGGCTTTTTGATGCTGCCTTCGAAAGCAAGTCACCGTCGGTCACAAAGACTGAATCAGGTCGCCTTACGCTTAGCGCATTGGCCATATCGGCCATCGAAGTGACCGACACAACAGTTTCATTGCTAATCTGAGCAGGCGTGGGCTCCACAGGGTGAATTCCCAGCGATAATGTAGACGAATTTTGGAAACTGGCACGGCTTGATCTGCTCTTACTGTCGTCCTCTGTGTCAGTGTCGGAGAACTCGCTTGCACCCTTCTCGTCTGGGTCTTCCAATCCACCAATATGTATGATTTTATGCTGCCCAGTGGGATGTCCGTTTTGGCCCTGTAGCTTTGTCCTGTGAGCACTGTTGTTCCGTGACTTTATTCTGGCGACCGAGGCGGATCGGGTAATTGGCGGCTTCTCCGATTTATATGAAGCCTCTGATCCGGTCGAGTGTGAATCACCACGCGGGTCAGGCAACTTATGCAGTTGTGCCTGACTCGCAGTCCGCGACAGTTTTGAAAGTTTTGTGGTTGAGTTTCTCGTAGTGTGACGAACCGGGCGATTGTGTAGCCTCGTACTCGATTTGCGGCTCTGTAGTGCCACCTCCTCAGTCATGTTACAATCGCTCAACAACTATATTGATCAAGAAATACCCCTGGTAGCGTGAGTGAAAAAAAGAACGGGGGTATGAGTATTGTTAGCCAAGAAATTTTTATGTAGCAATTAACCTGGCGGTTACGGCACGAATCGCAATTTGCCCTTCTTCTGGGGAAAAAGATCAAATAGGGTAACGTGTCCTCTCCTAACCCTGATTCTCAGGCACCTGCAGCGATATCTCGGCGGCGATGAGAACAGCTCTCCATTAATTTGTGAAGAACGATTTGCCACCCACTTCGTCTTTAATCACCAACCCAATCATCGAACCACCCTTATTGTCCGCTCAATCAGCTATGTCTGCTCTAGTTTTGGGAGCAACTGGTCTCTGTGGCTCCGCCATCCTTGCTGCAGCAGATGCATCTGAACAGTATACTCAAGTGATTGCCCTCGTTAGACGAAACCTGGTGAGCAAATTCTCCTCCAAGGTAGTGACGAAGGTCGTTCAAGATTCTACTACCTGGAAAAACGCCATTCCAGCCGTTGACACCGTGTTTTCTGGCTTGGCTACGACTCGAAGTGCCGCAGGAAGCCTTGAGGAGCAGTATAAAATTGACCACGACCTCAACGTTGAGCTGGCACGTGCAGCCAAGGAGGCTGGCGTGAAGACCTACGTTCTGGTGAGCGCTGCATCTGCGAATGCCGACTCATTTCTGCCGTATCTGCGCCAGAAGGGCGAGACCGAGAATGACATCGCCGCGTTAGGGTTCGAGAAGACAATTCTGCTGCGCCCCGGTATGCTCCTTGGAGAACGAGACCCGCTGACCAAATTTGCCGGATTCGGAGCAAATTTTGGAGAGTGGTTTGGCAAGCTCGTTTACAGATCACCGTTCCAGCTTCTCGCTGGGTACCCAATCTTTGGCCGTGAGGTAGGAGAGGCAGCAGTAATGCTTGCAGAAAGTCTACCCAAGGGTGTTCATATCATTTCTAGCCAGCAAATGCTTGAATTAGTTAGATCCAAATAGACGTTACACTACTTACTTGTACTTTTTGATGCATTTGAGAAGGATCCGCTCATGCAGGCTATGAGCATGGAACTACCTTCCTATCCGTGGCGCACATCTGTGTGGCGGAGCCGGTATAGTGTACAGTGTACAGTGCTGAATAGCTATTTGTAATTCATTTGAGTGAACTGCTTTTGCGGGGCAATCTGCATGAGGGTAGGGGTGCTGACATCCTGTTTAATGACCGTCTGGGATCATTTGACACCACTCAGGCGTTTAATCTAAAGCGTTGGGGCGAACGCTGCACCCAAATACGAAAGCTCAGATTAAATTTACATGCGGCAAAAACCGTGGGAGCAAAGAGATACAACGGCTACGCTCACTCCAATGCAAAACGGCGGTTCAAGCAGTCTGAGCAGCATGGCCACCAGCGCAGTTATGAGCGAACCAAATAATAACACAAATGGTGTCGCAGACACACCTTCGGGCGTTGTAGATGCTGTGCCACCGATACCAGCGCGAACAGGGATACAAGATCCAGGGCTAGTAGGGCCAGCATCGGCATTGCCATCCCAAATGGGCATGATGTCTTCCTACGCTGGCGGAACTGGCGTAGGCGGGGGTGTAGGCGGATTTGGAGGCTATGGTGGCTACGGTGGCTATGGAAACACCTACGGAGGCAGTTATGGTGGCTACGGTGGTTATGGAAACTCCTTTAACTCGTATGGAGGAGGCTACAATCGCTATGGCAACAACTATATGGGCGGTAATCAGCTGCAAGCTTCCACTGCTGCTACATTCCAAATGATCGAAAGCATAGTTGGTGCATTTGGAGGATTTGCGCAGATGCTAGAGTCAACATATATGGCTACACACTCTTCATTCTTTGCTATGGTATCAGTGGCAGAGCAGCTAGGCCACCTCAAGGAGAGCCTGGGCTCCATTCTTGGAATCTTTGCTATAATCCGATGGGGTAAAGCGATATTACGAAAATTGAAAGGCGGTAAATCACCTGTTGGCAAGAACGGCAGCCAACTCTCACTTTCTGAGTTCCAGAAGTTCCAATCAAAAGCTGGAGTCGGCTCCCACTCGGGGCCGACACCTTCAGTAAAGCCGTTGCTACTGTTTCTGGCGGCAGTGTTCGGCCTTCCATGGCTTATTGGTAGGTTCGTCCGCGCACTGAACCAGCAGGCAATCGCTGATCAGCAGCAGTACCTCCCAGGTCCAACGTCTGCCGATATGGGTCCAATCGATGTGAACAAACTACAATTTTGCAGAGCGCTTTACGAATTCATTCCAGAAAATCCTGCTATCGAGCTCGAACTGAAGAAGGGTGATCTTTTGGCAATTCTCACTAACACAGATTCATTCGGGAAGGCCAGCCAATGGTGGCGCGTGCGTGCGCGCGACGGCCGCTCCGGATATATACCAGCAACTTATGTTGAAATCCTCCCTCAGCAGCTACCCTCTCCAGCCGCACAGATCGAATCTAAACCATCAAAGGTGATTGAAGCAATCTAGGCAGCGCAGCTAAATCATTGGCGACCTACGCTTCCCGTCTCTACTCTTTTTATTAATGTCTTATGTCCATTTATCTGGGCTCTATAGTATATATCCTTGCATTTGAAGCTCGAAAGGACGTCTAAGCCCACTCGATTCGGGTAGGTGGTGTGGTATCTGCTAAATTTGGGTGGTGTTGATATGGTATAAATTATGTACAGGTAGGTTGGTGCATGTAGTCAGCTCATTATGCTTCTCATTGTGGGGGGTCCTGCCGGCTGTGGAAAGACCACAGTTGGCCAATTTATCGCCTCAGCATTACAGGTGCCATTCCTAGAGGGCGATGATCTTCATCCCCAAGCAAACAGGGACAAAATGGCAGCAGGAATACCGCTCACTGATGAGGATCGCAGCGATTGGCTAAGGACAGTAGCAACTCGCGGATCAGAGCTTACCGGTGAGGCAAATGGATGTGTAGCGACTTGTTCAGCACTCAAAAGAAGTTATCGAGACTCAATTCGGAAATCAGCTTCAGTTCCAGTAGCGTTTTTGTTTCTAGTGGTGAGCCCTGACGTCCTAAATGAACGTCTGCTCAACCGCAAGAATCATTTCATGAAGGCCGATATGCTTCAAAGCCAACTAAGTATCTGGGAGCCCCCTTCAGCAGACGAGACTGACGTTGCAATTCAGCAACCGCTTGAAAGTATCAATGATACATCAGCTGCTGCACTAAAGCTCGTTCTTCAAAACAATTGGGGGGAATTATTGTAGCTTGGGTGAATTTTGCGGTTTTCTGGCCCGTTTGATAAATTTTTTCTTAGCACCTGGCGTGGCTTGATATGCCTTGGTTGATGCCAATATCTCGTTTAGTTTAAGCTCGCAGTTGGAGCGTAGCTGTATTGCCTCTTCAGCATCAAGGAAGCTTCCCGGGAAGCGATTTCTGAGCCACAAGAACAAGGTGATGGTTTTATGGTATTCTTCCAATTGCGTGATTGGAACAGCAGTTGGGTTGTTCAATACTGCAAGCTCGGGTATGATCTCAAGTAAACTGCCTGGCTTTTCATGAGCGATGGCGGCACAGAACTTCTCAAACTGTGGCAGCACCGGCAGCGAGACAGGCGCGTTGACCAGTGTTTGCTGTTCTGTAAGTGTAAGACCGGCAGTGTACGAGACGGCATAGATCACAGGTGCGTTCGTAGTGACCCTTTTCTTAGTGTAGTTGGGGCCAAACATTGCAATGGCAAATGCATCATTGAATGAGCCAGCAAAGTGATACCTCGTTTGACTGAGGTATGTGCTCAACATCTTGTCAGGGATAGAGTAAACTGCCTGTTGAATCACTTCTGAGTCTCTTTTTAGTGCATCACGAATGATCTCGAGGTTTTTGGGGTCTAAAGCAGTCACTAATCCTGGCTGCACATCCTCTTTGATGTCAAAGTCACTGGAATAGGGCGATTGCTGTTTCGGGACCTTGAATCTACCTGCTCTTCCCGCTATCTGCTTGATTTGGGGAATAGCAATCTGCTTCATTTCCTCACCGTCGAACTTCATGATTGTGGAGAAAATAACTCGCGCAATTGCCAGATTGAGGCCCATTCCAATAGCATCTGTAGAAACTAGGTATTCCACGTCGCTATCTGGATCGTTGAACATTCTAGCTTGCTCGGCTCTTACCTCCGGAGGTAGTCCGCCATGAATTACTGCGCATTTCTTGCCAGTGGCCTGAACAATTCGATCTCTAGTCTGAAGCACTGTTTTTTTGGTGAAGCATACAATACAGTCCTTGGGCATCAAGCTCTGGATAAGGCTATCCTTTGGAATATGCTTATCCTCAACGACCAGACCAGACAACCTCTCGTACTTCTTTACAATAAGCTCATCTCCTGTCTCATCCATGAGTTTCCGAACGATCCCCTCGGAGTTGGGGTCTCCACACAGATGAATTTCTTTAGCTCTGAGTCCTAACAGCGCCTCAGTCCATGCCCAACCGCGATCTGGGTCACCGATCATCTGGATCTCGTCGATAATTGCCACATCATACTGTTCAGTCAAGCTTGTCATTTCCACTGTTCCACAACTCAACGGGGCAGGTCTTCCCAGTTCGTCCAGGTCTTCAATGATTTCGTCGCCAGTAACGAGATTACACCGTAAATTTGCGTTTTTCAAACGCTCATACACCTCTCTAGCCAGCATTCGTAGCGGCCCTGCGAACCAGCCTGTTTTGGCCTGTTTAAGAGCCTCAATAGCTGTATGGCTTTTACCTGAATTAGTAGGGCCAATATGAAGGTATACTTTACGCTTAAGCCGACGGGCAAGCGGGTATTGTCTCGAAGGGTAGCGTAGATCCAATGGGTGATTGAGCTGCGAGTTTGCGGACATGTTTTCCTCACGCAGCTTCTTAATTCTGAAAACTGACGCATTGTCCTGTAATTGATCATTTTCCTGTAAATTTGCGTGGCTAGTCAGGCTGCGAACAAAACTCAATATTATCGGGGTGCGAATGGCCGCCCGTTTGCAAAACAGTACAGGAATAATGCGGCCAGCCGACATCCTCGACAGACCTGAGCATCGCCAAAGGCTACTATATTTCAGATCAACGGATTATGTAAGTGTATATAGTCTTGTCGCTCTGATTTCCTATAACCAAATTGCTTAATCTAACAAAGCGTGTTTGGACATCCAAATTCAAATTCATGGGTGATTTGGTGTAAACAATTGCACCAATTATGCGAATCGAACGATAGTTTGATTAATGTATGCTTGAATTAAGCACACAGGCATGTGGGCTTAGTGTTGAACTCGAATAGGGTTGGTGGTGCATTAACCCGACAGCTGTTTTGAAACCTGAACTATCGCTTCTTTTATCAACAATGTCCGAGACCACCTTTTTTGATACCATCAAGCGCAACTTCAAGGACGTCACAATCAGTGAGACTAATGAAATCAACACTGGTGAGTTCCTTGAGGCTGCCGAAGGTCTCGTTGGACTTTTCGACGTCCTTGGCTCAACTGCCTTTAGCATGGTCCAAAGCGACATGAACGGCAACATTGCCAAAATCCGCGCTCGCCAGCTTGAAAATCCCGATGCAGGTGCCACTCTTCAGTCAATTGTTTTAGGAGAGGCTGGTCAAAAGAAGAAGGATGCCACCCAGGGCCTGCTGTGGCTTACCCGTGGCCTTGAGTTCACCGCTGCTGCTATGCGCAGAAGTGTTGACAATGCTGACGAGGAGCTTGTCAACTCGTTCACCAAGGCGTACAAGGAGACTCTTTCGCAATACCACAACATGCTTATTCGTCCTGTTTTCAAGCTAGCTATGAATGCCTGCCCCTACCGCAAGGACTTTTACACCAAGTTGGGCTCTCCGCTGGCACGGGTCCAGGAGCAGCTTTCAGAGTGGCTGGCTGCATTGGAGAACATTGTCAAGTTGATCAAGGACTTCCTTGCCTCTGGCAACTACGCCAAGGGTCTCTAAATATAGATATTTCTTTTGTTAATTTGGTATCTACTCTTATCTTTTATCCACGATCTGTTGAAATTCAATGCTGGGGCCGCCTCCAGGCTATCATCCAAGTGAGCCGCATCGTGATGATAGTATTTGTTATGTAATGAATCAGACCAAATCAGGCCACATGATATGACTCCATCGACACTCGCACCTCATCTTACACAGTACTCCACAATTCAGTGATCGATAACAATCAGAGACTGAATTATAGAAATGTGTCGATTTTTGATTTTTAAAAGCACCGACTCGATCAAGCTTGAGCATTTACTAACGAAGCCGGCTCATTCCATTATTAACCAGTCCTTTGATAGCCGGCTCCGTATAGATATGCATAGGCCCATCAACGGCGATGGCTTTGGAGTGGGCTACTACCTTGACGACGCAGATGAAGACGAAGAGAAAAGTCCCTGTATTTATGCGTCTACTACACCTGCCTGGAATAACAGCAACCTTGCTCGTATGGCTGCCAAAACAAAGTCGAAGCTGGTATTTGCACACGTCCGTGCCTCAACGTCTGGTGCGATTTCAGAGCCCAATTGCCATCCATTCGCGTATCACACACTCTGCTTTATGCACAACGGTGGTATCCCGCGCTTTTATGATATCAAGCGTAAGATTGGCGACCACATTCGCAACGTATACTTTATGACCGTTCAGGGAAGCACCGACTCGGAGATGTGCTTTGCACTATTCTTGAACTGCTTAGAAGATTTGGGTTGCAACCCGGCATCTTCAGAGGGGAAATTTGACCCCGAACTCATGCGCCAGGCTCTTCTTAACACCATCGCACATATTAACAGATGGACGCATGAGGCAGTTGTTGAAACTGGAGTATCGTCAGAGCCCAACTTGCTAAACTTTGCTGTTACAGATGGGAACACCATCCTGGCAACGAGATATATCTCTTCGTCTACCGAGGAAGGAGCTAGCCTTCACTACTCGACAGGCACCAGGTTCTACGAGTACGAAGCCGGCCAATACCGCATGCAACGTTCTCACCGGCTCAGTAACGTGGTGATGATTGCATCAGAGCCGCTCACATTCGAGAGAAGCGACTGGGTCTCAATTCCTACCAACACAGTTCTTACAGTTCGAGGCCAAACAGTATTGATTCATCCAATTAAGGATGAATTCTTCAACGATGACCCTAACAACGTGCGTTCAAGCTCTTTGGCCCTAAGCAAGGGTCTTGCAAGCCCCATTGTGCGTGTCCCCGACTCTGTCGTTCCTCCACTCATGCGTGAAGGTCGTGTTCCTGCAAAGCTCGCCGCTTAGGTGGCTGTGATGTGTGGTGTAACTTATTTAAAATCCTCGATAGCATGTATAGATGTATATAAATATATATCCTGTTTACAGCCAGCACAGATCATGCATGCAGGTTACACGTGCCTGATGAGATTATGGTCCCCCAAGTCCAACGCATTGTCAGTCAAATCAATTAGTGGTAAACATCTTCACTTGCATCAAAATATCGCACGCCCTGGTGGCAGAAACCATATTGTAGCTGGCTCAATATGCGGGACATGGCAATTGATGTCGCACGTGGACTCACGTTTCTTGAGATGATCGCCGTGAGCGGGAATTCCTGCTTGGGCCATGCTCCAATCGGTGCCTTTTCGCTTAGCTACGCCGATACGATATTCCCCTCTTTTGCCTTTATTTCAGGAGCAGTAAATGCAACACCAGTGTCCAGCTTGCGTCTAATAGGTCTTGGTCTAGCTTACAATGCCATTTCAGACGGGAAACTAAGTCCTCTCCGTCCATTTGGTGTTCTCCAACGACTAGGACTAGCACGGCTACTAGCAGGGCTATCGCCGCCTGCTGATACATGGCAGGGACTATTGTACATTCCCATCACAATTGGAACTTGGATTTATGCCTCCATCTGGTCTGCAAAAGACCGGCACCATCCATTTAAGAACCCATCACGGAGTACGCAAACACGGATCGACCGCGCTTTTGTTGAGTCATGTTCCACTCAACCGTTGAAACTACGTCTCTACAGGGACGAGTATGATCCGGAAGGACTCCTTGGAAGCATCATGATGTCTGCATCCGTTTGGTTTGGCCGCTGGTGCATTGTCAACAAACTGGCGCCTGACGAATCGCTGATTACTGGTGTGTCACTATTCTCTCTGGGGTTCATGTTCAGCTATGCGTTTCCCCGCACATGTCCGCTTTCAAAGCCATACTGGTCACTTAGCTACGCCCTCATAACCAGCGGGCTGTCCCTGCTGAAGCTTACAGCTGTTCGTGCCATTACCCCACTGCTCCCAGGACAGATCAAACTAGCGTTCTCGGCAGTCGGCCAATACTCTTTGCAATTGTATTTTGCTGCTCTTTTGCTTGAGAAGACTGGCATGTTCAAGAGCTTAAAGCAGCTTCTGCTAAGATACACCTCGTCAACCTGGACGGCAGAGCTCGGCTGTGCAGTTGTTAAAATGGGCGTCATTTCTGGCATGGCAGTGCTGTGGAAATCCATCAAACTATAATAATACCTCCCTCCATTTATCAAGCACAGCCCTTTACTCGAAAGTATTAATTAGATTATTTATGGTGTCTACTCAAAGTGACGTCAGGAGCCAGCTCCGCGAACGTCAGATACGAGGTATGGCTTCGAATCTCACTCTCTGACCACGAGACAGGCTGCCAGGTGTAGTCAGGGTTGCCCTCTTTGACCCGGAGTCCTTTGCCCCATGGATTGAAGGGCTCTCTCTTCTTTTGCGGGGCTTCAGGGCCTAATCTGTCATGGCGCCTGTCCATTCCTTCCTGTCTCCTGAGTCTAACGTCTCTGATGACACCCAAAGCATCATCCACAGTGCGAACCATTGCCTGATGTCCTTCCCAACGCCTAGCTTGGACTTCAATGGTTTGAATTCGCTCAAATCCAGCATCGTGCAGCGCCCATACTGTCTTGATGACCTGCTCAACACAAGGACTGAAACAGCAGATCTTGGCCAGCTTCTTCCGGTCGATGTGCTGCACTGCAAGAGGAACTGCCAGCCAGGGGGCAGGCAAATCCAAGAATACTGCATTGACATTGAGCGATACACCCTCAATGCTAAATCCATTCTCGCAAACATTGCGATGTGTGACCACAACAGTTGGTGCATATCCATGGTTTTCGAGGTCCGCCTTTGCTTGTTCAAAGCGATCTTCGTGATACTCATAGGTACAGAGAGTACCCTGTGTGCCAACGGTGCGGGCAAACTGGTGGGTCAACGCGCCAGAGCCGGTTCCTGCCTCAATGACTCTTGAGCCAGGGCGTACGCCAATGCGCTGGATAATATAGCTAGCATCTGGACTGTACACAATCTGGGTCCTGTGCGGGAGCGATGCAGCCCAGAGCTCAGGCGACGGTCCTAGTAAGAACACAAAGCCCTGGCCAGAGGATGAGATATGTTGGCTTCCGAACCGTTTGCCGATCATGTCTCTGTGTGGAAATGGACCAAACCGTGTCTGCAAAGTCTTTGTTGAGTCGACATATACCGGCACTAGATCTGAACGGTTGATCCAGACAAAAATAAGGTCATTTTCGGAGATCACGTCCGTTTTGCGATGGAACGGCATCGGGTAAAGCTATTTCTTCGCTTCCCTTTGGCTAGCCTTTTGATGATCCTGAAATTGTCATGCTTAGTCAATTATGTCATTGTAGGCCGACGCTATCTCCAAGGATAATGCTCTAGATTATGAGTTTATATCGAACTTTATACCGAGAAACTTGAGGCTGGGTTTGCCAAGATATTGCTGGCTTTAGGCTATTTGAAAAGAAAGCGTGCTATGCTCAAATTTTGCTCGTGCATGAAATTTGAGAGATCAAGGCACCAGAGGTGTGGGAAAAAATTATGTAACGAAAGTTTACATGCATCTCAAAAGAAATACTGGTTAGTCTTTTAGTATACTGACCGAAAATGGCAAAACGATCTCGCAAAGAGGTTAAGTCTGTTTCAAATAAGAAACGCGCAGGCCAAATCAAAAACCGGGCGCTAAATGCCTTTGATACAGCAATTGACGATGAGTTCTACACCAAGGGCCTGAGACACCAGCAGGATATAGACTTGGATGAACTTGCAGACAAGAAGCTGCAAGAGTATTTGGATGGTAACGTCAAGAGCGATGATGATGAAGAGATTGATTCTGATGAAGCTTTTGGTTCTGATTCTGATTTTCTGCTTGGTGGAAGGTCCGACAACGAGCCAGAATCTGACTGGGGTGAGAGTTTTGATGAAACGGAGCTGGTATCGCTTTCAGAAGCCTGGGACATGGACGATGACCGCCAGGGGATCAAGCCGGCCAAGTCTGAGCCCGTTACACTTCAAAAAGATGCCTCGGATTCCGAAATGAGCGCTCAATCTGGCTCCGAGAGTGAATCTGGCTCTGAAAGCGAGGCTGGCTCAGAGAGTGACCTGGAGTCAGGTTCCGAAAGCGAACTTGACTCAGAATCAGGCTCGGAATCTGGAACCGAGGAAAGTGACTCCGATTTTGATTCTGAGGCCGATATTACTGCGTTGCAAAAAGCATCCCGCAAAATCACCAATCAGAAAACAGGAAGAGTGGCCTTCAATGCTGGTACTGGAGACGAGAAGCTAAGTGCTTTGCCCAGCCACGAGGATAAACTCTCGCTCGGTGATTTAGTTGGTGATTCTGGGAATTTCGCTGGGCTGAGTAAACAGCGTGCCAGCACCAAGACTCTGGCGGTGCCTCAGGCAAAGCGAGTTGCCGAGCGCCTTGATCGTGCTGCTGCGCTTGAAGTTGCAGACAAAGAAGTTTCAAAATGGGAAGATCAAGTAAAAGAGACACGTCGTGCAGAGCACCTTGTTTTCCCTCTGCCAGCATCACAGCACGAGTTTGAGGATCCCGAAGAGATTTCCGCCCCCGCTCCGGCTCCGACTTCGACTTCGGCTTCAGCTTCCTCATCCACTAAAAAGGCGTCTAACAAACCAGATCTGAGCAGCATTGTCAACAACATCCTTGTTAAATCAAGCCTCGCAGATGAAAAGGCAGAGGCCCTGTTTGAAGATGCCGCACCATCAACATTGACGATGGAGGAGCTTGAGGAAAGGCGTAGACAGCTTCGTCATAAGCGTGAGCTCATGTTTAGAGAGGAGCAAAAGGCCAAGCGGATAAAGAAGATCAAGTCCAAGAAATACCGCCGTATCCACAAGAAGGAGCGTGAAAGAGAGGAACTGCTAGCGATGGGTGCTGAGGACTACAGTAGTGAGGATGAGGAAGACCAACTTCGCCAGCGTGCTTTAGAACGTGCTACTCTCAAGCACAAAACTAATTCAAAGTGGGCCAAACGTATGATCGCACATGGCATGACCAAGGATGCCTCTACTAGAGGCGAGCTTGAGGAAATGTTGCGTGCAGGCGAAGAACTCAGAAAACGAGTCGTTGGAGATGATCTCGCTAGCGCTTCTGAAGGTGAGAGCGATGTATCTGACTTTAACGATGGCGTAGAACCGGAAAAGGGTATCTCAGGCATGAAGTTCATGAAAGAGGCCGACAAGCGCATGTGGCAAGAGGCTAATCCTTCTGCACCCGAGCATACTGGACGTAGATCCTATGCTGGCGCCGAGGACGATGCCGATCTGAACTCAACATCCGACAAGGACAATTACAGTGACAGTGATGACAATTCCGCCGTGCCCGACAAGAAGGCCATGTCTGCCTCTGCCCCGCTTGCCAACACTGGAATTTTCACCGACTTCAACAAGGAAGCCAAGAGTGCGACCGGCAACAGCAATGCTGACAAGGACGAGGACGAAGCTGCTGCCAATCCCTGGCTCAAGCTGAGTGCCAATCCGCAATCTCTTGACTCAAAGCCCAAGCAGAAGAAGAGCAAGGGTGGTAAGAAGAACGGCAACAACATTCATATTGACCTCAATCCTTTGGAGCCTGATTCAATGGTCAGGGCTAATCAGCTATCCTTTGAGCAGCAGGAACTCATCAGACAAGCGTTTGCAGGAGATGATGTTGCTGCTGAATTCGAGGCTGAAAAGTCTGAGGCAGTTGAGGAAGAAGCACCCCAGGAGAAGGATGTTACCCTTCCGGGCTGGGGGTCCTGGGGCGGCGATGGCCTTGCTGCATCAAACAGACGCAAGACAGTAAAAGTTGAAGGTATTCGCGAGTCTAAGCGCAAGGACTTTAAGAAAAAGAATGTTATTCTCAACGAGCGCGTTCAAAAACAGAGCGTGCGGTACTCTGCATCTGCTGTGCCCTTCCCCTTCGAAAACAGAGCTCAGTACGAACGCTCTCTCCAGATCCCACTAGGTAACGAGTGGGCCACTAAGGACACTTACCAGCGGCAGACAAAGCCTCGCATCATCACGAAGAAGGCCTCCATTATTGAACCACCGCGCAAGACGGTCAATATGTCAGAGTCTGAACGCATCTGATGATATAAACCCCTATTTATATACTGCTATTTCCACTCTTTTTAGCCACTGCACACTCGAGAGTGAGGCAGGAGAGGGACTATTAAATAATTGGTCTGCACAAGGCTTTCATTTTCTTCTCCTTAAAGGGCATCCAAACGATCCTGGATCTCCTGAGACGAGAGCGCCCGGAATCTTGGGCCCTCAACACCCTCGACGCCCTCAAATCCGAGCAACTGGTCGTTGGGGCTACCAACAACGGCGATCTCGACATTGTCGCCAGTCATCTCACCTTCCAACGTCTCCTTCAAGGTCAACAAAGTGATGTGAATAGCATCTTCAAGTTCAAGCTCCTCGTTCCATCTTTTCTCAAGGAATGTGTTTGCCGAGGTAGAGCCCTTGCCAATTGCGGCAGCCTTCCAAGGGTAGAAAGTTCCGCTAGGATCAATCTGGTAAAGCCCAAAGCCGTGTGTCTTGTCCCATCCAGCAACAAGGAGGGAGACGCCATAGGGACGAACGCCACCAGACTGGGTAGCTTCTTGGACAATCTTTGCGATATCTTCAACAATAATTCTGGTAGGGGGGTACTCATTGTAAACGCGCTTGTAGTTGGCATGAGCAACTTTGCGTGCCTTGTCAATCAGGACGCGGTAATCAGGCCCCAAACCGGCATATACGGCGCCAATGTCAGGCGTGAGGGCTGAGATCTTGTGGAGAGACTCTTTATCCACAAGCTGAGAGGTGTGTTTCTTCTCAGTCGCTAAGACAACGCCATTTGCTGCCTTAATTGCCACAGAAGTCACACCCTGATTGACCGCTTGCATTGCGTACTCAATCTGGATCAACTTGCCACTGCGTTAGTATGTTGCTCAAAATTGCGTTATTCTGGAGAATCATTTGTCTCCACGCTGGGTCTTACTTACTTTGGTGAAAATGTCGTTAACGAAAAAGAATAGCGGTCAGCCATTGTTTCCGCAAGTATGTCCTAAAGGCTAGCGACCGTTTGGGTGAGCAGCAGCTTTTGGGGTGGGTGGTGGAATAAATTACTAAGGTAGGCCAGTCTACATAGATGAGACAGGCATTGAGCCACGGGCTGCCCCGCTTACAATGTCCAGAATGGCGTCTATACGCTTGTCATTGAGGCTCCTGGAATGTACGTAGTTACAAGAGTCACCTCTGGAGCAAGATGATCCCTCTCGACAGCGCGGTGCACGAAGATCATATGCAGGGCAAAGTGATGCCTTGACGGGTCTTTGAGCGTACCATCTCGAGCCGAAATCAGCAACTAGAGCATCAGCATCGCTGGTGGAATCCATCATCACATAAACATTTCCCTTTAGATGAGGCGCTGCGTTAGAGCTCATGAGAATGTCCACAGGATAGCCTAATTTAGCTGCCTCGAGCAAGATGTCCTCAGCCACCGCAGTGTAGTCTCTCTCGTCTGTTGGCAGAAATCCCTCTAGCAGTACAACTCTAGAGTGATTCGGCGGTGTGTGTACCTTTGCGCAGTTAGTACCGTGTCTACACGTACCAATTTTGCTGTAAAACAAACATTCTCGATCCATGGAGGTATGAATGAGAGACGCCTTACTTGAATAAAGTCCGGCTTTGTAATGTCGATCATGGATCTATGTACAGTTTCATTTAAGCTGAAAGATATAATTCTTTGCGCCATTGCAGCGAGACAGACCAGGAGCTTTGGTGAACCCCATACTCAAAACAATATTTGACTCTGAGCTGCCTTGGTCTGGAAGATCTTCGGGGCTGTCGCTTAATTAATGGCATAAAACCCCCTCACGCAGTCGAGTGTTACTGAGAAGGGCAATATTCCAAGATAGTGTTTAATTCAAATGGAGCAGCGAGAATTTACTCGTTCAGATTGGCCTTCTCAGCTTCCTCTTTCTTCTTGGCCTCCTCCAGTTTTGCAACCTTGCGGTGGTAGTTCCCGCGAATGATTGAGAATGCACCGTATCCTAGGTAGCCTGAGTAACCAATAAGACCCAGAACTAACAAGCGATGCGTTGCATCGGCAGCTTGAATATACCAGGGCCGTGGTGCCATCTTTTGTTTCGATAACTACAACAAAGGCTGTTGGCTACCTGGCTATCCTCCACCAGCGACTTACCTAAGGGCGCCACAATGGGATCATGAGGACATGCATGAGACCCAACCCGCAACAAGGAAATTAAGCTTGAGGGCATAAACCGACAGTACAGTTATAACAAATAGCTTGGATTATCATTTTAATATTTCAATTTATGTAATTCTGAGTGTGGAGTTAGACTAAAATTGTACTCAAAGATCGAACTTGACGCGAGGAGCGATAAAGTTGGAGACGTAGTCAGAAAACTGGTTGTAGTAGTGCGAGACATGTCCCTTGAAGCCCTTGGGCTTAACATCGCCGTAAACAAAGTATCTGTAGTTGCTGTAAGCCTTAGCAGCAAGCTCGTCTTTAGTGCCAGAGGCCTGATCACCAAACTTGCGGAGGTAGTCTTGAAGATCAGAAAGTGACCAGGTGTTGAAGTTGGCCTCCTTCCAGCTACCAATAGAGCTCAAGGCCTCCTTAGTCTGCTCGGCACCCTCTTTAACACCTTTGCTAAAGTCAGTCGAAGCCTTGTTATAAAGACTGGAAATACGGTTGACCATGTCATCACGAGTGCCCTCAAGGCTGTTGCCGGTCTTCTTCAAAGTGTCCTTCAAGTCATCCATAGACCATGAGTCAAACCAGAAACGCTTTAAGGGGGCCCCAGCCTTAGCCTTGAGCTCAGCACCGCGGGATTTGGCCTGTTCAAGAAGCTTGTCCATCTCAGCTCTGGTAGCCTTGGCGGGGACCTCAATACCGCGAATTTCCAAAAAGTCGCGGACACTCTCGTCGCTCCACTGCTGCGCAAAGTTGTGAGCGTTCTTAGCGTGCTTGTTAACAAAGTCCTTGGCATTAGCAACGTGTTCGTTACCCTTCTTGGCAGCCTTGTCCTTGATATCGCCAGCATGCTTCTTAGCAGCCTTGTGAGCCACCTTGGCGTGCTTCTTGCCAGCATCCATAGCGTCCTCAGCATACTCCTGGCCAGCCTCCTTGGCATCAGCGGCAGCCTCCTTGCCAGCTTTCATAGCACTAGCAGCCTTATCCTCGCCAGCATCGGCAGCCTTGGCGGCGTGCTCTTTGCCAGCCTCCATGGCATCAGCGGCAGCTCCCTTGATATTAGCAGCAGCTCCCTTGGCGTACTCTTTACCACTGTTGGCTGCGTCCTGAGCGTACTCTTTCCCGGCATTGGCGGCATCCTGTGCCTTATCCTTGCCAGCATGCATGGCCTTGTTGAGCTTCTGCTTTCCAGCGTCAACAGCAGCGTCAACATGCTCCTTTCCACCCTCGACGGCCTGTTTGAGGTGCTCTTTGCCAGCCTTGACAGCATTCTTTAAGTGATGCTTGCCCTTGTTCATGGCCTCATCGGCCTGCTCCTTGCCAGCGTTTGCGATCTTGTCGGCCTGTTCTTTGCCGGCATCTGCAACCTTGTTGGCATGCTTCTTGCCAGCATCAACAGCATCCTTGCCTACTGCCTTGGCATCCTTTGCGTTTGCCTCAGCAGCCTCCTTGGCAGCACTCTTAGCGTCGTTGGTGTTCTCAACCAACGAGTCCTTGACGTTGGCCATGTATTGTTTGCCTAGCTCAATCCAGTTCTTGTCTGTGGTCACACTGACGTACTGCTTGATGTCCTCAGCGAGCAGATCCTTGTTCTCGCGAGCAACCTTAACGAGGTGCTTGGCGTCGCCCTCAGACTTCAGCTTGTGGTAGTTTGCCCAAGATTTAAGCTCATCAACAGACCAGCTATCGAATGTATCAGGCAAAACTGAGTTTTTAGCATCAAAAATGTTAAGCTTTGTCTTTTCAAGTTTGGCACGAAGGCCACTGCTGTCGGGCATTTCGAAAAAGCCTGCAGCAGCCGCAAGCGGCGCACCGAGAATGGCTGTAATTTGTGAAATCTTCATTGTGAGCAAGATTAAATCTAAACCAAGTTAGCGATTTTGTGTTGGTTTATATACCTTCACCGAGTGCACATGCACGACCATGCATATTGCTGCCAGATCTGCATGTGCCGTTGCTTGCCGAGTTGAGGCATTCTTTGGTTGTAGGGGAAACAGGGATGTATTGCCAGTTTTATCCGTGCCGTTTGTGCCAATAACGCTAATAATGCTAATAAATATTTTTTCTGTTTATTTGTTTCAATATCCAAGTCCTCGGGTGCCTTGATCTGTCACTGGTTTAAATGAGCAACTATTTCACCTGCCGAGATCTTCATGTCGCCCCCTCACCTCGCAGCACACAAGGTGCATATATTCCTGAAATCCAGATGGTACTTCGAACTTCGCAGTTTGCGGGGAAATTAATGTAACATATTGAGATGATAATTTAAAGAGGCAATGAGGTATTCTGGCAGCACGGGATCCGTGATAAATGGTCGCTTTCTAGTATATACTTGCAGAGGCTTGATTGTAGATACATGTCAATTGGACTCATTTACATTGTCAGACCCACTTGACTCTTTTCTTTTTGTCAAATTGTTGAGAATCTCTCAACAACTTGCTCTGAGCCCTCAGCCGTCGAACCGAAACCAGGGTTCGTAGACACACATGCGAAGGTACCATCTATCACAAGAACCCCAGACTTGACATATTATATAATATTTTTATCGGCCTGGATTGAGGGTGGTTCTGCAACTTATTTGCAAAAGTTCAAATGAGCATGAATTTTGGTCCTCCAGGAGGCCCTGGCGCGTTGCCAGAGTCATACTGGGATATGACTCCTGAGCAGCAGGCTCAGTATGGTGCTCAGCAGATGATGAATTTGATGCACTCTTGTCCAGGAAAGTCAATCATGGCTGGTGTGACTGGATTTGCACTCGGTGGTGTATTTGGTCTATTTATTGCTAGTATGTCTTACGATACCGCTATGGGAACAACTGAGGCATCGAAAATCGCACATCTGCCATTCAGACAACAGATGAAGCTACAGTTCACTGACATGGGCAAGCGTTCCTACAGCAGTGCAAAGAACTTTGGCATGATCGGTGGCATTTACTCGGGTGTAGAGTGCTGCATCGAGAGTTTGCGTGCTCGAAATGACATTTACAACGGTGCTATTGCTGGTTGTATCACAGGAGGTGGATTGGCCATCAAGTCGGGCCCCCAAAATGCATTGTTCGGCTGTGGCGCTTTTGCCCTGTTTTCCACTGCTGTTGAACTATATCTGAGGTCAGAAGAGGTTGCTCCACCTTCCACTGATGAGTTTGAATAAATAATATTAATGCTATTGTACATAAAATCATAAAGTCTTTTGAACAGGGTCATTTGATGAGGCCTGTTTGATTAGACAGTGCTGCAAGAGAGAGGCGAAGCTTTCCTGACGAACTCGTCAATCCTACTGGAGACAACTTCATCGGTTTTCCAACCTTTTTTCAAAGACTGGAACAAGGCTTCGCTGACAGGAACCCGGTAGCGATTCATCTCATACAAAACCTGCTTTGTGCCCTCTACTCTGCCATTGACGACGTAGCTGTCAATCAAAGCACTGAATACGCTTTCGTCCGGTTTAAAGCGAGAGTTTTTAACCAACCCGCGATAGAATTCCTGTGCAGCAACAAGATCGCGCTGAAGCACTCCTCTAGCCCAGATCAGCTTGCCAAAGTGTTTGCCATTCAATCTAGCACCATCCTGATTCATGCGCAGAAGGATCTTGTCAGCTTCCTCCAAATTTGCTTCTGGTAAGAGCCATGCCTCCATCAACAGAAGATAGAACTCATCAGTAGGCGTAATTTTCGCGGATTTGACGGCTTCTGCATACTTTAGAGCCTCGTCGCGACTCTTGTTCACATGCACGATATATGCAAGGTGTTCATCAATAAGCGACAGCATACTCTTATCATTGGAAAGCTGCATCAGGAAGAAAGCATCACTGTAGCGGCCCTTAGATAACAGATTCTTCGCAGTCTCCTTAGCCACCTCAACATCTGTACGAAGAAGAAGCAAACTTTGTGAATCCAAGAAATGAGAAAACGGCGCAGGGTGCTCCAAATTTCTTGCGAAAGTTGCGACATCCGAGCCAGTAGAGGAAGTAAAGTCATCGTCTGCACGCCGGCTACCGATGTTGCAATTCTCTGACCAAATCCATGTTGGTAGTCCCAGCTCGCCCAGAGCAGAGGTTACCAGGTCACTCTCTGCCTCTGTAAATTGGACCTTGTTCATGATGCAGTCCGACAGAATCAAGGAATAGGCCTTCAAATGCAAAACCTCATCTGAGGCTCTTGAGATGAGCCGAGAATAAGACAATGCAATGAGCCTCAATGAATGGGGGCGCTTCTCAATCAGTTTGGCTAGGTCGATGCTTTCAGCAACGCGAGCTTCGGACAAAACTGATAGACAGACACCTGAAAGCTCCTCCGGCAACTTTTCCCAAGACAATGAAAAAAGATCGACACAAAACTCTAACGAGCTCAAAGATGAGGCATCCTGGATCATACCGAGGGCCTCCCTGTAAAACTTGAGTTTAGCCTCAGGACTTTCAAAGCACAAATCGCTCTTTGGCTGGTTGCAGAACTCGTTCAAGGTCTTCAGCCCAACTTGATAGGCATCTCTGGCGCACATGAACTTGATAACTCTTGTAACGTCCCGTGCTGGAATCTGGCCGTTCAAGCTCTTGGCGACGAGGACAACTCCACCGAAGTTATCAAGGTTAAGGCTTGCATTTAAAAAGGCGCAGTCAACTCTAGTGAGCAGTTCAGGAGAGATATCATCAGCATTGACCAGATATGAGTGAACAGCCTCAAATACGGGACTCAATACAGGCGCGAACCTGGAACTAGCCTGACACACCAGCAAGAATGCTTCCGCCAGATGAGAAGCCTTCAAGACCGATGATTTAAAAGCATTCGCCATCCATCTATACGCGGCTTCATCGAGTCCTTGTTCGCTGAAGCCTCTGATTGCAGCTAAAACTGGTAGAGACATGTCTGGGTACTGTTCCTTTTCGAGCCTCCACAAGTGCGATATTGCCTTCTCTTGTTCCTCTGCACGAAGCAAACGGTGGACATATGCTGCATGATTGCGGTCTGAATTGTGGCTTGACCTCAAAAAGGCCTGCTCTATCTCCTCAACAGTGCTACAGTCCCTGAATTCAAGAAAGGCGCTTTGCTCAGGAGTCAAGTAAGAATGAATACCACTCAAGTCGGCATCACATATATTGCATGCAGATCTGATGGCACGGAAGCACCTACGATTGAGCTTGCTAATATCTCCTTCGACAACACCAGTAAATAGTGCAATTGCAAGCTTGGCATAATCCGAGCCATTACCTCCTACAGCTTCAAATGGCAGCATATGCCTGTCATTGGCATTCTTGGCCACTTCCACCAAGCTTGTAAGGAGGACCTGGTATATACGAGTGGTGGGCAAGAGTCCGCGGGCCAGTGCATCCTCAAATGTGTGGAGAAGAATAGTCAAGTCACCCGACTGCACTCCCGCAGCGCCCAAGGCCACAAATAGCTCATCGTAAATTTCAGGTGAGAGATCCTCGCCCTCGGATTCTAGCTTTCTGAAAAGAACGACAGCACCAGTGTAATCTTTATGAGCGTTCAACTGCTTCATCTGATCCAGTGGACCGGCTGAGCTCTCAGCAACCACACTTGTTGCCAGTTGCTCGGGAAGAGCAGCAGCCGAAGCTTCCGAGGTCAAAACGACTGTTTGATTCTCGGTAGGTTCCGCCTTTGTCTCACTGCTAGCAAGTTCCTGCTCGGCTGTCTCTGTTTTGCCAGCCTGGCTCTCGTTGATAGCCTTCTCACTCAAATGGTCCCCAGACGCGGCGCCCTGCTGGTCTTTCGGTTTGGACTCGCGCAGAGACATTGAAGAGAACTCTCTGACTGGGGACGTGCCTGCCAAAGAATGCTTCCGTGATGTCTGGTATTTAGGATTCACTGCTTGAGTATTTACATCCTTGTCGTCCTCATCCAGTGAACTAAGTGCTGCCCCAGAAGTGAAGCTTGAGCCTCCTGGGAATGTTAAGCAGAATGATGTGTCCAGACTCTCACTTTTACGCCTGCCATCCTCAATCAAATTGTGTGTAGCACGCTGGCGCTGGTATTGTGGAGTTGAAATGAAGAATCCGGGGCTTTGCTGTCCGCCACCGGATATCCATTTAGTTTTTGCTGCCGCAGCAGTACGCGTAAGAGCGCCCTGCGGCTTCAGTGGGAACATTATTGCTAGTATTGGCTTCTAGGAGAAAATGTACACAGTGCTGAGTTCCTGCGAGTGGCGACGTCAGAATAGTAGAGGATGCAGAGTGACTCCGCTCGCGGGCGCTAACCCTAACCTATAGGCTCGTGACTAACTTCAACGTGCGTTGGCAGGGGAAAAAATTTTGACGCATTTCTTGTTAGTCATGCAAGGCAACCCCGCCTTGGAGTAGCTTTGCGAGGTTTTGTACGAACCGCAAGAAAGAGTCTATCCTTATCTGCAGCGGTATATTGTGGTACTTCACACGGATTAAACCGTTATCCGATTTATCCGCCTAATCTGTGGCGATCAATGACAGAATCCCATGCAAAGGCCGACAGGGTTGATGCATGCGTCTTTGCCGAGCTTATTGCACCTGCCCATCTGCAGCTGTCCAATATTGACGCGGCAAAAGTCTTCTGCTGTATGCTTAAATTATTGTATAGATTTGAGTAGGACAAGTTGAAGAGCCAGATGTTCTAGCGCCTCGGTCTTCCATGGAATAAATGTGTCATGTGAAGTCAAATCTACGACGGAAAGCAAGAGCTCAAAAAAAATTCAAGATGACTTGCAGGACCGACTGCTCTCTATCTTAGTTTGAATAGAAACCAATTTTTTTTTTTTATTTTCCCTGAGGCATCTAAGCTCCAGGAAGCAGACAGAGCTCTCAGCCTAACAGTCCAGAAACGTAGTCTTGTCAACGGTCAAACATATAGGCAACACTTGCATCTGATTACCTGTGGATTTGACAGCATGCGGCTGAATTACCATGCGTAGTGCAAACTTTCTGGGGATTCTATAATCTTACAACTGATTTTAAATTGGGCTTTGTCGAGGAAAGCCGTTCCAGATGGCACATCATGGTGTAATTAACCTGAATTTTAGTTCTTGATCTCGTAGGTGCGGCGGAACTTGTCATCAATGTTGACGAGGTAGTAAGTGCCTGCGCGCAAGTGATCAACAGGACCAGAGGGCTGGAAATCCTTCTTGAGGTGGGCCTTCTCGCGAAGACTCAAAGCAGCCTCGTACTCAACGGGTGTGACCTTCTCACGCTTCTCAAGAAGCTCCTTGACGTTAATCTTGGCAGCGAGCTCAGCAGGATCAGAGGCAACGCGAACAGAGAAGAAAGAGGCAGCGAGACCAGAACCGTAAGAGAACATAGAGACGCGCTTGCCAACGAGTTCCTTGCTGTCAACGAAGGTCAGCAAAGAAGCAAGAGACAAGTACAGACTTGCGGTGTAAATATTACCAACATTGGTGGAGGCAACAATCGATGGCTCAAACTCAGACTTGGCATCGGCCTTAGTCAATCCAATAAAGGCCTTCTCCAGGTTCTTGTCAGTCAAAGAAGCCTCATACTCCAAGGCCTGCAGCTCAGCAGGAATCTCAGCATCGGCGTACTTGCCAGTCTTGGCCTTGAAGTCGTTGTAGTGCAAACGGGCGTAAGACTTAGCGGCCTGCTTGCAGGTAGGAACATGGAAGGCAGAGTATGCAAAGCGCGACATACCCTCAGTATTACCAGAGCGCTTGTTGTAGGCCTTGTAAGACTCGTCCAGAGCACGTGTGTAGCATGTGAGAGAAAAGTGGCCGTCAACAACAGGGTACTCGGAGGTGAAATCAGGCTTGTAGAAGTCATAAGCGTGCTGCATGTAAGAACCATGCTGAGGCTCAATAACGAGGGGAGCATCAGGTCCGATCAGCATGGCAACAACACCGCATCCACCGGTAGGGCGTGCAGCACCCTTGGCGTAAATAGCGATGTCACCGGCAACAACAATAGCGTTGCGACCATCCCAGGAAGAAGAATCAACCCAGTTGACAGCATTGAAGAGGGCGTTGGTACCACCGTAGCAGGCATTGACGGTGTCGACACCCTCAATGTTGGTGTTCTCACCAAAAAGCTGCATGAGGACACTCTTAACAGACTTCGACTTATCAAGCAGAGTTTCAGTACCGACCTCAAGGCGACCGATAGAAGCAGGATCGATGTTATGCTTCTTGAGCAAACCCGAAACTGCGGTCAAAGTGAGGGAGTAGATGTCCTCACGGTCATTGACAAAGGCCATCTTCTTCTGACCGAGACCAATGGTGTACTTTCCTTGAGGAATGCCATCATGGGTCTCGAGTTCCGCCTGGTCGACGTACTGAGAAGGGATGTAGAGCTCGAAAGCCTTGATACCGATGTTTTGAGGACGAGACATGAATCAAGCTTTGTGGATGAAGTCGAAAAGTAGGCGCGTTCGCGCTGAGACATAAACCTCAACATGAATCACGTGTTTTCAGGGTTCCACCCTATTTTGAATCTGCAAAATCCCCTCCACCCTAACGCATTCGCTCGCATTGGCCACCCCGCGCCTGCCTGTAGAAACCTAGAACTATTACCTGATGTTAAGATTTCTCGATGTCGCTTGATAGCGCATTTTTGATTGATGCGGTTTGGGGCCAGCTTCTGCTGATTACAAATATGTTACCCGCTTCAGACAACAATTTTATGCTGTTGACCAGGTTTGGCCATCACATATGCACGATAATGTCTAAGCCGCAGGTTTAGGCAAATACATCCAAAACCACTACATGAGCTTGGAGTGTTCACAAAAGATAATATCTCGACTTTTTAGATCTTGCCTTCGACACACATCGCTCTTCATACTCGACGCGACGGTTTAAATTAAAGAGCTTTGCTTGTTACATATTTGAAAAATACACCCTACGCACACTAATCAACCTGCTTAACATTTGCACAATAGTGCGGAGTCTGAGATGGCGTCGGAAATACAGAGACTGATTGTCTTTGGCTCTTTGTGTTTTTTGTACTTTTACTTGGCAAGAGTTAACGAGAGCCCTGAGAGCTTAGAGCAGCTTGAACATTATTTGAACTTGAAGAATGCTGAAATCCAAGCGCTACAAGCAGCAACAGAGCACACAAACTTCACCGGACTGGGTTTGACCAACGTCGTTAAGAACAATTTCGACAATAACACGATCCCGATTCTCCCATTGGACGTGTCTAACGAAGTTCAGAGTCTGTGGGGGAATGATACAGCTCAGCAAGGTCAAAGCTACTCGCTTAGAATTGGCTCTAGTTTTGTGGCGACTAACGCGGTTCGGGACCTAAACTTCACTCAACAGGACATGCCAGTGCCACCAATATTCAAGAACCCGGGAATCAACAAGAATATACTGAAAGAGCGGCCTCTAAGTCGACACACATTTAATGTTCTATTGCAGGACAAGCTTGCATCTAACGACAGCTGCCATGGTATCTCGATTGACATGGATAATCAAGCACAGTACAATAACAGTGCACTGAGAGGTATTTACTTCGAAAGAGACGGCTCATTCTATGCCAGCACGCAGTCGCTCAAGTTCTCAGGGTACCTTGCACTACCATTCATGATAGCGCAGAGTGACCCCTTTTATGAGTACAAGTTCCCGTTGGCTAAAAATCTCTCTACTGCCATGCAATTGGCGACCTACAGCGGTCTAGATAATGTGACCCTGGAAGAACGATTTTTGCATGAATCCTCCAAAGCTTCACGGTGCGAATGGATGATTTTCGGTCAGTTAAAGCCTACAGACCTCACTGTCATTCAGTTACAAGAAATTGAGGACGAGCTTGCAAACCCAGAGGGAAGACCAATTGGTGAGGTTCCACTCATGCAGGTGCAAGCATATGCAATCTCACTCGATTGTGCCGAGATTTCTTATTTCGAAGGATCCGGCCACCGCCTTGAGGTCGGGAGCCAAGCCCTTCGAACCTATAGTACCTGGGCGTCGGTCCTGTTGTTGTGCTTGGTCGCCTCGTTTATTCACCAAGTCAAGCAGTATGGATCAGCCTCGCAGATTTCAAAGGTCAGTTTCCACTCCATGGTCGGGCAGTATGCAATGGATCTTGTGGTCGCAGTACTGACACCTATTTATATCAACAATTCGAACAACAGGCCACGCTTAGTTCCAATCGTGCTGCTGGCAGGAGGCCTAGCCTACACTGAGGGCCGATACCTGATCGCTATTCTGCTGGCCCAGTATCCTCGCACCAGTGCTCCTGCTGAAACCCAAACCGAGTCGACGGCATCAACACCAGCTCCTTTAGAGACTTCGACGGTGCCTTTACAAGAACGGGCAGTCCCAAGACCAACTACTGGATATACTGAAGACAGTGCATCATCGCTCGTGTTTACAAACCTCGGTATTGGAAGCGTAGTTGTCATGACTGTGGGTCTGATGCTTGTTGTTGAGCTCGATATTTCTATCATACGATATGGGCTGTTGCTCACATACTACAGCACCTGGCTTCCCCAAATCTGGCTAAACTACAAGCAGGCGATGGAGTGTCCCATTTCTCTTAGATGGGCGCTGACCTCGTCGGTGGTTCGACTGGCGCCAGCAGTTTATTATTTCTACAGCGGCAACATGTACATGGCAGAGCATCAGCAGCCTAAGTTGTGTCTCACTTTGATTCTGTATGTTGGGATACAACTGCTGATGCTATATTTCCAAACGACATCCTGGTGGTCTAATCTCATGCAAGAGCGGAAATCCTGCAGCGGTTACGGATATCACCCGATAATTTTGGATCTGGTTGAGTTTACAAGGGCTCCTTCGGGTCTGAGCCGAGGCGAATTAAATGAGCTGATTGAATCGCACATGAGCGAATGGTCCAACCAGGAGCGGCACAGCCAGTGGCAGACACAGGAATGTGTGATCTGCTTAGCGGACATTCCCATTGTCCCGCCAATATCTGAGCTGACTAGCGAGATCCTGGAGACCACCAGACAAAACTATGCGATAACACCATGCGACCACTGTTTCCACAGCACTTGCCTCGAACGTTGGCTCCACGACAGACTGCAATGTCCTATTTGTCGCGATCCATTACCAGCGACTTGAAAAGAATTCACGCATAAGTTATTATAACATGACCCATGAAAGGAGACATATACTAAGTAGATGCTGACAATATTTATTTCTTGTGGTGGGACGACAGCTTCTTGAGGTAGAACTGAAGCTCCTCACCCTCAAGGATGTAGCCATCGACACGGCCGCTCTGGCCAGGGCGAGACGAAACGCAGGCGTAGAGACGACCAGCGCCGAACTGGGGCTCAAGACCCTGAGAAAGCTTAGCGCTGGCGCTGCGGGACTTGGTCTTGGGGGTCTGCTTGATCTCCTCAGTGTGCTTTCCACGCTTGGAGGCGGGGACACCGTAGTGGCTCTCGAAGAACTGACGGAAAGGAGTGGCATCGATCTGAACGATGGCAGACTTGGTCAAGGTGTTGGTACGGACAAGCTCGTTGTTGGAAGGGTGGTAGGCAACGTTGATAACACGAGTCTTGCGAGAGACACCCTCAGTACCCCAAGAGAAGTTACCGGTATCCAATCTCAAAGCACGGAACTTCTTGTTACCACCACGAGTGCGGACGGCGTGGATGCGCTTGTTGCCGATACGGGTGTTGGCGGGCTGGCGGCCGAGCTCAAACTTCCGCTTCTTGCGGATCTGAGCGCGCATAGCGCCCGTGTGGGAACGCTTGTGCAGACTGTCACGGCTGATACCCATCTTTCAATACAGATTCGGATGTCTGAAGCTGCTCAAGTCGTCCGCCTGGTCAATACTATTGTGCGTGGGAGTGCGCGATGCTGCTGGATGCCAGCCCTGAGCCCTACTGAGACCCTAATATGGATAGGGAGATTGACCTGGCTTTGCCCATACCCTGACAATCCAGCATGTGTCGGTAGAGTTTTGAGGGCATCAGGGTTAGGCAACTCGACTGCACAAACCCTCAAAAAAATCTCAGGACCTGTCAGCTAGCGAACATTGCATAGAATCCTAGCCAGATTTAGTTTCTTAGATCAATCATGTCCGATGGAGACGATACTGAGAACATCTATGACTCTATCGAAATAGAGGATATGACTTTCGATCCCGACACACAGAATCTCTACTACCCGTGTCCATGTGGCGATAGATTTTGTGTTTATATTGGAGATCTGGACGAGGACAACAATCTCGCCATTTGCCCCAGCTGCAGTCTCATCATTGAGGTTATTTTCGAGCCTGAAGATCTGCTGAAGTTCCAAAACTGAATTTTCCTTAATCTTGGTCATGAGCCTATTCCAGAGAAACAGGTATATATATATTATTTATAAATAAGTATGCATTTAGCGTACGAGCCTTTACGCTTTTGTTTTCTTCCGTGCTGCCGGATGCTCCAAGCTGCCGCGCTTGGAAGGTACGGGGCCATTACCCTTTAGCTTTGTGTCAGTCGTAAGCCGGCGCGTAGGATAGGTGACATTAGTGCCTTCAAATGCGTTGGCCTGTGGCTTGGGATGGTCCTTGAAATAAGGGTGATCAATTCCTTGCCGGGCGGTGAGTCGTTTCATCGGATTATACTCAAGCAGTTCAGACAACAGCGAAAGGCCGTTCTGATCAGTATATCCGTTCATATTGTACCATGCAGGCAGCGATGGAGCATGCGACCTAAGACTCTGCAAATAAACAGAGTCTGGGTAGTAGGAGAGCTCTGGCCAGTTTGAAGTATTCGGCATGCCCAAGATCTCCACGATTTTCTGCATCTGATCACGCTGGAATGGGACTACCTTTTTGTTTTCCATTTTGGCCTCCTCAGACTTGAAAACGGGCTTGAGTGAAAGCATCTCGGCGTAGATACAGCCAATTGCCCAGAGATCAATAGCGGGATCATAGTGGCGGCCGCCCAAGAGAAGCTCTGGTGCACGGTACCAAATTGTGACAACAACCTTGTCGCCAGCATAAAGCGGCTGTAGCGGCTGATTGAAGATACGGGCAAGGCCCAAATCGCCAATTTTCACGACACCATTTGCAGTGATCATAATATTTGCAGGCTTAAGGTCACGATGTAGAATCCAGTTGCGATGAAGGTAGTCAACACCCTCCAAAATCTGGAGCAGGATGCTTTTTATAGTCACTGGAGGAAACTTACGGACATGTGGGTGGCATTGGAAATGAATCAGTTGTAGCAAATCATGCTCAGCATAATCAAATACCAGGTATACGCACTTGTCTTCTAAAATTGCATCGATGAGATAGATGACGTTTTCATGGTTCAGTTCTCTGCAAAGTGCCATTTCGCGGTATGCCGACTGGGATAGCCCCGTATAATGACTGATTTCACCTTCCTTGTCAGTCTTAAACTTCTTGATGGCACACATTCGCTTGCTGACCCTAGCTTGTGCTTTGTACACTCTGCCGTAGGTGCCAGCGGCAATGTAGCCCAAAACATCATAATCCTGGAGAGGATCAGTTCGTTGGCTTTGCCTGCGGTACTTGTATTTTGCCATTGGCGCTGTAATACTTGTTGGCACTGGGTACCTGTTCATCTTGAGGAATTTTTGGCCATAAACCGCAGTACCAAATCAATCGTTGAGCCTCGCTCGCCAGCACCTGCTCTGCATCGACCCTACATGCTTAGTGATACCTCTGACAATCTGGGCACATGACCAGGAAGGAGATGCCCGAAGTCTGCTAAATTGTGGTCCAAGGCCGGCCAATTTCAGTTTCCAGTTCATTCCGCTCACTGCCGTAACCTTTTTATTGGAAAGGTAACCATGGAAATTGATGCAACAGCTATTCAAGCAGCTCGCACTGAGCTTGCGAATCTGCAAGAGCTTATCCGTAACCCAAGCGAGACAGATAGCCCTGAGAAAGTGGCCATCTTGAGACTTAGATTACACAAACAGTATCAAATGCTAGCCGCTCTCCGTCAAAAATCATCAGATCTTCACGCACAATGCCATGGCTTGGCTCAAGACTACCAATTGATGACCCAGTTTGAAGCAGAAGTAAGGTTGGCTGCTCAGAAGGAAAAGGGAGCTGAGCTCCAATTTGATAGTTCATGGCTTCCAGTGCTGGACAACGAGCCAATGGATATCGAGCCTGATGGAAATATTTGTTCAGAAGAGGGCAAACACGCCTGGCGTCGGATCGAGCTTGAGGAAGAACAGCGGCAACAGTTGTTTCTTAAAAGAATGGAGCTCACCAGTGCTCGCGAGCGTTTGATTGTTCAAAAAGAGGCACTTAAAAAGAAGATGGAGGCAGATACAAGGGTGCTTTCTGCCGCTAAAAGGGCGCGGGACTCCATCGCGCATTTAGAGAAACAGCTCACGCAGACACTACCGCAGAACTAGCCTTAGAATTATAGTATTTATTTATGCGTCAATGCTTTCAGGATTGCTGCTTTCTTCTTTGGGTCCCTCGAGATTCTTCTTGTGCTCGTTGACCGTCAGATAGAGCATCTTTGTGGTAGACTCCAACGTGGTTGTCAGGTTGGCACCGCCCAAAACGGTAAGAACACCGACAAGCTGGGCCTGGAGTTCTTCAAGACTGGGCAGTTTCCGGAACTCTTCAACATCTGCTCTGTCAACCACATCCTTGTTGATCTGTCCGCCCAACAGAATTAGACGGTTGTTGGTCTTCTGCACAACATCAAGAACGCCGTTCACAGCGGAAGGAGAGAGCTCAGGGATGGTAATGATGGCTGTTGGGCCGTGAATTAGAGACATCAGTGGATGAACCGTTTTTCTGTGCTTGTAATATGCCTTTATGCTGGCAGGATCTGGGTGCTCGAGGGCCTTGAGAGTGGTGTTGAAAACACCGCCGCGAATAACGTGTAAACTTCCGCCAGCTTTGGTGATATTCTTTCTGATCTCGCGGTCGTCAGCTTTGAGCAGCGTGGAGTTGTGCAGCACAAGAATAATGGCATTCTTGCGCATAAGGTTAGTGTAGTGGTCAACTAAATAGGTCTTGCGTGACAACAGAGGCTTGTAGGTTTTCCGGCGAGTGGTGCCGGTCTGGATATTCTCAGCAACGGTCTCAGCTGACATGCGCGTCACCGCAGTGGTGCTGAACAGGCGCCTAAGAGGCAGTAATTTCATCATCATCATTATTCACGCCTCAAAGGTGAATCTCTGTCTGTAACTTTGGTCTTGTTCAACTCAATGTGGTGCTGACTGTACAAACGAAGAAGGCGCCCTTCCCCAGAGCCTCCGAAATTTCAGCATGAGAGAGGTGCATTAGTAGTGGTAAATGGGACCTCATACCCTGCAGACGCAGCAAACCAAGTAGAGGAGCCCAAAGCTGCGGAGTTGCCTGCTGAGTTTAGCCCCTTTATTCACATACCATGTTCTGGAAGAGCAAGCCTGTTTTTGAGTGGCAGGAGAATGAAGTCAAAGATGTGACTGTAAAGCGTATTGATGCGCTAGCCAAGATGCTGGGACAGCAAGTATACATCACTGAGTCGGGCCTTGTGACTGCAGATGAAGTCCGCAGAATGCTTGTCAAGGAGCTTGAGAGCAGAACTGAGCCAATAACGCTCTTTAGTCTTGCCTCTGATCTTTCTATTGAATCGAAAGATATCGAAGTTGAGTTAGAGGGGCTTCGCAGGGACTATTCAAACCAGGTTTGGTTTGGATACCATATCTTGCCTGGTCCGCTCGTCAAACAGCTTAAGGGCAAGCTCAGAGAATCTGCGGCACAGCATACTACAAAGCTAGACTTTTGCAAGACTCACAATATCACTCTACAGCAGCTAGACTGGTTATTATCTATGGAAAGCACACTCAAGGTCCTCGATGGCTCTATTTATTACTTGTCAGAGGTTGAAGAAAGATTAAATGGGCTTAAACAAGTCTTCGAAGCTGCGACTGAGCGGGTGGACATCCATAAAGCCGAGCCATCAGAGGAGATCCGTCAGGAAGTTTGGTCAAAGTTGAGGCAGTCTGGTTCAGCGAATGGACAGTACGACAGCCTTTCAGGTATTTACACACCAGATGTCTACTACAAAGAGAGAAGAGAGCTCTTGATGAGCAATCTGAAAGAAAACTTTTATGTCACTGTTGAAGATCTCAAGTATGCAGGTTTCAACGATTCAGCCAAGTTCGCTGAGCGCGAGGATTGTAAACAGATTGGCAATCTAATTGTCAGCCGAAGCAAGCTTAAATTTGTTCGGACTGTTCTTGACAGCACTTACAAAAAGCAAGGGTGGATCAGCCTTGCTGAGCTAGGGCTAACCTCTCAGGTCGTCAAAGCGGAGTTCACTGATCTGCGCAAGCCGCAAGTGCTCGAAAGCCTTGGTGAATGCTTTATTTCACGAAAACTTGAAAACATGGTCCTAGAAACTGCCCTACAGATTGTAGCCGCCTCGGCAAAAGAAAGATTCAACCCAGAAAAACCAGACGAGCAATTAGACCCGCCCAGTAACCACGAAATTGCCAACGCTGTTTCGCAGGAGAAGCAAGATCTGCCTGCCCCACTCTGTCTTGAACTGGTTTCAGCTCAATCTGTTGCCATCAGAACAAGATTTTTCGCGGAAATAAAGACACTCCAGGAGTCAGCGCAGGAATCTGAGCGTATCAAAAGGGAAGCAAAGGCAGCCGCATATCTCCAGGCAATTGAAAGCTTTGACGACGAGTTCAAGGGTAAGCTTTATGAAAAATGGGCTCGCTATGCCGCTGAACAAAACCTGTACTACCACTCAGAGATGTCCAAATCCGTCGAGTACTATCGCAACGCCTGCACTAAGGAAGCAGTTGTCGATGCCACTGAGTCACTGAACCAGAAAAATCTAGCAAAACTGAAGAAGACCAGCGATGCAAGCTTGGTCCTTCATCTGGCCTTGGTTACTTGGCATTCTCAGAACAATCTGGACAACTACGGACAGCTGAAGATCAGTGGCAAGCTCATTCCAGCAGTGATGGATGTTGTGGAATTCCCGCCTCAGTTCCAAGACTTGAGACAGAAGGTGGCCAAATCTAAAAAGTTCACACCCGAGGAGATTAAGGAGTCTGCAAATGCGGTCAAAGCTTTGTTCTCGTAGCACGATAGTAGATTTGGGGAAAAAGTTAATATTTATGTACACCTGGCTCAATCGCTGTCCCAGATCGAGTCCTTTTTCTCTGAGAACCCGCGAAGCGTTCTTTGAAGCTGAGATGGAGCGGGCAAGTTAGCCAAGAATTCATCTCGCAAAGTCTCGCTCTCAGGAGACTGGTCGAGAATGGGCCTACTGATGCTCTGGAAGTCCTTATACTTCTTGATAGTCTTTTGGTACGCAACCTTGGCAAGATCATCCTTGAACTCGGAAAGCAGGGCATCGACAGTCCACTTGTCATAGTCGAAGCTAGGCGAAGGGCTCTCGCCTCTTGGCAATGGTCTACCATTGATGTGAGACAGCATTGTGCAGGAGAATACTCTTGTGCCGGCTGGCATACCTGACGACGTTGGCTCTTTGAGCTTTTCTAATATCGATTCTTGATTGCTTGCCTTGAGTTTAAGTTCCTCAACAACACTTGCTACCGGGATCGATGTCTCTCCCGTTTCGCTGGGGGTAAAAATAAATAAGAGCTGGTTTTTGTCAGGGCTGTGTGCAATGTACTCGTAGGAAAGAGAGTTGTCCTTGCTGAGCTCCTTCAAGATCTTTTTGAATATTGAAGAAATCAGCTCAACAGAGAGCTTGAACTCCTGATCGGCAATTAGTGATGCACTCTTGGCCATCTTAGTGTCCAGATCCTCTTTAGCAGCGTAAATACTGCCCACTTCGGGGCGAAGAAGATGTGAAGAGTGGTAAATCTTGTCAATGTCCTCCAGAGGGAGGTACTGGAACCCGAACAATTGTGTGATGTTGTGATATGCAAGGAATATACCGTCCATCCGGCCCATACGAGCCTGAAGTGAGTATTTGAAGAGCGCAGACCTGATAAGTTCATAGAATTCACGGGTATACGATTCAAACAACCCGTCAAGCTTACGGATCTGGTAGTTTGAACCACCAACGCTTTGGGCATAGTCGATGTCGTGGCGAACAGCACAAACGGCGCGAGTTTTCAAGTCAAAAGTCCCCGTGCCAGGAAGACGAGGATCGTAGCAGTCGAGCTGGGATCTGATCAAAAAATCATGAACCTTCGTGTATGCGTAGGTATGCGGTAGATTTTCCTGAGACTCGTCACCTTCACTCAGCTCCTTGTTCGTCTGGATTACGGGCTCTTTTGGATCTGCCCTCTTGTACTCCTCAAGATGTTCAGGAGTACTGACCAGCATAACCTCCATTGCCTGGCCCAAATGCGACAGAATTCCCTCAGTGAAAGACTTGTCCGAGTTCTTGAGCGCCCACGCCTCTTCATCCTTTGGTTTGGTGATGGCACCCAAGGTGGGCATGGTTTGAAACGATGAGAACTCTGTGGTATTGTTGTCGAAAAACTTGCTTAGAGACATTATCTGGGGAAGCCTGTTGCACGAAAGAGCATGGTGGAACTGTGTTAGGATGCCAGTGAGTCCACTAGTAGAGGCCAAAAAGTTGCACTTGTTCTCGTTGGCAATCTTCCTTAGCCGTACGTCTTTGTGAGCAGATATAAATGGCGGTAGCTTGTTGAAGTCGAATTCAGTGATGTTCACATTAGTTTCCAGCTTAGGGTTGAAGTTGTAATGATTTGTTCTCGGATCTTTCAAAAAGTTGACTCCCGGATTAAAGAGCACCTTATCAAGGCCATGCTCAAGCTGAGGAACAGGAGGCTGGTCTGGAACATCAACCGGACTGTAAGCAATGCTTGATTTTCCTGCAGAAACCAGGGACAGAACTTCCACATCGTCCTGATCAAGTGACTTTTCAAATGAACGAGCTTTTGCAAGCGACATGCAGTAAGAATCCAGCCGAGCAACCAACTGCATGAACGATTTGTGATATAGCACCTTTTTAGCAAAGATATAAGACGGCATTTTTTCGGGTGACACGTTTGCAGCGTCTTGAATAACAGGAGTTGCAAACACGGAGCTTGAATCTCTGATCTGTTCCAGAATACGCTTGTCTCTGACTCTGTTTGGCCCTGGATTATCCAGCTTAGCAGGGCGAGGCTCGTGACGCTCGCGCTTGTGCTTGTCGTTGGTAGATTTCAACACCGCATTCAGAGATTTCAAAATCAGGGGAGAGGACGATTTCGAAGAGTGAGAATCTGCATCTGCATCTACATCTGATGAACCAGAAACACCCCTTTTGCTGAATTGGGCCTGGGCGGATTTAGAGGACTTGAGCCTTGCTAGGAGTCTAGTGGAGCAAAGCCCTCTCAACCGCTTTGACTGGGTCAGAAGCATGATTGAACAGAGGCGGCCTTTCTGGACTTTTCTCTAGGCTATGGTGCTCGCAAATCTCCCTTGGCCAAAGTAATTACAAATACTTATCCATTATGCATGAAGCACTGACCTTGCAGGTTACAGATAGGATAGGCCAAATATGATTTGAGCATTTTAGCAGGGAAATCCATGTGTAATCTAGTACTTTTATATATACATAGCAAGCGTCTAAGTCAGGTCAGCCACGACTTGATCGCATCTACCGCATAGCTGCTCGTTTGCTGGTGATGTATATTGCCAGCATCGAGGACACTTGTGCATCGTGGGAGGCCTCACTGTGAATTTCACTGAGCCAGATAAAGCCTGGTAGCTCCATTCGGAATCGGAAGGAGGTTCTGAAAAGATGACCTTGGAGACTAGGAAGATCTCTGCGAGTCCTGGCTCAAGAAGCTTCAAAACTTCCTCATCAGCAGCGTTTTCAATATAAAGCTCGCTTGCTAGTGATGACCCCAGCTTTTTGTCGGCACGTGCTTTTTCAAGAAGTTCATTAACGCAGTCGCGGAACGACAAAAGTTTTTCGAAGCTCTCCTGTTTGAGAGCATTATCAGCCTTTGCAATCTGTGGCCAGCCAGCCATGCCGGGTGATCCTAGCCCCTTGGTTATTGTGTCTGGACACACTGACCAAACTTCTTGTGTCAGTAGCGGCACGATCGGAGCCAAAATGCGGGTATACGCTGCAAGAGTTTCGTGTAGCACGTACTGAATAGCTCGTCTACGAGGGCTGTGCGCAGCTTCAGTGTACAGTATATCTTTTGAGATGTCAAAGTAGAACGCAGAAAGGAAATTGTTCATATGAACTTGCACCTGTTTCACAACATGATTGAAGTTGTGCTGGTCATATGCTTCTTTGGTAGAGTCACTCAGCTCTTGTAATTTTAGAAGTGCCAAGCCATCCAGAAGGCCGAGCTGGTAACTTTCGTCCTTGAGGGCGAAATCATTGAGATTGCCTAGCATGAACTTGAATGTTAGACGGAGCTTCTTCAATGCCGCAGCCACCTGCTTGATGGTAGCTGGGGAGAGGCTTATATCACTTGTGTAATCTGTCTGGGCAATGTACAATCTCAAACCATCGATTCCCAGTGCTGGAAAGTCTTTTGAGCCCTCGATCAGATCAGTCGGTGAAACCACATTCTGCAGAGACTTTGACATCTTCTGCAGATTCTCATCGAGTATAAAGCCGTGCGTAATGACCTCCTTGTAGGGTGCTTTACTATTGCTGTGTGAGCTGACATAGGTCAGTAACGAAGACTGGAACCATCCACGATGCTGATCGCTTCCTTCAAGATATACTTGGACTGGGAGCTCACTTTCATCAAATTGCGACCACGAAGAGCCGCTGTCGAACCAAACATCCATTGTATCAGTACCTTTTTTGAGCGAAGTTGCAAGCTCGGGGCGCACTTTTAACAGCGACTCTGGTATCCAGCGTGAGACGTCTGATTCCTCTCTAAACCATTCAGCCATGCCCTTGTCACCTAAGGCATCAATCGTTTCTATAATGTGTGAAACAGCATTCTCGTCGAGGAGTGGCTCGCCGCTAGATCTATCGTGAAGCACAGGAATTGGGACGCCCCAAACGCGTTGTCTTGATACGCACCATTCTGTTCTAGATTTGATAAAGCTTTCCAGCCGCGTCTTGCCATTTGCAGGCTTGAACGTAACAGATTCAAGAGCCTTAAGCGCATGCTCCTTCACATCAGAGAGATTGATAAAAAACTGAGGGGTTGACCGCAGCATAACAGGCGTTTTGCTGCGCCAGTCTAAAGGAACACTGTGCTCGATTTTGTGCTGATGCAGTAGCGCGTTTTTATCTTTGAGGAGTTCCAAAACCTTGATGGTGCCTTCTTTGCGCGCATCGAGGCCCTTGAGGCAGTTGAGCTCTTCGGGTAAATCGTCATTGTACCGACCAGCATCGTCGATCGGCGAGAGAACACCAAGATAATTAGCAACCAGATAATCCTCCTTACCGTGGCCCGGCGCGGTGTGGACGATTCCTGACCCAGAGATCTCTGTAACATGGTCAGCGAGAATTACGGGCTTTACCCCCTCGGTAAGGGGTGACCGGTAGTACAGACCGTTAAAGTCGGTACCTTTCCATGACTTGAGTACCCTGAACTTTTCCTCGCCAATGTGCTTCATCACTTCAGCAGCCAGGCTTTTAGCCAGCACGAAGCGGCGACTTGGGCTACTATCAGTTTCCACAAGGCAGTATACAATGTCTTCACCGAGTGCAACGGCCTGGTTTGAGGGCAAAGTCCAAGGAGTCGTAGTCCAAATAATAAAACTGGAGCCCTGAAGGTCTCTGCTTAGAGCATGATCGCTCCCCTCAATGGGGAATGCAACGTAAACGCTGGTATCTACCTTCAACCCGTACTGCAGTTCAGATTCTGCAAGGGCTGTGTTCGACTCACAAGACCAGAAAACAGGCTTTCTTTGCCGAAAGATCAGACCCTTGTGCAACAGTGTCGCAAATACCTTGAGCTGACGTACAACGTAGTCGCTATTCATTGTCTGGTACGTTTTGTTCCAGTCAGCCATTATACCAAAGTTGATAAACGATTTCTTTTGTTTCGCCACCATCTTGTTGGCCAGCTCGCTAGCCCAGCGCCGACGCTCGCCTATGAACCGAGGAGTTTTACCCTTGGCCTCTGCTTCTTTGAGAGAGGCTAATTCAATGGGCAGTCCATGACAGTCCCAGCCAGGAATGTAGTTGACCTGAGTGCCCGCTTGCACATTGTACCTATTGATCATATCCTTGAGGACTTTATTGAGCGCATGTCCAAGATGAAGCTCGCCGTTGGCGTAAGGAGGGCCATCATGTAAAATTCGGGAAGGACCAGGTAAATTCTTGGCTTGCCAGTTATAGAGGTCGCTGCCGGTAAGTTGAAGAAGTTCTGGGTACTTTCTCGGATTAGACCTGTTGGCCAGAATTGAAGATGGTAAATTCAATGTAGATGAATACCCATGGGCCCATCGCCGGCCTAAAGCCCTCGAATTTAGCGACCGCCGTATCAGCATAACAGTTGCAGTGCGGAGGAGCGATGAGTAATGTGTGGAGCTGTATGTACTAAAGACAGTGATGGTTTTATGTCAAAACGGCGACGTTGCGACACGCACGGCGATCACAAACAACATATTTCGTTTTATGCGTGTGCCAGTTATTTAGCACTTGAAATCGATTGAGTAGTCGTTGGATCGTTAGATGGGCATCCCCTGAAGAAATACGGTGGTCAGGTAGGCCGTAGGGTTCAGGGTTACGCGTACGGAGAACACTTACCCTTAATTAGACAAACAAGGATGTTGTTATTCCAACTGGTGTCCAAAGCGTCTGTTATCTAGCAATTTCTTCATGAGCCAGATAGAGCCAGGCGCCGACAGCCTTCATGGCGGCCGTGTGCAGCGGTTTGTTAATTTCCTCGAGAAGAGCGATGAGGAGACGAACTACAGAGCCAACATTCGTCAAATGCTGAATGCGCACGAGACACGGTTGATTGTTAGTTTGGATGATCTCCGAAACTTTGACAGAGATTTATGGCTTGGTATCCTCAATATCCCCTCTGAATACCTTCCATGCTTCCAGGATGCCCTAAGGGACACTGCGCTTACAATGCGCAATCCAGCCCAGCACACCGCCGACGAGACCACTATTTTCAATGTTGGCTTTCGGGGTACTTTTGGTAGCCACCTTGTGAGCCCTCGCACTTTGGATTCAGCACTTTTGGGAAGGCTTATTTGTGTTGAAGGTATTATTACTCGAAGCACGATCGTACGGCCAAAAATTTCGAGATCAGTACATTATGCTGAGGATACCGGCGAATTTTTCGCTAGAGATTACCGCGATCAGACCACCAGTTTCGACCCCATGCCCTCCAGTAGTGTTTACCCTACAGATGATGGCAAGGGTCACCCTTTGATCATGGAGTATGGTCTTAGCCGGTACAGGGACCATCAGACGCTATCGATTCAGGAAATGCCAGAGAGAGCACCAGCTGGCCAGCTGCCCAGAGGTGTAGACGTGATTATGGATGACGATCTTGTTGATCAGGCTAAACCAGGTGACCGTGTGCAAGTCGTAGGAGTGTACCGCAGTGTTGGAGGTGGATCGCAGTCTAAGTCGACTTTTAAAAACCTGATTGTGGGCAACAATCTCGTTTTGCTTTCTTCAAAGGGAACTGGTGCTGTCTCAGGTACGAGTATGACCGACTTGGATATCCGCAACATCAACACTGTCTCGAAGAGAGATGATGTATTTGAGCTGTTGGCCCGCTCGCTTGCACCGAGTATCTATGGCCTTGATCACATTAAACAAGCTGTTTTACTCCAGCTTCTTGGCGGATCTGAAAAGAACTTGGAAAACGGAACCCATATTCGTGGTGATATCAATATTCTCATGGTAGGTGACCCTTCAACTGCTAAATCGCAGATGCTGAGGTTCGTGCTCAATACTGCTTCGCTAGCAATTGCCACTACTGGCCGAGGATCAAGTGGTGTCGGTTTGACAGCGGCTGTCACTTCTGACAAGGATACCGGAGAGAGACGACTCGAAGCTGGTGCTATGGTGATGGCCGATCGTGGTATTGTTTGTATTGATGAGTTCGATAAGATGAGCGAGGCCGATCGTGTCGCCATCCATGAGGTCATGGAACAGCAGACTGTGACTATTGCAAAGGCAGGTATTCACGCTACTTTGAATGCCAGGTGTTCTGTTATCGCAGCCGCGAACCCTATTTACGGTCAGTACGATCCTCACAGGGATCCAGCGCACAATATTGCCCTACCAGACTCGCTATTGTCACGTTTTGATCTTTTGTTTGTTGTTACTGACGAGGTGAACGACTCTCGTGATCGTATGCTCAGTGAGCACGTTCTAAGAATGCATCAGTACATTCCAAACAAGGATGCCGAGGGTGTGCCCCAGCGGGAGCCGCAAAACTCAGGGCTTTCGGTCGGAAACGTTGCAGGCGAAGACGGATTTGGGTCTGCAAAAGTTTATGAAAACTTCAGCCCGGCTCTCCATGCAGGCGTGGAAGCAGGTGCTGATGGAACTTTGCCACAGATTCTAAGCTTACCCTTTATCAGAAGGTACATCTTTTATGCCAAATCTCGGGTTGATCCCGTTCTTTCACCAGAGGCTGCAGAAGAGATCACCCTTACTTATACACGCTTGCGTAACGATGTACTGAGCGATGGCAAGCGCAAGACAGTACCCATCACCGCCCGTACTTTGGAAACATTGATCCGTCTTTCGACTGCTCATGCCAAGGCTAGGCTTTCAGCAAGAGTCACTGCCGACGACGCTGCGGTAGCTGAGCAGATCCTAAGGTATGCCCTCTTCAAGGAGGTTACTATGAGCTCAAATCGCCAAAAGCGAGCACGTACTGGTCGTCGCAACGCTGCACAAGCCGAAGAGGTTGAGCAAGACATTAACATTATCGAGGAAAGCTCATCAGAGGAGGAGATCCTCCAACTCAGCGACGATGACGATGACCTAGATGTGTCAGATAATGAAGCAGGAGATGCCGAGCCACCTGTCCCAGGCTCCTCTAGTCCCCGCAAGCTCACTGCTCGTCAAAGAGCACTGCAAATGCTTTCTCAACGTAGCGTTGTTGAGGGTGATGAAAACCGGCCCTCGTCTTCTACAGAATCTGCTCTACATGCTGTTGATGCAATGGGCGACAACGAGGCTGACTTTACTTCGATCTCGCCTGCGAGGTTCTCACTGTTCTCTAGGCTCGCTGGGCGTCTACTTGGAGATTCAGGTGTTTCTACTGAGTCTTTGATTGCGCTCATTAACGCTGAAGTGTCTGAAGAAGAGAGGTTCGAACCCGATGAGGCTAACGCGGCAATCGAAAACCTCATCGCCACCGACAAGGTCATGAGAAGCTCTGGCGATGGCACAGAAAAGCTTTACCGCGCCCAGTAAATACGAAAATTGCTTATTATTGTTATAGTATTCTAGCTGCCCGATTTGCCCGGTTCCTTTTTCACTCCTCGTTGAGTTTTGAAATAAAGTCCTCAAAGTCCACGTGACGTCATACGACTCGGATTGCGAATTGGATATGAAATACAGAGTAGCTTGAGTATACTCAAACAACCACCTTCATATTAGCTTGATATGAGCTGAATAGGATAGTCAAGTGAGCTCGCTCGCTAATTCAGTCTTATGGAATTGTGCCGAAGGACCAAAAGCCATCCACAACCCTAGCCCTGTTACTATTATATTTCACATCATGTCGCGCTATCGACGCGCCTCCTGATCTCTTTCAGCTGCACTAGCGACTTCAACTTACTGTAAGATGTCGCTTGTCTCAGAGGCCAATATCGCTGAAGCGGTCTTGTGTAACTCCAGGCCGGTCTTGCAGCGTCCATACGGATGGCCCTTTGCAATCCCGTATGCCACATTTCTCTACTACTACGTTAATCACTATGAGACGCACATTGGTGGCGGTGAGTGGACTTATGTCTACCTAGGCGCCATTGTTTCGCTTCAGCTTCTGATGATTCTCATTCCATTTTGGAATATCAACCTCAAGCAGAAATTTGAGACTGTTTCAGCTAGTGATGTCGAAACTGCTGAGATGATCAAGGTTGTCCCTGATGCGAGTGCTGGCGTTCCTGCAATCTGCCCCATCTTGACTGATGATGAAGGCACCAAGAGTTTCTACTTCCACAAGCGCCACTTTACCTACAATACGACTACCAAGCAGTTTTCGCCCCCGGTATTTGCAATTGACCAGAAGGATGTCACCGTCAGCGCCTTCCAGAAGGCAACTGGCCTGAATTCGGCTACTGTTACCGAGCTTCACAGAATTTACGGCGATAACAAATTTGATATTCCAATCCCCACTTTTTTGGAGCTGTGGAAAGAGCACGCTGTCGCGCCCCTGTTCATCTTCCAGCTGTTCTGTATTGCTCTCTGGGTTTTGGATGACAAGTGGTACTTCTCGCTGTTCAATCTCTTCATGCTGTTTGGCTTCGAAAGTACAGTTGTTTGGCAGCGTCAGCGTACCTTGACTGAGTTCAGAGGAATGGGCGTTCAGCCTTACACCATCTATGTCTTTAGAGACAATAAATGGATTGAGATCCTGAGTGACAAGCTTCTGCCTGGCGATGTTGTTTCTGTGAACCGCAGCTCTGAAGACTCTGGCTTGCCCTGTGATCTGTTACTGCTTAGCGGCACTGCTATTGTCAACGAGGCCATGCTTTCTGGTGAGTCCACCCCATTGTTGAAGGAGAGCTTGTACAACCGCCCCGCTACCGCTCCTATTGACGTCGATGGCATTGATAAGAATTCAGTTTTGTACGGTGGAACAAAGGTTCTGCAGACCTCATTCAACAAAGATGAGTCGCCTGTCCCTGCTAGCCCTGATGGTGGTGCTGTCGCCGTCGTGGTTCGGTCTGGATTCGAGACCAGCCAGGGAAGTCTGGTTCGTGTTATGATTTTCTCAACTGAACGCGTTGGTGCAGGTAACAAGGAGGCCTACTTTTTCATTCTGTTTTTGCTTATGTTTGCTATTGTTTCTGCTTGGTATGTCTGGACTGAGGGTGTCAAGATGGACCGTAAGCGCTCTAAGTTGTTGCTTGACTGTATTCTCATTATTACCTCCGTTGTGCCCCCAGAGCTTCCCATGGAACTCACACTGGCTGTTAATGCTAGCTTGGCTGCCCTAGGCAAGTACTACATCTACTGCACCGAGCCCTTCCGTATCCCTCTCGCTGGCCGTATTGATGTGTGCTGCTTTGATAAGACTGGAACATTGACTGCCGAGAATCTTACTGTTGAGGGTGTTGCTGGCTACAAGCCCAATCTGGCACTGTCTACACTTGAAGAAGTTCCCCGTGAGTCAATTGTGACAATGGCCGCTGCTCATGCACTTGTCCAGCTTGACGATGGTGAAGTTGTTGGTGATCCTATGGAGAAGGTGACTCTCAAGAGTCTCAAATGGACCGTTCAGGCTAACGATGTTGTTCAAAGCTCTGCAGACTCGAAGGATCACATTAAGATCCTCAAGCGGTTCCAGTTCTCCAGTGCTCTCAAGCGCTCGTCTAGCGTTGCCAAGCTTGCTGATGGTTCTTATATCGTTGCTGCAAAGGGTGCCCCCGAAACTATCCAAAAGATGTTGGTAGAGGTGCCTGAGGATTACGAAGAATTGTACCAGCATTACACCCGTGAAGGTTCTCGTGTCTTGGCATTGGCATCCAAGAATGTGCCCAAATTGAAGAAGGACTCTGATGTTGTAAAGTACTCTCGCGAGTCTGCCGAAACAGAGCTTTCATTTGCTGGCTTCTTGGTGTTCCACAGTCCGCTCAAATCTGATGCTATCGACGCCATCAAGATGCTTAACAACTCGTCTCATCGCGTTGTTATCATCACTGGCGACAACCCCTTGACTGCCGTAAAGGTTGCTGAGCAGACCAATGTAACTGAGCGTGAGGTTCTCATCTGCGACTGCCCCGAGAATAGCACTCACGAGCTGGTTTGGCACACTGTTGACGGTAAAACACAGATTCCTGTTGATCCCGAGGCTCCCCTTGACCTGTCAGTATTTGAGGAGTACGATCTGTGTGTTTCAGGCTATGCACTGAACAGGTTGCTTGAGCACCCTGATCTGGACGACTTGATTTGCCACACCTGGATCTGGGCCCGTGTGTCTCCTGCTCACAAAGAGTTTATTTTGCTGAGGCTCAAGGACTGCGGCTACATGACTTTGATGTGCGGTGATGGTACCAACGACGTGGGTGCTTTGAAGCAGTCGCATATTGGTATTGCTCTGCTCAACGGAACTGAAGAGGGCATGAAGGCTATGATGGAGAAGACCAGAACTGAGAATGCTCTCAAGATGTACGAGAAGCAATGTCAGCTCATGCGTAAATGGGGTCAGCCCGAGCCACCCGTCCCGTTGATTATTGCCCATCTGTTCCAGCCTGGGCCCAAAAACCCTCATTATCTCAAAGCTGTTGAGAAGCGTGGCGGGCCAGCTGACGAGGCCACAAAGGCCAGAGTTGCACAGCTGTTGGCAGACCAGGCCGCGGCTGCTCGAAACCCGCAAAATGCGCCCAACGCTGCTGCTGGCTTGGCTGATAAGCTCACTGAGATGATGGGTGACGTTGATGACGGCGAGGCTCCCTCGCTCAAGCTCGGTGACGCCTCTGTGGCTGCTCCGCTGACCTCCAAGTTGGCCAATGTCAATGCGGTTGTCAATATCATTAGACAGGGCCGCTCTACTTTGGTTGCAACTATTCAGATGTATAAGATTCTTGCGCTCAATTGTCTGATTTCTGCCTACTCTCTTTCAGTGCTGTACTTGGCGGGTATCAAGTTCGGGGATGCCCAAGTCACCATCTCTGGTCTGTTACTCAGTGTATGCTTCATGTCAATCTCTCGTGCAAAGGCTACCGATACTTTGTCGAAGGAGAGACCTCAGCCTGGTATCTTCAACACTTACATTATGGGGTCAATTCTTTTGCAGTTTGCGGTGCACATTGTCACTCTCATCTTTATTGTGACTGAGGTCCACAAGATTGAGCCCAAGATCGAGAAAGTTGACCTGGACTCCAAGTTCACCCCATCTTTGCTCAACACTGCCGTGTACTTGCTTCAGTTGATTCAGCAGATCTCAACATTCGCTGTCAACTACCAGGGCCGACCTTTCCGTGAAGCTTTGACTGAGAACAAGGGTATGTTCTACGGCATCTTGGGTGTCGCTGGTCTTGCATTCTCTGGTGCCACTGAGTTCATGCCTGAAATGAACGAGTCGCTGAGCCTCGTTAAGATGTCTGCTCACTTCAAGACTCTTCTCACCACGACCATGATCTTGGACTTTGGCCTGTGCTACGTTATCGAGGTCACCCTCAAGCACTTCTTCTCTGATTACAGACCAAGCGACATTGCTCTGCGTCTTTCAGAGAGGCCCAAGCTGCTTCAGCGTCGTAAGAAGCTTTGATCTTACTTTGAGATATACACTAATCATTATACCATTTTAAAAGTACTCTCAATGCAAGCACCACGTCAAGAGTGTCAAGAAATTTACCAGTTTCGATATCTCAAGTCCCAGCAGTTCGGTCGCTATATCCAGTTTTACGGGAAAACTCATTGGAGGCTAGCGTCGTGATGACATCTTTGTGGCCAGCAAATACAGTAGCAGAAGGTGCTGGACTACTTCTCGGATCAGACTACGTGTTTCCATCCGGTTGTTTGATTTCATATAAATTGTAATTATCGGACTCTATCTTGCGATTGCTATAAAGGTTCGTCTCAATAATGGTAGTGGCACCTGCCTAGCTTGTTGATGTAATGAATTCATCATAAGCACCCCAAAAAATATTTTCGACAGTTTCGATAATTGCCGCATCCTCATATGAAAAGAAGAACTCGAGATAACTGAAGAGACAACAAAGATTGGTTAGAAGTCGTTCATGGTGAATTGTCTCTCTGAGTGCTGTACCTTGGCTACCATCCGCCAATAAAGCCGCCAGAGGTCTATCCTTGCAGAACAAAGCTGATTTGTCGATCACAAGTGCAAGACACTTCCTCAAAATAATAGAGACGGGGTGATTTTGAAATTTCGACAATTGGTCATCCAGACGACTGATCTCCTTTCGAGATTCGACGGGAATTTTATCCAGGTTGCGATCTTCCCATTCAATGTCGCCTTTCAATACCAGTGGCCTCAATGTTATACCATCAAGTCCCTCCCGTAAGTCATAAAGCTCCGATTCTAGGCTAACAAACCGTGAAAGGCCAGGCAAGGCTCGTACATACGAGACAGACTCCAACGCCAGGCACCCAAATACGTACCGGAGACATGTAATGTATGGCAAAAGGTCGACTACCTGACTGCAAGTACACCCTCCAGAAGTTTGGAGATCGTCATATTTTTTCAGAAATCCGCCAAGTGTTTGGCAGATTTCGCCCAAGGTATCTGCTGGTTCGAGTCCTGCTGGTTCGTGCTCCTCGCAATCATAGAGGTCATGTTCATGAATGTCGATCATTTTGTGACAGTGTTATGGCAGGGTGCTTGAGTTGGGTTGTCAGCTTCGTCGACCCAGTGTCTTGAATACTTCGGTGTCTGAGCGGTAGTAAATATATCACACAATACTGTTGAAATAAGGTTTCTCAAACGCGACGGCTCTGCTACAGACAGTGATTAAAACCTTTCCCTTTCCTGCAAGATGTCAAATCTTCTTTATCTTGCGTCACAGCATTGCCTATCAAAGGCTGCTGTTCTGCCACAAGCAGACCAGTTATGATTGTCGAACAGTCAAAGCACACCGAGATGATAAATGACCTTACTACTTTATTGTCCCAGCCGCGACAAGATTACACAAGTCACTTAGAGACCCCCCATGGCTGAGACCCTCCCTGGGGGAGCGTACAGTGTGGCAGAATGCTTGCGTAGGGTTGACAGTTTTGTCAAACAAGGTTTGAGCGGTAGTAGCAAATATGCAGTGAAACTTTTGTTGAAATTGGGTTCTTAGATGCAACAGCTCTGCTACAGATGCTAATTGAAACCTTTCAATCCCCTGCAATATGCCGAATCTAATCTGTCATGAGTCACGGCACTGCCTATTAAAAACCTTTGTTTTGCCGCAAGTGGGGTCCTCTATCATGATTGTCGAACAGTCAGTTTACACCGTATTGACAAATGAGCTCACTACTTTACTGTCTCAGCTGCACCCGTCTTGGATGAAACTCCCCCGGGAGGTGTGCACGTCTCGTTTTGGCGATCGAAAGAAGTTGGAATCTCTAATGCGATCAAGCATTGCATCACTGAGACAGTGCTGTCTTGGCGAATGCGTTGAACTTACTTGTGGCTCGGTAGTAAACGATCTCGACAATCTCATTTTTAAAAGCTTCCAAGGAGACAACTTCAATGAGAGTGTGGACATCGAGGACATCGTGGATATCAAGGGCATCGAGGACATCGAGGACAGCGAGGACAGCGAGAATAGCGAGGACAGCGAGAATAGCGAGGACAGCGAGAATAGCGAGGACAGCGAGAATAGCGAGGACAGCAAAACCACATGTGTGCTTCGAACAACCCCGAAAGTCATAGACTTGACTCCGGATTCGACTCCACAATCGGAGGAACATCCAGTTGCCAGAGTGATGCAGGAATGTGTGGAGTGCCTGTTGAAGCATTCCTCTCAACTACTGCAAAGCTCAGATTCCCCTCTCGCCATTGCTAGTCGTGATAACTCTGGAACTTGTTTACAAAAGAGTATCGGGAAGACAATTCTGCTGCTGCTACTCAACCTATTTGAAGACCTCAGGATTATTTACTCTAGCTGCAACAAAAAAGCGAAAAAAATGAAAGCGTCGCGCGAGTGGCTCGAATATTATCAGCAACTCGATAGCCCTGATAGCCATTTACAGATTGCCAGCTCTGAGGGTCCTGTTATGTCCCGTTATCTTACCATGAAGCGGCCATTTAGTTCGTCTGACCGGTAACCAGGAACGCTTTTCAAGACATTTTCGAACCTGGACTGGCGGAGGAATGTTGAATGCTGCGATAACAATTCTTTCGTTTCTTATCATATGCCCCTTTTGACAGACTTCACATCAGATCCACTACACTACTTTCATTGATGACAGCAGATATTTTTAGCATGATCGTTCGAGCCATCGACTTTTTATCGGGACCCCTTATGTACCAAGCGTAATGATGATCCATAAACAAATGAAGGTGCACGGTGCACGTACTGGCAATTCAACTTTTCAGAGTCTGTGCTATCCCCATATAATTATTATAGAAAATAAAAGAAAAACTTAACAAAAAGAAAAAAGAAAAAGAAGATTCATAAAACAATATAAAGGAATTTAAAGACCAACTGAATCTTTGATTTAAGCAGTATAAGTAAAGATAGATATGGTCAAAAGGGGCTTGGGTCCTCTGAATAGTAGAGGACATGTTTGGATGAGCCTTTTTTGGTGTGATGGTAGCTAGAACTGGAAGTCAAGTGAATATTTAGGATTTGTCGGGAGACAGAATCATCTCTTTTGAAGGTGATGGTGCTTCTTTTCATATTCCGTGTTTGAGAGGTGACGAGGAGTTTATGGAATGCTGAAAGAGAGGTTCGGAGATGCAACAGTTCTGTTCCAAATGCTGTTTACTACCTTTCCTGCACGGTGCCAACCCTTCTTTATGCGTCACGGCACTGCCCATCAAAGGCCATTGGCATGCCACAAGAAGGGTCCTTCATCATGACTCTTAAACAGTTATTTTCCACATCATTGATCAACGACCTTGATGCTGGGTAGGCTCAGCCTGGTAGAGAATTTTAGAATCCACTCGGGGAGATGTTTGTGTCCTGGCTAGGGGTTTCCGTTGAGAAGCGCACGGATTGTTTCAAGGGAGTTGGGAGATGACTGAAAATTATCTGCGAGTACTGAGTGAGGCACTGCGGGACTTCAGTTTTGCGCGAACGTCTTGATTCCAACTATCGTTGTAAGCTGGCAGTTGCGGTAGATCAATTTCCTTAAAGTCTACATGAATTCAGCAGTAAACACGGAGAGAACAGCAAGGGTGGGTGCGTATCTGGTATCTCGCCCCAAATTGTGAATGGGAACTTGGAATCAGAAAATACCCCAGTTTCTAGAGTTATGCAGGGGCGTGTGGATCATCTGATTGAGCACTACTTCTGTAACTAGGCGTCAGTGGTGGAATATTTCATTTTATCGAAAAACAAACAAAAAGATAGAGCCCATGAGCCTTGTCAGCCCCTGAGATTCGACGTGCTGCCCCTAGTAGTACCAGACTCTCCCATCATCGCAAATGCGGCTCTTCGTCACATTAGAAGAGGCATAAGGAAGTGGACCGGCCATGACTGAGTTTGCATCTGGGAATCTGGAGATGCTGCAATGACAACATGTAGAATGAGTTGGTCCCCCCAGCCTAGGCTGCTTAATAGCCTAAGAGATTATGCTCAGTTCCTCCGCCTTGCGAGTCATTAGCCCCGACCACTAATATTGACTTTTCATAGATGCCAATAGTACACGCGCGGTGGATGCGGTAGAGTAGGTTGGAGCGGTGTCTTGCACGCCGGCCGCCACGATCTCATCGCCCGAAATAGTCCGATCAGTGGTAGCTTTCTCTCAATCTTTGCGAAAAGAATTGTCTCAAGGTATGACAAAAAGACCAGAGATTGGCATATTTGGTACAGGCTCCGCAGCTCCGCAGCTCCAAGTCTCTGCCCACAATGCGATGAGACAAACTGTTTGGAGTGGTGGGGGATTAGATCACGCGGGCCTGGTCTAGGAATAAGGCTGCGGAAATACTTGGAAGGACTCTCCGCTCTGGGCGTGCGTTGGATGATCGGCAAATTGCACATTCCGACAATTACACCTAAGCCTTCAATAAACTCTCAAAAAGCGCCATGTCATTAGTGTGAAGCACTTCCGGCCACAATAAGCACACTGTGGCGGCAATACTCCAAAGTACCAACGGCATATGACACTTCCAATGTCTCTTTGAACAGAGATTTGCCTATTGTGGGCTGTAGTATTAGTATTTGGGACCTGAGTGTTTTTGACACGACTAAAGACAATTGTTCATTAGAGCAGAGCTGAGAGTTAGGCAAGGACCAGTAGATCAATCGTATATTTTATTGATCCACAAGAATTCCGGTAACACACGACCTCCTTAATTCGGTACATCATTTGTATCAAATCCATCTTATCTCCTGACATGTCTGAACGCCAGATTTATCTCCCCGCTGAATTTAATTCTATTGAAGCTCACGCAGCTGTTTAAATTCTTATTCTAGCCTCATCCACACTGTGCCTCTAAAATGGTCTGAAAACTCCTATGACAAAGTGATCAACCGATACAGTGACTGGAGACTATCGATGAAACCTCATCCAAGTCAAGCTCTTGTTGATCGACGTCACCCTTAAAGACAAGTAGTACTAATGTGATACCAGCAGGTAAATATTATAGTTGATAGTGTTTGACAGAGCTATTCGATGATATTTCGAGTGCTTTTCCATCAATATTGTCATGTCATTGACAATCAGTCATTAGTGAGTGAGTAAATGATGAATTGCTCGAGTCGAGACGTCCAGTTATCCATTCTCCGAAATATATCGCTTTGGAACCTTTTTGTGTTTGGGCGGTCGCAAGGATACAGTGAAATGCTGCTGTAACAGGGATTTGTAGATTAAGCAGCAAATGCTGTTAATCAGTTCTTGCTATATATGGTATAACTCCGGATTTGGCATGTAAGAGTGCTGGGAGGCGTTTGTACTTGAACAACTCTACTCATTTGAGAACTCTGAAAATGAGCGCAGTCATGAGTTGGAGGCACGACTTCTCTTACAGAATATTTGGGAACCCCACCCCATCGAAAAAACGACGTGCTTTCCATCTGAAACTGCTGGACTTTGTCTGAATGAATATCCTTTCTACCTAGTTAGTGATCTAATAAAAGACTGCTTCTCTTAATTGCGGATGTTGCAAAATGGGTGTGTATTCTTTGGTCTAGCAGTTCGGAGGATGGCGGTGAGGAGATTAAAGATTTCGTTGTATTTTTCACCCAGCACTTACGACTTCGAGCTTCATTGTTTGATTTCATATAGATTGTAATTATCGGACTCTATCTTGCGATTACTATAAAGGTTCGTCTCAATAATGGTATTGGCACCTGCCTAGCTTGTTGATGTAATGAATTCATCATAAGCACCCCAAAAAATATTTTCGACAGTTTCGATAATTGCCGCATCCTCATATGAAAAGAAGAACTCGAGATAACTGAAGAGACAACAAAGATTGGTTAGAAGTCGTCCATGGTGAATTGTCTCTCTGAGTGCTGTACCTTGGCTACCATCCGCCAATAAAGCCGTCAGAGGTCTATTCTTGCAGAGCAAAGCTGATTTGTCGATCACAAGTGCAAGACACTTCCTCAAAATAATAGAGACGGGGTGATTCTGAAATTTCGACAATTGGTCATCCAGACGACTGATCCCCTTTCGAGATTCGACTGGAATTTTATCCAGGTTGCGATCTTCCCAATCAATGTCGCCTTTCAATACCAGTGGCCTTAATGTTATACCATCAAGTCCCTTCCGTAAGTCATGAAGCTGCAGTTCTAGGCTAACAAACTGTGTAAGCCCAGGCAAGGCTCGTACATACAGGGCAGACTCAAACGCCAGGCACCCATATACATACCGGAGACATGTAATGTATGGCAAAAGGTCGACTACCTGACTGCAAGTACACCCTCCAGAAGTTTGGAGATCGTCATATTTTTTCAGAAATCCGCCAAGTGTTTGGCAGATCTTGCCCAAGGTATCTGCTGGTTCGAGTCCTGCTGGTTCGCGCTCCTCGCAATCATAGAGGTTATGTTCATGAATGTCGATCATTTTGTGACAGTGTTATGGGAGGGTGCTTGAGTTGGGTTGTCAGCTTCGTCGACCCAGTGTCCTGAATACTTCGGTGTCTGAGCGGTAGTAAATATATCACACAATGCTGTCGAAATAAGGTTTCTTAAACGCGACGGCTCTGCTACAGACGGTGATTAAAACCTTTCCCTTTCCTGCAAGATGTCAAATCTTCTTTATCTTGCGTCACAGCATTGCCTATCAAAGGCTGCTGTTCTGCCACAAGCAGACCAGTTATGATTGTCGAACAGTCAAATCACACCGAGATGATAAATGACCTTACTACTTTATTGTCTCAGCCGCGACCCCCCCCCCCCCCCCCCCCATGACTGAGTTCCTTCCTGGGGGAGCGTACAGTGTGGCAGAATGCTGGCGTAGGGTTGACAGTTTTGTCAAACAAGGTTTGAGCGGTAGTAGCCAATATGCAGTGAAACTTTTGTTGAAAGTGGGTTCTTAGATGCAACAGCTCTGCTACAGATGCTGATTGAAACCTTTCCATCCCCTGCAATATGCCGAATCTAATCTGTCATGAGTCACGGCGCTGCCTATTAAAGGCCTTTGTTTTGCCGCAAGTGGGGTCCTCTATCATGATTGTCGAACAGTCATTTTACACCGAATTGACAAATGAGCTCACTACTTTACTGTCTCAGCTGCACCCGTCTTGGATGAAACTCCCCCGGACGGTATGCACGTATCGTTTTGGCGATCGAAAGAAGTTGGAATCTCTAATGCGATCAAGCATTGCATCACTGAGACAGTACTGTCTTGGCGAATGCGTTGAATTTACTTGTGGCTCGGTAGTAAACGATCTTGACATTCTCATTTTGGAAAGCTTCCAAGGAGACAACTTCAATGAGAGTGTGGACATCGAGGACATCGTGGATATCAAGGACATCGAGGACATCGAGGACAGCGAGAATAGCGAGGACAGCAAAACCACATGTGTGCTTCGAACAACCCCGAAAGTCATAGACTTGACTCCGGATACGACTCCACAATCGGAGGAACATCCAGCTGCCAGAGTGATGCAGGAGTGTGTGGAGTGCCTGTTGAAGCACTCCTCTCAACTACTGCAAAGCTCAGATTCCCCTCTCGCCATTGCTAGTCGTGATAACTCTGGAACTTGTTTACAAAAGAGTATCGGGAAGACAATTCTGCTGCTGCTACTCAACCTATTTGAAGACCTCAGGATTATTTACTCTAGCTGCAACAAAAAATCGAAAAAGATGAAAGCGTCGCGCGAGTGGCTCGAATATTATCAGCAACTCATTAGCTCTGATAGCCATTTACAGATTGCCAGCTCTGAGGGTCCTGTTATGTCCCGCTATCTTCCCATGAAGCGGCCATTTAGTTCGTCTGACCGGTAACCAGGAACGCTTTTCAAGACATTTTTGAACCTGGACTGGCGGAGGAATGTTGAATGCTGCGATAACAATTTTTTCGTTTCTTATCATATGCCCCTTTTGACAGACTCCACATCAGATCCACTACACTATTTTCATTGATGACAGCAGATATTTTTCGCATGATCGTTCGAGCCATCGACTTTTTATCGGGACCCCTTATGTACCAAGCGTAATAATGATCCGTAAACAAATGAAGGTGCACGGTGCACGTACTGGCAATTCAACTTTTCAGAGTCTGTGTTATCCCCATATAAATGATATAGAAAATAAAAGAACAACTTAACAAAAAGAAAAAAGAAAAAGAAGATTCATAAAACAATTGAAAGGAATTTAAAGACCAATTGAATCTTTGATCTAAGCAGTATAAGTAAAGATAGATATGGTCAAGAGGGGCTTGGGTCATCTGAATAGTAGAGGACATGTAAGTTGGTCTTGCAGATATGTCTCAGCTCTATGCAGAAGGATAGAGGGGTGGCTGCTTTAGGTAACTGTCTTCTGTAGGACGATAGAAGGGGAACTCGGAATGGGGGTCCAGGGCTTGCTCAGGTTAAGGAATGTGAGCGACAGGTTGCATAGACCAGGTGTAACTAGGTGTCAGTGTTTTTGTTGTTTTTGGATATAGAAGAAAGATTGTAGCGTAGCGTAGAAACAGTAGCGTAGCGTAGAAAGAATGAAGTGGTACCTTCGGGTCCCCTGTGAACGGTTCGTCACCCAAGTGTAACTAGGCGTTAGTGGGAATCCCTTTATGTAGAAACTGGAAGATACCTGAAAGGTGTAAATGCATGTATCCTTGCGTTTCGGGATAAATTCCCAAATAATTGGTTGGAAACGATATCACATCTACTTCCTACACCAATGAAGTTTGTGCATATCGTGTGCATAGCGCTAGAGAGGGTTTTAGCGGGTTCTGTCAAGTGAGCGTCATCCGATGCTGATCCATTGGGAGCGCCAAGTCCCGCAATAAAGGGCTTCAGGAAGTCATTCAGTTTTTACAACGGAGGTACAACATGGCTTTGAGCAGGAGCACCACCCTCTCTGGAAATATACTTTTGAACCATAATAACGAGATCAGAGGCTCCCTTCGCAACAGCAAGCTCAATAAGGTGCAGTTTTGCGCAAGGTAAGTCTGCAACCTGTGCAGGAGCTAGTTCGACAACTTGGAAGCTATGTCGCCAAGTAAGGCAGGCTAGCTGAGGCGAGGCGATCATGCTATAAACCTATCAATTAATAGCCCGTCTCCATCAACTCGTTCTTGAGTCCGGTCAGCTTGATTGCAATCGTATACACGGCGACAGCGTTGTCCTTTTTTCCCGTCATAAGTGACTCCACCGCTTTGAGCAGAGCAAGACCATTGCAATCATGGGGTAGCGCCCTTGAAAAGAGCCTAACACCATCATGGATCCGATCGATAGCTGATTCCAAAGCTCTGACCAGAGTCAGCGACTGCAGGCGAAGACCACTTGTGACGGTTTTGCCGCGGCAAACTCTTAGCGAGGCCAGCTGCGTGAAGCATTCTCTAAAATATTTCACCCGATCGGGATCTGCAGCAATGAGATCTCGTATAATTTGCAAGACGTAAACGGGATTTCTCAGCGGGTCCGCGTCCTCCATGGGCGATTTCGTGGTGTAAGCCGGTAAATCTGGCGCGTGTACACCAATATCCAGGATGCTCGAGAATTCTGTCAAAGGGCTCACGAGTTCGCGAGTCGCGGCGGTCAAGGCAAAGTAAATGATGTCGCTTCGAAGAATAGCGGGCTTATGGGCGGGGCGGTAGACTTGCGGTACAAACTCGCCCATGGGAGCATACTCAGTCCAAAGAAACCATGAGAGAACGTACACAAACGAAAATATCGTTTGTTGCAAGGTAACATGCCTTTGTATAAGGACGATATTGCCAAATGAAATGAATGTGCCGAAATAACTGTGTAATATCCGTAGCCGCCTGAAATACGCTCCGGCGATGGGTTTTCTGAGCGGGGTCCGGGTTCGACGAGCGCTCGAGAGTCTTTTGGTGAACCATAGAGTGGATTATGGGCTGTCCAACGCTTAAGATAGCTCTTGCGCACTAACCTGGATATTCTGAAGTCGATGCTTAAGCATCGCTTCCCTGAATGTTCACCGGGTTACACATAGGCAGTCGCTCGATTCGTCGATCCACCAGAGAGAGTAACTGGCTGTGTTCAGCTTGGCCATAAGTAGGCCGGCCATTACCTGCGAATGGTGTGGCGGGCACTGATTATAGTCTTTCAATTTGCTGATTATCACGCTAAGCTCATCTGAGTTGCTTTGCATAGGATGTCCACGCTGTCGCGAATAAAATTCTTGATCACTGATGATCGTCTGCGAATGACATTCCAGACTCATGATTTCATAATGAAATAAGTCCGGCGAGCCCCCTGATATTAGAGAGTCTGCGTGAAGTTTCAATCACTATCACGGAAATCAAGACATCCTTACAGCCTCCATCCAGGAATTGTGAAAGCCTTGTTATCTCGTGCCACCCCCAGTTGCATGTACTCAAGTATTGTTCTGCTGAACCTGTCATACTATCTATCCCGCTGTCCCAGTTGGGACCCCTTCAAGCTTCTCTGTGGGAAGCTATACCAGCCTCTGCAGAAAGGTGCTCGCGCAATTCATATTACGGTCCCAAATCCTCTGGTAATTTCTTTTGAAAGGCTGAATTACGAAAGAAGTATTATAAAACTTTTAGCTTTGATCTCGTAGATACTAAGAAGGTAAAAATGTCCTTCCATTCTTCCGAGACTCGCAAAAACGGTTTGACTCCGAAATCCAGAGGATTTCATATAGCCAAACTCTGATATTGCCAGACTTTGGCTCATTTGCCAACAAATTCTCAAGCATAGGCCTCCACTAAAACTCTCGTGAAGTCAATTGAGATTTGGATAAGTCCTGGCAAAACCTCCTGCAGCTTCGGCAACAAGGTGCATGACGTCCTGGCTTTCTTAAGTGGGCCTCAAAAACAACTGCTGGTCGCGTCAGAATTGTCACGTTCCGATACCAAAAGTGTTCGAGAAGCAGGGACAACCGCCAAAGGCAGGGCGAGTTCACCAGAGGCAGTGCTGTCGGCAAAGCTTGTGATCGCCGACGTGATCCACGACCTGATTGAAGGGTATGGAAACATCTCCAAACAGTCTTGAACTCCATGAACAATTCCTGAAACACTTCGAGACAGAGCACAGACTTCCAACGCAGTGGCTGCGTGATAGCTGAGCCGAGCTGGCTTAGTACAATCTCGGCTTCGAGGTGAATGATCTTGAAGTGCCGACGCAGCAAAAGGTAGAGCGTTCTTACGGTTCTCAACGTTGACGCAAACTCGGTAGACTCTGAGAAAAGCTGGATCAGTAGAGGCGTGATCTTCCCCCTCAATATTGCACCAAATAATGGCACTTTGCCAAATAGATCCGCATGGCTTTGATGCTGCTGCATCATGCAGATCCAGATTCAGGCAGACGCTACAGGCTTACTTATTGTCCGTACTCTCAACGCCAGCAAGTGCGACCGTTTGGTCATGTGCGATATCTGTACATACTGCCGTGGGTGACTATAACAAGCATGTTTCTGTACTTGCTAGCGTGAGTGATCATAACAAGCTTTTCACGAGTCAACTCTGGAACTGAACGCGGTTGTTGGACAACCTTTGCATTACTTTTCTCGCAAAGTTCTGAGGCTCTAGCAGCAATCCGCATGACGTTCTGGCTCTCTCGAGTTGTGCTTGACAGCAGAAGCAGATGTCGCAGCGTGATGCCACACCCTTTACCCATCCGCATAGAGCTAAAATATCACCGCAGGCCCAACTTACTTGTTCTCCACCACTCACGGAACCCAATACTCTTAGATAGGATTCAACTATCAATCTTCATGTCTACTGCTTGTATCTTATGGACATTCAGTTGGTATCCGCGAAATAGCATCGAGCTCAAACAAAAACCAGTTCTCTTGTGCAACCCTATCGCTACCCTTTCCACTTGAAGGCTATGTGCTCCACTCCATAGCATATGGATAATAAGCAATCCAAGGACACGATCACAGCTTCATGGAGGTGGACTCCTATACGTTCAACAGCAAACACGCGACTTTCGACATTCACAAGAGCCAACCTGAAGACCCGAGAAGCCAGATGGGACCTGCCAAATCGACGTCCAGACCTGACAGCAAAGTTTACACGAGTATGCAAGTCTGTAACTTCGCTGAAGTTCTCCGTGACATCCTCCCCTTCAACCCAAAGAGAGACATGACTTGAAACTGGATGGAGCATGTTATGCGATCTCTATAAGCTCGAGGTGCGCATCGGGACGATACGCCTTACATCGTCTTTCAATTTCACCGCAAACAAACGGACGAAGGAAAAGTTCGTATTGGCACCTATCAATGGTGGCTCACGGTCTTAACTGTGAGCTCCACGCTAGTCGCGCTCACTCACCCTACTTGAAAGAGGAAGACCACTGTGCCAATAGGTCACGCGTCCTTGCTACCCTCATGAAACTTCCCGCCGATCCTAGTACATCTAGACCTCAGGAGGCCATGCTATGGCTTCCGAAGCTTTGGCAGCATTACGTCCTGGCTCTCTCGAGTCGAACTCAATACTAGATTCTGGTGCTACTACATAATGCAGATCCATACTCAGGCAGAGGCTACCAGCTAATCTATCAGCTTGAATCCTGCATCACATGCATATTGGCTCGAGAAAATCCGTCTGAACCTGCAGCACGATATCGTGTGATGCGTGTGGTGCGTCTGATGAGTTACATCTCCGCCACATGCGTCGCCACCGTCTTATCCATCTTTTCTTCTAACCAGCCCCTCCGGCCCTTGCCCTATACTAACACGAGGCTTTCGAGGTTAACACAACGTCCTGCAGAGGACAGTGTCAAAAAGCAGATACACCTTCTATTTATACAATGACATGGAAGCCCCACGGAAACTAGGCTTTTCGTGCAAACTTAACGCCATTCTTTCTACCTAAAGGCTGTGCGGGGCCGTTACAAGAAGCTACAAGCTTATTTATTGTCCGTGATATTAACGCCAGTCAGTGCGACCGTTCAGTTCTTTGCAATATCTGTGCTTGCTAGCATGTGCTATCACAAGAAGCTTTTCACGAAACAACTTTGGAACTGAATGCGGTTGTTGCACAACCTTTGCATGACTCTTCTCGCAAGCTTTGGTAACTTTGTTCATGACCTTGTTCCTCTTTTGGACTGAGCTTGATGTTAGACTCTGCTGGAGTAGAAGACTGCACAACTTTGTGTATGCAGACGCTAAAATCCTAATTCGTCGGCTTTTACGCCTATAAGTACGCTGCTTCGTTCCTGTTCTGACCCATCAGTTCAGCAGCTGACATTCTCCTTACAATGGTATCCAAATCTTTACAAACTGGATGTCCTGCGATAGCTGATCCGGTCCCATTTATGCATACAGTCTTCCTTCCTGGTATCTTCATGATTCTGCTCACCCACTTCAATGATCGCATGAATATTGGCAGGACACCTCAGGCTAGCGCAGGTCTGCAACGGGACGAGCTCTACTTGACCCAATATGCTGTTGCCCTGGGAATCTATGACCTATGTTATATGATTTCTCTGCTCGTTTGCCGAGCGAATGCCGACACAGATGCTGGAAGCTACGAGAGTCTTTCCTTGAACAACCTGGAAGCCTTCTTAGGCGAACTGCTTATCACTCATGACATCACCGACTCATCCGAAAAGCACTCTACTGACAGTGCACCCTTTGCTACTATTCTGAGATCTGCTATGGACTATCTTTCTCAATGCCGGGATTGCCACTCGCCAGACTATATCACTGAAACACATTACGACTCGATGCATGCGGTGGTCTCTAAATTTGAAGGATGCATCGATGCTATCCGTCTCATCTGGCTCTCTAAACCCAACACTCTACTTTGTCATGACTCTACTCATCAGCTGTTTGTTTGCGTACTTCAACTCAGGAAGCAACTAGGACTTGGAACTATTTATGCTCCTTTGGCTGACCTCGTGCCTGAAATTAAATCTTACACACCACTCCCTGCATTTGAGATGCCTTGGAAAGTATTGGAGTCTCTGAGTGACATTGTGACAGGCCCTCTCCGAATTTGTGCGCCTTTGCCGCGTTATAAAATCAGTTCACCGAATGCTTCTGCTTACTCTCAGAAGTTACGCTCTTATGATGTGTTTCTGCTGAAGAATCTTGCTACTGTTATCCAGACTACAAGAGTTCTCACTGCCTCCACCTCCACTCCTTCTGATATGAAGAGCTTTATGAAGCATTTCGAAAAGTTCGTTGAAAACACCGAGTATGAAATCTCATCTAGTACTTCCGAGGAACCCGAGGTCTATGCTGATACATTAAAGTCGGGGATCTTGTTGCTCCAAATTTACAAAGATATTGCCTCTCAAGGAGCTATAGCTGACCTGCTGGACTGTGTTCAACATGTTCTGAAAAGGCTACACTCAATTTGCAAGAACGGTAGGGATACCAGTTCAGACAATGCTTGTCGAATGCTTGAACAGCTCAAGAATGACTTACGCAAAGAAGCAAGTATGTAGGTCTTGCGGCGACGGCCTCCCAGTCCCAACTGTGCGATTGACTCAGTTGTACCACACTGGTCTGAACCCGAAGTAAGTCAGGCTCAGCTCCCTCACTGAGGGACAAGAATCTTATGTCACTGATCTCCTGTGAGGTTTTTTTTTCGAAGGGCTTACCCTTTTTTTCCCCTCACAATATAGAATAGTTCCATAAGATTACAAACGCATCCAATATATATATATATATACATATGTCTTGGTCAGTAAGGGCCACCAATGGCATATTGTAGTGTTCCCTTGTTTGGAACCCCTGGGATGTGTGGATGCGCAGGCCTTCACTTTCAACAAATCATAATCTGCAGCCCTTTTATCGATATTCGTTCGTTTAAATTGAATCACTGAAACATCAATTCGAAGTCTTGAAGCTTGAGTGCAGCACAATCTATCATCGTTGAGAAATATGAACGGAATATCGTTTGAACATTTGAAAATGTTGTTCTGAGGAATTGGATGATGTCTTTCTGGCCTCGTCTCAGCTACAATGTGGCTAGTAGCTGGAACACACCACAATTTGGGCGTATCACTTTGACAAGCTGGCGGTAAGAGTTATAGTTACTACTCTAGCAGTACAATACCTGCCTATGGTGTTTCCATAGCAGGGAAGCTCACAAAATGGACGAGTACGATCTCTTAGGGGGGTTTAGACCTCAGTTTGAGAACTCAAGCAGATTCAATCGCAATGGACTGTCATCGTCATCTTGTGTTGCCATCCCACCCCAATCCAGGTACTCATTGTTCCAGGAATTTGAAGCAAAAACATACGAGGGGTTTTCCACAGAATACACCGTTGCGCCAGATTTCAATGCGCGAGCAGTTGAGGTATGTGAGATACGCAAGAAGATCGCGACAGCTAGAATTTAGGATCCCAATAAAAATATCGATGCTTTATGCCGTTCGCAAGGCTGGCTTTGATTGAATTGCGAATGTCGAAAAATGGAGCCGTCAGTTTGGCCGTCTTTTGGTTGTTGGAGAAGAAGATTAATGAATTAATGACGAGTGCTCCGACGGCGACCAGGACTATAGACTTCATCTTGACGGGCATGCACAAGACGACTTGTCTGGTGAATCTGACAGGATCGTTAGCGCCAGTTTTAATGCTAGCATTAGCGTAGAAAGCGCCAGTATAGACAACCAGGGCAACAACCACATTATCTGTGATTGATCTGCGTTGTAGAGCAGCAGTGCAGGCATCCGGACCCGCTGCGCCAGCTCCCACAGACGGCGCATGTCCCGCAGGTCTCTCAGCAAATCTCGAGCCAGAAGAAGACAACCCACACTGCAAAGCTTCTATGAATCCGGCGAGTGATCAGGTCATTCCAAGGTGCGCCCATTTCGTGTCTAGACTTTGATGAGCCCTTTTTTGGTGTGATAATAGCTGGGATTGGAAGTCAAGTGAATATTTAGGATTTGTCGGGCGACAGAATCATCTCTCTTGAAGGCGGTGGTGCTTCTTTTTATATTCCGTGTTTGAGAGGTGACGAGGAGTTTATGGGATGCTGAGAGGTTTGGAGATGCAACAGTTCTGTTCCAAATGCTGTTCACTACCTTTCCTGCACGATGCCAACCCTTCTTTATTATGCGTCACGGCACTGCCCATCAAAGGCCATTGGTTTGACACGAGCAGGTTCCTCCATCATGATTGTTGAACAGTCATTTCTTCGGAACTGTTCCACGACCTTACCGCTTGGTTGGCTCAGCCTAATGAAGATCTTGTAACCCAATCAGGGGAGCGGTATTTGCCCTGGCAACGGCTCTCATTTGAAGAGCACAGGGATAATCTGGTGATCTGGAGATGCTGCAATGACAGCGTGTGAAATGAGATGGGACTCTCAGCCTCATTGAATAACTTCGATTAGCAAGATCGCCAAGTAGCAGCCCGAGCAGGGCAGGATGGCCACTCTACTATCGCTGAAAAAGTGTTTTGCACAGGTAACTGCGGTGGAATATGGTCTTTAGTTCAGGGATAGGAATCAGTTGACCTTGCTGACTGGGGTGTGGCTGCAGTATGGACCTTGAAGAATATGGAAAGTAAATTACAGCAGTTGATCTTTGAAGTCTATTTAGTCGTTTCATAAATTTCCATTTCCATTTATCATTTATCTCTTATCTTTTATCTCCATCTTTTATCTTGATTTGAATGAGGAGGATTGAAACCTAGCTATTGAAATCCGCTGACATCATAGTGCATGAGCGGCCGAAATATTCAAGGTGCGTCTATCTCGGTAGACCTCGAGCTTGTCTTTTCTAGCCAAGCAACGAGATCATGGGCAAAGCAGCCGGCTCTGGCAAATCAGGGTCTCACCCTTATAGTCGCAAAAACAATTCTTTGACTGTTTTGCAGCCTGGCTGGGCGGGTGTATTCGTTTCATGCCCCCGTGGGAAGGAATCTCAATGCCGAAATGAGATCATGCAAATTGCAGAGACATATATTGAGACACACTATCCCGAGCTTCTGAAGCAACCTGAAGATTCAGAGGATGTGGAAGATGAAGACATTGAGGCGTCACTGCAGCGTGAGCTCTCGGAGATGAAAGCGGCCAAGCCCTCTCAGGTAATTACAGCACACATCATTGGCATTGAGTGCGTTATCTTCTTGCGACTCAAAGCGCCATTGGCCCCAGTGAAGTTTGTGACAGATATCTGCAAGGATGTTGCTTCGACTGGCGTGTCTCACTGTCGCTATGTTCAGCGACTTAGCCCTGCATCTCTTCTTGTCCATGCTGATTTGGAGCAGCTCCCAAAGTTTGAAGCTCTGGTTAAGCCCGAGTTCGAGACCCCAGGGCTCAAATTTGCCATCAGGCCCACGACTCGTAACACAAAGCTCACAAGAGATGAGTTGATCCCCGAGGTTGCCAAGCTTGTCGGTCCTGGCCATTCAGTTGATCTGAAGAATTACGACAAGCTTTTAATCGTTGAGTGCTTCAAGTCTGTTATTGGACTAGCAATTGTGGACAACTCATTTGAGCAGCTGTCAAGGTTCAATCTTTCCCAGATTGTTCAAAAGTGTATTGAAAAGGCCACAGCAGCCAAGACGCCAGAAAGCGCAGTAGCAGTAGCAGAGGCAGAAGCACAATGCGCAGATAGTGATAAATAACTTATTTTATTGATGCAAATTACGGCTAGCTCAAGTCAGTTGGCGGTTGCCATTCGAGCCAGTCGCTCGCGCTGGTTGGCAGTAGACCCATTTGTCCTACACGGTAGACTCCGACGGCGACAACAGCCAGGTGCGCCAATAGGCAAACGAAGCATGCAAGATCCACGGTAGATGCATTACTTCTTGTTTTGAGTGGCTCATACTGAGATCTAAGTTGAAAGATCTTCACAAATGGCGAAACAAAGAACATATATGCGGTCATGGAAATTGTAACCATCTGCAGCGAAGTGCCAGAGAACCAAGCAAAGATGAGTGTGGTAGGGAGGCTTTTCAGAGGTGCAAGGGCCATATCCCAGGCTCGCTGGGTCTTGATCTTGCTATCATTGCGTTGAGTGACTGCTTTCGTTTGAGTCTTTGGCTCTGCAATTAGTGGCACATCCTCAACCAACATCGGCTTGGCAGAATAGCCAGCGCCAAGCGCCGCCTCCCGTGTGACCTGTTCATAATACCATTGCGGCAATGTCAAATCAATCTTGGTACTCATTTCGCTTTAAGCTTGCCTTAAATCCTGTCGCCACACAGCAGCGATGGAGCACAGACAAATCCAACAGACAGGCCCGGCCCAGTTTTGTCATCAGTACCACTTCCTATATGGCTGGTGATGCATCGAAGAAAATCGTCAAGCATGGCCCAAGAAAGTTGAAAACAGGAGCTAATACTCTTTTCATCAAGTCGAATACCCCATTTGTTTCCTCGCTCAAGCGTGTCGCCAAAATTTTGGCACGGCAGGCGAAGCAAAAGGAGTCAACCTGCGTTATTATATATGGGCTGGGCAAAGCCATTACCAACACTATTGCCCTAGCTATGGAGCTTCAAATCACAAATCACCAAGTCCAAGTCAGAACAAGAACAACTGAATCTGTGGATGAACATCTGAACTTGGAGGATGGCTCGAGCGAGATGAAGCTAAGACACATCAGTTATGTCGAGCTGAAGGTGCACCCACCAGTTAGAAAGATCTCTTAAACGAGTTTTTTCATTGCTGCAGTGATGATCCGCTCAAATTCCTTAGCTGAGACTCCCTTGGCAGATTGCAAGCCGCGTTGTGCGATCAAAAGTGAGCTTGAGTAGTTTCTGAGGTAGTATTGTCGCTCAGCAGCAGATTTCAGGGTATTTAATTCCATCTTAGGAGTGAGGTACATGGCGCCAGGAACAACTGGTTCCCCCTTTTCGCTAACGCATAAGTCAAAATAGTTTTCCTCCTGTACTAGTGGTCCTTCCGACTCAAACTGCTGAAACTGTTCCAAATAAGCTTCCTCAGACTGTGACTTACGCTGCTTTCCCTTGGGTTTGGGCGGCCTAGGCTGCGAATCAGTACGTATTGGGGCGTCTGTCTCGACTGGCGCGTCCGCGCTCATAATCAGTGTAATTTGCTGGTTTAGAGAATGAGCTTGTTAGCGCAGTGTCAAATACAATCTAGCCTAGCTACTGGATCATCAAGCCTATCTCATCTGACTCATGCGCCTTCCGGCAGGGCCTCACCTGATGCATACGACTGGTCCTGAGACCTCGACCTCTTGACAGTCCTCATCGGCCACGCGATTCTCGTGAATCATTACGGCAAAGTCAGTAACATCATCAAGTGCAATCATGGGCGCGTGCCAAGTCGCAACCCCGTAAGTGACCGCCTGGTCCCCATTTACCACAAATGCTTTTAAATTAGCTAGATCAGGCAAATCATCAGCACCGTTTGGCGCTACAATCACCAAATAAGCTCTTTTACCCTTTGCACGTCCCATAGGCATAAACGTCTGTGTACTAAAAGGATGGCGCTCGAGCACCTTAGCAGGGAAGTAGAGGCCGTCTGCTCTCTGCTCCAAAGAGGCCGGTGGTGTACAGCGAAATAAATTAAGCTGAGCCTTTGCCGGCTTTTGGCTAGGACATTTGGCGTATGTATTGAGGATTGGCGTAACCTCACACAGCTTAACGGCAGTACCCTGATTGGCCGGTTTGTTCGTCATGCTCATTAGTTGGTGCTGAGACGAGATGAGGCCGCCGAATGGAGCAAACCCCTCTGGTGTCAATGGCTCTGCTTCCAATTGGATGTCATAATTCAGAGTTGCGCTCATAATTTATGGAATATGAGTGTCAAGCGTGCTGTTGGAGACCTTTGGTGGTGTTTTATCCTAAGATTCGACTCGGGTAAAGCATTGACCCCGGGCTAATCACTCGATAGTGGTAAGGGTTACGGGATCTGCCACTTTTTCCAGGCCCAAGGCAAGGTCCCAAAGCGTTTTGAGGTCGAGCTATCTCCAGCTTAGCAGGCCCAAGCAGCAATGTAAGCAGAATTTCGGGGTGGACACATGCAAGTCCTTTTGGGTCAAATTGCAAAGCAAACGTTCGCCTACCAGCACAACTTCCCTGCAAAATGACCTGGTTCCAGAAGGAGGTTACACTTTCAGCCCGTAACAATGGATTCTACCTTATCACAGACGAGATCTTGCAAAAGCTGCCCGAGCTGCGCTCTGTTAAAATTGGATTGCTGCATCTGTTTATCAAGCACACTTCTGCTGGTCTGACTTTGAACGAGAACTATGACCCTGATGTACGCACAGACATGAAAAATGCCTTTGCGAGACTGGTCCCAGAGGGCGACCAGTACATCCATGCTGACGAGGGCCCTGACGATATGCCTGCTCACATCAAAGCAAGCTTAGTTGGCCAGGACGTGACGATTCCCATCCGGGACGGCCGCCTTCAGACTGGAACTTGGCAGGGCATCTACCTTTGCGAATTCCGAGAGTACAGACACCGTCGCACCATTGTTGCGACGATCAACGGAGATATTGATAAATAGTTGCCGACTCTTTAGTCCCCGAATAGTGTTGAAAGTGTGGGGTAAATGTTCTGCCCACACCCCACCAGCAATGACGTCACTAGCACCTGCATTTTTCCGGTCACGCTTGCCAGTCGCGATCATGACCTGCGGCAAAATTCAAGGCTGCTAATATTTCTATCAACGTTTGTAACAAACCTGAGCCTACCGGCTGAGAGTTTTAGTGACTAAAGGGATCCTGTTGTATCGTATGCACAGCAGGTAAATACGGCGAGGCACCATGTCACGTCCGGAGAAATGTGGGTAGGGCTATGATTCGGTGATGACACAAACCCTACATCTCGTTGAACCCTGCATGCAACCTACTCTTGATAGGACTGACCCTTTGACAATAATCTGGCATTGGCATATAAGAAAGGACGCCTTCCCAAAGACCCAAACTTTATGACACACCGCTTTGTCGACTTCCCAGCAGAGGTTCTGTTGAAAGTATATGAGCAGGGAGGTCTAGACTCGCTCGTGGGCAACCTCCCGTGCACATGTCGTAAATTATATGCTGTCAGTACAGATTCAGGGCTTTGGCAAAATGCATTAAAGGACTCATTGGACAGCGTTCCCATCTCTCTTTGCGATCTTAAATTCGATGTTGCGAATCCGCGAAAGTGGTTTTTGGAGCAACGCCGCATCGACCGGCTGGTTGTAGGCAGCATTGAGATGCTGGTTCATGAATCCCAATACCCCAACTCGCAGTCTGCCGAAATTGTATTCCAGACGGTGCTGAAGCTTTTGCATTATGGGCTAAGGCCGGTTCTGAAGCTAACCGATATCATAGGGTGCCCCAAATCGCTATCACACTACCACTGGGCGTTTGTAGTAAGAGAGCATCTGGCACGCCTTACTGGACTGACGCGGTTGCTCGAACTAAGCACACAAAGCTCATGGGGCAATGCACCCATCTCAATTCCACTAGAACCGGTGCTTGCCCTGCTGTACATGCGACATCACGAGTTCGCTGGCCCGGTGGTTAAGCGCCTGTATGACACTGACTGGAAGGCTAAATTCGATAGTGAGTTTGACTCCGAAACTTTCGTGTTTTCAGCCAAAGAAACCCTGGAATGGGCCAACAAACAGGTGCAGTATGTTGAGCCGTCATTCATGTCCAAATGTGACTTTTACACTATGCTGTTTAAGAGCTGCGTATACGCACATATCCTGGGTCAAGCTGGGATCACTGTCCGGCTATTCAGCTTTGCATCGTCCACCTACTGCTTCGTTGAAGGCAAGCCGCCTCAGCTTCCGGAATTTGTAGATTTTTCAAAGCACGGCGTCCTTCGCTCGTTGGAAGATATCCAGGCTCGCCTCCATGCCACTAACACTCATCCATCAAAAGTTCAGTATGGGCTGTCTCTCCATGACTTGCTCGCCACTGTATATGTCTGGCACAACTTGCCATCACTTTCCAACCGCCAGTCAGTGCTCGATCTTGTCGAACATGCTGCATTGGACGCCAAAACAAGTAGTGGGCGGCTCACAACGACTTTGTATGCAAAATTGATCAAGTCATGCATTGCTCACAGCGTTACGAGCTTCGAGCTAGCCGGTGAGCCTGTCTCGTTATCAACCTCTGAACATGAGAATGTTGCTTTCAAGCCGGGCCAGATTTGCAGCATTGCTGGAGAGCTGTGCCAACACTGTGTTGTGTTGGAACCCTCTACCGACTTTTGCTTGGTTTTAAGAGACTCTACTGTGGCCAGAGTCAGCTGCTCAGTGCTTAGACCTGGATTTGACGGCAAAACGACCACATTTGCCAATATGGTTTTGCCGGATATTCCAGGATTGGACTTTGTCAAGCTAGGTGACTGGTTCTTGACCTATGATCCGGCAACAAAGATGTTCACAAACTCCATGTGATACCTTACTTGATTTGAAAGACCCCTATTTATGATAATGATGATGAGAATAAATAATTAAATAATTGCTTTTAAAGCCTAGTTCACAGGAGCAACTGTAGCAGCTGTAGTCGACTGTGCCAGTGCAGATCTGGCAGAAAACATCGACTCTTTGGACCAGTTTGAAAACTTCACGGCCTTGAGACCCCCGCTGTTGATGATCTGGCACATCATAGGTAAGCGTTCAGCTACCAACTCGATGGTCTGGATGATCTCTTGTCTGCTAAGTCTTGAGCATAGACCTGTCTCAAGCCGCATTGCAACCTCCTGTAAACTGAGACTGCCAGCCTGATGTCTCAACATGCAAAGCTGCTCAAATATCTTGGGCACTTGGGCCTCGACAAACTTGCGGCGCGCCAGGGCCCCTTTCAAGTTGTATACTGGTTTGGGCAAGCTCTGCTTCTGAATTACGCGTTGACGGATGCTCTCCAGAGATAGACTGGGAGAAGATGAGCCGTTCATGGAGTAGCCGCCAACACGCCGGCGACCTCTGAGCACCTCGATGGGCGCGGCTTTTTTTGACTTGGGGATAGCAGAGGGGATATTCTCCTTCTCCTGGAAGCTTGCCAGCTCCTTCGAGGGTGTCTTTTCGGGACTCACCTTTGATAGGGCCAGTTCAAACTTTTCCTTACGCTCTTTATGGGTGTTGCAAATCGAAGGAGCCTCGACGCGCTGAGTGGGACCAGAGCCAGTAATAGTGTAAAGCGAGGGCTCGACCTTGCAAATTTCCTCAAGGTCTTGACAAGTGACCACGGCACCAGTGCTTTTTCGGACAGACCTAATCAAGTCCAGTACAAGGAGAGGGCTGGTGTTAACACTGTGGTGGTAGAGCAAAGCGCTTTCAATGCGAACAAAGTTTTCAAGACAGGTCATCAGTATACCAAGGATGGAGAAAGCAAGTGCTCACGTTAGTTAATGTACCCTTGAGAAGTACGCGTTTCGATTTGACTTAGGACGCGTCTTGCAGCAATTTCCATTTACCTGCATGAGCCTGCATTAATTGATGAAAGATTTTGATAGACACTTGGACGCGCCCGCGTTTCGTGAGCTTTTCAAACCACAGTATCCAGAGCCAATAATGAACGCTTAACACAGGGGGATACTGCATGCTCACTTGCGTTTGCAAGAGAGTTGCGCGTTCTCACCTGCCATCTGCTTTCGAGTCAAATGGTGAATCTGCCCTAGCCCCATCGAAAAGCCTGGCCTGTTGCTTATGCAGGAGCAGCTTCACCTTACCACCCACCCACTGCTTACAAGGTGTACCCTTGTGGTGAAGGTGAATCAATGCAGGGCATTTGGAGGCCGCCCTGCAGCACACTCCTCCAAGTCTGGATCATCCTCAGTATGCAAAGACCGCATATCACTACAAAGCTGCGAGGGCTTATCGATGGACTTGGAATTGGCATTGAAAGGGCGGCAAGTGCAAGACAGGAGTTTGTACAAACCAGTAAACTCACTGAGAGTCTTCTGAAGTCCATGTCAAGTTGGCTTCTGGCAATGAGGATTCATGCTGGTCTTGTGGACTATGAGATTGCCAGATCTTTAGAGTCAAGAGTCTCACTAGATCTCGATCTGGCCCCTCTTGATTTAGTATCAGAACGGAGAACAAAATCGATGGCTGTTCAGCTGCGCAAGCTAGAGGCAGAGACTGAGACTGAGATTGAGACTGAGACTGATACTGAGGTAGTGGCGGAAGGTATAATTTCAGTACACGCTGAGCCGGATGAGGTCGTCCGGCAGCTTGAGGCTCATACCAGGTTGAAAAGGCCAACACGCATATCAAGGCTGCTCAAAAAACCAAAGACTCATCAAAAGTCATAATCGGCTTGTGTGTCACGCCAGAACCGATTTGAGGGTCAGATTGACGTGCGTTTGTGCAATCTGGAAGAAGTACTCTGCCTCCTGAACGTGGTGTGTCGCAAGGGTTCTCGCTCCATTCTGAACAGAAAGAATGCCGCTAAACTCATTAGATTTGCCGGTAGAGAGCGGCTCCACCACTAAACGCAGCTGGCACTGATGCAGCAGTTCAAACAAACACTTTTGCGACTCGATTGCAGTTTGAAGCTGGGATTCCATAGTGCTCTTCCGCAAACTCAGTGACACAACAACGCTGCAAGATTGGAGAAGTGTTTCAACGAATGAGGTCAATTGCGCTGCTGAGCAGAGGCCTGAAGAAAGCAGCACATCAGGGTGCTCCAAAAACACATGAGTGGGAGAGGTAGAGAGAATTTCCGGCACGATTTTCTGCAAATCGAGTGCCTTGAATACATTCCCAGTACTTGAGAATAATCGTGATCGTAAATCAATAGTCTTGCCGACAGGTTTGCTCACTTTTGTTTTAAATTCTGCATGGTTGGTGAATATGACAGATGTGGTACTGCTTTCGTGCAGGGATGCCAGGAGCCACTTTGAATCCAGCTCGATTGTATCCAGCACAACGGTCAAGATATTTTGCGGCGATTTCAATAGTTCCAGCTCGTGCAAACGCATCTTCAATGCTTTGACTTGCAATCAATGTAGATCAATATCATGTCTCTGACCACTTCTTTGGGATTTCCATTACTAAGCATATTCTCTTAAAATTTCCGGGCACATGTTGAAAAATTAATCGGTGTATTCTTTTCCCTATAGTCACTATGTCTGAATCCAAGCTATCCTTCAAGACTGTTGGTTCTCTTTCGCCTACTGTCGTTCGCTCTATTGAGCCCGTTGGTGCCGGTTTCCTTGCCCACGCCCGTCGTGTTCTCCACAACCGCACCTTTTCTGAGGACGAGCGCATTGAGGCCGAACGCAATGTCTGCCAGGTCGAGGCCAACGATGACGGCTACGAGAGCGAGGAGGAGTCTCCTGAGATCTTGCGCCACGATCCCAAGGATTGGAAGAATGTTGATCAGTATGCTGTTCTTGGTCTCAGCCGTTTGAGATGGAGAGCCACTGATGAGCAGATCAAGACCGCTCACCGTCACCAGGTTCTCAAGCACCACCCTGATAAGAAGGCTGCTGGTGGCCAGGGCGACGAGGATGGCTTCTTCAAGCTTATCCAGCGTGCTGTCGAGGTTTTGTCCGACCCTACTAAGCGTCGCCAGTGGGATTCCGTTGATACCAAAGCCAACGTCGCTCCCCCCAAGGCTAAGAGCAAGGGCGACTTCTTTGAGCGCTGGGGCCCCGTGTTCGAGGCTGAGGCCCGCTTCTCTACTAAGAAGCCTGTTCCCTCGCTCGGCACCATGGAGTCCACCAAGCAGGAGGTCGATGACTTTTACTCGTTCTGGTACCGCTTTGAGTCATGGCGTTCGTTTGAGTGGCTAGACGATGATGTCCCCGATGACTCGTCTAACCGTGACAACAAGCGTCACATCGAGAAGAAGAACAAGGCATCCCGCACCAAGTTGAAGAAGGAGGACAACATGCGTCTTGCCAAGCTTGTTGATACTGCTCTTGCTGAGGATCCTCGTATTAAGTTGTTCAAGGAGGCTGCCAAGAAGGCCAAGGCTGACAAGAAGGCCGGCGGTGCTGGCGCTGGTAAGGCTGGTGCCGCTGCCGCTGCTGCTCCTGCTGCCGCTGCTGCCCCTGAGCCTGCCGCTCCTGCTACTGCTGAGGACAAGGCTGCTGCCAAGAAGGCCAAGGAGGCTGCCAAGAACGCCAAGAAGAAGAACAAGCGTGCTGTTCGTAACTCGATTGCTGAGGCCAAGTTCTTTGGTGATGAGGCTTCAAAGGCTCAGATGGAGGATGACATTGACCGTCTTCTCGAGGCTATGAACGATATCCAGCTTGCTGATACTGCCAAGGTCGTTGCTTCCACTGATGCCGCTGCTATCAAGACTGGTCTTACTGAGGCCATGAAGGCTGCTGGTGTTACTGCCAAGTACTTTGCTTAGAATAAAGGATATGATACATAGTTTATGTCCATTTTTCGCATAACTTATCAAGTTGTCTTGGAACGTGGGCGAAATATGATTTCCACACGACTTCAGATTCTTCCAAGTTGCAGTTATAACTCTCAGTTCTGAGAGCTCTCGGCGTCATCACGAGGTCGTTGTTCAGTATGGAATGAGTGTTCCAAGTCACCCATCGGTGGTAGCGACTCGTTTGCTAAATCTGCTTGACGAGCCTCATCAAATGATCTGATCGCCGATCTGACACCTTCTGTACCCAACATAAGTGTGCCCTTGGGTAGTTGACGGCCTGTCACGCCCTTAAACTCGGTGATAGACTCCGACTCTTCACGCAGAATGCTAAACATACGCGAGATACGGCCAATGGCGAGGGTCTTGTTGCGGAACTTCTTGAGAATCTCCTCATCGCGTACCGGCCTTTCGCCCGTTTTGGTAGCATCCGTAGATTCAACGGCGTCGTCCTTGCTAGCATCTGGCCTCGGATCATCTTGTTTTTCCTTGGGAGCTATGCTCGTGTTTTCGGTGTCTGTTTCGACCGAAGTAGTGATGGCCAAGGCAGGCGCATTCTTTGGAGTACTGAAACCGGATGACTTGGACAAAATCTTGTTGGTTTGCTTCTGGCTCTTTGTAGTCAAAAGCTCCTCGCTGGAGCATGTGTCCATGATCGAAAGCAGCATGTCAGTGATCTTCTCGCCCAAAAACGGTAATGACCAGGTGAAGATGTCCATGAAGTTGGGTAGCCAGTAAGGATGGGGTGAACAGTTGAACTGGCGAATGTTCAACACGTTGTTCTCATAGCGCAGTACTGCTGCCTTGTTGTTATATGCGTCCAGATAGTTAGGCGCTGAAAAGATGGTTAGCAGAGAGGGGAAATTGGTCTGGTCAGACTTTCGGTATGTTCTGTACCCAGCATCTTGGGCTTCGTGGGCTCTGATTACCGACAGGAGGTTATTTTGCTGCAAAAACTTGCACACACCGTCATACGTGTAGCTAAATGAGCATCCACGGAGACGATTGTGGGCAAACAACGGTGTTCCCTCGGGCTCCTCGCCAAAGTCCTCTCTCGGATCACTCCAAAGCAAATCGCACATAAGGCCTCTCGTGGGTGGTTCACGGAAGCGGTCAATTCTTCTCACATCGTCCAGCGTTTGTAATGAAGGACTTATGCCGCCATGAACACAGAAGAACTGATCGTTCATGACTGCCGCAAGGGGCAAAGCATCAAACGAAGTCATGCAAGCCTCGTATACTTTGAGGGAGTATTTAGCCTCGCATTCCTTCTTGAACGTAAAATAGCTTGTCAAGTGGCGGCATTCGTGATTACCTCTGAGCAACGAGACAGTGGTGGGATATGTCAACTTCAAAGCCCATAGATATAATACGCACTCAATACTGAAGTATCCTCTGTCGACATAGTCTCCCATGAACAGATAGCGTGTAGACTTGGGGTCTCCGCCAACCTCGAACAGCTTCATCAAGTCAAAATATTGACCGTGAATGTCTCCACAAACCGTAACTGGTGCTGGAATCGAGAGCAAGTTGGGCTCCTTTCTCAACAACTTTGTGGTATCTTCAATGATTCGCAGCACTTGGCTTTCAGAAAGCCTTCCCTCATTCCTAAAATGCTTTTTCAATAACTCCGCATCAGGTACGCTCTTACCATCCACTGTTTTGAACAGCTCTTCATCAGTGGGGATCTTCGCCTCAGGATAGCTAACGTCTTTGACATACCTCTGCGTAGTGCTGGCCTTAAAGCCATCATTGCTGACATAGACCTTCATATTTACATTCAAAGGCTATAAGCACACCAGGAGAAGGAATTTATAATGGAACGAGCGTGGGCTTGCAGCAAAATAACTGGAGTGTGATGATTGTTTTAGCGTCTGTCTCTAGCCCAGATCTGCTCAGCCCCGCATTCTACGTGGAGGAGTAAATCGTGGATTAGTCAATAGGCCTCAGCACCACATGCACGCGCAGACCCATAGCCATAGTGAAAAGGGAGCGAAAGAGAAATATCAATACAATTTGAGACATCTCTAAAAACCCAATGTCATCAGCAGACGATGAACTAGATGAGTGGGATCAGAGGATCCAAAATACAGGCTGCTTTGAGGAGAACGAGGCCTTACAATTGTGTCATGCGGACACAAACGATTGGAGGCAATGTGCCAAGGAGATGAAGGCGTTTACAGAGTGCTGGAAATCTCACGGAAATGCCAGCCGTGTCCAGACACAGGACTACTCTAACTCTAACATCAAGCTAACAGATGACAATGATTTGAAATAGACACTGCCTTGCTGGTCTTTTGTGGACGATTTGACCAGGGCACTCTTCCCCAGGTTTACCTAAGGTGATTCAAAACTTTCATTGATAACATGGTTACGCATATGGCCGGCGAAGTCAGCTGCGACTCTGGCGTTCTTTTGTTCGAAGATGAGAAGCTAAGATCCAGATTCGAGCTTGGCGTTTCTTGTGCTGTGTTTTTATGGGATGATCTTGCCGTTGCAGTAGAAAATATGTGGGGTGGCCCTGAGTCCGCTGAAAAGCGGGAATGGATGGCTGCATCTGTTGTGGAGCTCTTTGAATCTCCCAGCGTCGCAGTTGAAGATATCGAGTACCGTTTGCTTGCTATCATGGAGGATGAGTTCGACGCCACTATCGATACGGAATCTGCTATGGAGACTGCTCAAGCGATTATGGAACTTTACATTCAGCTGCGCGAGCATAACTTCAAGCTTTGCGATGAGCTTTACGAGCGCTGGCAAAAGAAGCCCAAGGGTCCCATCAAGGCTGTCATCAAGGACGACGAGGACGAAGATGAAGATGAAGATGAGGACGAAGACGAGGACGAGGATGAGGACATGGAAGTTGAGGATGAGGCCAAGCCCAAGAAAGAGGCTCCCGTCGTCGACGAAGATGGATTCCAGGTCGTTACTCGGAAGAGACGCTAGATGTAGCATTATTTATACGACAAACCGTTTTAAATTGGTTGATTCATATAGAATGACGGACTAAATCAACCTTGACAGATTTTATTTAAATTTGGACTCAAAAAGTGCAAAAAGAATGGCGACACCAGCAGGACTCGAACCTGCGCGGGAAAATCCCAAGAGATTTCTAATCTCTCGCCTTAACCGCTCGGCCATAGTGCCTTAGATATTAGTATAAGATCACAAGAGTACAAACACAATTGCAAACAAAGACCTGCGTAGATCGTTTGTCATAAATATTTTTTTGTGGAAATCATGCACTCCTACAAATGGTCATGGCAGTAAGTGAATCTGGCATTACCGAGCTGGACCAGCTCCCAGACCTTATTGAAAGGCTCTCCAGTCTTCCAGCCGACCAACCTACTGCCATTCACAGTCTCGAGTCTAATATCATAAAGATTCTTGGCTCAGAGGCCAAGAAGGGCAATTTCACAAAAGAATCCTCAGAGTCAGCCGAAGCAAAAGTCAAAAGAGAATGGCTAGTAGAGCAACTTTCTCAGTTCTCCGAGAACGTCCTCAACTTCGTTTCCTCGAAGAACAAGCTTGCAAGCTCAGTATCATTCCGCACACTGATGAATGTCGTCCTGATCGACTGGAAGTACTGTGCAAACTTCAGCAGCGAGACATTAGCGAAGCTGTTTGTTGCTAGCTTTGAGGCACCCGTCTCTGATGTGTTTTATGAGTGGACCTCTTTTCTGGAGTACAGCGACGTTCGCTACTACTTCTTGCTGCAAGTCTGTGCGCACCTGAATTTCAAGAAATACAAAGTCCAGCCTGCACAGATGGAAAAGCTGATTCTGGTGCTGTTATCTCTCAAGCCACTAGACGAGGAGTCAGTAAACCATATTTATTGTTCCAAGATCCGTTTTGCCGAGGCTAAAAGACGGGTGCTTCGAGTTGGCTCGCAACGTAAGGCTTTCCAGCAGGCCTGGCAAGCAGTGATAACATCCAACATCAATATTTCACAGCTCAAGTCAGTGATGTCTGAGTTCCACACCGCTTTGCTGCCTAACTTCGAGCAGCCAAAACTCTTTATGGATTTTCTCACTGATGCATACAACCATGGAGGATCAATTGCACTCTTGGCTCTCAACAGCTTGTTTTACCTTATTCAATACCATGGCCTGGACTATCCCAAGTTCTATGAAAAGCTATACGCTCTGCTTGAGGACGGTGATCTTCTCTACTCTCGTCACCGTGCGCGGTTCCTAAGACTCCTGGACCTGTTCCTCTCCAGTAGCCATCTTCCTGCTACAATTGTGGCTTCCGTTGTCAAGCGGCTTGCCCGTTTGTCACTGTTTGCACCACCCGGTGCTCTTGCTGCTGTTTTGCCGCTCATTTACAACCAGCTAAAGCGCACAAAGGCATGTATGGTAATGATTCACCGCACAGCTGAAATTTCAGGCCCTGACTGCGACCCCTTTGAAGAAGACAACACTGATCCCTTGACTACGAATGCTATTGACAGTAGTTTGTGGGAGCTCAACGCGCTTGCCCAGCACTACCAGCCCAATATCGCTGCTATTGCCAAGATCTTCTCGTTGCCCTTCCGCAAACCGCATTATGAGCTTGATCACTTCTTCTCGCACTCTTATGAAACGATGTTTGCAACAGAGATGAACAGAAAGTGGAATCCTGACATGGCCATTGAGTTTGAGACTGTTGAGATTCTTGGCGGGGATTTGGATGATAATCACACTATGATTCAGTCAAGTTGGACTCTATAAATAATAAAAAACTCAAGTCGTAGAAAGGGAACTGCTCAGGTTCATAGCCTTGAGGAACTTCAAAGTCTGTTCGTAAAAGAGCATTGTCATTGCCGATCCAGGAACGCTTTTGGTAACAGCTAGC